>JAKTQV010000005.1:0-600000 GCA_030559045.1 [Candida] mesenterica | reverse complement strand
AGTGAAACGAGCGACAATGAGATAAATGGTCGAGATACCAAAGAGACGGTTCATTGTGCAACGTGTGTGTTCAAGGGTCCGCCTGTTTTGGTTGGTAGGAATGGCTGCAAATTTCGATTATGAATTGTTCGATAATGGCTCCGCGTGGCAGCACTACCCAGATAAGACGTCAGACAGGCCACCACGTGTGATTTGCCGTACGGTGGAAGTGAATCAGGACGCAACCACGAGGTGTGCAAAGGCATTTTGAGCTGCTTCTACACATGGAAGACGTGTTTGACACATGCAGAGAGTGCGACAATGGTATGGCTTTTGCAGCACGGTACGGGAGTTACCAGCCGACACTATCGGGGTGTAACCGATATTAGCCATTGGTGGTGCGAACCGAGCCTCGTGAGCTAGAACTGTATGGCGGGAGCTGCCCTCAATTTGGCATTCGGGTAGTTCAGCAAGGTTCGGGCACCCTAGCTCGAATAAGAGGTTAGTATTATTTTGGTGGGACTGTTTTGGTGGGACTATTTCAAGTGTGAGTAGTTAGGAGTGTCAGAATCGGGCTATCAAAGGGTACCAAAGTGGGTGTTGAGTCGCAAGTTAGGGTTTATTACCATATGAAGGTGGTGGGCCTAGCCCGGTAGGGTGAAGGGGCTGCAAGGATGAGCCATTGGAGGCATTTGGAAGTTGACCCTGAATAGAATGGGTGGACATTTGAGGATAATTTCCATGGGTATAAATAGAAGGCAGCAGAGTTGGAGCAAGTGGTCTGAGGGGTGTTTGGGGTGCTTATGACTTTTTGAAAGAAGACATATTCAAGCTTTCGAGCGGAGTTTGTCAGGTCTGTCTGGAGAGAGATGCTATTGTTCTGTCAACAATGCCACACCTGGACTGTGAAGTGAGCAAGTCACGGTAGTTGAAAAGAAGCAGTACTCAGTGCATCTTGAAGCCCATTTACGGGTGTGTAGCTGCACCGGCAGAAGGGTGTAGTACCTGGTGACTTCACCGTTAGTTGGATGCCTCAGTGTCAAACAGTTAAGCAAAGGCTGTCAACGAGTAGTAACTAAAAGCAAAGACGGCAAGCAAGTTCGGCAGAGCAAGCAAGCTCAGCAAAGCATGCATGTTCAGCAAACCAGCAAGCCCAGCAAGTTCAGCAAGCCCAGCAAGTTCAGCAAATCCAGCATGTCCGGTTGGCCAGTTGGCAGTCTCTTCTCTTATGGCTGCAAACACACGTGAGTTGTGCAGAAACTGCGACACAGCCACAAAGCTTATTACGATTTTGCGACGTCGGTTGGTGTTGACCATGACGGTCATGCATCGCCCCTAAGCAAGCCTGGACCAGTGCCGACGTTAAACATCAAAGAGGGCGATCCGACGCACGATCCGAGGGCAAGCTCCAGCTCAGAGTATGACGTACCGGAGGCTTGCTCGATGGAGAGGGCCAGTTTAGCTCCGGGGTCATGTGACCGACCCCCCGTGCCTTCCTCCGACACGTTTTGCCGTACACTTCTCTGGCACGGACCGCGCAGCCAGATTACCGTCCCCTCCAGAAAGATGTTGGGTCTCGAGGAGGGGACCAGAACGCCCTTCGCTTGGTCGAGCCCCTAATTGGAGAAAAAAGTGGAGGAGCCCCAGTCGGCGGAAGCTCGCGCAATAGCGAGTGCGGTGACCCACGGCGCCCACGGCGCCCAACAAGAGCCAACCCACCTCAAACCCACCTCAAACCCACCTCAAGCCCACCGCCACCCCTTCGAACGCCCACCGGTCCCATCGCTAGGGCTCACCCTGCGACATATCCGAGGGCTTGCTGCGCTGCGGTCCGGTGGCTCTGCTGTGGGAATTAGTGTGGATAAGGTGGCTTTTTTCCTGCACACCGCCCACCCCAATAAGTGGGCCAGATTGTACTGCTGCACGGGTCTCAAGCGCACGTTACCCGATTGCAGCTTACATTTCCAGTGAATCAGAAAAGCCGAAATTAGTTGATAAGCAGAGGAAGACGCTACGAAGACGAACCCAGAGACCAGCCGGATCAACACACCGATCCACAACCAGCAACGAGCAGCGAAAGTAAGACCCTCAGCGAGTCCGCGACATTCCACATCCGTGCTCGTTTTCAGACACTCTCCAGGCCGCCAGCAGCAAAAACTGCGGCTTTACAAGAGACAGTCGACCTGAAGAGACTGCTCCACCCGCCATACGGCTCCAGGCGCTCGCACAGACCAGCCCAACCGCCAGCGACACGCCAGCTACCACCCGAGTGCTCTCCAGCAAGCTGAAAGCTTTTCCGAGGAGTTACACGCCGGTACTGATCCAAGTGTGATCCATCACAACGCTGTAAAAGTGGCCAAAACGATCCCAAACGATCCCAAACGATCCACACCCTTCCAGAGTGCTTCCGCAAACAAGCACTACACGTCCACCACACCACACCAGCAGCGCTGAGCGAGAACCAAGCACAGCGCTCCGTTTGAGCTGCAAATAGCACCAAAAGAGCATTACTAAACAGCCATGCTTCTCATCAACAGAAAGACACTGGCAAACACGCCACTAGAGGCCACCGACGCAGGCGTCGCGCTGGAGGAACGCAAGAGCGTGGTGAACCTCCCCAAACTTAGCATCCTGGGGCTCTTCAAGAAGTCGAAGGGCGGCAAGCTCTCGAGGAACCCAACCCTGGAGTCGCTCTCGGGCATCTCGCCCAAGGCCAGCAAGGAGTCGGCCGCACGCATCCCCATCTCCATCATGGACGACGCCTACATCACCATAGTCTCAAGCAACGAGGACCAGGCCAACTACACACACCACCAGGAGGCCGGCTACCACTCGTTCACCTCCGAGTGCATCTCGCTCCAGAACAGCGAGATGACGTACGAGCTGGCCAAACCACGCGCACACATCCCCGGAGCACCGCTCTTGGCCGTGCCCACCTCGTTGAACGCCATGCTCGTGCCGGACAGAGACGGAGCACCGCCGGCGCTGGACTTGCGCAAGATCCTCACAGCCACGTCGCAGCTGGACTTGACGCTGGACATCGTGTCGCTCACGTCGCTCTGCGACTCGGCGTCGGACTTGGACTTTGACCCTAAGAACGAGGAGAGCGAACGTGAGTACAAGCACGGGGGCTACCACCCGGTGACCAAGGGCGAGGTGTACTACTCGGCCAAGTACGCGAAGGAGTACGTCATCTTGCGGAAGCTCGGCTGGGGCCACTTCTCGACGGTGTGGCTCGCCAAGTCGCGCACCTCCAGCAGGAGCGCCAGCTGTAGCAGCAGCTGCAAGGCGTCGGGGTCCAACGGCTCGGCCAAGAGCTGGAAGAGCTGCTCGGAGCAGTACGTGGCCATCAAGTTCGTCAAATCAAACAAGAACTACCTCGAGGCCGCGGAGGACGAGATCCGCATCCTCCAGGCCCTTCAGGACCCGTTGCACGCGGACAACAGGCTCTCCACGGCGCAGAGAGCGTACTTTGGCGGCGATCCGACAAGACACCCCGGCTTCAACCTGGTGATGAAGCTCCTCGACGACTTTGAGGTGACGGGGCCCAACGGCCAGCACATCTGCATGGTGTTCGAGGTGCTCGGCGAGAACGTGTTGAGCTTGATCTACAAGTTCAAGCAGCTCCGCACCGCCGTCAACAGCACCGCCAACAGCACCGACGGCAGCGCAGAGCGCACCACCGACAGCGGCGCCAGCTCCGGCACTACAGAGACCTCGGTGTCGCCGGCAATGAAGTTCTACAAGTGGGACTCGAAGGCGTTCAAGAAGAACACCAAGTCGATGCTCTCGCTCGGCATGGGCAGAACCTTGCCGAAGGTGAAGCTCTCGATCAACACAAACGTCCAGCTAGACTCCACGGCGTCGAGCGGACCGGCACCGGCGCTCTCCAACATCATCCAGAGCTCGCGCACCAAGGGCGGAATCCCTCTAGGAGTCGTCCGCCAGGTGGTGCGCCAGATGCTCACCGCCATGGACTACGTCCACCACTGCGGAGTCATCCACACCGATCTCAAGCCCGAAAATATTCTCGTGGAGATCGACAACGTCGACGGCGTGATCCGCGACATTGAACGTGAGAAGAGGGCCCGCAGAAGCACGGTGACCAGCTTCTCTCCACCAAAGGACGAGCCGTCACCAGGGTTTGCGCGCGCGTCCACATTCCCCAGCCTGGTGTGCTCGTACCGCCGGCTGAAGAACTCGTCGCTCGAGTCGCCCATCCGGTGCTCGAAGCCGTTGCCAGGCTCGCTGTGCGGAGAGTTCTTCTCCGGATTCGCGTGGCAGCACCCTTCGAAGCTGGCCGTGCACAAGAGCGAGTCGGTGTCGCCTTGCGGCTTTGCCGTGGCTCCCAGTGCAAGTGTCGCCGGTTCTTCGCACTCTGCTCCAATAGCAGTGAAGATTGCAGACCTAGGGAACGCCACCTTCTCACACACCCACTTCACCAACCAGATCCAGACCCGCCAGTACAGAGCACCGGAGATCATTCTCAAGTACAAGTCGTGGGGTGCGCTGACGGACATGTGGTCGCTCGGGTGCATCATCTTTGAGCTCATCACCGGCGACTTCCTCTTTGATCGGTACGACGGCAAGCTCTTCGACAAGGAAGAGGACCACTTGGCTCAGATCATCGAGCTATTGGGAGAGTTCCCTTCGGACGAGTACCTCATTGACTGCAAACTAACGTCGAAGCACTTCAAGTTGGACGCCTCCAACAAGGTTGTGTTGAAGAATATTGATGGCTTGAAGTTCTGGGGGTTGCAGGAGGTGTTAATAGAAAAGTACAAGTTCACCAGAGGAGACCCACAGGTGCGTATGATCAGCGACTTGATTTTGAAGTGTTTACGGTTTGGTCCAGGCGACCGGTTTGACTGTAAGTCGCTTTTGAAGCACCCGTGGTTGAGAGCAGGCATCGAGCAGGAGTTGGCGGAGGGCCCCGAGGCCATCTTCGAGGAGATGGAGGGTATGGTCAATGACCACGAGGACATTCCAGGCTATACAGGAACCTGGGGAGAGGAAGAGGAGTACTTTGCTTGAGACAAGGCCTAGGTATAGGTAGAGTATAAGTATTCAAATAAAATAGATATTTAACGGAAGTAGAGAGAGTATGGAACGAGCTTGAGGGGTAGGGCCGTGAAGCAATGGACAACACCGTAGTCAGTGTCCTTAGGCCATGAATGGTCTTATAGGACTTTTGCTGTGAGGATCGACCATGGCTGCAAGTAGGATGGCTGCAAATAGATATTTCGGGACGTCTTGATGAAAAAGCTGCAACCTCCGTACAAGCTGCACTAGGTTCTCTATGGAGTGTTTCCTACCTCATTCAGCATGTTATTTGGTGTGTAATTGCAAGGTATGCTACTAGGTACATACGTGCAAGTTCTGTGTTAAGGATCACCAGTAGCAGCTATAACACTAGTAGAAGTATGTTCTGATCGAGGCTGTTTATCTACCAGCCAAAGTTCGTGAATTGTCCCCTTTCAGCTGGAATCACAATTGGTTCTTGGGATAGATGTGTTCTCAGTTCTTTAATATCCGTGAGTCCACATTGAAATCCACCTTGAAGTCCACCTTGAAGTCCTCGTTGTAGTCCACCTTGAAGTCAGATTGCAGTCCACCTTGAAGTCCACCTTAAAGTCACATTCCAGTCCATATGTTGATGCAGCTATAAGCTGACAGTTCAGCCAAATAAAGTGGCAATTCGGCCAAAGTCTCTAATTGAGCTTCCCAGGTTCCCCGGTTTAGCAGCTGTTTCCAGTATTATCACTGGAAATCCATTTCAAGCTCTGGTTGGCTTGAACTTGTGTGTGGTTAATGTGCTCATATCGAATTCTTCATCACTAGAGAGGTCCAACTTCGGGTCGTATTCTGGGTCCACTGTGCGGTCCCGAACTCTTCTCGTTCTAGGTTGTTTTCCCGGTCCTGAACCTTTGTCAGAAGGAGCAATCACAGGAATAGTTTCAGTACGAATGGCAGTTTCAGAAGGAATTGCAGGTGTCGTAGAAATGCCAACACTCACAGGAACAGCTTCAGTACCAGCTGGTTGCTTCTCTACTGTGTTCACAACTTGCTGGGTTCCCTCAACCTTCTCTGCTTTCTCCACCAGTCTAAGCTCGGCCTTCTGCTTGCTTCCGTCCGCACCAACCTTCTTCTTGAACAACTCATGAGCCGATTTCATCTGGAATTCCTCCTCCTCTTCTTCCTCATCGTCATAGAGCTTGACCTTCACCTTCTTTGGAGCCTTCTTCACGACAGCAGGAGCTTCCACGACCTCTTTCTTTGGCAAGTCCTCGAAATAAGGCTCCTCAACAGCCACCAGCTGGATTCTGGCTGGAAACAACGGCACGCCGGCCTCGTCCACCTCGACATCACGGATCTTGACCAAATTATAGTATGAGTCCCCTACAACACGACCAAAGACGATGTACTTGTTGTTGTTCTCCGGCAAGCTGTCCAAGCTGATGAAAAGCAGGTCCACCGTGTGGTTGTTCCTCAGATCGTCCTTCTTGGAGCAGCCAAGGAGACCGCGCTGGTTCCAGCGGATCCGGCTGTGGAACTCGTCCTTCAAGTCGTACTCCACTGCTGCACACTCTACCAGGATCAGCTTGTCGTTGACAGAGAAGGCTAGACCGTCGTACTTGCCGAGCACACACCCTTCGAGAAACCTTCTGGTGGCCGTGGGAACCTCCTTGCACCATAGTTCGAACACAAGCGGTCCTTTGGAGGTGTCAATGGTAATTCTGCCCGTTGGAGCCGGTTCTAGCGAAGCCATGCTTGTTCAACTAGTGATGAGCATCTCCAGACCGTTGCTGAAGATCCGCGTGATATCAGTGTTGTATCTTCGCCCTAGCTTAAGTACTGCAGTGCTGAGCCAAGCGAAAATTACATAAGCATTACATAATGTACAAAGCATAAAAGATTAAGAGTCAATAACACTGGAACTTTTCATAATATAGCCACGCATCAACAAAAGTCAACCAACCGCGTACTGCTCTCCAACAACAAGCATGGGCTCCCTCAAATCGTTCATCAAAGCCGTCAGAAAGGCGAAAACCATCGCGGACGAGCGCGCGGTCGTGCGGAAGGAGCTGGCACTGATCCGGACGTCGTTCCGAGACGCCACGCTCGACCAGACCACCAGGCGGATCAACATCTCCAAGCTCCTCTACTTGTACATAATGGGGGAGAAGACCCACTTCGGCCAGGTGGAGTGTCTCAAGGTGTTGGCGCTGCCGCGGTTCGCAGACAAGCGGTTGGGCTACTTGGCCACGATGCTCTTCTTGGACGAGAACCAGGAGGTTTTGACTTTGTTGACGAACTCCTTGGACAACGACATGCAACACCCCAATGCCTTCATCGTGGGGCTTGCGTTGTGCTGCTTGGGCAACATCGCGCTGCCGGAGTTGGCCCGCGACTTGTATTCCAACGTGGAGAGGATCCTCCAGCTGAACAACGTGTACTTGAAGAAGAAGGCCACCATCGTGGCAGCCAAGTTGGTCGAGAAAGACCCCGAATTGGCCGAGTACTTCTTGCCGCGTGTGGCCCAGTTGATCTCAGACAAGTCTCCAGCACCGTTGTTGGGTACTGCGAGGTTGATCCAGTCGTTGTACGCTGCCGGAGCCGAGAATAGGCCTACCTTGGTCAGAACCATCCCTAAGATCGTCGGACACTTGAAAAGGGTTAGTTCGAGCGGATACATGCCTGACTACGACGTGTTGGGGCTCACCGACCCGTTCCTCCAGGTCACGTTGTTGACCACCTTGCGTATATTGGCCACAGACCCCAACTGTCCGAAGGAGTACTTGGAGGAGATCAACGACATCTTGACCCAGGTGGCCTCCAACTTGGACAGCGGCAAGAACGCTGCCCACGCCATCTTGTACGAGTGTGTCAAGACGATTTTCGCCATAGAGGCCGACCAGTCGTTGCGTATCTTGGGTGTCAACATCTTGGGGAAGTTCTTGTCCACCAAGGACAACAACACCAGGTACGTAGCATTGGACACCTTGCTCACCGTGATCAACATCGAACCATTGGCCGTGCAGAGACACAGATCGACCATCGTCAGCTGTCTTTCGGACGGCGATGTGTCGATCAGAAGAAGAGCACTCGAGCTCACCTTCGTCATCTTGAACGAACAGAACGTGCGTGTATTGGTCCGCGAACTCTTGACCTTCTTGGAGAACACCGACGCCGAATTGAAGCCATACATAACCACCCAACTCACAATCGCTGCTGCAAAGTACGCTCCAAACGAGAAGTGGCACTTTGACACCTTGATCAGAATGTTGAAGGTGGCTGGCAACCACGTCAACCTGGACATCGTGTCCAACATCTTGGCGCTCTTGTTGCAGTGCAACGACGCTGAGTTGAAAAAACACGTAGTGGGCAGACTCATTGCTTCCACATTGGAAGACTTCTCACAGTTTGGACTTGGGTTGATCTGTACTTGGACGATCGGTGAGTACGCTGATCTAGTCCTTGGAACCGAGGTTGAGGTTTTGGGGAAGCCACGCTTGATCACAGAGCAACTGCTTGTGAAGTTGATCGACGACTTGACGAATAACTCCACTTACTCAGAACAGGAGAACGTTCAGTTGGTCACGTACATTCTCACTGCAATCCTCAAGTTACTGGTTAAGTTCAAGAATGCTGAAACCATTGAAAGCTTGAGACGAATCTTGAACTCGAGAACTCATGATAATAACCTCGAGATCCAGATCAGAGCCGTGGAGTACCAGGAGATATTTGCACAAGGAATCCAGTTGAAGAAGGGGTTGTTGGCACGCATGCCTGCTCCACCGATCAAACAACGTGAAGCAATCACCTTGAACAGCAACGTGAGTGCAAGAGCAACCAAGGTGAGTGCCTCGGCTCCTACTTCGACCACCGAAGACTTACTCTTGGACTTGATGGACGACAACGACGACAAAGACAAGCCAACTAATCAAAACGACTTGTTGTCTGACATTTTCAGTTCTAGTGAGCCAGCATCTAATGAACAGGCTATAACCAGCTTCTCACTTCCGTCGGGAGCTATAACGGCGTTCACCAACCAAAATATCCAGATCTCGTTCGTGCCCAAGTCTTTCATAGAAGGTCAGGCCACGGCTGAGGTATACATAGAGTCGAAGAGCAGAAGTAGAATCGAGCAGATTCAGTTGTTCCTTGCGGTTCCTAAAGCACAAAAGTTGACCATGTCAACCACATCTGGAGAGGTTCTGATCAGTCCTGGCGGCCAACCTATCAAGCAAGTGTTGAAGATTGTAGGAAAGAACGGTGCCAAGATCAAGTTGAGAGTGAAGGCTACTTACACGGTCAACGGGGCTGTGCAAGAGGATCAGTTTGATTTCGGAGGGTTTACCCAGACTTTATAGAGCATTTGAAGAGTGAAACCGTGCGTTGTTGTTTGATAGTTTACAAGATTAATGTGATGTTCCTTGATTTGAGAAACCTTTGAGGCTGGTATGTAGTTTGAGACTGCTCTATGTAAGAGTAAGGTTAACATTTGGTTCAGATACAGGGTGCTAATTGGTCACTTTGTAGGTGATAAGAGTACTTCGTGTTCACATTCGTGTGTTCTAAGAGTGCCACCGTCACTTTGGAGTGTTAAGAGTACTGTGTTCACATTGTAGCGTTCTACAACTATACGGGAGTCTAGCTCAGCCTATTTGATAACGATTATTATTTTGCACTATGAACTGTCTTTATTAGAGAATTAGGTCCATGTGCTCAGTACGTATACTGACACCACTAGAAGGATGGTAGCTGGAAGTTCCAGATCACGAGAAAATGTCATACAACGACTTCAATCTCTGGAACCTACCAATGTTATTGATTTCACGCAGTTGCAAGCCCTTCAACGTCTTCAATTCGGACTCCAACAACAACTCCTCTTCGTGTCCCTTCACATCCTCTCGTTCACACTTCTCCAATAAGATCTGGTGGTCCACCTTGAAAGCTTCCACGTTGCTCAATATCTGCGACATGCTGTAGAGGATAGAGTTACTCAAGAATCTGTAACTCACCTTCTCCTTGTGCCTGAACAAGTAGAATGTCTTTGAGGCAGCTCTATCAGCACTTCGTGGCATTTCCTGAATCTCGACACAGTTCAACAAGATTAGTTTATATATTTCGTTTCTGACAGTCTTCTCCTTGAGCAAGACCGCATTTGATATGGACTTCTCATCGCCCAATTTAAGCAGCTTCAAGCACTTGAGGACCCTGAATGCATTGGATCCTAGGGTCGTCTTAATCAAGGTGTCGAAATTATACTCTTTGACCAGTTTGTCGAGGGCTGTGTATGGGACAGTGTAAGTTCCTGGGGTCATTTCTAGCAAGAACTGGACGTTTGTGTTGGATGCCAAAAGCTGGAGGTGATGTTCCACCAAAGCAATTGAGTGTGGGTCCAGTGGGTCCGCTTCGGAAGGGAACCCTGGAAGCTGTGTATCTGCTGTGTCTTCTGTGATGTTGTTAGCGGCCTTGAAGCTGTTAAGGGCAAAGGCAAGGTCGGCATCTGCCTCCACCTCGAGCTTGACTTTCTTAGCGGGCACATTTTCCACCTCCTCAGCCACTCTCTTTCTGTTATTCTGGCTCAAGACGGAGTTTCGTAAGTCGATATCGTTAGGCAATAACCTCACCAAATCACGAACATTGAATACTATTTTCTTGTCGTCCACCAACTTGTTTTCGATTGCATTGACAAATGTCCGTTCCTCCTCTGGATCGTTGACCAAGCCCGAGATTTCAAGAAAGTCGTGAGTCAAGTCAGGGCTGTTTTGCTCTATCAATCGAAGAGCAATTTCGTATACTTTAGCCAGAAGTAACCCGATTCTGGCACGAGCAAGATTGACCATGGCATTCGTGCGAACACACTTCGAGTACCTCGCCAAGTTGAAGCGAACACACAAGTTAGGTTGTAGTCTTTTGATTCCGTCTTGCGTTAAGTAGAGGTCTTTTGGAGCCAGACCTGATTGCATGAGCAGCTCGAACTTGACCTTGGTCCGTTCTTTGACGTCCGCAAGACGTCTCACTTCTGAGGTGGTTGAGTTACGCGGAGTGGACTTGGCAGTTTCCTCAAACAACTTGTTCCAGATGTCCTCCACCGGGTGGAAATGGAATGGCTGCAAGCGTACTAGCCAACGGTCCGTGAAAAGCTTGAAGAAAAGGGTCTGCTTCTCAAACTGGACCGTGGGGTCTGTGATGTTGTTCAAGTACTCCTCGATCTTCACGTGCCCGTGAATCAACACGTTCTGAACGATCTCAGCAGCGTCTTTACCGTACTCGTTCTTGATATGGGTGATGATGTCTCCACTGTGCAAAAGGGTCAAAAGTCCGTTCTCGTTGAAGCTGTAGAGATACACCTTCGAAGGCTCCTGCTTCCAGTAGAACACACAGTTCAACTGGACCAACGACACCAACGCAGACTTGACTACCTGCAATGGAAGCTTCGTCTTGTGGCTAATGTCTCGTGAAGAGAGTCTTCCGTGAGAGATCAACTGCGACACGATGACCAGAGCCACTTCTCCCAAGTGAGTCTTGGCAATGGTAGTTAGGAGGTACGACGTCGGCGACTGCGTCATTCCTGACTGTAAGGTGGCGTCGTCCATGGTGGGGCTGGCTGTTGAGTCTGGTGGTTGGAGAAGAGGTAGCTAGCTTTGAAAAATTGAGTGTCGCAAAATGAGGACATACAATGTCGCAGATCGAAAAATCGTGAAAACGAAAAATGTCGGTAATGTCGCGTATCAACCTCTTCCAAATCGCAGCTCACTACTTTGCTCACCAAATACACCTCCACTATCTGACCACTTCCTCCTCATTAATGTCGCTCAAGAGTTGTCTCAAGGCAGCTAAGGAGGCTATCCAGAAGGATGACCCTGAAGCCGTGCTAAGTCACGTTGAAAATGCCCTTCAAATAGACAGCAAGAACTACTTCGCATACATTTTCCAAGGAAAGGCATACCAGCTCCAGAACGACTCCACTAGAGCATTAGGCTCGTTCAAGAAGGCAACAGACATAGACCCAGCGCAGACATTGGGCTGGAAGGCCTACCACCAGACTGCGAAAGCATTTACAGACAAAGACGAGTTGGTATTTGATACTTTGGCAGGCTTAGTGCAGGCATTGATAGACTCCAACGAACCTATCGCTAATACGTGTAAGGACTTTCGAAACTGGTTGGACCAGCGCAAGTACAAGTCCAACGAGGGGTTGTACACTTTGTTTTTGAGCCAATTGATCCCTGGAACCCGTTTGACGGAGCTATTGGGAAGCGCCTTGGGTGCTCCAGTCGACCACTTGAAGGCCTTCCTTGATATTCAGGTCAAGAAGATGGAGCAGACGCTAAAGGCACGTCTGATGAAAGAGCGTATGAAGCATGGGAAAGTCATGTCAGCAGAGGGACAGCTCCTGATGGACCAGTTCACGTGGAATATCTACCAGGAATACCCAGATGTGGACAAGTTGTACCTGGACTTCCTCAATACTTCCAATGACACCAAATTGAGACAGACATACCAGGATAGGCACTTGAAGTACAAGTACGAATTGTTACGCTGCAGCCCTGCAAACCTCAAACTGCAGTTGCAATCTGAGGTCAGATCTATGGTGGACCTCATGGTGTTGATCGAGTCTCCTACCAGTTTCTGCTGGAACGTATACTTCGACTGGTTGGACGTGAAGCTGTTGGCAGATTTGGATCTCAAGCAAGTGATCTTCTTTGTCAAGAACTTTCCTGGTGAAGGATTGGCGAATGTTCTCTATGCATTCTTGCTTAGTGAACTTTCGCCCTTTGAAAAGGAATTGGTAGTCAAGGAGTTGGACAGCGTCAACCAAGCTGATACAGTCAAGACACCAAAAAAGAGATCAAGAAGACAAAGGAAACCTAAGAAGGAAGACGAGCAAGAGGAAAAGGAAGAAGAGCTTGCTGCCGTAGAATTAACTATGAAAACAGAAGAAGTCCCAGAATCGATATACAATTTACTTCCAGCGCAAATCTTATTGATGATGGTTCAAGGAGCAGAGAAAAGCACCTCCATATTGGCCAGCCGTATAACCTGTGAGTATTGTATTCAATTACGTGAGTATGTTACCGGCTCCGCCAAGTGCCGTGCATCCATAAAACTATTGGCCGATTTACTGAGAACTTTCAAAGTCGAGTTACCAAACACTAAGGAGTCGTTCCTCTGCTCTCTTGCGATGGTGTACACCTACTTTGAAGCACCAAAGAACTTTGTTCTTGCTATGCAATTGTACGAACGGATCTTAGCAAACAATCCAGCAAACGTCAAAGCAAAGGTAGGAAAAGCCTTGATATTAATGGAAAAGGATGACTTTGCAGAAGCACTGAAGTTGTTGGATGGTGTGCTTAAGGGGAGCAAAGAGCAGAAACCCGACGACGAGGATTCCAAAGATACCAAAGAAAAGCTGGCCCAGTCCGAGACCTTAAATGATGCTGCCATCGAATACGGATGGTGTCTCGTTAAATTAAATGAATATTCGGAAGGACGTGAGGTGCTACTTAGCTCGTTGAAGAAGGTAACAGGCTCAGACTTGCACAGTGGTGAAGTCCGTGCTAAGATCAACTACAGAATTGCACGCAGTTACTACTTGCAAGAAACCATCAACAGTGCTTACGAGCATTTGGTGGACTCCTTAAAAGAATCAGAGAACTATGCTGAGTCCTACACCTTGTTGGGTGTGTTGTTACAAGAGCACTACGGTGATGTCGCAAAGGCTCAGAAATGCTTCTACAAGGCATTCGAGTTGGATTCGCTGCAAGTTCTTTCTGCCCGGTATCTTGTAGCAGACCTCACAGCCAAGAACGAGTGGGAAATCGCAGACATTCTTTGCACGAGAATCATATCATCTGAGAGTTCTAGACGGATACTTCAGAGCAAAAGCTACACTGATGAGGACAACTCGTGGCCTTACAGGTCGTTAGGTTGTTCTGCATTGAATAGACAGGACGATGCCAAGGCTATCGAGTGGTTCCAAACTGCTTTGAGAATGACACCAGCTGATGTGAACTGCTGGATGGGTCTTGGAGAAGCATACATGAACCGTGGTCGACTTGATGCGTCCGTGAAAGTTTTCAAGCACTTGTTGCCGATGGTAGATCAAAGTAACTGGATCGTCCGGTACCACCTTGGTTTGGCTGTGTGTCAAACCACGGACTTCGAGAACGGTTTTGTTTATCTCTCTGAAGCACTTAGCATCAAACCACAAGAGCAATGTATCTTGTCTGCTTTGTTCGAAACACATATCGAGTACGCATACAAGTTGATTGCTGGAGGCTTCTTCGGTAGAGCTATTGCATACTCTTTGAAAGCCGTGGCACTCATCAAGACCAGTAAGGATATCAACAGTGTGCTGCCCAACCTCTGGAAGTCATTAGGGGAGTGTTTGCGGGTGTTTTTGATCATTCAAGAGCACATGGAGCTGTTCCCTCAAGAGTTAGTACTGGAGATTTTCGAAGGTATTGATTTCTCGGACGTTCCAAATGAGTTATTTGAAGAAGAGAAGGCTTGGGAAAAGGGATGCTCGTTCGAAAGCATTAGTTCTGCCATTATCTTGGCCATCATCGCCGGTTTCAAGTTCTTACCAAGCCGTGCTAACAAGTACTTACAGTCGATTTCGTACTACAACATCGGATTAGCATACTTGCAGAGCTATACATTGTTACTGCAAAACAAGCATAGGGACTTGTCTATCAAGTTCTTGAAGAAGGCCATCCAGTTGGAAGATAACAATGCTTCGTTCTGGGTTTCTTTAGGAAATGCATACGTCTCTCACAACCCACAGATTGCCCAGCACTGTTTCATCAAGGCGACTACGTTGGATACCAGGGACGCCAGCATTTGGACAAACTTGGCTGTGCTTTACTTGAGGTACGGGGATTCGGAGTTGGCTCAACAGGCGTTCTTACGGTCTCAATCCGTTGCACCACAGGACTCTCAATCTTGGTTAGGACATGCTTTGGCAGCTGAAGCAAGCGGAGACAAGAAAACGGCAGCGATGTTGTTCACACATGCGTTTGTTTTGTCGAATGGAAGGTCTCCTTTGGCACAACTCTTGTATGGGTTGTCAATCATAGATAAACGAGTTGGAACGTTCAACTCCAGCGATCCGCGAAACGTGGATGCTGCGCAGGAGTTCTCCGTAGCCAACTTTGCCATGGCACAGTACCTCAAGTTCGCTCCGAACGACGTTGCTGGCTTGCAGATCGCATTGACTATCAGTGAAAGGTGCAAGGACTGGGACCGGGCACTTGCTATTGGTGAGAAGTTGTGCCAGGTGTTGGAGGAACAGTACGAACGTGATGAGAGTCAGGGAACTTTGAAGCAGTTTGCTCTGGCCAAAACGCAGCTCGCACGAGTGTATCTTGGGCTTGCCAACTACGGTCCTGCCATTGAGAATGCTCAGTTTGTTCTAGACTTGACGGACGAAGAGTCCAGTATCACACTTTCTCTGAGAGTGGTGGTTGGGCTCGGTAAGTTTTTCAGCAACGACTTTGATGCTGCATTGGAGCAGTTCAAGTTGATTTTGGCGCAGCACAGCGACTCCACCAGACTTGTGACGTTGGTGGCTCAGATCTTGTACGGACACGGCACCGAGGAGTCCAAGACTGCTGCATTGGACCAGTTGTTTGCGTTCATCGAAGAGTTTGGGCTGTCGTTGATTGTTGTTCTCACACTTGGGGCTATCTCGATCGTTGACAACTTGGACGACTACATGGGTGCGATCAAGGAGGAACTCCAGGGGCTCTCCTTGAACGAGTTGATTGGTGATTCTTTCCGCACGGTGCCCAAACTCTTGAGTGAGATCAACGCCAGACTAGACACCAAGCAGGAGGGATTATGGCAGAGGAATGTGTTGATGTTTCCGTCTGACTTCAACGTGTGGAAGCAGTTGAACCAGGAAATGGCATTGACGGTAGCCACCTTGAGGGACAACAAGGTGACAGCGCAGCTGTTGTCCGAGGTGTACTTGTCTGGGGGAAGATTACGTGAGATCCAGCGTAGTATGATGGTGGTGCCTAGTTTAGAGGTTGTTTCTGTGTTGCAAGGCTGTTTTTAGGATAAAGAGTGGGCATAGAGAGGCTAGCAACTTAAGAGAGGCGAGCTACTTATTAGTTAGAATCAGTGAAGTAGTTTGATAAGTGTAATTAGAGATATCCAGTAAATTGAGTTGTTGAATTAGTAGTGGTTAGTTTGGCCTTACATCAGTTTGAACTTGTAGATTGAGCTTACTTTACTTAGAACTAGCTTGAGCATGTCCATTCTGTAGCCTGAGCTAAGTTGACGATACTGTAGCTTGAGTCCACTTCATTTGAACTTACTTTGTTGAACTTACTTTGTCGAACTTACTTAAGCCAATAGCTGTAACAACCGATACTGCCACACTACCATACCAAACTAGGCTCCTTTTACTTTCACCGAAACATCTCCAACACAAGACGCAATAGCAACTACACCACCAGGGTCTAAACTCACAATGAAGTAACTTAAAGAGTTCTGTCAACCCTAGTGGTAACCTTCCTTATACTATTTTTGCAGCCATTTAACGAATATCCACCAAAAAAGCCTGAAAAAGCCTGAAAAAGCCTGAAAGAACACACTAATGCCAATCACGTGCACCTCCACCATCAAAACAGCTTTCCTTCCAAACAGACAAAAGATCGATCAGTCCATCAACTCCGCCAGCAGCTAACCTCGTATCTGGCGTGGCCTCGTTAAGTGCGGAAGATCGAGGCGTGCACTCCCGAAATCAGATAATATCACGTGCGCAACGTCACGCGGAACCTCGCGGTCCCCCCAGATTGTTCGCTCGTGCTACAGCGATGACCAGTTTACCCCAAAACACGAAGGACTGACCCCCAGCTAGCTGCTGCTGTGACTCCTACAGCCCCAAGGAGGAATGACCCCCAGTAGGTACCGCCAGTAGACGGCCCCAGCTCGCCAGCGGCGCAATTTGGCTCCCTAGGAGCTCCAAAACCCCCTGAAATGCCCCTAAAGCTTATCGGCCCCTAAACGACGCTCTCCTTACAACGTCGCTAAAATCTGCGTTTCTCTCCCTAAATCCAGGTCGTCCCTGTTCCGCTCCCTAAGTCGCAGCCCCTCAGTGCAACCCGGACAACGAGCCGCCTCCCTAAAATTCGGGTGCTTATCACCAAATCATAGCAGCCACTTTCTTCCTCACCAAGCTCGTCTATCCTCGCCGCCACCCCTTTCGTCGCCTTGTCTTTCTTTATCTTTTGCGGCGCGACCACGTACTGAGTACCACCGTACTATTGAGTACCGTGCTTTTCTACCGGTGCTGATACCACCACACCCTTTATAACTCCACCCGATATCCCCAAAAGACACGCCAGAGCCATGCTGGTCGACTACAAGAAACACGACCCGTACGTGCGCAAGCAGAACGGCAAGTTGGTCCAGGTGGTGCAGAACTTCTTCTCCAAGTTTGTCCAGGTGATCCTCGAATCAAGGTCCGACGACGAGCACTACGAACAGCAGCTGGACGCGTCCGGAAAGCTCACCAAGTGGTTCAACTTGCACATCTCCAACACGGCGCACTACGACAACCTCAAGGACGACATCATGTACTGGAAACGCCACGATCTACTGTCAATGCCGCCCATGATCATCGAAACATACCTCGACCTCAAGAAGCTCTCTTCCAACCAGGTGGTGCTCCTTCGCGACGAAAACGACCACGAGTGGCCCGTCAAGACCGCCAAGAAGCAGGAGGTTGTGTTGGAGAGATGGCTCGTGGAATTCGACGCCAACGACGTGTCTGGCTCTATCTTGGAGGAGGTTCCGCTGATCTACAAGCAGGCAATTGTCTTGCTACGCATCATCTACGGATTCGCCCGCTTGACGCCGACATTCAGGCTCAAGAAACGCTTGTCCATGTCGCTGGGCAACAACACGCTCCTTTTGAAGAACAAGATCTTGGACGGGTCGCAGATCATCCGCTCAAAGGGTCGGATCGGCCTTTCCAAGCCCATCATCCCGCACGACTACCTTGCCACAGGCTCCCACGTGAGCCAGAAGTTCTTCCTGCCAATAAGAACCTCTATGGGCACCTTGAAGGTGTCTGTTTCCCACAGAATCCACACTAACTTCATCGTGCGCTCCAACTCCGAGGAATTGTTGTCCTCACATTTCATCAGCATGGACAGCACCAACGAAGAAGCTCCTGAGTTAAAAGAAAAGAAAGCCTCCGTCAAGGAAGTGTACAACGTTCCAGCAAACAAGAGACTTTCCATCTCGAGCTACAACTCCACCTCGGTGTCCCCACACTCATCCAGCATCAGAGAATCTTCGCCATCTTACAAAGCACAGAAATCTCCAGCTCCTCTGAGACCTTCCATACAGCCTTTCAAGGTGGGATCTTTGAGTAGTTCCCCACCTTCGCAGCTGCCCTTGTCAACCACGAGTGTGAACTTGTCCTTGAGCCAGAACCAGCAAATACAGCCTCAGGTTGGATCGCTCGAGAGACGGATCTCAATTACGAGCAGCAAATCGACTTCAAATGCATCTTTGGCTGCCCTTCTAAGAAACCCTCGAGGGAGTGCTTCTCTGTCAAACACGCCAAACATCCCAATTGCAACGACGCCGAACCAATACTCCTCGTTTCCTAGGTCAGTAAGCTCGTCTCACGGAGGAGATGATATGGGGGACACTCCAAACACTCCACGCTTCTCGTCGTCTTTCGGCTCCAGAGCAAGTCGTAGGTTTTCTAACTCCAGTCTCAGACACACCACTCAAAGCACACATGATTCTTATTTGAGCACCAGTGCTGGGCTGGCTACGTCTTCAGGGGCTCCCACCAGCGGGCTCTACATAGACGATGATATCAGCGACTTTGTGAGGATGATTGACAGCAAGAGTGAACTCCGTGTTGGAGGTGGAACCGGTGCTGGCGGCGACTTGAGTAAATTCCAGTCATTGCGTTCACAGCATGATCAACTAGGTGATAGTGTTAGTGCTAGTATTATAATCCACAATCCGCAACAGCTAGCAGGATCAGGCATGTCGCGCACTTCGAGTAGGAAATCTTCCCATTCACGGTACTCTCCGCCAACCTCTTTGCACTCAGGGTCCTACGATCCTCACCTACCCAGCATCAGTTCAAGATTGAGAGAGATCTCTCCTTCTCCTGTTGACAGCAGAACATATAGTTCGCGGGCCTCGCAGGAGCCGGAGGAAAGAAGAGGAAGCGGTCTTCCATATTCGAGTCTCCACAACAATGCCTCTTTCTTGAAGTCTTCGTCGACCAACAGGTTGATTGCCACTCCGATCATCTCCAGTGCTCAGGCTACATTGCAGGGTATGCTCTCGAACAGCATGTCCAAGACTACGGTGACAAATAAAAAACGAAACTCAATAGGCGATGTTCTGGGCTTGGCGACGACCCCGTCAGCGTATGAACAACAGTATGCCAACGTGTTTGACGACGACGATGAGCACGAAGAAGCAGACTGGGAAGAGTACGCCCGCCAAAGACGACAAATCGGTACCCTGCTGCTGAAACGGGGAAGCCACGGCGAGCAGCATGACCATCGTCTCCAAAGTGGGCAGCAGGGCCGTCACCATGATGACGCTCTCGAGCACCACCACCACCATCACCTGCTGACCCAACCACACATTGAGGAGGAGGACGATGACTTGTTGTTCACGATGAGTGACATGAACTTGACCAAGGACTAGTACTTAATGTAAATAAAAGAGAATCTACAAGATGTAGGATGGTAGCAAAGACGGACAGGGCAGTTTCGCGGTGTCTATTGTGTTGTCTGTCCAATTCCATTGTTCGTAGCGAAGTGGAGGATTGGTGAGATGACTTGTGGAAGGAGAAGATCTCACAAGAAGTAGGCTAAACGAACAATGTGGCAGCTTCAGACTAAGTCGGCATGCCTATTAGACGGAACTCGTCAATTACGGCTTCGCCAATGAGGAACCCTCGCCAGTGGAGCCACATCCACCGGTGTTTCCAGCAAATCCACGCAGACCAAGCAGGAACCAGCTAGATTGTTCCACAGCTAGCCAACATGCTGAGCATTGCATAAAAATACGTCAAACGAGAGCTATTGACGACTGTTTACATCTGTCAGGACCTGCTTCGTCAACTGGTTGCAGCGGTGATTTTGTGGGTTATTTTTTATTTGGAGGCCCTGCGTTTTCGCAGCCATCGGTATACTAAACGAAAGCTGCTGAGTGTTTTATGAATGAAGTAATGGTGGTTCTGTTTAAAGAGTGGTTCATACTGCAGTGGAGCTCGAGACTAGACTGGAGAGGGTGGAAGAAATGGCCTTTCTCTAGAAATTTAAGTGAAACATTGGGAAAGAAGCGTATGACCTAGGCTAGTCTAGTACTGGTGGAATGAAGACAGGATGGTTTGGTAGGCACACGGCAGCACCATGATACCAAATCACTGAAACGGCCGTACTGTCGAAGGTTCCATTCACGAAAACATGGGGAAGTTTGGGGAAAGCTAGAAGAAGACCAAGACTGGAGAAAGTTCTGCTGGAGCCACTCAGCCAGCTGAATCTCCGGATTCGAACATAAACCAAACAACAAACAGAAAGTCATCCAAAGGTCATCTCAGAGGTCATCGCAAGTCTAATACCAACTCTGAAATGTTTCCTTATGCCCAATTTCAAACCTTAACTTTAAAACGAAAATTCCACAATTGCAAGATATCAGATGTTTACCAACAGTTGCAAGCAGAAGGCAACTCCTGTGACCTGGGCCTCCTTCGCACCGAGAGGCCATGAGCAGCTCCAACCTCGGAAAGTGGATCATCACAAAAGACTGTCTCACAAATGCAAATTTTATCAACCAGCATGCTGAGCTAATTTGTTAAAAATAGATGAAATGGCCCAAAGAACACTGCAGCTGATCGGTAGTGTAGTATTGGAGCGTTAGTGTAGTGCTGAAAGGTTAGTGTTGCATTCGAACGTTAGTGTTGAGTAGTCAAACCGTCGGTTGAGCTGGTTTCAGAACCTGAAACCGAGTCTCAGTACTGCAAGCTACAAGGACATGAAATTGCAGTAGACAGCTACGAACAGTGCCCACGAAAGAACAAGGCTGACGCTTTCTCCAGCACTGGAGTCCTCCACCACTGCAAAGCCACTAAGATGGTGGCATTTCCGAAGGTGCTCAGTTTCAGGTTAAAGTGGCTGTTTCAAGGTGAAACTTTAGGCCAGATCCGGAAAAAACATAAATAAAATTTTGCATCCAGCCAGCGATGGTTTCTCCAGAAACGAAGCCAGAGAAGAAGATAGAGAGGAGGAGGGATACTTGATGATCTCCGCAGCGTGCGTTTTAGGTGTGATTTTAAGTTGATTTTAAGTTGAAGCTGATATTAAGTATATGCAGAGTACTAGGAGGGTTATTAGGTAGAGTCCGCAACAAAGTAAGAGTCAGTCCAGGTTGAAGGATGGATGAAATTGACGAACCTTTAGAGTTCGAGGCATTGCCAGTCGTTTAGTCGTTTCCAGTTATTCAGTCATTTCTAGTAATTCAGATGATGTGCAAGGTCAGGGTTCTGGTAAACCGGACAGGGCCAATTTCGAGCCAGTGTGAGATTGCAGCAGCAGCACACCTAGGCATCAGCATCTTGGCCTGGGTTGCAGGTTTCGTAGTCCAACAACTTGAACACCTTGTAGATACCGGCCGCAATGCAGGAGCCGAGGGCTGGGCCAACCCAGTAGATCCAGTGGTAGTTAGGGAAGGACCTTGCGGCAACAGCAGGACCGAAGGATCTGGCTGGGTTCAAGCCGGCACCGGTGTAGTAGACACACACCAAGGGGCCCAAGAACAAGGAGAGACCAATGGCAACCGGGGCGATGTAGGTGGCACGGTGCTTCTCAACGGCCATGAACAAAACGGTCAAACAGAGGATGGCAACACCAAAGGCCTCCAAGAAGACACCTCTGGACCTGGAGCAGCCTCCACCAAGCGCATTGGCAAAGGCAATTGGGCCTGGGGTCATGGCACTGGCCGCACCGGCAGCAGCCATACCACCGAGCATCTGCGCAAGCATCATGATGGCACCACGGATAGGTGGAACGGCCTGGACCAAGACCAAGGTCAAGGTGACGGCAGGGTTCAAGTTACCTCCTGAAACCCTGAAGAACAAAAAGACGGCAATCATGACACCAAAACCAAAGCCAAAGGCGATCATGATCAACTGGGAAGGATCGGAGCCGGTCTTGGTGATGTTCGGGTCCTGGTTGGCGATCTGGGCAATGACAAACGCAAACCACAAGAAGATGAAGGTTCCAAAGAACTCGGCAAGGAAAGCAATCAAGTGGTTCTTCCAGGTGGTGCCTTGCACCTCGGACAACGAGCGGCGCTCGTAGACTTGGTCGAGCTTCTGGGCTTCTTGGTCGATTTCGGGGGTTTCGGCAGTCATAGTAGGGTGTGTTGGGACCAGCAAGAATGCCCAAACCACGGCAGATGGCCTAGCTTATATACCCAGCACCACACACAAAGTACCAGCATACTGGGATGCCTCTAATTTCAAGTCATCTTCACATATTGCCGTCTCTGCATTGTAACGGCCAAGAAAGGAAGGTGGATAACAGCAGCACAGAGAAAGCAGAACAATGCTCGAGCTGCGCTTGCAGAGGGGGGGTGCATCGGAATGCGTGCTGGAAGAAGGAACGGTTTGAGTGAAGAATTAACTAGGTCATCCGGAGCCGTCTGGGGTGGAGCCATTCTGGGCATGTCTGGTGGTGGTGGAGAGCTGGAGAGCTCTGGGGGCACCACCTTCGCCGGAGGACTGCTGGGGCCGCTGGAGAGCTGCTGGAGGACTTACCGAGGACTGGTACAAAAATAGAACAGCTAAGTCCGTCACACAAGCACAGTGCAGTTGCAGCTGGCCGTGCTTTGTGCTGGAGGAGGAATTCTTGAACAAGAATGGATCGCCCGAGGCTGGAGATGAGCTGTTGGAGGTGAACGGTGGTGCTTGGACGGAGGAGACCGGTGGTGGAGTCCAGTGTTGGAGTCCAGTGGTGGTGATAGTGGTGGTGATAGTGGTGGTGGTGGTGGCTGTTCGTGGTGGCCGTTCGTGGCTGGTGAATAAGGTTCAATGGGCTCTGCTCGATGCATTCAGCCGGCTCGTACTGTCTTAGTGGCAGCTTTCCAGGTCTAGATCTAGCGAGCTTCGGCTTGCTGGTGGAGTTGGCGATGCTCCAGATGAGGTGATGGGTTGGCAATCCAGTGTGCTTGGTGCCAGCGTGGTGAAGGCGATCCGAGGTTGGGTACGCAATACGGGTCCTGGTGCACACGGACAGAGTCATCGTGCTCTTCGTTTCAGGTCCAGCGGACAGAAGTTATAAGCGGAGCCTCCCGAGCTGGCGGACTCTACTCTCTGCTCTAACACCTTTAACAAGACACCGGCAGCACCTCTGTAGCTCCACCGATGGCCTACGGCTCCACCATCTCTACAGCTCCACCTGCTCTACGGCTCCACCAGCTTTACGGCTCCAATGGTTCTAGATCCTTCGCAGACTAGTCGCTGGATCTAAGGGGCGTTGGATCAACCGTTGGCGGTGCCACACAGGTAAACCTTAACCACAAGCACGAAGACCACTCAGCTTAAGCTTTCGTAAACGAGTCACGTGGAGCCCCTGCTCTGCGTGCCTCCAACAGCATTCCTTGAAGGCACCGGCCTGGCCTTACTACTGGGCCTTCTCACTGCTGGAGGACTCCTCCTTGAGCCTGGTCGACGGTACTGCATCCACCAGCCGGCCAACCAGCCAATCAGGTGCGGTTCCAGCTGCTCTTGTACAACAGCTTGGCTGCGGCAGAACCACCATGGACATTGTTCATGTTCATAACGTTTCCGTATTACACCAGTGGCCTCCGTAATCACCTGTTCTGCCATGCCGGCAAGCTCATAACGTGTACAGCAGAGAAGGTGCGCTTGCTGGGGTACAGTGGAGAGCTGTGCACTTCCAGAGAGCTCCTCACGCTTCTTTGTGGGACCAGCTCATGTGATGTTCCTCTGAAGCTGGCTCCACCGACTTCCTCACCAAGCTGGCTCCAATTACCTCTCAGCTGGATCTTCGGTGACCCCAATTTCCAATTTCCAGTATCTGCAATTTGCAAGCTTTGCCTATTCCTCCCATCTGGCCGTTCTGTGACCGTACTGGGCTCAAATAATAACAAAGAGCCATCCACCTCTTGGCTGAGTACAGGACCGCAACCCTTGCACCGGAGCTGAGTGCTGTTTTGCAATTTACATGGCCTGAACTGCACCGCTTTCCCGTCAGACACCGTGCATCTGGCTAGTGAAGGAGATATGCCCTTCTTGGGCATTGTCTGAGTCTTCGCAGAGCTACAAATACGATCTGGGTGTTCTGCTATGGGACAGGTGCTTCTTTCTGCTTGAAATTTGCAATCCACTGGAGCTGCAACTACGAAACAAGAGAAAGCAGGGTCGACTCCGGTCAACCTTTGCACCCAGAACGTCCTTGCATGCATTTGGAAGCGTATTCGGTGCTTGTAGGGCTCAATCTGGAGATTTCGTTGGCAGTCTGCTTTCGGAGAGCTTGATGGCTGCAAAATTAGGACTGCAAGCTCTGGAGGTCCAGCAGGGTAAGCAAGCTTACCGAACGGAGCAAACCACCTGTTGGCCTCGAGTGACACGCACCTTGTACAGAACCTTCCTTCGCACATGTCCATTGTACCACTTTCCAGAGCCAAGGGCACACTATTTTCTAGATCAAGTCTTCTATTTTGGGGCTTGTTCAAGTAGACACAAATCATCTCATTGAAGTCTATTCTTCTGAGCCTGCTCCGGTGTAAAGAGATCTTCGTACTGCTGTTCAGTTTGGAGGGTTGAAGGATTATGGCGGAGATGTGTGGGATCTTGTGATCACTAGTCCAACTTTAAAGAGCCACTTTAGGACAATCTACATATGCACCCATACTAATAAATACACTCACTCCTTGCCACGCTCTGAAGCGGATATCATCATTTAAATCACTTTCTATACAGAATAAACCACAACCAGTTGGTTCTGCTTGAGAAATCACTGTCAAACTTGTGCAAGTTTCAAACTTTTGCAAGCTCCAAACGGAGGCATATCTAAAACGACTCTCTAGTTCTATTGGACCTACTGCCATCACATCCTCTAACTCTACTCAATTGAATGCATTATTCAGAGCCCAGAAAGTTCCACTTTCTTCCTCAATGGAGTTCATTAGTGCTTTCGTCTAAAACAACTCTACCTTCTCGGTTTGCCAAAAATCGAAGCAGGATCCTCCACACTGATCTGGTCCCAGTAAAGCAAGTTCAATGGCAAATTCTTCTCGCTCAATTCAGGCCAGTTGGTGTCTATTGCCTTGACTATCTCTTCATACAATATCTTGTACCCCTTCCCACTGAAGTGCACTCCGTCTGGCAACAAATCAGCATACGAGATGTAATTAGCTTCACTAGTAGATGCAAGAACCTGTTCCTTCAGCCAGCCACCGAACTCTCTGAACGCTTCCCACAAGTTGACAAAGGCCACGTTGTGCTTCTGAGCAACTTTGGCCCCAGCTTCAACATACTGAAGGATGTGCTTACTAGTCAGCCAGTCCGAGTCTAAGGGTCTAGAACGCTCAGTCAATGCCTGCTTCCCAAGCTTGCCATCGTGCAACGCAGGACTTATGACAATTGGCTTCACCCCTGCTTCCAAACTCAACAAGACTAGCTTCTCGATGTTCAGCGAGTACTGCTCAACAGACACTCTCTGAACCGTACCAAGGTGATCCTGCACAAGAGTGGCATCATTGGTTCCAAAGAAGATCGTGATAACCTTGACGTTGTTTCTGCCCTGGTTCAACTCAGCTTCAAGAAGCTTGGGCAAGATAAGTGTGGCGTGCGTTGAGTTGTAGCCAGAAAACCCTCTATTGACTATGTCCAATTTTCTTTGGTACAAATCCTGAAGAGCTGGCTGTAAAGCGAAACCGTCATTGTAATTGGCGAACTGTGTAATCGAGTCTCCAAAGAGCACGAACTTGTCGTAGCTCAAACTCATCTTGGTTGTGGATCAGACAAAGTATTGATACTTGCAGTGTCGCACATTGAAATGCCTGCGAGCCCATATACGAGCGACATCCACAGTCACGAGACGCGACATTTGATGCTCGTGCATCGCAATACATCAAATCCAAATCTACACCCATAAACAACTTCGTCAAACAAGATATTCGAACATGGGTAAGGCATTCCCGGCACTCAAGTTGAAAGGCAAACCGGAGGATTCCTCGGTTGTCTCAGACTCCGAAAGTGCAGCCAATACCACCACACATAGAAATACACTGCTTTACGGCTCCAGACTAAGTATTCTTCCGAATGTTAGTGTTCGCCAAGCTGCAACGACCAATACCACAAACGTGGACTCATTACTAGACTGGATCGATAACATAGATACCCGGTTCAAGTCACTATTGCATACTCAAGAAACTGAGTCGATTGAGGTGTACAATTCCAAAAAGGAGCAAGAAGAGTTAGAGTTGGCCCGTTTACGAGACAAGTATAGGACCAAGGTGTACGACGAGGAGTTTGGCAAGTTGGCCACGTTCTTGAAAAAGGCAGAAGAAATTGACCAGAAGCACTTTGAGTCAATGGATCTGGTTGAACAAAACCAGTCGGAAGATCTGGTCGAGGAGCTAGATGGACTGGCTGAAGAGTTGGATCTGGGAGAAGAAATGGAAAGGGCCAAGGATTTGGACACACCCGAAGTGTTGGAACTGGATGAGGACATTGATCATGCGGGAGAGCTTGAAGATGAAGAAATCCAGGTTGAACTGGCAGAAGAAGAACAAGACGAAGAAGAAGTAGAAGAAGAAGACATAGAGGGTGAACCGGCGGACTTTGAAGAAATGCAAGCCGAGTCAGATGACTATGATGATGAGGATATTCAGATTGAGCTGATTGAGCTGCCTGAAGTCTCAGGTTTCGATAATGGCCCTGAACATCTTCTGGAAAGCAGCAAAGCCAAACACAACTCGGACGTAGTCTCACTTGACTCAGAGGGTGAATACAGCGAAGCTGAAGCTCCCCAAGCCCCGGTACAGAAGGCTTTTCATTTGCAGAATGGAAGACCCAGGTTGTCTCAACCAATCAACTACTCCTACCCTCCTGAGGTGGAATCTTCTGAGGAGGAATCTGAAGAATTGAACATTTCGCAGGCAGAAGAGTCTCTTCAAGAATTTGATGAGGAAGACATTGATGAGCAGGATGATTTCGAGGAGCAAGACGTCCCTGGCGATCAAATTACGTCTGGAGAAGAGTTCGAAAGCTCGAATAGCCATCTTCGGGCAGCTCAGGCAAGTCAAGACTACGAAGAGATAATAATTTTGGATTCTGACGAAGAAGAAGAGGAAGAAGAAGAGGAAGCAGAAGAAGAAGAAGCAGAAGAAGAAGAAGCAGAAGAAGAAGAAGAAGAAGAAGAAAATTTTGTAAATAATCCAAACCACCAATACCGTCAATTGCAAGACAAGAATCACGAATTTAATCCCGCATACCAAGCAGCACCTCACTTGCATTATGGTGGTAAATACCCACGCAGCATAACTCAACAGCATATTAATGATATAGCCGAAGACGAGGAATCCTCAGAGGAAGTTGACGGATCAGCAGAGTCTCAGGTAGAGTCTGAAGACGATTCCCAAAATGCATCAGAAGAAGAATCTCAAGAAGAACAAGAAGATTCTCAGGATGAGTCTAATCAAGAATCCCAGGAAGCATCAAAAGACATACACCTTCATTCTCAAATCGAAGCTAAAGAGTTCCAAATGGATGCAAACTTCTTTGCTCAACTACAACAAACCACCGATGTATACGGAGATTCGAACAACTCAGAATTATTATCCTTAGCGGAAGCCGTGTTGAAGCAAGGTAACTATGCTGATTCAGACCCAACAGTAAATCGAGGTTATACCGCAGACTATGAGCTCACGGAAAATGCAGGCGAGCTGACACCAACACTCGAGCTGAATTTAACGGAAGTCAACGATTTGGCACCTGTTCCTGAGCCGTTCTATGCCACAGAGCTACAAGACGAAGAGCAGTTGGAGTTGGAGAAGGTTGAAGAGGCATACATTTCAGATGGCTCAATGGCTGACGAAGAGTCAGATGCAAATGACGAAGTGGCGGATGAAGTAGAAAAGGCTGCCCAATTGAAATTCGATGCTCAAGAAGAGATTTTACTTCCTACTCCCGAGAACCAGCCAGCTGAAGTTCTCGCAGCCCCTAGATCTCCAGTTCAATTACCACCATTACCTATTTTCAGAACGATAGAAAAGGAGGACCCAGTGTTAACTTTGAAGAATTTGCGTGAAGCAGAGGCAAAATTTAACATTAAACTAAGCTCTGTCACCGACTTGGAAGATGAGCTCAAATTGAAAAGACATAATGAAACTTCAGATATTGAAGGTAATGAGACTCAATACTTCGATGTGCAGAAAAGTAACGATTCAAGCGATGTTGAGGACCTTGATTTCCATGATGCTCTAGTTCCACAGGTTATAGTGAAAGAAGAATATTATGTGGGCTCACCTTTGAGATTGAATGTGCAAGGGTACAGCACTTTGACCCACGGTGAGAGCTCTATTGACAACCTGGACAGTGTTGCTGAAGAAGACGCAACGCTGGAAGTGAACAAGGCTGAAGAGAACCAAGACTTCGAAGACGTAGATACCCATAGTGAACATTATTCTCCATATGATTCTGAAATTATACAACCAGAGGTTGCACCTGGGAACCAAGAAACAGAATCGGAAGAATTTGAAGTTCAAATGGTTGAAATCGTTGAAGTAGAAGATGTGGAATCAGATGACTTCATGGTCGAAGATGGCGAAAATGAAGCCTTACCAAGCGACAGTTCTGGGGAAGCAGAGTCGCAAGACGAACAGAATAAAATCTTAGTGGAGGATGTATCTGCAGTTGTACTGGAGGATGAAGTTTCTGTCAGCGATGAAGCTTCGGCAAGTGAAGATGTACCATTAAATCTGAATGAATCTGAGCTATTAAGATCTCCCGACGTCAATTCAGAAAGTAATACTGCAAAGAATGATATCCTCAATTCCTTTGTCTATACAAAAATAGAGAAGCCAGTCTTGCAAGAAATCGATTCGGACTATTCCTCAGCCAGCAGTACTCTGGGAAGTAGGGAATCCAGTCCTGGACCAACCAAGGTGAACGAAATAGATGTCATTACTCAAGCTGCAGAAGAGACTGAGATAGGTGAAGAAGTGAATGATGACTCAGGATCAATACAGCTTATTGAAGATCAGAATGAGCCTGAATCAAACAAGGAGGATGTTCATGAGAATCAGCCAGAAATGCAGGTAGAAGAGGTTGAAAGCGTCCTTATCCAGCAAGTTCAATGTGATGGAAATGGTCAAAATTATCAAAACGTTGGAGAACTCGAAAATTCCCCAACTTTTGAAGAGAAACAGTATGAAGAAAATATTAAATTAGAACAAACTCAGCCAATTGAAACCGAGGTTGAAAGTATACTGCAACAAACTGGTGCTCTTGTCGAGGAAAACGACGCTGAACTCGAGCATGTTGACCAAGTTGAACATGTTGACCAAGTTGAAGATGCTGACCAAGTTGAACATTTTGAACATATTGAACAAGTTGACGACATTGTTGACGAGGAATCTATTGACGAGGTTGAGCTCAGAGAAGAGATTGAGCACGCTTCTGAAGCTGACGAGAATGTAGTTGAGCACAAAGAGGAAGAAATCATTCAATTAAGAGCTGAAGTCAATAACAACCTTCACACTAATATCAACCCTGTTGCAACAACCGCTGCAAGCATTGAAGAAGAAACATTCAGTGTTCCACGTACAGTGAGTGAGTTCCCACTGGCACTAGGAATTGTCTACAATGAGGGGGCACCAGGAATACTTAAGGAAGAATTGTCTAGCTGTGATATGACAACAGAACCAACCATTGACAATGCTGGCATTGCGTATGTTGACTCGAAGCACCAGGACGGGTCAAAAGACTTCTCTTTTGAGCATCTTGAAGAAATAGTTGGTACTCCCAAGCTAGATACAGTTACGAGAAACATCATTAGTGACGACCGTGACTCGAATTACATTGTTGAAGCGCACATTGAAGATGCTGACCTTGACCTTGAATCTAAAGCGGAATTGGGAGAGATACTTGATAGACTTTCGGCGGATGAGATGTCAATGGAAGAAGCAAAACTTGAAAAACTTGAGGAAGTTGAATCTGTTAAAGTAGAATTCCTGGAAGAATTCCTGGAACAAGCTGAACTGGTTCAGGAAGAGGTACCTGCTGACTTAGAATACGAGTACCGAGATGACACCGTACTTTCAGCAGTTGAAGAAGATGACGAAGATGAACAAGAAGACCATTATGAGACTGAACAGAGGCAGGATTTGAGAGATTTTGATTTGCAAAGCGACCATAAATTGGAATATGGTTTAGAAGGTCTCGAAGTAAACCAAATAAAACAAGAAACAATTGTCGATTTTGCATCCACTGCTTTTGGCACATCTTTTGATCCAGATGACAACCATACTGATGTTGTTCATTCCACGATCAAGAAAGAAGAAAAGAACGAGATAAACAACATACTGCTCCCTAAACCTGAGTTCACATCGAATTATGAGGCTTCGTTAGCTCATGGAATGACCCTTCAATCTCCTATTCAAGAAGTAAATGAGGAGGGAAACGATCAGTTGGCATTTTCAAGTGATATTGACTCGCCTGTGTGGAACCCAAGCGCATTCAGACTTTCTAATGTGTATGAGGAAGTGGAGGAAATCGACGAAGAACCATTTGACTTAGACAAACCGCTGGAAGAAGGACTTCCTGAAGTGAAGGCTGAAGAAGACCCCAACCAAACTTCTCATGTTGAACTCGCACAAGATGTGGAAGTTAAAGGAGAGAAGTCGAATTCAGAAGAAACTACAAATGAAGAGATTGTAGATCATGCCCAAGAAAACATTGATTCTCCGGTATCTCCATCTGAAGTCAGTTCCGATGACCTTGGTCAGAACCACGGCAAGAAGCGGAAGTTGGAAGACGACTCCAAGACCATTAAAAGATTCAAAGCATTTAAAGGACTTTTGGGAAAGTTTAGCCCTATTCTGTGGCTTGGAGCCATGAAAGCACGTCCAAGTGTTGCAAACGTTGAAAGGCCTGTCTTAGACTCAGTTCCAACATCTCGAGAGGCTAGCTCAGAACCTGAAGGTGAAAATGACACCAAGCAAGAACTAACATTAGATGTTTTGCAGGGTGTTGACCATGTTGAGCATCCTAAAAATGAAGAGCTAGCTGAAGATGCAAAGGTTGATAGTAGTATTTTAGACTTCAAGGCTTTGAAAGCTAGTGCATTGAAATTAGAGTCCGAAATAGCAGCAATAGCTGAAGAGACTAACGGGATTGAAGTGAAAACGGAAGTCAACGTGCTAGACGATAATGACGAGACAGAAGAGCTTGTTATTGTGGATGTGAAAACTGAGCTCGACTCCCTAGACGAAGAAAGTCCCGTCGACAAACAGAGTCTTGATAGTGATGGTACGCCAAGTCCAGAAGAGCCTGAGACAACTAAGTTAGAGCATGAAGATAAGACTATTGCATCTGTATCCCCAATAGGTCTTGAGCAATCAGCATTCGCAATTGATACTGAGATAAAGTCGCAATATCCAACTGATACCATACTCAAAAGTGAAGCACACTTAGATGATGAAGTCGAAGAAGAAATCGAAGACTACGTCGGTCCAACGAACTCTATTTCACAAGTGGATGCGATTGAAAATGATACCCCAGTTGGTTTGGGTATTAACAGTGCTATTAAGACTGACAACGAAATCAAAACAGAGTCTCATAGCGATGCATACGATGGAGAACTGAATTATGTTGGCAATGACGCTCACGACTTGGCAAATAACTCAGATGAGATGGAAGCAAGCCAAATTGAAACATCTGCTGGAGATTTGAATGAAAATTCAAGCAAAAGAGATGGTCTGGAAGGAAGTAAACCTGCCCGAATCGTGAAAATTCTTGGTTTGGAGATTGGGCAGGTTGAGTTGAAGCCAAGGAGATTGAGATCTGGCCACAAGTATGGCGAAGAAGCTAAAGACGAGTCCAGTGATTCAAAAACACATAAACAAGAGCTGCAACCTGAAGAGCATGAGCAGATCAGCAAGAAATTTGTCAAAACAGAGTCGAAGCAGTTGCCTCCATTGGATGTGTATAAACAAAGTGATCTTTCCAGTAACATTCCAATTTTGAGCAGTTCACCAACACAGAGCAACACAAGCGACCACTTGAAGGTGGAGAGCGATGTCGACTGTCCAGCACAGCGTACTAGATCCAAGTCTCCGTTGAAGTTAAGCATGAAGGAATTGTTGTCTTCAGACATGGAGGATGAACTCAAGCGCCCATTGCGAGCCAGAGCACCCGGAAAGAGAAGACGTGATGATGAGCATGACTACCCTCGTGGTAGGTCCAGAAAGAGGCAACCCTAGATGTGTGTAGAGGGCTTTCAGATGTTAAATAGTGGTAATAATTAATTTGCATGTAAGTAATATGTAGAGTAATGGATCCTTGTGAGGAATTGGAGTCCTTATACCAATTTCCATATACCAATAACAGTCCTGTAATGCTGTCTTCAAATAATAAGGATGTTAGCGTTTCTGGAACTGGTGTTGAGCTTCTACACTGAGTATAAATACTAAATGATTCAAGCAAGTAGTCTAGCTAAGTCTAAATACCGATTCTAAAATATGTACAAGAGTGGGTTTTACTTGCCTTTCGGTGCTCACTAGGCACCCACTGACTTCATTTCAATGAAAGTATCCAGTGAGGTGTAGGTGTGTCAGTATATTAGTGAATTGTTCCATTCAACTGACAACACAGCATCTCCGTTCACTCGTCTATGCCAAATATGTCATTGCTCCTTCATAAGCACTGAAGAAAACCATATTGACCAAGAAAGAGCGGGTCATGGAGATCCCCAAACCACGATACGCTCGTCTTTCGAACTTTGGCACTCGAAGTGGCTTTGCAGGCAACTCCGGAAGTCCCATCTGCTTTCTCAAAATGTTTGTAACCATATCTTTCTGAACGAGAGACTTGGTTGTGTCTATTGGGAAGATTAGGGCCCAACTGAACACTCCAGAAAGTCCACCGGCAAGTAACACCGATATGGAGGAAGACTTTTCAGCACTGTTGTTGATAGCCACGTTCATGGCATACTTCATCGACTCGTAGATCGAATAGTAGATACCGGTAGAAAGAGTGTCTCTTAGGAAGTGGAACCTGAATCCGGAGTAGAGACCAGGAAGTCCCTCGTACTTGACGATTGTGGTTGCGATCTGGCGTGTTGATGGGGCAGCAGTCTCAGCTATCTTAGCAGCCGATGTTGCCGATGCAACAGGAAGCACTAGTTTATTATTATGCAAAAGCGACTGCAACTGGGCGTAGATCTTGATGAATTCAAATGGACATGCAAACATCGAGACCCCACCTCCTGCTATTGCTCCAGAGAGAAAGCAAACGGGGATATTGCGTAGGAAGGGATGTCCAGAGCCCATTCCGTCTTCCACCGTTGCCACAGGACTTGCAGCGTACAACGCAGAGTACACTGCTGGCTTGACCAGTGTGAAGATGGACACGTTCAACGACTTCGAAAAGGACGTCGAGATGAGTGGCGCCAACACCCCACGGAAGAACCCTCGTACTCCGTCTGCCGCAAAGGTCTTTTGCACGCAATGGAGGTAGCTCTGGAAGTGCTTGTGGGTCTGCATTCTGGTCTTGATGGTGTCCAACGGGAACCCGATAAACGTTGAAAGAACCAGAGCTCCGTACGCATTGATGCTGCCCCGTAACGGCTGCAATGCCTCGGGGAAAACGTGGATAGCGAGCGATTGGTCTATTGCTCCTGTGATGGCAGGTATTCCACGGGATGCCGGACTTTCTGTGGTTGCAGCAGTGGTCTCGGTACGACCATCACGACTTCGAGCCGGTTCTGCCTTGCTTTCAAAAGGCATTCTATAAATACGGACAAACACAGGTCAGGAGCAAATTGTGGTGTAAAAGCGATCAACGTTTCTCACCAAATCATTATCGGTATAGTGTTGGTTTTAGGTGGGGAAAAAACGAGCCTTTGTATTTGGTGAGACTTTTGATATGGAGTTAGAAGCAGACGCGGGTTTGAGGGCTGTGATCGTGCAATTGGAGCAAAGGAAGTACTAGATAAGGATACAGAGGGTATTGCGGTTGCTGTGGAGAAATCTGGGATCCGTGGGACCAATTTCAAGCGAGTTAGAGGCGTTACTGGTTGTTGGTCAGCAGAGAGATAATGGTAAACTAGGTGAAAATCAAGCTGATTTGAAGAAATCTGAAAAGACAGCGGATTACTCAATAGACAGCTTCTGCTTCTGTCTGGTCGAAACCTGAGCTTGAAAGGAGTCATTTTGGAGAGTTTGGAGCTGTTTGGAGCAATTTGAAGATCGTCGCTATTACCGTAATTGGCTTAGAAACGAACACTCCTACAAGACCTGAGGGAGCTCAGTGGATGATCTGGACACTTAATCTGGCTGCGGTCCAATGATAGCCTTGATACAAGCTAAATAAAGGCTCTTGTTCCAACTCCAGAGTCAGATTCAAGCATAAGATAGTTCAATACAATTGAAAAAAAACTATTTGAGGGTGATTCAAGCTTCTGGCTGATCTCAGTTTCCTGAGAATCTTCACGTTCAAGCAGGACTAAGATTGGATTCTCCAATGTATGCTTAATTCATGGGAACTTCACCTCTCTTTACAACTCCTCAAGTTCAATATTAGCAAATACTCCACAATTCCTCAGCATTCATGTCTACGATAGCATAGTTGATCTTGTCTATTCGTTTATATACAGCTTTTGTCCAGAGGTACTTCTGGCTCCTCAATATCCTCTTCTTCTGGCATCGTTCACTTGTCCCATCAAATCCTTGAATCCAACAGCAAACTTCCGTCTCCACCATTCACGTCTCTTTTGCTTGGTATACTTGGCAGGACGAATAAACCTGCTCTGCACCTGCTTCAAGTATCTGATCTTACTGGCATTCGCCAAAGCATTCAATCCTCCTAAGGCTTTTCCTATGTTGGAGTTGTGAACATCCACTGTTCTACCAGCAACAGCCCCGTGCATTCTAACGGTCTTTGCAATGTCTCTAGGACTTGTCTCAGGTGGCGACACAGGAGTCAAGTGGTTGGAACGGTCCGACTCGTTCAACGTGATGTTGTTCACCATCTCGTTCAATATGAACGATTCGTTGTCTTTCTTCTTCTTCTCCGGCTCGTTTTTAAAGAGCAAATCTTTGAACGAGGAGTTGAAGCGAGCAGCTTGAAGTGGGCTCACAGCCTTGTTTGACCAAACAGGCCTTGCAGCTCTCGAGATGGCTCCTCTAAACATGTCTTGTTGAAGAGTCTGAAAAATTGATAGTAGAGACTTCAAAATTGATGAACTGAGACATTGGCTAATGTCGCTTCTTTTGAATTTAGACTTTTCAAAATGTCTTACTCACGTGATTCTTTGGTAGCGCTGTCCGCAATATAGAAACACTCCTTAACTCTCCAGAGACCCCATCTTCTGGCCATCTCACTATGCCGATTGTCTCAACTGTACTCTTTGAAACAGCAAGTGTGAACGTGTACAAGGTTCCTGCGGGAGCCGTCTCGCTAAAACAGTGGCAATTGGACGACAAGAACTTAGTGTGGAAAGGCTCACTTAAGCTAATTGAGCAGGAAGTTATCAGGGAAGACGACGACCCGGTTCCTACGGGTAACGTTGGTGAGATTGTGTGGGACACCCTGAAGAAGGACCATCTAGAACCTTCAATTTCGCCGCCAATATTCGCACTTAGGGCAAAGCTAGAGCTATACAACGTTTGGTCGATTCCACCAGCAGTAGGCAACTTGACCACCATATCGAAGGACTTTGTATGGGGTGAGGTGTGGTACAACCCGTGCCGATCAACAGACGACTTTTCAGTGGCAAACAATAGCCAAGAAACGATACAGATGACTGAATCACCGAAGGCTTATCAGATTATCACTCAATTGCCGGGTTCTGGTTATAACCCACAAGTAAAGGGTACCAAGGCATCAGAGACTGGTCCAGTACAAGTCGCCCTTGGGTTGAAATTCGAAGACTCATTCAATGCCTCTTCGTTTAGTGAGGCAATGGCCTTGTACAAGAGACGATATACGAACTTTGAGGAGCAGTATGGAGAAGAGTTGATTTCGAAACAGAGTCTCGAACCACCAGTAGATTCCGATTCATCTGACGAGTTTGATGATTTCGTGAGTGCTTAAAGAGCATTCTCTTCTTTTAAGCTGTTGACAAAGCTGTCCAAATGGTACAGGCAACTGAGAATGAAATTTGAAGATCTTCGTCAACCACCATACTTGAGAAGTGAAGCAGACTCGTCCTTGCTCCTATAGGACCAAAACTATGATGCCTTACCTAAGCAATATCTTGTGAGTTGGTATCAATCTTCCTGAAGGCCTGGTGCTTTACATATGCCTAGCAAAGGGTTCAATTGCGCAACAGGCTCTGGATTTCCAGTGGCATACGTGAATTTCCAGTAGTAGATACGAAGTTCTAACGTAGAATCAAAATCTGCACAGAAAGACCAGATGTCGAGGCTATAACTCTGAAGGGTTGGAAATGCCTACTGTGAATATTTGAGGAGATTCAATGCCACCAATTACTTTCCAATTTAGAGCTAATGAAAATAATTTATTTATTATACATTGTGTATAAAGATGGAGGTTAACTCCACGCAATAGTGATCTAGCCAGACATTTCAAGACTTCAAGCTACGCTTAGACCTTTAAGCGCTTTCTCAATACACACCATGCCTTTCCCTGTTCTAGTGGTATTTTACCCTTGTAATTTCCCTCTAACAAAGTATGCTTATATCACCTTAAGTAGCACTAGGCTTCTTATCTTTCTTGTAATACATCTTCTGGATAATTGGATTATGTTCGCGCAATTCCTTGTTCTTGTTCTTGCTGTACTCAATGTAAGCCATGTCTTCTCCACCAGCTAAACCGGCCAACGATCCAGCTGATCTCATGGCATTTGACCTTTCGATCTTCATCCTCTTCTCCTTCAGAATAAAGTTGGTGTCCAAATCATCTCCAACTTCAACACCAGCAGCATTCTCATTCTTGAGCAATACCTGCTGTAATAACTCTCTACGTTCTCTTGTCAGTGCATATGCCAACTCTGGCAACTGCTCCATTCCGCTCAAGTGAGTGATCACTTTGAAAGCATACCCTTGATCCACCAAGAATGCTTGTCTCTTGGTCGAATAGTACATTTCCTGAGTATCCTTTGACACTAACGAATAGAAGAAGGCATTGAAACCTTCGTCATTACGTCTCTTTGCTCTCAAAATACGTCCCAAACGTTGAGCTTCCTGTCTTCTGGATCCGTAGTGCGACGAAATCTGAATAAGACAAGTAGCTTCAGGTAAATCAATCAGGGTGTCACCGACCTTCAGCAAGAAGATCGTATTAATCTGGTCGTTATGCTGGAAATTCTGTAAGATTTTCATTCTTTCCAGCTGAGGTGTCAGGCCGAAAATGAAGGGCTTTCCTAGCTTCAAGGCGTATTCTTGTAAGGCATATACGTTATCACTGAAAACAATGATCTTATCACCTCTCTTTTCGTGGTAATGAATCAAAAACTGACAAGCTTGGAACTTTGTTGGGTTCATGATATAAAGTAACATTCTTTTTCTTGCAGATTCTCTCAAGTATTCTTGGTAGAATTCGGCAGTCATTGGACACCACACTTCAGCACACTGCACATTTGCAATATGTCCCTTCAGTGCCAAATCCATCCAATTCGCTTCGTACAACTTGGGTCCAATAAGGAAATTCAAATCGGCAATCTTGTCATCTTCACGAACCAACGTGGCTGTCAATCCAAGCTTTGCATGTGCCGCGATAGTGGTGACCACTCGCCTAAACATAGCAGCAGGCACTACGTGGACTTCGTCCAATATGATGAATCCCCATTCTCTTGACCTCAAAAAGTCCATCACCTTCTGAGAGTCATGTGAACGGTTCCTAGTGTTGGCAACCATCGAGAAAGTAGAAACAACCAAACCTGCTTCACTGGTGAACATTTCTTTGTTTTCGGATGTGAACACAGCTACACTCTCGGGCTGAATAGTACACCACTGCAAGAACTGTTGTCTCCATTGCATCACAGAAACGGAGGATGTGCACAATACAATGACAGATTTACGGATGGTGCAAGCAGCAGTGATACCTACCAAAGTCTTACCTGCTCCACAGGGCAATACAATGATACCTGACCTTGCACGTCCATTACCAAACATCTTAGAAAGCGATTTTTCTTGATAAGGTCTGATCTGTGTGGATGGTTTCAAGTCCACGTCCAAGTCGGGGTTTCTGGTGTCGTTACGGAAGTCATACTCTTCCATCATAGGGAAGTCAATCTCTTGACATCGTTTTTTAACGATTTCGACCGAATCGTTTGATATTTCGAAGGAATGCACCGTTTCCAAGTCATCTTCGTCTTCTTCTTTATCTCCCACCACGGATGCAAAAATATCTTCTGCCACGGACTCTTCTGGTATTTTCGAAGTTCCTGGTATCTTTATTGCTTCCGTCGGCACTGAGGTCTGCACTAAGCCATTACCGGAAACAGAGTTTTCTGAGGATTGGATACGCATCGGTCCGATTACAGGGTCCTTCAAGAGCATCTGTAGAATATCTGCCTGCGTTGACTCTACAAAGTACCGATTATGCTTTAATACCAACTTGACCTTCCCGTAGGAGATGGTTGCATCTTTGATGAAGCTGGTGAATGCTTCCGTGAGTGGGACTTTGGATAATCGATTCAAAACGGAGATTATATCATCTGTTTCCAACCCGACAGAAACCGCAGCGTATAAGGAGTAGGTCGTTATCTTGTACTCATGGATGTGTGAAGGACGAGACAGTGGTTCTGCAATAGTAATCAAGAAATCTTGCGCCTGTTCTGCTAACGGTGAAAAGGATTCCAAAATGACTCTACCATCAGTAGGTGATATCCAAATGGGTCTTGAGAAATGATCTGGCTTCAATTTCAAGTACGAGAAGTCTGCTTTACCGAAGATCTTCGACACAGCATCCGGCACGTAATCAGCAGGGATCTCTGGAGTCAATTCGATCATCTCATCGTCGGAGAACTCTTTATCTTCCAATTCTACTTTGGCACGGTCGATGAAGTCCTGGGCCCTCCGTTTTCTGCTCTCGTCAATCGGAGCTGGTGCCACATCTCCTATGGTTCTTACGTTACCGTTGGTTGACTCACCTAGTGGCGTACCAGCGACTGGGGTGGACTTTGCCTTTGGCTTTCTCTTCTTGGTAACAGACCCGTACGCGTAGTCGTCATCGCGTGCTTTCGACAACAGTTCCGGTTCCGAGTCATCTGAGAAGTTTCCACGTTCGAGATCAGCATAGTTGATACGGTTACCCAGCATTGTTGGTAACAGGGATCCTTGGGTAATTGTACTGATTTCTAATCTGTTTGAAAAATATATTTCGGTTTTTGACTTTTTATCTGGTGTCCGCATTGGGAACGATGGGTGCAAACGTATAGCGAAGTATACTCTGCTAGGCAGAAGGGAATGAGTACTGTAATAGACGTTACTAACTTGGAAAAGAATACCGCTGCTATACTCCACTAAAATACGTTGAACAGAAGTATGTAATGGAGAAAGACAGAATTCAAAGGGAGCAATTTCCATTAAAATAGGGCTGATTTAAACCAAATGGCCATGGGCTTACAAAATAGCCATATTGAATATCAATGCCATAACAGCGTTAATGTCACTTAAACTAACCTACAGGATCTTTAAATAATGTATTATTTGGCAGGGAACTGAAATTAGCCTTCTATATGGCTCTATTCTAGTAGAACTAGGAAATGAAGAAATGCAGACCAAAATTAATCTGTGAACTTGTATGAACCAGTTTCCATGGTGATGGAACCTCCCTTGTAAGCACCTCTCTTCATCTTGTTCTTGTTCTTGGTGAAATCCTTTCCTCTGACAGCACCGAGTTTATCGTTTGCCATTTCACCCCAAGTACCAGCAGCACCCTTGTAGGTGTTGTCTTGCAAGGCCTCGTTCTGGAACCCGATCTTGGATCTATCAATTCTGGAAAAGTGCTTTCTTTGGCCTTCTTTCAATGCTTCTTCTTGAACAGCTGGTATAAGGTTAGCACGGGATGGGTGAACTGCGGCATTGTTCACAACTTTAGGAGCAGCAGCAGGTTCAGGGGACGATTCACGCGATGAAGCAATTGACTCAGTCTGCGATGAGGAGTCTGTCTTTTGCTTTTTTGAAGATTTCGAGACATCCTCTGCCTTTCTTTTGGTGGTAGTTTCTGAGTCGGAATCCGAGTCTGAGTCTGAGTCTGAGTCTGAGTCTGAAGATGAGTCTGAGCTGCTTGAGGAATCAGAATCAGAGCTTGAGTCGGAACTGCTGGAAGAGTCGGAATCCGAGCTCGAGTCTGAGCTGGAATCCGAGTCCGAGTCTGAACTGGAATCCGAATCGGAAGACGAATCGGAAGAAGAAGAAGAATCAGAACTAGAATCAGAATCAGACGAGCTCTCCTCCTTCTTTTCAACCTTTTCAACCTTTGCAGCCTTCTTAACCTTTTCAGCCTTTTTTGACGTCTTAGGCTCTTCAACAACCTCAACAATTTCAACCTCAACCTTTTGCTTCTTCTCCTTCTTCTCCTTCTTCTCCTTCTTCTCTTCTGGAATAAAGTCCTCTAACTTGCCAACTACTGTCTTCAATTCTACAGACGCCTTGGTAAGCTCTTTTTTCAAGGCGCTGGCTGTCTTGCTCAAGGTTTCATCTCTGTTTATGTAGTCTTGCACGTAGGCCAAAATAGTTTCTCTAGAGGCAACCATGTCTGTGTTATTGGAAGTGGTGGTGAAGGTCTTCTTTTGAGATGAGCTCGAGATTTAAGAACTTTACGTGGTCGTGTGAGATGGTTAAAAAATTGGGTGCAAAATAATGTGTGGAAAGCCGCCTAAAACTTGAAAACTCAAGAGCCAGCGAGAGTCAACAAAGAGATTTCAGCATCATTTTGTAGATCTTCTGGTTACCAGTAATTCAAGATAGCTACTGAGAGTAAATGAGAGTATTCTGTAGAGTTTGTGAGTTAAAATGGTGACATCCTTATAGAACCTGCGACCTAATAGGCACTCAATCAAATTAAATCTGAAAACTACTAAATCCATGTGGATTCTACTCTGAGATACTCTAAACGAAGTCATCAAGCATTTTATATGCTGCCATGTTTCCACGTTTTATACGGCAATTTATGTGATATTTGAGTACCAGGACAACTGGAGACCCTTTTGGACTTCACATACACGGGCTATGAAAGTCACTATAATCACAATAGCTGCACTACTTTAGACATATAAATAACTACGCCAAAATCCTCAATAACTTGAGTCCACTTGGTGAAACCAGCAGACTAAGAGTTAAAATTTCAATGTAACTTCATTCTATTGTAATATATATCAAATAAATAGACTTCTTCAAATTTGGAAATTCCTATAATGGCGAAGCTTGTTCTTTCATATGCATCAGCTTATTTCGCCTTCTGTATCAAGGCAAATTCGAGGAAATAGAATATCACCTCCAATAAATGACTGAACACCTTCAGCAGCTATAGAGCAAAATCCTTGGAAACAAATCTCCCAAAACTTCAAATCTCTCTGAATCTAGAATTTCGCCAAAAGTCTGTAGCCACTCACGCTTCCTATGTCACCAGCCAAAATAAGCGCAAACTGTTCATCCCTAATAACATCTCTCTTAGCTAAATGAACAACTTCTGGTTGCTCTTCCCATTGCTTTCTGGAAAAGACAGCACGTTCATCCAAATGGTCAATTATGGCCTGGAGCGTGGTTTCTGGTTGCTCGGCATTCAACAAGTGCTCACCATCCAAATCCAAGCCCTTAAGGAATACATCGCTTGGAATCAGAGATCTGATGAACTCCGTAGCCTCCTTTGGGTTCCAGTTGGCCTTTTTACCAATAATGTGCTCAATAGGAACACTGAGGGTCTGGAGCAGGCCCATTCCAAACGGAATGGACATGGCAGCACTGAAATAGCAGGTCATTTGGTTAAACTTGTTACACTTGACACGGTAGTACTTCTCACCATTTTCATCAACACCTTCAGTAGACTCATCTTCTATGAAGTCCTTCAAAATCTCCGGATTGAAGTTCTTGAAGAAATGGAATTGAGAGAAGTATTCCACTATCTGTTCCTTTGACTCAAAGTCGTCCATAATCAAGTCACCTACCTTACTGAACCGTTTCCCAAACAACGCAGCAGACTCTGCAGTTCCATAGATAACAGGTTCAATGGCAATTATGGACGAGTAGAAACTTGGTTCTAAGACAGCAGCAATAATGGATGCAAATCCACCAAAGGAATGGCCAATTATGACTGTTTTGTTGTCAAACTTGGGAATAAAATCTCCAGAGGTGGCATGCTCGTGACGTAAGATCTGGTTGATGTCTCTCGAGTGGTCGTCCCACTTACTAATCCAACCAAGCTTACCGTAGTTGGCAACTGCAGAGTCCCCGTGGCCCACAGCATCGATACTGAGCACCGAGTCCAAAAACCATTTGCGCAGGTTGAGTGCGTATAACCTTTTGATGTGGTACTTCCAGATCGACTTGTTCATACCTGTACCATGAGCAAATACCAAGTTGAACTTGATGGCACCGATGGGAGCCGAGCTCTTAGTTTTGTACTTGTTGTAGACAATTTGCAACTTGTCATCCTGGAGAAGAGTGGAACCAGCCACTCTTGGACCGAACGCGTCAATTGTCTTCTTCTCAACTGTGAAACTCATTGCTTGTTGTCTGGTAGTGAGACTGGAAGATTATTGATACTTTATATACTCCGCATTTCGAGTCAAAATACACCGAGGTCTTCGCAGTGGGTGCGCTACCATGAAATTTCACTTCAAATATCAGCTGTAAGAGGAGAGTTAACGGAGCCGGAGTACTTGGGACTCGTAAATGGGCGTGGTGGGGAGGTCTAGCTTGTTCCGTGGATGTAGCAGTGGGCCTGGTGGAGTTCGGTAAGTGTTGGAAGAGATACGCGGTCATACTGAAAGCTGATGTTGGCTAAAAAAGGAAGCGAAGCTGAACTTGATACTGGTTGTGGTTGCCTTGACCGGGCCTGGAAGAGTGGTAGAGTAGCTCCGTGTCGTTCCAGGGGGTGCCTAAGGAGTTTCCTTGTGAAATTAAGGTTCAACTGATTGTGCTCCACATTTTAGTGCCGACAAGAAATATTGGGTGCAAAATCTCAAGACACGATTAGAAGCGAACACCAAATTGGCATTTAGACCGAGTACTGCTGAATGCTACTTCTTCTTTTGTACATTTCGTAGAACGCAAGGGTCATCCAAATAACTGTGTTCGAGCTAGTCGGGGTTCTGTAGAATGCTCGTAACAGCCACCGCAAGTAGTTCGAATTCAGCAAATCGCTACTCCTTTCTCAGGACCTTTAAGCGAAGGGACCGAGGAAGATGAAAACAGATGTTTTAGACAAGACATGACTAAATCTTGGCTCGATTCAAAATGTGGAGTTTGCTGTTGGAGTGCTAGTGCATTTGGTGGTAGGTGCACCTGGTCTTAATAACTGGTTGCCTAGCTCCTGATATTTTTGACAAAATTCAGTAGATGCTACTTACCTGTGAAGACGCTTTTATCAGATTGGCCTAGCAGGTTTAATCGATGTTGCGTAGTCAACTCGCATTGACTAGGTCATCGCTTACACAGACTATACGAACTTGAGAATGTCCACAATTCAGAATATGGAAAACGAAACACACAAATATGGCATTGCATAGCAGACAATTGTCCAAGAGTTACTACAAAACCTTGGGTATTGTGACAGCGTTGGCTAAAGAACACGAAGCATGGCACATCACTTATCTCTTATAAATAGCATTTCTTAATGAGGATACTAGATACTTTACGTTGATACAAACACCGGTTTGACAAGAAGTCCAAAGATAGAGACTGGTGCTGGCACATCCAAAACAATTCTAATACCGAAAGATCTTGTGGCTGATTCGAATATAAGCTTCCACATTTGCCACAACCAGCTTGTAAGACCACCGTCTCGTATCATTTTGGGTGCAAATCAACTTACTATGGAAAACCTCATTTTGGGTGCAAACTAACTCTGCAGCATCCAGCTTATCCGAGGAAAACCACAATAGGCGAACACAACCTCTCCAGACAAGCCATGAAACACACCTACAAACTACACAAAGCTTGCTTAACGAGCAGTTGGGCTTCGTTTAGCCAACCCAACCTTGAGGACCCAACACTGGTACTGCCCAACGGCCCTCGGTCCTCGTTCGCACTCACCCAACAATGCTGGGGGTCACTCTTCGTTCTCAATGAGTCACCTGCTTACTGGCTGCTGCTACGCACCACCAGGCTTTCGTTTATGCTCTCTAATCTGCCCCTAATCTACCCCTAATCTGCCTTCCGCCGAGGAATCTTGTCGTACCGGGAAGTCCAACGTCTCGAAATCGTTGTTACGTCATTTCCCCAGAATTCGGTATAAATGGCCGAGCCGCAGCATCAAAATTTTCACCGAACCAACCTCGATGACCACCGCCACCAAAGTCTTTCGTACCGTGCAACAAGTGAGGAGCTGGAGGTTGCAGTGTCTTCTCAACAACAAGAGCGTTGGTTTCGTGCCCACCATGGGTGCTTTACACGACGGTCACTGCTCACTTGTGTCCAGGTCTCTTGCGGAGAACGACCAAACGATCGTATCGATCTTCGTCAACCCATCGCAGTTTGCTCCTCATGAGGACTTGGACGCCTATCCTAGAACGGTTGAGGCAGACTTACAGTTGCTCACGTCGCGTTTTCCACTTAAAGGTGTTGATGCTGTGTTCATTCCTAAAGTCTCGGAAATGTACCCTGGTGGCATAGTTCTTGATGTCGAACATCAAACGGGAGCGTTTGTATCTGTGCTAGGATGTTCAGAACAGTTGGAGGGTGTCACTCGTCCACATTTCTTCCGCGGAGTGGCAACTGTGGTGTCCAAGTTGCTTAATGTTGTGACTCCAGACGTCTTGTACATTGGCCAAAAGGATGCTCAACAGTGCGTTGTGTTGAAAACATTGGTCAGAGACTTACTTATCAATACCAAGGTCAGTGTGGTTCCAACATTGAGGGAATCAAATGGTTTGGCCAAATCCTCAAGAAATGCTTATTTGAGTGAACAGACCAGAGATGAGTGTTCCTTCATATACAAAGCCCTTCATGCTGGCGAGACTTTCTACAAGTCCTCAAAGGGCAGCGTCCCTGCTGCTACTATCTTGGAAAAGGTCAGCAGCATATTGAAAGAAAATAATAAGTTCGAGGTGGAATATCTTGCAGTAAGTCATCCTGAGACTTTGGCCGATTTGGATGTGGTTGCGCCCGGTGTTGGTGCGATCATTTCCACTGCTGTTAGAGTTCCAAGAGAAACCGGAGGAATTGCCAGGTTGATAGATAATGTTGTTCTTGAGTAACTTTAATAGATGTATTTATTGGTGTGTTCTTATTGAAATTAATGAAAAGCCGTTTGATAGAGTAGAAGACGAGATACGTAAGGCTGTTGATCGGCTGCAATACAGACTGAAGCAACATATCACTCCGAAAGCCAATTGTCGTCTTTAGGAAGCTTGAGAACTACTGAATACCTTCATTATGAGTAAACTCTTGCAGGAGTATTGTATATTGTTAAGTATATACTTCAAGTTGTCGTTTCAGCACATTCGTGCTGGAAGGCCTTTAATTGGCAAAGTAGGCAGTGATATACCCCATAATATTTCATCAAAATTATACTTTAAATCAATCGTGCTTTCTAAAGGCCTCGTCTCCTCTTAAACTGCATAACACTACCGACTTTCGTCTCTTTCTTTACTTTCTTACTTTCTTGTAGCTGTTTGTATCTCTCAGTGTCCCTTTCGATAATCCCCTCTAGCCTCTGCTTATTCACGTACTCAAAATTGAACAGTCCCTCGAACTTACTGGAATTGAAAACATCATAGAAAATATACCCATATTGAAGTAGCCACAAAGGATCAATGGTCGTTACAAAGTTCATATATTCCTTAGTTGTCAATATCAATTCATGGTAAACCACATAATTGGTGCTCAAGTTACTTCCATTCAAAACACTGGTAGGATGTAAGTACATTTTCATATAGGTGTGTCTCATATTGGCAAACTCAGGCGTGCCGTGAACGTTTATTTTCACCAACTTTGCCAGCTGTTGATAGAACGAAGCTGCAAGACACTTCCGGAAGTCATCATCGGATTTAGACCTTAATATTGGTAGCTTCATGGTGTTCATAATGAGCATTATTTGTTGCTTTATATCTTTTGCTCGTAGCAACGACTTCAACTGTAAGAAGTTCTTTCCACACCACTGGTTGATCCTACTGTAATTATTCTTGAACTTGCGCAAGTTGATTTCCCACTGGTTGTAAACATTTACCAACGTCAAATGATCGGACTCATTAATCAAAAACTTGTCTCTGGCCATATCCGCTTCTTCTGCACGCTCCTTGGGTCTGTAGTAAACACTTGGCACAGATAACATTGATACCATGGTAATCATTTCTTCGGAACAGTGGAATTCGGGTTGGCAAGAAAGTAAGATGGCTTTGGCTAAAGTAGGCTCCATGGGGAATTTCGTCATCTGCTGTCCCAAGTCCGTAAGTTGGCCCAAGTTGTCCATTGCTCCGATCAGCCATAAGTCATACAACGAACAGTTAAGCAAATCCTTCGGAGGTGGGTCCAAAAATGAGAAGTCATTGATATTGTCCACTTTCAATGATTTGAGCAAAAGCATTACATTGCTTAAATTCGTTCTTTGAATTTCTGGGATTGGCTGCAAATACATCAGCTCGTTATCGCTAGCTCGTTCGGTGTACAACCGGTATGCTACCCCGGCACAAGTTCTACCAGCTCTACCACTTCGCTGCTGGGCGTTTGCTAGCGAAATGGGAACTACTTGCAAAGCATCCATTCCTAGCTTGGGATTGTAGACCTTGAGCTTGACCAAGCCCGTATCAATAACATACTTGATTCCATCAACTGTCAACGAAGTCTCAGCAATATTGGTAGCCACTACCACCTTGCGTCTTTTTGATCTTTTGAAGATCTTCTTCTGTAGATCTGCTGGCAATGTAGAGTAAATCGGGAAGATATCTAGGGGTGGAGGGTTTTCCAACATATCCAACTTTTCTCGTAACAACTCACAAGTTACTTCGATGTCTTCTTGACCTGTCATGAAGACCAAGATATCGCCAGCCTCGTTATTTTGGCTATTTTGAAGATGGATAGTTAGGATCTGCTTCACTGCTGCTTCAACATAATCATCACAGCCATGTTTGCTGTACAATACGTCCACTGGAAAAGTTCTTCCGGGAATAGTGAATTGTGGAGCATCTCCAAAGAATCTGGTAAATCGGTCCGCATTCATCGTGGCACTTGTTACAATCAATTTCAAATCTTTTCTTCTTGCTAACAATTGTTTGAACAAGCCCAAAAGAACATCTGTGTTCAAAGATCGTTCGTGGGCTTCATCCATTATAATGCAGGAATACTGCTCCAACAATGGGTCTGTCAATATTTCTCTTAAAAGGATACCATCTGTCATGTACTTGATCATTGTAGTCTTTGGGTTTGTCTTGTCTTCAAATCTAATCGAAAACCCAACGTCTTGTCCAAGAACACACTGCATTTCTTCGCTGACTCTTTTGGCGACAGACATTGCAGCAACACGACGAGGCTGTGTACAACCTATCATTCGACGGGTGCCTCCGCTTGCCAAGTTGGAGCAGAATCCTTCCTCGTACAAAAACTGTGTCAATTGTGTGGTTTTACCAGATCCTGTCTCACCAATGACTATAGTCACTTGGTTCTCACTAATAGTTCTTATTAAATCTTCTCTCACCGCAAACGCAGGTAAAGACTTCCTTTGGTCTTGAATATTCACAACGGGCAGTTCATCCTGTTCGTTTTCTTCTTCATGTTCCTCTTCTTCGACTACTCCCAAGGCATTGCCCATGGCAGTTCCATTTATGCCAGCACGTTCTTTTGCCTTTTGAATGCGTTCCTTCAGCGATTTTCGTTCTGTGACCACATGGCTACCTTTCCTGGCCATAAGCGAAAGTTCAGAGTTGCGGTCCTTAACTGGGTTGATTGTGGGGCCTATACTTCTACCACCAGCAACTTCCAACAGCAATTCCAAGTACTCTTTGGAGTCTTCAAGAAATGGCGGAATGAATATGTGTGACGTTAATTGGACTTGGTTCGCTATGTCGTTGGAGTTGTCGTGATCAAAATCGATATATTCACCATTAGTGCTGAAAGAACCACCTGAGCTGGCATTGGAGTTTACCCTTCTTACAATTTTTCTATTCTTTTGTGGAATGGCCTCATCCACGGTAACAGGTTGCTCATCCTCCAAGTACCACTCTCTGTCGTTTTCTATATTCTGTAGTTCGTTTCTGAGGTCATTAGCGAAATCATTTTCAAGTATTTCAATTTCAGTTTCTTGTTCCACACCCACAGTCGGTGTAGCCGGACCACTTATCGTGTTCACAGCATCCTCCGATGCTTTAGTAGACTTAGAAGCTTCACTGCTCTGATTCACAGGTACTTCAAACGAATCCTCTAGAATATCATGCTTTATTCGATCAGCATCCTCTTTCTTGATCCTCTTAAATGCAAATTTTGGTTTGACTTCTATGTCATCATCACTAAAATCGAGTGATACTTTGGTTCCATTCTTTGGTTTGGTTGCCTTCTTGAACTTGGGCACATTCAATAGCTCATCCTCATCATCAGAAAATGATAATGATAGCTTCGGCTTGGCTTTAATTGGCTCGTTCTGCTTTAGAGGAAACACCAGCTGGTTCTCTATTGATCCTATGTTATCGCTAATCAAGTCGTAAATGTCTTTTATGGCTTCTGCTTCTTTCAATCCAAGTACTCGAACATAGGACGAAAAGGACTCATAGCTGTTATTCTTCTCGTAGAAGTTCACTAGCAATCTGGATAGGTTGTCATTGGTCTCCTTATTTAGGTACACTCCAAGCTTGGTGGTTATGCGCGTTATAACGTCTCCAGCCATTTGTGGGTCGAGTAGCTTGAGGAAGAAGCATCGCTTGTAGAGTTGGCTGTGGAATATCTTAATTCTTGTTGCACTTGATCCAGATCATGTGACTATCGGTATATGGAGCTGCCATCTAAGTACAAATTGACTGCGAAATCTACGTCCATCTCTTTCCACTAAATGCTCAAAATACGACAGTTGGACCAACGAATAACGGACTACTTTCGTTACCATGTGCTAGCGAATATCAGGCTTACGCCTGTGCCAACTTCTGCCAAAGAAGTGAGCTTTCTTTATGAGAATTTCAAAACTTTAGGCAACATGGAATCCTTCAGTTTGAAAAGGAATAAGACTGGAAACAGTACGTACGAGCCCTTCCTACAGGTTCTATACTCCCCGTCACGAAACCCTTTGCTTGGTTCCGCATACCTTCAGAATGAGGACGTCTTCGTTGAAACTGATGCTCAATTGAAGCTGGTTCAAAATGCTTTGATCCAAGATCTACTGAGTCTAGTTGCCCTCCCACGGTATGCGTTCATTGACAATGACAAGGAATTTATGAATGGTGAGACAGAGATCCAATTCAAGCACCATTTACCTTTGAATGCATTGAAATTTGACAAGCTATATACCATTAATTCGGCTACCGTAGACCGACCATTTTTCAGGGTTAAGTCGAATGAAGTTGATGTTGATGAGCTACGAATGAAGATGAAATGCAACTTCCAGAAATTTCACAAGTTCAATTCTATTAAGTTATTGACTGGTCTAGATGCGGTGCATCTTGGGAACGCCAAAGGGCGAGTTGGTGCTGAGAAGAACGATAACAAAAAGTTGCGGGATTTGAGGTGATTCAATGAAGATACTGGAAGACTGGAAGAGATTCAAAGACAGGTTATAGCAAGTGTCATATGGTGAGTTTCTTGAATATTCCTACGGTGATGTAGCTAGGGAGTCCTAATATGTGAGCGTCCGGAAAGTGCTAGTACTTTGAAATTCTTTGGGCCGTACAGAGGTCTAATCAACATTTTGAATTCCTATCTTTTCAAAAGATTTTGGTATTAATTAGAGGCACACTGCAATGTATCAGTTACACACCATGAATTCTATTTGATTTATCTTAGTGGTACGACTCTTGCGACGAATTACTATATTTGCGTGTCTTAGAATGGGCTTCCAAAGGTCTTTCTAAGGTATAGTTGGAATTTGAACGAACCCACACACAATACCAGCAAAAGCATAGAGAATACTCTTCTCCAAATTCCTGAGAATACAAATCTCTGGTTGCCTCATAACAAAAATCAAATGCCCCAGCGTCTAGTTTGTCTGCATGGTCAATCAAGGTTGAGTTCCCCGAGCTAAAACAATCTTCGAAATAATAATGTGTCGATAACTGATGGGTATGCCATACCAAGTCGATGTCTGGGGTCGGGATAAGGGGCTGTTTGAGATCGTTCTCAGATAGCAAGTGAAAGAATCGCAGGTACCTAGCAATACTCTCTTCTAAAGATTGCCTAATAACATAAGATCCCAACCAATCGAAAGTGTTCATCTTGTCTACAAAACAATCCTGTGTTATCATACACCCAACCAAGTCCTCCGAGATCTCGAATATCTCCATTGGTAGCTTCCCTTCTTCTGGTTCTGGCGCAGATACAGTGGCATGTATTAGGTTCATCTCAAGATAAGATCCAAATATAGCGTTCACCTGAGTTGATCCCTCAGCACATGTGTTCAAACCATGCATCATTGCTTTTACTGTAGGTCTGTCTCTTGAGAATTCTCTGAAGATAGCCTTGAGATGTTGGTTCATCAAGTCGCTGTCTGTGCTGTCTCGGCCAGTTCGAGATATTACACTGGAAAAGTGCTTGTAGACTCCCGGAAGCACTCCACGAGTTTGATAGTCTCTTGTCATTTCTCTGATACATAGCTTGTCCCGGTTTATATAAGCATCCTTCCCACATAGACAAGAGACCTCGTCGTTGTATCTGAACTTGGTGTCAGCAAACCCACTTTCATCGTCAGCAGTGTATGGAAAATCTGTTAGAAGTGTCTCCTTGCATCTTGGACATCTCACATCCACCCAGTACTCATACATGTTGAATTCTCTAGATATATCGTACTTTCCCAAGTCAAGTATTTGGTTCTTTGCATTACCATTGATGAAGGGTATCAACAACTCGTAGTAGGCCATTTTCTGGTCTGCGGCTGGCTCGTACTCGAAGGTATCATTGTTGATGGCCTGGTTTATGGTGTGGAATGGGAATGGCATATTGGCAAACTTGTAGAAGTCCTTGCGCATGAAGTTGTCATAAAAGGACCGGGGTTTGAGCAGGTATGAATGCCATACCATGAGGACATCCAACGGTGGAAGTATCCTTTGAAAGGCTGTGTTGAACTTGTCATCCTTTGTCCATCCTTGGAGAAAACGACCCAATTCTGACTGTGGAGCTTTGGGTCTACCAAGTAAATAGTCCAAGCAACTAACAAATACAATGAAACGGCGTACTGCGTTGGTGATAAAGACATGCCATGTCTTCTCGTGGTGCTCCTCGCAGTTTGCAAGTACTCTTGCCTTCATCTTCAGGAAAGCACGAAGTAACTTCAAATGGGCTATTATATCTGGAACGCTTGGAAAGTGTTTTGGATTGGTTCTTCTGCCTATATTCTTACATCTAGAAAGCACGTTGTCTTCTGACAAGTAGCTGAAACTTGCAAACAGTCTTGGTGAGGCATTCTTTAGGACTGTTACGAAGCTACGCTCTGGCACTTCTTTGAATAAACTTTCATGGTCAATTCTCTTGTTGGCTACACTGTAAGCTGGTGGAGGCTCCATTGCATGTATGTCTTGCAAGTCTACCAGGTAGGTCTTGAGGCCTCATTTATAGAGTATCTGTCTGGGTTTCTAGTCATGCAATTTGCAGCCATAATAATTGCTCGCTCAGGCATGCCCTATCGCTTTAGCACACCCTCAGAAGATATTGACACAACTGAACGTGAAGTTCCTGATGATCTCACGAACAATTCTCCAATGAAACGGTGACCATTACCTAAAGCGCATTAGCAGCTACAGCTCTTTTGAAGGTTTTGGTGATATACGAAGTTTTGAGAATGGCAGGAGGTAGCGACAATCTGAAATATTAAGCTTCATGGCCTGCCAAGCAAGCAGCATTAAAGTTTATGGTGGTGCAAGGCTGCTGCCGAGGGACTCCACGGTGGAATACCAGTCGGTTACAAACGGTTAATGATGCTAGAGAGCAAACATGACTCCCTGAATCATGTTCGGACTTCGTATTGGCAGCGGAAACAGGATGACTCGTTTTGGAATGTTTTTGGAACGGTCAGCATGTGCCGTTGCTTGAAGAGATAAGCAGGTCCGCAAGACGAACCTTCAAAACGGACACAGCCTCGATGATCGTAGCTGCTTTGGCGCAAGAGTCGAAATTTCATGATATAGGCTCCAAGTCATTATCATAAGACACTATAGCATGGGCAATTGAGAATGGAGACCTCACCCAAAGGACAAGATTGCCGCAACTGCAGAACTAAACTCTCTGCGACTTCACCATTCTGAAGAATGGACTCAAATCCTCAATGAGCTACACTAGACCAGAGTGTGACAAACCCCAAAGATATCTCAATCCAACAACATACTGCCTCAAACCTACACTACGGGTTTTCCCTTCTATCAGTCTTTTATTATACATAGTTAACCCTTTTTCGAATTCACCGTTTGTACATCCTTCTCTAAAACCTCATTCAAATAATTCAAGCCAATCTGTTGTTTCAATAACACCTTCGACAACTTGTTGACGATCTCCTGTGTGCTTCCACTATCATTGGACTTGGTATTTTCTTCTCTAATGTCATCATTCGACAATCCGTTGAGACTGTTGATAGAGTTATCAAACTGGTAGTTCAAATCGTCAGCACGCTCCTTCAATATAGCCAAACGAGCAAATACATCGTTCAATTTACCTATAGGATTATTCGGGTCATTCAATTTGGCATTCAATAACTCAAACTGCTTCGATATTTCTTCTTCTTCTGGAAGTAAAGGATACCCCTTCAACTTGAGAATAGCCAACACTGTGGCTAATCTCAAGAGTCTTCTAGACAACTGTGTATGCTTTGATTTTGCTTTTAAGATTCTGGTTGTGTTGTCCAAGTCGTGTTTTGAAGATAAACTGTTCACTTTTTCGTTTACTGTATTGAGTAAGATTCTAGATTTGGCAACGTAGTCCAATTGGGTCTCGATTCTCTGCGCCACTTCGGAAAATGAAGTTACTTTGATAGGATAGTGAAGCGCACTGGGTCTCTTGTCCATGGCAGTGTCCCAATCCTCAGGAGTCTCATTTGACGGACGCTGTTGGTTCAACAAGATATTTATCTCTTGCTCACTGCATTTGTTGTAGAAGTGTGTTTTTAATGCGCACTTTGGAGAGTTGGGATCCCACTGCTCCTTTATTTTGATCAACTGGTCATTAATGGCTGGTGTGTATGTCGTATTTTGGGTCGAAACGTTCACGTTGGCATTGTAGTTATTCAAGTTTTGGCTTGATGCCAACGGTTTGGGTTGAGCATTGGAAGACCAGTTGAATGAAGGCTGTGAATTGTTAGTTGTGTTGGAGGAAAATAAACCCTGCGATTGGGTATTCTGTTGTTGTTGCTGCTGCTGCTGCTGCTGTTGTTGTTGTTGTTGCTGTTGGTTGTTTCCACCAAATAAACCTCCAGAGGTGCCAGTTGAAGCTCCACCGAACAATCCACCAGAAGTATTGGCGTTAGATGCACCAAATAATCCTCCAGATGCCGGCTTGCTACCAAACAATCCACCAGTTGTGTTGTTTGCAGGAGCAGAAGCACCAAATAAGCCAGCGGAATTTGAATTGCCTGCTCCAAATAAACCTTGAGAGTTGGTGTTCGTGTTTGCGTTAGAATTTGCTCCAAATAGTCCTCCAGATGGGGCAGCTGGTGTGGCTTTGGCGCCAAATAGCCCTCCAGTGGGAGCAGCCCCACCAAACAATCCTTGGGAGTTGGTATTGTTGTTGCTACTCTGCGCTCCAAATAAACCAGCGTTTGTGGCACCAGCGTTGGCACCAAACAAGTTGTTTGTACCTGTGCTAGCAGTATTACCGCCAAACGCACTGTTGGCTCCAGTGTTGGCTCCGAATGTGTTGTTGGCTCCAGTGTTGGCCCCAAACGAATTGGTAGCTCCAGTCGTTCCAGTATTACCCCCAAACGTGTTAGACCCGGTATTGGCAGCTCCAAATAAGCCTCCAGTTGTACCCGTGTTCTGATTGGATGCTCCGAATAATCCTCCGCCTTGAGTAGGTCCTTGAGTTCCCTGGTTGGCTGTACCTCCAAAGGTAAACGAGGTCGAATTCCCTCCAAAGGCATTGCCAGTGTTTGCAGCTGCCGCTGGTTTAGCTCCAAACAATCCGCCCGACTGAGCGGAATTGGCTTGAGCTCCAAATAATCCTCCTCCTCCTGTGTTACTGAACATGGCGATGGGATGTTGAAATAGCTGTTTATAAAATTTTGTTGTTATGTTCAAATAAATGCGACATTGAGATCTCAAGAAATGTCTCCTGCGATGTACGACATCGCTCTACGTACTAGAGAGACGTAGAATTACTCTGAGAGCGAACGAGAGAGGCAAGGAAGAAGGTTATCGTTGTTGAAGCAGGATGTTCTTTGATTTGAATGTGTTGCTGAAACTTTGGTTTTTTTCAGAATCTTCCAAGCTCCAGGATCTTTCAGACTCAAGCTTGGAGCTCCTGGTTCAAGCTAGGCGAGAGCATACTTTCATTAAAACTCAATGGATAAAACGGGTACGTGTGTACATAAGATCTTGTGACCCGGCTGGTGTCTGGAGGTATGAAAGAAGTGTCAGTTCTGGTGATCGGTCAGTCTTGGCTGCAACTTTTGGTTTATAGTCACGTGTATTTAATACGTCAAATGCTTTGAGACAATATCCAGTAGATACTGGTGCCAGGCTTGTATACGAGTTAGGTCTAAGGGAGATTAGACAGTTCAGAACAGTCTTAACCATTGCAAAGATCACCTTCCGAAGCAGTATGAAAGAGCTACCCTTTATGTCGTCGATATGTCGTCACTATGTCGCAGTACAGATTGCATTCAAGTGCTTCATTCCGTTGTCAAATCCAGTTATCAAGATGTTCTTGGATTCTAGTCACAGTGCCTTGGGATGACTAATATACCGTATTTCAGGCAAACCAGATGTATCTTGGAAGAAGAAAATCCATGATACGTGGTTCCACAATCAACTGGTCAGACAACGAGAAGCAGTTCCGTGGCTGTGCCGTGGGAAAGGCCAATTGACAGAGTTATTCTGGAATCTTGAGTCGTATTTCCAATTCGCCCTAAATCTTGGTTTTGATATACCCTTGCTCTTCTGGATTTTCTGGTATGTTAATTTAGTTGAGTGTAACCTTACTATCCCAGAAACATTGAGCAATATCGTGCTGGGGAGGGTTTCCGAAGGGTTAAGAGCTATCACTGTTTATTACCACTAAAGCGGAGGTATATAACACAAAAAGAGTTCTTCCTTGGTGTAAAACTCTGCTAAGCAAATCCAGTCTACTAGAGATCTCTTTTGTGCAACGATGTTCCAAACGAAACTACGTGAAAGACCACATTCCTGCAATTATTCGGAACAACTATTAGACATTGAGCTTCGCCATTCGAATATGGGCCCATGGTCCTGAGACTGCAGTCGCTTGGGTTTACTGAGGATGCAATACTTGCTGATTTCCAGGGTTTACACTTCAATTGGTAATTTAATTTCACATGATTATGCATCAGGGATGCTGCACTTTCCCTTTTCTCAAACTGGATGCAAATAAAGCGAGTTGTTGCTCTCCCTAAGATACAATAAATATCTACTGCTTTTCTTCGGCAAGTCCTAGCAGTATTGAATATTTCAAAATGGTAGATAGTCTGGAGGCCGTGAGCAATTCGATCAAAGGCAAGGCAGAGAGGAGAGGGATCAAGAGAAAATCTGATGAAGACTCTCAAGTGGATGATGAGTCGGTGTCCATCACCAAAGATGGTCAGTTGTGGAAGTCCATGAATCAATTGCTGGATGGAGAAAAATACATGAAACTTAGCATTGCAGCTTCTGACAAGAATATTGACGAGAATTTCGAAAGGAATTTCGAGGCGCTATACTATACAGAATTGGCTAGCTTTCTTATAGCTTGGGACAGGCTGGTTGCCCTCAAGAAGCTCAAAGATGCTGAAGAACGCACCGCTAGATTCAAAAAGCATTTTCTAAAAGAGATTGCTAAGACACAAGCCTTGGAACAGACCGAGGCTCGCGTGGCAATTCCTAGGAAGAGCCTCCTTGAAAAGTTTAGCGATATGATGACAAGATTATCGAAAGTTGATGCCCAAATCCAAATCCAAATTGACCCAATTCACGAGCACTTTTTTGACTCGAAGGAAGCAGTGGCATCTTGGACACTATCTCTCCCCTCTTTGAAAGCAGACGTTTCCGCTTTGAAAGATGGCCTAGACAAATTGAAAGATTACCTTGCCGGATTGAAAGCAGACATACCTATTTTGAAAGATGACCTTTCCGTCGCAAAAGTCGAGACTTTCGGCATTAGAGATGAAACTATTGATTTGAAATATTCAATTGGCAGTTGTGAAGCTGATGTTGCTATTTTAAAGGTTGAAATTACTGCAATGGAATACAGCTTTACCATAATTAAATCTATTATTAACAGGTTAAGCATGATAGTTGTATGCTCAGAAAATAGAAAGTTGAGAGTTCTTGGACTGGAAATCAACAGAATTCCGTTTGCAAATGGAATGATGCCTGGTTCTGAGTTTCCTGAAATTAAAGAATGTTTGGATATTGACAATTTGACAAAGGACCAATGCAGGGACCTCTTGGACGGTTTTGAAATCTCGTATACTCTAAGAGAAAATATCAGTTTGAAGTACAAATTGAGGGTCCTTCACGGTTTGACTTTGACATCAGATATGAAATACGTCTATCATCGTTTTCCTCGTCGTTGAGTTATGGACGGTTTTTCTAATGATCCTTAGCCGTCTTTATAGCTTGTTTGAACTATCACTATTGTTACGGAATTTCAAAAATTCAGTTGGAGTGAGAGACAGTCGTGTCGAATGCAGGTTATTGATGCTGAAACTCAATCTTGTCAAGTTTCCTGGTGATTCATTCACTGCTGGCTTGAAGTTGTACACTTAGGATGGAATATCATATTGTATACTCATATTTAAGAGTGCTGCACTTTCCTTATCGTTCGATGGATGCAAAATAAAGGAAGATTTTGCTCTCTCTACAATGTATCAGTATGTAGAGTTTTTCTTCGGCATGCAAAGCTAGTAATGGATATCTTGAAGAGGTATGTAGTCAGGAGAGTTAGTTAATTGAAGACGGGCAGGAGGCCAGGAATTGGTGAAGAGTGATCAGTACGGCGAAGATGGACTACAGAATCAGAGAGGATGCTTTTGAGCATTAAAATGAATAATTACACGGGTTAATCTTGATCGCAGATGTCAGGATGATTTCAGGAAGTTCCAGGCAGAAGTGTGGAAACTACGAGGTAGGATTTACAACGCGATAATTGCCAGTTTCAAAACTAGAGAAGGCCTCTTAACACTCCACCTTGGTGTCAATTCTCACAAAGTTTCGACAATGCCGATATTGACTCCAGGATATCTTTCCAGGTGTAGTTCATCTTGCTCGAATGGGTATGTTTTACTAGTGCTGAGCCTGAGCTTAGCTCCAATTTCCTTCTGGATGCTTGAAGTCAAAAAATGCTCAGTTTCTGAGCTCTGACGACATCGCATCTTTGACAGTCGCAGGATTCACTCTACATGGCATCCTCTTCGCTCTTCTTCATTCGTCTAATTTCAACTTCATGTATTGAACTCTTTCTTTTATACACACCGTTCATGATGCAATGCGGAGTCTGCTGGGTCTTTTCAATGAATTTCTGGATCGTGTTCATAGAATATTCGGTACCAATCTGTTTTCAGTACCGATTATGTATAGTAGTACCATTTTTGAACCTTATTATGTCCATAAATCCAAAAAGACCTCATTCAAACTCAAACTATGACATCTGCGCTAACACGGTACCAACAACTTGACGCCAATTAATGGCATCACCCCTTAGGCCTCTCTGGCCTTCAAAAATGCAGCAGTCTTGGACTTGTCATTGGAACTACCTTGGTAAATCGGATTCTCGTTCAAGTGAATCTGCTTGTCAACCCCAGGAATCTTCTTCTCGATCTTCAAGTTCTCGAACATGCACTTTCTGAACACACTCTCTGAGCGTCTGCAGTGGCCCAATCTGTGGTTCTCTTGCTCCAAGCAGTCGTAGTGTAACTTGAACTCGTCAAAGCAGTGTTTATTTATATCCTTCAAAACCGATATGGCACAACGTGTGGCTCTTCTTCCTTCTTTGAGGCACTCCAATGTTCCACCGTTGTTCTCGTCTTTACATAACATGAAATCATCATTGTATGGTTTGCACTTGGCTCCGATGTAGTACGATGCCGATAATAACGGAGCGGACGTGGCTCCAACTTCGTCCACTTTTGGGATGTCCTTAGGCAACTCGTTTTTATCAACGTTTTCCCATTCGTGTCTTCCAATGAACAAATCTCCTAAGACCATTTTGCTGTGCTTGTAGAGAAGAGTAATGGAGTATTTTTCGATTCTGAAATGTTGACGAATTGGGGCGATTTGGTTGGTGCTGATAAGTGCGCCCTTTTTTGCCGACGACGTAAATCTGAGTATGCATGCGAATACTAGCGAAGGCTACATTAAATTTTAAATGAGAGTTATCAAGCTAGAGGGTTTACACGGTATGGGAGACTCGTCAACTTGACTGTTTAGCGGTCTATGAGGAATTACGAATAGTTAAGGCCACATCCAAAGGCATTGGTTTTCAGTAGTGCTGGAACTTAACAGAACTTGAACTGGTGGTACTTCAATTTGTGCGAATATTGGAACCAATGTAAGACTTCATCCTCCGGCTTTAGTACCTTCGAAGGTGACTGAGAGTCAGATCTTCGATTCCGAAAAAGAGCCATGCTCGATCATGCAGTTTCCAAAATATGTGCTGAACTAGCATGACTCCAACTATTCCACGTTTGCTATGCTGTTGAGTCACCTTGGTCTCTAATGGACGCAACTGGAAGTGACATGTATTACAGTTTTAACTGTTCTTGCAACTTATAACTTGTTGGTCCATGTATGATCATTTTGCAACGAGTGAGTGTAAAAGTTCAGAATAATGCTGGCACTGATTCTGAACTACTTCAACTGTGAAGTTTTTCTTGCATTCCTTCCTTTAACAACACATTCAATGCATGTCGTCGAACCCTCTGGTTATACCCTCTCGTCGTGCTCGTTCTAATGCTGTGTATAATATGGTGTGTATCTGATTTCAATCGCCTGCTCATTTAGACTTTCCTCCAACAACAGAATGTCCGCTGATCTTGTAGATGTTGAGCAACATCATCACTATATCTGTATTTTCGACATCCTTCTGATCGATGTTGCTCATTAAATTGTCCAAGTACGCACGGAACTCATACTTCAACGACGAGATCTTGTTCTTCAAAAAGTTCTCTATGAATTCGTTCGACAGTGGGTCCAGTTGTAGAAACGTAAACAAGTTCGAGATCGACAAGTATAATCCAGTCAATGTCTTCAACTTGCGCAAGGTAACCTCACGGTCAAGAACCTGGTTCTTGTTTTCTTCTAAGAGAAGAGCGTTCTCAAAGCTGGTGATCTGGTCGTTCAACACCAAGTTCAACTTTGCCAAAGTCTTTATGTAGAGCATTTCTTCTCTCTTGGTCAATGCGTTATCCACCAACAGGTGAGACGCATCCAACTTGTACTTATGCAGCACCAACTCTGACTTGAAGCTGTTCAAATCGCCCAGAATCACGTTGATGAGCTCCAACCCGTCGTTGATAGACTTACCCAACCTTATGAAGTCATGGTAGTCATTGTTGACCAAATCAAGCAAGGTCTGATTCAAGTCTTTCAGGAGAGCACTCAACTCCGAGATTAGCGAGTCAAGCAGCGTGTATCTGTGATTCTTGTAGAGAAACTCGTCGATCTTGGATCTGTCGAAGTCTCGGAAGTCGGTTCTGTTGATCGAAACCGGGTATGGAAACTCTTCGTCTGAGTTCATAGTGAATGATTACTGGTGAATTAGCAAGGTGAAGGAGCCGTAGATGATCCTAAGCTGAGGCTGGTTGTAATTGATGAATAACAATGCTCAAAATGACCAAAGTGGCAGGTGCTGTATATCTGTGGTTCTTTCAGCGTACGAAAGACGTCGGAGCTATTGAAGATCAAACGTTGGCTATAACTTTTCAGCAGAATGAGACGCACATTGACTTTTAATGTGAAACTGTCCAATTTAGTGAGGAAATTCTATTGACTTTTTTACTGCATCTTGAATGGAGGATACCCTACAAGCACCCCCATATCTTGTCGAGTACAACTATGCACTTGAAGACACGACATTCTTCGCTCAAAACGGCTAACACTTGAAGAGACACTACTGGTGATTATTCATTGTTTGCCAATAATTTTTTCAGATGGGCTTGTTTTATATAATTATCATATTTGGGTGCAAAATTACAAGAATTACGCAAAATAAGGTACCTTGTGGTGGCATTGTTTGTAAATAAGTGCTTGAATTAGAAAGGCAAGCGTCGCTATCATGCTTGAAGAGAATACGGCACTTCCAATCTAATCAACGTGAGTTTTGTCTAAAAATATAAAGTGTAGGCCCATTTTGACAAATCTAAGAGAAAGAGAATAGATGACTTCAATGATTGGGCATGCGCCTGATCCATTTCAGCTGTAAACGTGTATCAGCTTCATGAACTTGTACCAGCTACAAATGTATATGTACTTTCACAATCAAATAAACTGCTATAACTGACTAAACTGCTATAACTGACTAAACTGCTGTAGCTGACTAAACTCTGGGTATAGTTGCCTGTTCAATTTGCTGCTGTGGGATAAATACGGCAAGTTGTAGGGGTCTGCACGGAAAGTACGAATGTTGCTGCTTGAAACGACGCGAATGTTGCTACCGGAGTGGCGTGGATGCCACTGCTTGAAGAGGTATGGATCTTGCTTCTTGCAGTGGTTGAAAACTGCTGCTTGCAGAGGTATGCATGCAAAAACGCGGTCGTAGCTGTGCATGTTGCCAGGCTGAGACTCCGGGAACATCTAGAGCTGCAAACAACCTGTGTTTACTCACAATATCAGTTGGAATTTCAGTTTGGAGGATCTGGTATTTTTGTAGATTTCGACGAAATCGCCGATGATTACAAGACAACCAACGGATTCACATGGCAGCAAGGTTTCAGCACTGCGTGTCGTGCCAACAGCCTGCTTTCAAAGCATTCCCAAGCATTCCCCGTTTCCGACGGCGACTGCAAGTGCTTCCCCAAGCGAGTGTGATAACTGGATGTTAAAAATACCCCCTAAAAGAATGAAATCTTCCAATTTCAGCAGGCACCAGTACTGGCCGGATCCCTGGACTCTTACCCCCTAAAGCGAACCGTTGCCAGGGCTCTCAGAGGTTATGACTTGGGTGTCCGATAGGAATTGCCTGCACTTTAGCTCTGAAGAGAGCTCAATGCGCTCCTGGAGGAGGTACTTCATATAACTGGCATGGCCGTAGGCATCAACAGTTCACAAATAGACCTTACACGAAATTGCTGTTTTCCGTCGAGCGCCGGATGGGAGACAGAGTGGTGAGTTAGACTAGTTCTGTGACTAGGAGCTGCAAGAGCCCGGTGACCAAGGTGTTTTGCATGAAATCCATTGAAACGGGGCCTTGTGAGTGGTGGCTGCGAAAAGGGAACAATAGCCAATGGGTTCCGTTGCTTGGACCCCTCGGCGTAGTTGGCATTAGTGCTCTGGAAGACAATCACATAGGTGACATTAGTCGTTTAGTAATGTGAAATTCGGGGTGACATCACTTGTGAGCTGGAGTTAGCAGGGTATATTTTCGAAGCAGCGGAGCCTGTGAGCAGGAGATGTAGGAGTTAAAGTGTAAAAGGTTGGGTTCTGCCGGCGTAGTGTGTGCTCAGCGACACGAGCAGCAGTGTAGTGCACACCGTGACTGGTGCTGACCACAGGGCGAAAGATCTAGTCAGCTTTGCGAATGTGAACACTGGTGAGCACGGTCAGCAGCAATGCCAGCAAAGTGCACGAGAGCTCCCAAGCAGCGAACAGAACAGAGAACGGAGAACAACGAGCAGCGAACAGCGAAGGTACCCAGCCAGAACAGGTGTATGGCAGTTGCTGTGGCCCCCCCTCTAAAAATTATACCAAGGTTGAAGCCCGGCATCACATAACTCCTTATACAGATTACCGTTGGACAGTCACACAAGATCCAGACACAGACACTGGCTGAGGCCGACGGAGCCACCACAAATTCGTAAGCAGGATGCCCACAAAGACAGAGCTGCTCGTCACCTGGAGTTGGCTCGCTCGGTACTGGAGATATGCAACGCAGCTCCCAAATGGACACCAGCAAGTATCCCAAACAAGGAGATACTGATTATACACATGGGCCAGTCACAAACGACGAGATGAGATGCTCATGCAGATACAGATTGCGCATAAGCACACCAGCTGTCGAGGCTCTAAAACTGGCATCACCCAATCTAGAATCACATACCTAGAGGACAGAACCTTAAATAAGATCCATGCAGATGTGGCCGTGATGGCATCACCGTCAGGGTCACTGGAGTGATGGCCTGTGCGATGATGGTTAGGTCGAGCTGCACCGTTCGTTAGCACAGAAGGTATCTTCATCGACGGTCCTGGTGGTTTGGCTCTGGCTGGTGCTGCTGGGCTGGGGGAGGCAGCCTGCGGGCCCCGTTGTCGAGCAGCGACCCGATTTTGCTCGTTTTGGTCTTGCTGGGCTCCGCTGGGTGTGCTGCTTCGCGTGGTGTGGTCGTACGCTGGGTGTGCTCGTCCGCTGGGCGTGTGTCCAGACTCTGGCTGTGCTGACGACCGGGCTTGTTGTGTACGCTCTCTATTGGGTGAAATTCTCGTATATGCAAAGGGCCTGCACACTGCGCACGCTGTGTGCAGGCGCTTGTGTGAAATTTCGTCTCAAGTAGCCGCACCTCTTTTGAGCTGTGAGCTGGCCGGGGGCTGGTTCGGAGGAGCAGCGAGCTAGACAGAAGACAACCAGAAGCGAGCACCAGAAGCGAGCTAAGAGAGAGGGCAGTTGGGAGCCTCGAGCGTTTCCCAATTGAGTGCGCTGCTATACCACGTCTGTAGGTTGACGAAGCCATGAAATCTTCGCCTAAAGTTCACCCACGAGCACCTGGAAAGCCTTCTTTCAGTCTGGATAAGCTCACCCGTGTGCGAAGCCATCACGACAGCGTTACGAGGAGCATGAGCACGACACCAGCGATACGAAAAGGGCCGAAAGTGGCCCAAAAAGCAGGTGACGAGGTGTTCCGAGGGCCCCAGTGGCCCCAATGCTGGTCGTGGTGGCTCGTACCGGCCATTTCCTGGCTGGAGTCCTTATCAAGGGATATGTTGCACTATCTTCGAGGTCTTTGTACTGCCTGTTGACTTATAACGAGTGTCTGTCACCGGAGCTATAGTGTTTCAGCCATAATAGCTAAGTCCATTTCGCCAGAGAATGGGGGCACCATACATTTCACTGATAATGGAAACACATTGTGCGGTGCACCACGTTAATCAGCCATTGTGCCAATTACACCCACTGCACAACTGTCGCTCCACAAGGACTGGCGTCTGGGTGTGTCTGCTGCGTAGTGCCCCATTGACGGGCTCCAGTGTCTTCAATTTCCGACTATAAGCACCGGTGCTGCCGAGACGTGCATTGGGCCCATGATATTTCCTGATCGATGCCTGGTGGCCTCTATTGTGATATTTTACAGGCCAGATACTCCCAGTCGAAAATGACATTGTTGGCTGACAGGGGAAGAGATGCACAATAAGGAGAAGCAAAAGAGTGGCAGTGCTAGGGACCCAGGACAAAGGCCGTGACAGAACAAAGAAGAACCCAACAAAGGCAGCGAATAAGCAATCGGGGGGACAAAGAGAGATTCCCCAAGATCATCACAGATCCTGTCTCTTTGTCATTGTCTCCAGGAGGCATGAACCGTAGTCAGCAGAGCCAAAGACGAGCTCGACCAAAGGGGAAGAATCCGTTGCTGGAGCTAAAGGGGAAAAGCGACAGCACCAGACTCCAGGCTCTTCATAACCGTGTCACAATTCCACACGAGAAGTATGGCGACTCTATGTGAGTTTGAGCGAGTCCCAATAGCACAGATTCTGTTCTCGATGGAGAATAAGCTTTTGCGCTATGCTTAAGGTTTTGTGCGGAGCTTGGCATGTGTTATTGGATGTGATGAGCTGGTTGTGAGGGGACGAGCATGGCTAGCACGCTGGTGGAGGGCGAGCGACTTTTGGCTCGTTCAAGGCACTGGCAGTCCGTGATCTGGGCTTCCACCTTCTTAGGGGGCCGTACAGTTAAGGGGTAGTCGCTGTGATTGTTCGTTTTGACTTGGATTGTCTCTGGCCTCTGGGAATGCTTCGTGCCGACCGGATTGTGCTAGGGGGTAGACGGTGTTCCACCGTGGTGGCACCTCTTGTCATGTCGTTCTTATTCTTCACATTCCTTCAGGCATTCACTCGTATTGGCAGCGAATGTGCACCCTCAAAAAGAAGCGAATATGAGCGATGATGAAACGGGGCAGTGGTGGGAGACGATGCTCGACAGGGTGCGACGAAGGGTGCAAAGCAGGTGAGAGTGGATGAGAGAATACAGAAGAAACTGGCTCAATGGTGAAGAAGCTGGCTGAATGGCGAAGAAACTGGCTGAATAGCGACGTTTTGGCTCGAAGATCGTCGAAGAAACCAGTGCTGTAGAGTAACGGAGTAGGAACCAGAAGACGTGCCGTAGAGAGCAGGCGAGAGTGTCGGCAAGAGGACAGAAGGACAGAAGGAGCAAAATACGTCAGTCGAGGCAATAAGCTCGAGCCATAGCTGGAGCCTATTTCCCACTCAAATTAGTAATGGCAGTGGACACCTCAACCAAACCAACCAGTCTGGCTAGAAGTCCGAAGTGCCAGCCAATCCTCGTCCCCAAACGGCGTCCCATGTGAATTGTGAGAGGCACCCCTGACAACATCACCAGGGTTTAGCCTTCCGTGCCTATGCCATATAAGCGCAAGCAAAATGGCCTTTCTGAGCCGGAGAGTCATGTAAAGACACACGTTGAGAGCAGAGGCCTGACCGAGGGAACTTGCTTGGCAGCCCCCAGGGCGTGTTTCAGGGCTGGACGAGCTGTGTCGAGTGCTGTCGCTCGTCTGAGGCTGGCGAGCGACCCTTCTGGTGATTTTGCACCCAAAAGTGCCACGACGATCAGCAGTGGCTGTTCCTGACGTAGAGAAGCACCCACTGAATATTTTGCAACGTGAGAGGTAGCCTCGTTTCGACGTAGAGCCGACGTGTGGACAGTGGAGGTGAGTCAGCAGCAGCTGGGTTAGCCGTGGACGAGTCTCGCTGGAATGGAGACTTTCAGACGACTGGACCCGTAGCTCGAACAGGAACTGGACCTGACCTGGACCTGGAACTTGACGGCAACTGGAACACGGGCTGGAATGGGTCTAGACACAGTTCCACGCAGTGCAGCTCCTTCAGCTCATCCTCTAGAACCGTTCCAGCGTATTTCTAAGCAGAGGGTTAGTGAGGACCAGCTGTAACAACCACCATTCGTCAGCCGGTTCCCCTTATCTCTGCACCGGGTGTAACTCTTGTTTACTTAGACGACACTCATCGCAAGGGGACCTTCCCCTGTCAGGAGGACAATAAGACAGGGACAATAGACAAGGTGCAAGTGGGAAGCTGTGTCCAGCTGCCAGACCCTTCCCCTGCTCCAGCACCAGCAGCAGCCCAGTCGAACGGCAGCCGAACAGGGCCAGGTGCACCCAATTGAGAGGCCATCCTAGTGGCTCCGACCGTGGAGCCCCTCCGTTGCATGGCATCGCTCTGGTGAGAGGCACTTCATGCTTTGCGCTCTATCGCTACACCAACGACAGCCAGACCACCACGCAATGGCCAACCAACCACCTCCTACCCACGACTCGGCACTCAGTCTATTTCTGGATCCACTTCCTTTTATGTCTCTGCACAATGCCCTATTAGTGTTTACCTAGGTTAGACGATTGGCAACAAAGTACATGCCTGTAAGGAGACAAAAGACGAGCGGTAGAGTGTTGCGTCTTATGCTGGGAGGACGATGGGAGCGAAGAGCAGAGCCAGATTACACAAGCTGGCTGCCGGAGGAAGAGCTGGTGGCTATAAACTGGAGCAGATGGCTGTCGCAGAAGAGCTCACTGGCGGAGTCGAACCCGTGCTCTGCTTGACGCTCCTCGCGCAAGGTCTGCGACAAGTTGGCGTGAGTTGGCGGGCCCCGTCCTGGAGCGCCAGAGCGCTTGGATGAGGTCGCGCGCGGGGGGCATTTTTCTTCTGTGGTGCGTTCCTCTTTTTGGTTTTGTGGCCGCGCTGGGTCCCAATTTTATTTTTTGCGCACGTCCGACGAAAGAAAAATAAAAGACGGCCTGCAGGACCGCAGTGCCAAAAAATAAATAGGTTTTCGCACGTCGTTCCTAGAAAATAAAATGAAAAAAAACGATTTTGCAGTTTAGGGGAGCCCCATGCAGGTTCAATTATCAGAAGATATAAAGAGATGAAATCCTTTGAACTTTGGTCCCTGCTCGGCAAGTATTCACAGTGAATTGAGCCAGCGTCCGATACCCACCCGATCCACGTCTCAAGACCAGAACCAGCCAGTTCCTGCGGTCCTTTCAGCTACGCCAGTCTTTTCCCTGCTTCTGTATCACGTTTTCGGAGCCAGACACCGCTTTGCAAGTCCCAGTGCCGTGCTAGAAAGCCAGTTTGCTCCCCCCTGCTGCCAGCGTCCCAGTTCCTTCGAGAACCGCGTCGCCACCGCCAGCCCAGCGCCAGCCCACTGCCAGCGCCCGCTCAGTCCAAGTCCGCGTGACCTGAACCCAGCTCCAGCCACCGCTCCAGCCCAGAAACGGCTCCAGCACCAGTTCTGCTAGCCTAGCCGCCAGGGTCTCCCCGTATCGCCCTAGCACCACCAGACAGCCATACCGGACAGCACCGCCAGCCAGCCCTATCCGCCAGCCCTACGCCCGCACCATGTCTGCAGCCGTCTACTACAACGTCATCGAAGACATCCCCAAACACACCCTACCATCGTTGGCACAGATCATGCCCATGGCACACGAAGCGTCTCCGTCGAACACACCCTCGATGCTCGAGAAGTACCCGCACCAGTCGCCGGACGTGTTCTCGCAGTCGCTGCAGGCGTCCACCGCCAACACCACGCCGGTGTCGTCGTTCAGCACGCAGAACTATCACGGCAACTCATACACCACCACTAACATGGTGCAACACAGCTCGATCTCCGGCCCCAGCACGGGCGCGGCCATCACCGAGAAGTGCATCTGCAAGTCCAACGCCAACCGTATTCCCCGGCCCCGCAACGCCTTCATTCTCTTCCGCCAGAAGTACCACCAGTCGGTCCTCGATGAGGGCAACGTGATTCGCACGAACCCAGAGGTGTCGAGAGAGCTCGGCAGACGGTGGAGAGGCTTGTCGCCGGACGAGAAGGATCACTGGAACAACTTGGCGGAGGACGAGAAGAAGAACCACGCCAAAAAGTACCCCGGCTACCGTTATACCCCCAGACGCAACGGCAAGCTGAAGAACTGCATCGCATGTAGGCAGAAGGCCTTGAGGCAGCAGCAGGTGCAGCTCCACAACCAGCAGATGATCCAGATGCAGCAGGAGCAGTACCAGCAGTATTTGCAGCTCCAGCAGAAGAAGCAGCAGCAGTTGCAGATGGTGCCTGTGAACTCGAGCTTCCACCAGCAGTTCTTGAACCCGTACCAGGGCCAGGCACAGCAGTTTGGACAGCAGAGCCTCCAGCAGATACAGCAGAGTCTTCAGCAACCACAGCAGAGTCTCCAGCTGCTGTTGCAGCCACAACAACAACAACAACAACAACAACAGCAGCAGCAACAGCTTCAACAACAGCAGCAGCAACAACTTCAACAGCAACAGCAACAGCCTCAACAACAACAACAGCTCCAACAGTCGCTCCAGCAAACCCTTCAACAGCCACAGCAGCAGACTCAGCTCCAACACCAGCAGCAGCCACAACAACAGCTTCAGCAACCACAGCAATCGCAGCCATTCCAGTTCACGTTTAACAACGACATCTCGAATACACTTTCTAACTCGCTCCAGAACAACATACACGACAAGTTGTCACCCTTGTCACATCCCACGTATGGACAGCCTGCTGGTTCGGACTTCAGTGCGGGCACTGGGACGAACCAGTTTGTTGTTTATGAGAACATGGAGCAGCATCAGAGGTTTAATTCGTTGCCGAACCCCAGTGGGTATGGATTTGATGGGTTCCAGCAGTAGTGTGTAATAATTGATTAATGTAAGAGACAACGTGTAGAAGGTGAGAGCAGAGAGAGTGTAGTATGAAAGGGCTCAATGAGAGAGGACTAGGTGAAAGGACTCAATGAGGGAGAATAGTATTAAAGGACTCATAGAGAGAGCAGTGTTGGTTGGTGAAAGGACTCATAGACTATGGAGGTTAGTAGGTGTCGTTAGGAGTAGAATGCTGTGCAGTGAATGAACGACAAGCTGTGGAGTAATGCTCTGAATGGTAATGCTTTGAATGGTAGAAGTAACAAGCTCTGAATGGTAGAAGTAACCAGCTGTGGATGGTCGTATATAGTAAGACCCAGGACGTGCTATTCATAGCAAGATAAGCTTCAGCTTGTACCGTTCAGTAACAGGAATAAGTTCAGGATAGCCTTGGAAGACCAACAAGCTCTGAATAGAAGTAGAAGAGTAACAAGCCCTGGATAGTCATTTCAAACTTTGGATAGTTGTAGAAAGAGCAACAAGCTCTGGACAGTCGTCGAAAGAACAGGTCCAGCTTGTTCCAGTCATAGGTAGACTACCAAGCTCTAGATAGTGACACTCTTGTAGAAAGAACAGCTCCAGGTTTACCGTGCATAGTAATACTAACAAGCTCTGGCAGTAATAAAAGACTGACAAGCTCTGGATAGTCACAGGACTAACAAGCTCTGGATAGTCACAGGACTAACAAGCTCTGGATAGTCATATCGAACTCTGAATGTCCGTAGAAAGAGCAGGTTCAGCTTGTACAGTAACCGGAGCAAGTTCTGAATGTTCTTACCAGAGTCACAGCTCTGGATAGTCACAAGAAGTAACAAGCTCTGGGTAGTCAACTATTCACAGTCGTAGGAAGAGCAGCTCCAGCTAGTACCGATTTTAGTAAGACTAACTAGCTCTGAACAGTAACAAGACTAACAAGCTCTGGATTGTCATACTAAACTCCTCACAGTCGTAGAAACTCCACTAAACTGCTCAAAGCTGTTCCTGCCACAACTCCAACTACCACAGCTCTTTCACAGCTAGACCGCCCTTCCACTTGCCAGAAAGAGAAGTCGCTACCCAACCTGAAACCAGCCCATTCTGAGACAGGATGTAATTCGACCGAGACTGGGCATGAGCGGCTGGAGAGGGTGCCAGGCTGCCTCGTCCACCCCAAAGCACCCCCAAAGAGCGTCCGGCTCAGCCCAAACAATTCCAGGTCCTCCTCCAGCCCATCCTAGGTCCTCCAAACCCTCCAGACTGGCAAAGGCTTAGCCCAGCGACAACCCTAGCCTCGGCAGACGCCAGCAGGCCTGGAGTCCTCTCTAACACGAACCTCTGAAATGCATACTGACAGCTGGAGCTGTATTGTACGGACAATGGATTCGAATTCGATATGAATCTGGCCCATTGTACGAAGCTTCTTCTCCTGAGTACGCGTCCTGCTTTCCAGGCATCGGGGGGCATTGCAAGCTTCGTTCTGATAAGCTTTGCCTAGCACTCGTCTCCAGCTGGCGGAGGTCCAGTCTTTCCAGTCTTTTCAACTTCCACCACCACCAACGCCACCAACACCAACACACCCACCACCAGAAAGTCGCTGGAGCACTCTGCATTCCACCAATGAAACAATCCTCTTCTGCTCCAGCACCAGTTCTTCTCCGGAGGCCTATTTTGCAACCAAAACATCGCAGCTTAAGCTCTTACACAAACTCTAATCGATTAAGGTCTAGGTTTATGTGCTAAGCATTAGTAAGAGCTTGTACATGGCGGCTTTGAGGAGTGGTGGACGAGCCTGTGGCGATTTTGTACCAAAAGTGGCCAATTTCACATGTGCACTTTGAAGCGAAGCTGCTGAACGGTGCTGGTGCCGGTAATGGAGCCCCGTAGAGAGCACTTCGGTGCAGCTTCGGTAGTCGCAGCAGCAGTCGCCAGCCAAGACACCGCCAGACACCAGCTGACACCTTCCAGGAACCTGGACGGCTCGTGTGCCAGGCAACAGGCTCCAGCACCAGAAGCTTCCTCGGTCGAAATACGCTCAAGATAGCCCTCAACACGGCGTTTCTGCCTCTGGAGGTGTGCAAGGCGACCCAGCGGATATCCCAGGTGCACTGATAGGAGAATGGGAAGGAACAGAGCGAAGAAGGCCAAATACGAGAAAGGTGGAATAGTGGAAAATGGCACTAAACGTGAAGTGGTACTAAACGTGAAGTGGCACTAAGCACCAAGCGTCCACTAAAGCAGCGGAGCTAGCGCACCGGCTGGCACTAGCGCACGGACCTGGCGATAGCACCGCTGGCGTCGAGGTCTGGCTACGGTGACACCACTAAGAGGTACATTTTCCCGTTAAAACACAATAGAAGAGCATAATGGAGCTAAACCAGTAGCACCCGCAGCACAATAGCCCAGCAGCAGAAGCAGCAGCAGGTTGCAGCACTGCTCCAGAGCAAGAACACGAAGAGCAGTCCTGACAGCACGGTGCACCTCCATCCAAGCCAGAACGGCATCGTGGTGCCAGCAGCACTTGGAAAGCACCGGATTGCTCCACAAACCAGCCGAAGTCCGTTATTATGGGGCCAGGATGGAACTGCAACTCCCCCGAGGAGCCCTGTACCGATGGTGCAATGGAGAAGCCTTGTTGGCCAATCTGGGGCTGGAAAGCCCTGCTGTGAAGGAAATGCCCTGAGTTAGGAACAAGACAAGCAGACGAACAAACGGGTAGAGCAATGGCTTCACAAAGGCCGCGGAGTGAGCTCACAAAGGAACGCCACCTGCCAGAGAACCGGAGCCCTTGTGGCCCAAGGTGGTGACGATGAAAGGGAGATATCTCTGGCTTTGAGTGCAATTGAGCTGTTTCTTCTAGGGGTTCTACGAGCAGCTGGTGCGTTTGCTGATCCTCTAGTATTGTTTGGAGGTCTCTTGAGCTATTTGGAGTCTTCTGGAGTTCTCTTGAGTTGTCCCTTGAGCTCTCGTGAGTCTCTCTTGCTCTACATTTGCAGCCACAATGCACCGGAGGCTGTTCTACATTTTCACCGTGGCTCCGGTACTGCTAGCACTGGTGTTGTATCACAACCAACGACTCCTCCACTCGAAGCTTCCTTCACTGGATAAGCACTATTATGGATCTCGAGCAAGGCCAAATGCCCTGTGGAAGGCACCCCACTAGCGAAACACAGAGGCCTTCGGTACGCTCGGCGAACTCTTCACTCACCTGAACCATCAGGCCACCACGACGCCAGAAACAACAACATTCGAAACGGCAGGAGGCACTGGTGGATGGTCATAACCTGTAGGCTGTATACCTTTGAGACGATCTCGACTTTTCACTTCCCTCTCATAACCTGTAGCCATCTAAGAAAGTAGTAAACACCGTGAAAAGTCCACCAAACAATGAAAAGTCCACGAAACACCACGAAAACACCACCAGAGCACCACGAAAACACCACCAGATGGCACCACCAGGTCGACCAAAGTCCGACGTACCCCCCACCAAAATCCTGTGCTCCTCCAGCCAACAGCTCCGCTACCAACGCACCTGGAACCACCGCTGTAACTGGCAAAATACCGGTGCCAGGCCGCTGCCGATAATATTGGCTTTAGCGTCACGCTCGACAATAGAGATCCACGTCCAGCTAGAGCTGCCTCGTCCAGCTTGTGTCACCGCTGGAGGCCGAGGCCCTGTAACCACCTCCACAAAACGGTCAATTTCATCTTGCCTCGTCTTGTCCTTGCTGTACAAAATGGACGCTCGACGGTAATCTGACTAGGCGAGGTGGTGAAGCAGCACCGTGGAGCCTCACCGTGCTGGGCATCTCTAGCCGGACTGCCAAACGTTATTAACACTAAAAGTGCCGTGAGGTAATGCTCCAGGCACGGAGAATGTGCACTGGGACGAGCTCTGTCCTTGTTGACGAACCTTTGACGTCTATTGTCGAAGATGCCCATTTGAGGAATTAGTGCTCGATGCCATTTGTGCAATGAGCACACGGACCGAGGTTGGGTGCTGCTCGCAAAGCCCTAGCTTGCAGCACCAGTTAAAGAGGGTGCTCAATAAGACGTCTGGCATGCGTAAGGGGTGGCCACGAACGTCAGTGCCAGAGTAGGCATGTTCTGGCACTCGACAGCACGTTACCACCAGAGCTGACAAAGTGCCAGTTCTAAGTACTTTACGAAGGACTATAAGTCTTCAAAGACTCTACAAGGACTCTAGTACACTAAGTACTCTTAGTAGTTCAAAGGACTAGTACACTAAGTACTCTTAGTAGTTCAAAGGACTAGTACACTAAGTACTCTACAAAAGACTCTAGTACTAAGTACTCTACAAAAGACTCTAGTACTAAGTACTATGCAGACTACACTGCAAACTACAGACGCTCTTTCAACCTTTCAGTCCTGATTACAGAGAACTCCAGCTCCCAAGCTTTAGCTCCCAAAATACCAACCAGAATAGCCAATCAAGAAACCCACAGGAATGGTGCAGCCTAAGGGAACCTTAATCACCTTCGATGAGTGAAACCTTAATGGAAATGAGCGAAATCCGATTGTACCCAATCAAAGGCTGCCACCGCCTAAACTGCTCAAAGCACCACAAGAAATTAGCCACTTCTAACCTCCCCTGGTTAGCACTCCGGACTTTCCTCATGCTCGACCTCTAAACGTCATCGTTTGACGCTTCAACGCACTAATAGGACCAGCTTCGACTCGCAACCAGTTCCCAAGGCCTATTTGATCCGGCTACACCTTCGTCGCAAGCGCAGTGCTCAAAGTTCAGCTCATCGGGGCGATTGGGAAGGGAGCTGGATGCACAGCCACTAACCTCAGCTATACCGTGCTTCTAACTGGCCCAAAGATTCCGTCGATGGCTGCAAACTCAGCAGAAACGCAGGCCCCAGTCACTCCAAGGCGCTGGACAGCTGAACCTGCATTTCTGGCTGGAACAGACTCGTGCTCTGCCTGCTAGCCGTTGCTCACGAAAAGGCCCTCCGATTAAGCTTTAGCCTCAAAACGCAACTTGAGGACGAATTAGAGACGACGAAACCTTAACTGAGTCAGGAACCAAGGCGACGAAGCTCGTTGCTCATGTTTGCTTGCATTGCCCCAGCACCTTTTAATGTTTTCCACTATCGAATGATAGCGCAACTCTGCGTTAGAATTCGTCTCTAGTTGCCACCTCCGCCGTTCAGCCTGTACCTCCCCAGCAGCAACCGCATTCAGCATTCCCAAAACACTCCTGGACCTGGCAGTGCTAGCTCCGAGTTATGATTTCTTCCAAAGAAGGCGTCCTATCGACGACTGTGCCCCAGTTCCTGGATACCTGCCTCGGGTGTTCCGGGTTATGAAAGTAAGGAGACCTGACTAGCGTTCGTTCGCTCGGACTGCCACTGTATATTTTGGCTATTGAGTTAAGCTTCGGGCTGGAAACTGACCACTTGTCAACACGAAGCTCACGCCTATTGATGCAGCTGCCCCGAATGAAACGGACCCTGCGTGAGGGACCGAGGGACTCACACTTCGGTGCAGCTCCCTCATGGCATTTCCTACTTTTGGTCTTTATTTCAAGAATACGAATACTTGGAAGGTCGATACAAGTTGAGCCCCACGAATCTAAACTCCGCTGACCATCGCACTTGCAATGGGGTACGGTCCAGAGTCGTGCACAGTGCACCCTTCACAGCTTGCCGGAAGTGTTTCCAGCTCCTTCTACGATTTCTGAAACTCTTGGTTAGACGTGAATTTCATCTCTGTCAAAAACATATAACCTCATAAAATATATAAATACCGCCTGTGCTAGGGCTATTTCTCTATTCCACTCCGCCTAAATGTTTCACGGGTGTTTCACGGTGCCAAACCCACAGACTATTCTACTCAAACATACTTAAGAATACCAAGTCTTTATGTTTTATTATTTTATCTATCAACTAAATAATTTTTGAAAGAGAAGGATTGGTAAAGCCTCTCTTTGATCTGGAAGGGGGGGCTCTACGACGCAAACTCGACTTCAATCAATGTCTGCCGTCCTCGGTTAGCTCGTCTATTCTGGGAAACGTCGTCCGCAAAGTCAAAAGGCTAACTCATCACCATCATTACCTTTCCTGCTTCTCAATTCGAGTCTGTTTTAAACGTCTAGAGTATCGTCTTGAGAATGAAGGATAAGAATGCACTCTGCAATGCCGAACAGTATCATCGCTGACCCATATCTTCAGCAAAACCAAACTGCATTAGCTCGGACTTAGAGAATATCAGCCCAGATCCAAAAGGTGGATTGCTTGCTCTATAAGCTGGAGCTCCACCTTCTTTTTTTTTGGGATGCTAGTGTTAATGCGTCCACCAGCTGAAGCGTACACTAACCTCAGCTTTGTCCTGTCGACAGCTTGTAACCCAAAATAGACATTAATGTTATCTTTCCGTCAAGAGCATTCTGCTCGGGTTTTCCTATGTCGTCCAAATGATCCTTCGGCCAGTGTCCAGCTAGGCTTATCTCTTTAATCATTTTCAAGCGCAAATTTTTTGCGCATTACAAATCTTCGCCCAAGCTATCGATGGTGATAACCTCACCGGGCTTGAATGGTGGCAATCCCAAGAATGGACATCCGTCGCACCTGAACGCATCACCAAGGGAGCAACTGCCACATCCCCCAGTTTTCCCTTCGATCGTGAAGTCTATCTCAGCCAACTCCTCCTCCTTGAAGTTCACCTTCGTCCTCAATCTTTCTTCGATGCGGATGGCTTCGGCAGTGGCACTCAGTGCCATGTTGCCCAAAAGCGTATCTTGTAAGCTTCTCTGCTTTCCCTCTTCAAGCTCCTCTTGCTCTTTCAAGCCACAGGTGCAATCCTTGCAGGCCTTTCTCCTCTTTCCTCCAGAAGGCATCACACATGCCTTAGGAATCACGAGGTTGCTTGTGCTGATGTTCTTCACCAAGTCGTTCTCGTTGATTGTATAATTATTGGTGTCCTCGTCACCTTCGCTTTCTTCGTCTTCACCACTGTCGCTGAAATACGACAACTTCTCCACTAGCTTTCTCTTCAAGGAGGTATCCTCCTCGAGCTTTTTGAAAGGCGACAACTTCGCCTTGGTTGGCGCCTTCTTCTTCAACAAAACAGTTTGTACGGGAGCAGGTTTGGTCCACTCTCCGTCTAGTTCCACGAAACCAGCCATCAACGCGTCTAGTGCTTGATCCAGCGGCAAATCTCCGCAGAGAACACCACCAAACGCCAAAGACGCGTATAATAACTCGATCAACGCGCTGGGGATCAGCTTGTCGTCGTTTGGATTCACGTAGTGGATCTTGTCGTAGTGTTGCGGTTGCAATTCCACGATGCCCTTGGCGACCCTGTCGGCGATCTGCTGCTCCACCGTGAGTCCACTGTACTTGGCCTTGACCTCGGCCACGAGATGCTCATCGGTAACGGCGGTAGGATGTAATAGTATCAACACCTTCATCTTGTCTGGAGTGTAGTGGTGCTTACTCTTAACTTTGAGCAGAATCAGTGAATTTATAAGGGCATCGATTTTGCGCTCGAGTCATTCGATTAGAAATCATATTCACGTGATATCACATGGGTCGTGCGCCCTGGCTCAAAAATTTGTAATCACAGTATAGCCATTGGCTGCAACTTTGCACTGCTCGAGCTTTCTGGAGCCCGAAAGGGCTGTTTACGAGATGGAAACGGACTACTTTAGTAAAGAGGTAATTACGGTTGGGTTTTCATTTCGACAACTCCGAGAACGGTTCGTCTTCGATCCAAAGAAGGCCAGTCTTGACTATAAGAATAAGCATTAACATTGCGGACGCTTGGGCAGGGTCAACGGAATTGCAAGAGTAGGTGGAGTTGGTGTTAGCTTGTGGTTGAAGCTGAGCAGGTTTGGTCTAACACCATAACAAAGCCAGTTCACACACATCTCCAGACCTTTACCATCACTAAGCATTGACTTGGTTGACGAGAACTCTACCAAATATCAGCAAAAGGTCCTTTCGTTAGCACAGTACTTGATACTCTAAATAACGAAGCACGGGGTCGGAGCGAGGCATTGGGTTTATGTCTATGCCTACCCTCAAACTAGCCTATTAATTGGACCCTCGTCGTGTGGTCGCAGCATCCTCATCTACCAGTAGATGAATCATTATCGACAACACACGAAACCAGTCCATAGCTGCATTTTGCAATCTGCTCATTCACGTAAAAAGTGACCAGAGTTACCGATGCAAGAACTCTTCTCATCATCTTATACATGTACAACATCGTCTCTTTCAATCCTCCTCATCCACAGTCGCATCACTAACGTCGTCTACATCTGTCTCATCATTGTCCACTGCCAGTCGCACAGGCGATACAAGGGCAGAAGCTGCAGCAACCGCAGCAGAGTCCCGGGCCCCATCTATTAGTCCCTTTATTGGTGGGAGAACTGGTTTACCGGTCATTGCTTGGTTGATATGTGGAAGGTGTGCTATAGGACTGGCCAATGGACTTAGTCCCAGGATGCTGTTTAAACTATGCTGGCGAGAATGTGTTCTTGAGTCTCTCGAATTGGTCCTTGAGTGGGATCTCGAGAAATTGAGTGGTCTTGGTGAAGACAACGCCATCAACGAGATAACGGCGTCTTGTTCATTGTCATTACTTTTGGGGAGTGCAGTGGTCAAACGGGGTAGCTTCTGTGGTGTGGTTACTCCGTTGGTGTTCAAGCTCTGCGCAAGTACTGGCGGAGCCAGTAGTCTCAAATCTACACTATTTCTCCTCTTGTCTTGGCTATTCCTCCTCGACTTCTTCTGATCGCCATTCTTGTCTGCGCTGTTTCTTCTTCTATCACTCTTGTTCTTCTTTTGACGGGTAAGTGCCGCTAGCAATGCGCTGTGGGCCAGCGACTCCACTTCGGGAGAAGGAATGCTCACTGCTTGAGACCGATGTTCCTCGAACGGAGACTTTATTAGTGATACTTGCAGCTGTTCGTCTCCTTCTTCGTTGCCAAAGTACGTCTGGAAGTGCAGCGTACTGAGAGAGGCTGAAAACATCGCCGCTGAATTAAGCTGTGGCAACGGAGATTGCTGTAAGGTTTGTAGGTTCAAGTTTAGTCTCTGAATAGAGTTGGAAGGGGTCCATGGAGTTAGTTCTGGAGGTCCACGAACCTTTTTCGTAGGCAGGGTTGTAGATTCAAAGGATAGTTCTGTGAAGGAAAGCTTGTTGTCTTCTGGCTCCTTCAACTTTCCAAACGCACTACTGAGTCTACTTTTCAACTGCGAGCTTATCTCCTTGAGGTCGTTGCCTTGTTCCTCCTGAAATAGCTTCTTTGCAGACTGAAAGAACTGGGGGGTTTTCTGGAGCTTTTGTTTGTGAATAGGTGACTGGTCATTGTCCTCATCAGACTGGTAACCACCCGGTGTCTTCAAGCCTGGGGTCATGCTGCTGCCTGGGGTTTCCTGGTACCTTGGAATCTCATTGAATCTAGGAGTCTTTAACAAGCCTGCCCCGTAAGGAGAGCTGACGGTACTTAGCTTGAAGTCTGGCGACTTATAGTGGTTCGCATTGGAGTTGCTGCGTTTGAGCGACGGGCTGAACGGAGTGGTTCCCTTGCGACTCAGCTTGGGTTGTTCTGGTGTTGTTAAATGCGTTGCTGACTGTCTGTGGTGGTGCGTGGACCTCTTTCCTGGGGTCACTAGGTTGACAGAAGGAATCGACGAATCGCCCTGAGGTGGCGGTGGCGTCGAAAGCTTCGCGCCAGCTTGTTTCGGAGAGGTTACAGGGGTCGACGGCTTGCCACTCATGATATACGTCGTCTTTTGGTGTGTGGTGATTGTTTTAGCGTGTTTTTGTTTGTTATTTTTTTTTGTTGTTCCAGGTCCTGGATTTAGGGAGGAATATATGGCCTTGTGAAAAGTCCAGCCTACACCACCTTTTGCCCTACTTGGTACGAGAAATGTGCCCTTAAAAACTCAATATTAGAGATGTGCTACGGAAGAGTGATTGGGCCCGCGTATGTGTCTTCAAATCCCTGCTCTTTGTCTCTGAAATTGTCTTAATCCACTTTGTATTATTAGCTGCACAGGCCGTGGAAATAGCCCCAATTTGTGTCTTGTGCCTATATCCATCTTCACTTTCGGTTCAAGAAGGGCAGGGTGCTTCCGTATTCAGTTGCTGAGGGTGGCATTAGTGATCATTTGTCTTGTTTGCCCAAGAATCCGAAGCACTCCAGACAAACTACGTGACAATTACACACAGCCAAGTTGGCTAGGGTGCTGCTTCGAAGGTGTCAGCTGCTGCTGGCTTCGTTGTGCCTATTTCCATACGCCAAATTGCATGTGTCAACCCTCTCCAGCCCCATACCAGCCTCGTTTTGTCATCTCACTGGTCAAAGCACCATTTCCCATACCAGGCTCGAACGAAACCCGACTATCTCAATTTGGGTCTTTCTCGGCCGTTTGAACTTGCAGTGCCCTCTACTGTGCGCTGTCTTCAATATGGCTTCTTAGTAATTCTGCTACCAAAGAAGTCAAACACCCTCTGAGAGCTGACTCCAATTGGTGAACTCAGTATTGTGCCTGCAGATAACTTTTGCACCCAAGCCAGCATCTTTCACCAAGACTCTCTCACAGAAGGTTCATCAATGTATGCACCAAGATGCACTAATACAGCCTTCTGCGATAACACAAAACATCAGGTGATAGAAGGAACCGAGAATGGTCGAAAAATGAGTGGAATTGGCCTGGAATTGGCCTGGAATGGAGGCATTCTGGTCCTCCACCAGCATCTGACACTACTATTGCACCAGAATTTAGTGCAAGCTGCTGTTTCATAGCCAGAAAACCTGAAACACGGCTCTCAAGCACTGTCGGAGCCATTCAGATTGTGTCTTCTGCCCAAGACTAAGGTTGTCTTTGTAGTGAATTTCACACACAAGCTCATCTTTGTTTCGCTGTGATCACTCTTAAATACCACCCTACTGATTCTTGAAGACTCCCTGACCATTGTGGAGCTTCTCATTACTTTTCACCAACTATTCTACGTTCATTGTAACGTTTCTTCATGTTCTATTCTGTTCTAACAAGCGTGGCGAGGTTGCCAGTTCAAAGAGCCTTTATCTTTGGGTATTGGGCTTTACAACAACTTTTTGGGTTCGTTTGAAAGCTCATCCTAATCCAAATTGACTCCTGGCAATTGCACACCGGAGTCTCACAGTGTAGGGGCCATAAGCGTACCAAATGCTCCAGAATGCGTCTGGTGAGCTCTCAATGAGGTCTCTTTTTGTTGCTGCTAAATTCTCAAAACATCTTCAAATTTCGCGTCCTAAATTAAAATCATAACAAACCCCAAGCAATGAGTAACCAACCACAGCCATCGGCACTATTGCGCAAGAACACGGCTAAGAGACTCTCGGTGGGGTCTGCGACACGAACATCCCTATCGTTGGCAGGTCGGAATTTGCTAGAAGTCGCTAGTGGCAGTGCAACCTCTAACAAGAGAAGATCGCTTTTATCGACTCCGGCATCTACAAACAAGAGAAGACAAAGTGCTGGAAATGCCCTCATACAACCAAACATGCCTAATTACCTGCTGTTTCACCCTCCCTCGTCCCAGGGGTCTTCTCAGGTGACTCCACAGTCAAGCCAGATAACTCCGCTGCAATTACCAATACATCAGGTTCAAACCCCTCCCGTGGCTGATCTTCGTCCATTGAGAGACAAATCTTACCAGTCGTTGATACAACAGAAGATATATGATTACCTAGTCATACATAAGTTTGAGCTCGAAATGAACCACGCAATAACCGTGAAATCACTTAAACAACCTACCCAGAAGGACTTCATCTTGATGTTCCGCTTTCTTTACAATAAGCTAGATCCGGCCTATGAATTCCACAGGCTGGTGGAGCTTGAAATCTTCCTGTTATTGAAAAACTTGGACTATCCGTACTTGGAAAGTGTCAATAGGTCCCAATTTAGTGCTGTCGGAGGTCAGAATTGGCCATCCTTTTTGGGGGTGTTATACTGGTTGATTAAATTGAACGATTCTGTTCAGAAACTAGATCAACTAGGCGACAGCTCATATGTCAGCCCCGAAGATGATTTTGATAAGATTTTTATTCAATATATCCGAGATCTGTACAACGAATTCATAAACGAGAAGGATGACTACAGCGAATTTTACGACAAATTGCAGGTTGATTTCAACGAATTGAACTCAAAAGTACTTCTGGAGATGTCCGAACTACAGGTGGAGAATGACAGTCTCAAGGAACAATTCGGCGTGCTAGAGATGCAATTGCAAGACTTGAGATTGGCAGAAAAGAAATCGCAGGCTCTTGAAGATGACTTGATCAAGTTCAAGGCCTATATTGAGACCATGGAAACTCGCCGTGAGAAGTGGGCGGAGATCTTGGACAAGATAAAGTTAGAGATCAAAAACAAAGAGCTAGAGTTGGCAGAGATCACTCTGGAACTGAGTTCGTTAGAACGCAAGATCAGCTCTGGTGGGACCACTGTGGCTGAAATAAATTCCTTGAATACCACTCGTGATTCGCTTTCGAAAGCGATTGATACACAGACAAATTTGCTAGACGAACTAGAAAAGCGTCTTGCTGATAAGCAGTCTGATCTCATAACAAACCATCAATCATTGGAGAATTTCATAAAGACATATAACACCATGATCTGGAAATTCCCCAATTACTCTTACGCTTTCGAGATCAAACTCCACGAAAATCTAACTAAGCAAAGCAAGTCGCTTGATGCGACTCAAATCATTAATAAACTGCTTAAGGATGAGAAGATCGAGCTACTTCGATTCAGAAATGATGTCAATACCAAGATGCACAAGTACGAGGATGAGCAGATCAAGCTCCTGGAAGCATGTGAACAAGTCAGTGAAAAGGTCCAGGAGCAGTCAGAGCAGGTGGACTCTCTTTCGAGCAAATTGACTGCAAACAAGGGAAACTACGAAGAAATATACGAAACAATGATCAACGACTCGACCACATACTCCACACAAATCGAGAAGTTGGAGCGAGACTTGCGTTCCATCAAAATCAACACTAATCAAGGTTTTATCGAGTTGGAGAACCAGTACCAGAACTCAGTCATTGAGCATGACGAGGTCTCACACAGTTTAGTAAAGGCACGACAAGACATGTATGAAAGGTGTCAGAAAATGGGTGAGTACATCATGAAGTTCAAAACGGGAATCCAAACGAATTTGATAGACTTAGCAGATTTGGCCATTTTGGAGCATGAAAATGCTATTGAAGATGAGGCGTGATGTTCGACTGGTGGAATGAAGCAAGAAGGTATTGATATCATGCCTTGATAGGTACCCAAACTAGCTACGACTAGGATGGACGACAATGACATAACTGTACTGACTATAAGGTCTAACTCATAATAGTTTCTCGTAATACAAGAGTTCCCTTATTGGGCAGCAAGACAAGTACTGGATTACTGTGAACTACTCGGTGAAACAAGAATGGTGATACTTCCTTAATGGGATTGTTTCACTTAATTAGTCGCAAAGATGTACATTCTATAGAGCACGTAGTTTCTGAATATTAATTTAGTAACACCGTTCTGTATTTTTCCACTATAAAAATCATTCAGTATCGAAAAGTTGAAAACAAGTAATATTGTAAAACACTGTTGAAACACCACCAAAGATCTTCAAAAGAACCACCAAAGAAGGCAAAAGAACACTAAAGACTTATAGTAAATCCAACAACGCATCTACGTCGTCTACACTGAAACTACACTATACGCAACACATCCACAATGTCAGATATATCGATATACGTAACCTCCAGTAATACCTCGTCTGAACGTAAGGTATCCCCACAATGGACAATCCACCACTTGAAACAGCGATTGGAACTCATCACGGGTATTCCTCCACAGTTTCAAAAGGTTCAGTACTACCCAATTCCATCCTCAAATGAGGCAATTGTCATTGCTGACCCAGAGCAGTACAATGAACAGCGTGATAAAAGTAGCACTGTCAGTGAAATTCAATTGGTGTCATACTCCCGTCTACATGTAACAGACACTAACCCAGACTCCACTATTCCAGATTTGTACGATGAAAGCCAGCCCGCAGAAGACTACGAGTTCAAGTTGCTGGAGGAAGAATATCAGAAACGTACAGACAGTGTGCTCAACTGGAAGCGAGACCAGAAGTTGGGTAGATTCAATCCAGAGTTCACCGAAGCGAAGAGAGAAGGAGTAAAGGAGAACGCAAAGGTTGCCCAGACTATCAAAGTCGGAGACAGGTGCAGAGTCATCAGCATAAGCACAGAAAGACGTGGGTATGTTCGGTATGTTGGCAAGATTCAAGTTCTTGACGACGGTGAAAGCGAATGGGTAGGAGTGGAATTCGATGAGCCAGTTGGAAAGAACAACGGGTCTATCGATGGAGTTAAGGTATTTGTGTGTCGTGATAAGCATGGAAGTTTCATTCGTCCTAAGCAGGTTGAAGTTGGAGATTTCCCTGAATTGGATCCCTTTGAAAGCGACGACGAGGAGCTTTAGTTGGGACATTGGAGAGTGAATTTGAACCAGGTATCAACGAGCAGATCTGTATAGCTCAGTTTATTAGGCTGGATCATCTCCAAAATCTACCTAGCTGTGCAAGAAAATATAAGCTCTAAAGTTAGCCTTCAAAATAAATGATATGCCTCTGAAAGAGTCGCGTACCACTTAGAACTACTGCTGTCCGTTTACTAGCCGTATATACCTCTTCTGGTTTACTACAACTGCTATAGGAACTCGGTAATAAGGTCGTGCTCGCCCAAATACTGAAAAGTCAAAATCACCGAAATCATCAATATTAGTAACTAGCATCACTACTTCACCTTTAACTCAAGTAAGCTAAGCTCTATCAAGCAATATGGAGGACGAACGCCCTGTCTTTGAATTCATCTACAATTATGTCGACCAAGAGACTTTGACCAAATACATGAGGCTTGCCATGTGCCTCAGTGTGTACTTGATGCTCCGTGGTGCGTACCAAAAATGGGCCATGAACAAGCAGCTCAAGAGACAGGTGGCTGATGACGAGGTTGAAAAGGCTGAGAAGCCTGAGGTCTTGAGAAAGGAACGTGAAGAAATCGAGAGAAAGTTGCAAGAAGATGAGCAAGTGTTTGGCTGGGGAAAGAAGACCAGAAGCTCAGAGAAGCGAAAACAGGCTTTCGTATTCGAGTTGGCCGAAGAGACCAGACTCAGAAACCAGTCTGCCTATGATGTCCAAGAAGATTCTGACATTGAGGATTTGTTGCATGATTAGAGAAGACATTTGGGTGTGTTGAGAAGACGTTCAACGTAATACAGACTGAAGCACGTTATAAAGTGTAAGTCTAGGGTGTTCAAGCAATCTCAATATTTAATATACCATAGCAAAACCACGATGCGTATAGCATTTAAACCAGTTCTTCAGCTTAGTTGAGTTGTAGTCAATACCACTATGAAGAGAAAATTAGAGGTGGAGTGACCATTGTAGTTGACTGTAGTGAACAGTGACTCTTTCTTCGGAGTATACCTCTGCAATAGCTGTAGATCATGTTTCCAAGTTCATTAGACAGCATAGCACGCAAATTGATCTATTAAGTATGCAGGTCAGTATGCCTACCAATGATCTGCTCTGGAAACAAGTATTCTTTTCACCAGGTTTCTGGCTCCTACAACAGTAGTATGGAATTAAAGGATGCGGCAACTCTAGAACCTGTCGCTCACGCTGCTACTCGAGGAAGAAAGTGATAAAATAGTTGTCTAGCTGGGTCAATCTCAAAGCATTTCAGCTCCGTTCATAAAGCACTTGATCACTTGCTTGACTTCTGTTCAGCTTGTCATCACAAGCTCAATTCATTATAAAGCTATAAATACCGGTATTACCATTCAAACTCTTGTATCTTGGTGTAAGTTGCAGCAATTGTCGAATCAAACGTGGAAATGACTCTAGAAGGGCTAGTTCGCCTCTTCTTTCACCGATTTTCTCCAAATTTTTCACACACACGCCTCTCCAGTTCACAGATCTTCACCATTGCTTTTACAGTCGTTCAATTAACCATAATCTTGCTACCAATCTCTAACTACCTGTTCCTCCACTTCTATAACATGATATATTTGTTTGGCTCAAACTATATTATCTGCAGTACCGGCCATCGCGAAGACTTTTTAAACTTCAACTGAAAAATTACATCTACAAATAACCAATACCAACTCCAACAGACAATGGCAGGCGATCCATTCTTATCGGATCCTTCAAGGAAGAGGAAGCGTGACAAGGAACCCAGTGCTCGACAGGTCAAAAACATCAAGACTCATAAGAACAAACAAAGAAACCAGAATAAGCATACCGAAGAGAATGACGATGATCTCTCCGAAAGTTCTGATGAAGAGCCAAACAACGAAGCTGACTCTGACGCTCGTGGAGACGAAGAGCTCTCCTCGGACGAAGAGTTTGCAGACGAGAATGCTGCCGATAAAAGAAGAAGACTAGCCAAGCAATATTTGGAGAACTTGAAGACTAACGAGTTCGCAGAAGACGATGATGGCGAGTTCAATGCCCAAGATTTGGATGACGACATCATCTCAAGAAGATTACAGATCGACGTCGCCGAGAACAAAGGTCACATATACAAGTTCCTTGGTGACAAGTTGTCCCCACAGCTCGACCAAGTAACCACACTTTGTAACAGAATCGGGTCCAGAAACTTGACTGGAATGTCCGTCAGATACCCCCACTTGTACACGGTATCAAAGGACGTGGAGTTGATCAAATGGGACATATCATTAGAGAACAAAAAACGGAAGCCACAGAGAATAAAACATGTTCGTGGTGGATTACAATTTGGCACGGTCAACACCAGTAACGTCTCATTGAACCACCATTACGATAAAATTAACTGCGTGGCTGCTCTGCCCGATGGGAAATACGTGATAACAGGTGGAGCGGACTCAAGATTAATCATCTGGTCCACTGAAAACTTGGCGTGTCTCAAGGTTTTGGAGACCCGTTCACCAGTCAATGCCATCACCTTCAAAAGAAACTCGGACCAGTTATATGCTGCTTGTGCTGACTTGAGAATAAGAACATATTCGATCAACCAGTTCACTCAATTGGAGATTTTGTATGGTCACCAAGACAATATTGCAGACATAGCTTCTCTCCTGCGTGACACCTGTGTGTCTGTAGGACTGAGAGACAAGACTGCGATGTTCTGGAAGATCTCTGAAGAGCTGAGATTGACTTTCCGTGGTGGAGATTCTACAGAGAAGAAAAGAAAGAAAAGGAGAACTGAAGACGAAGACCCATTCCAAGATGAAGGTTCCATTGAAGTTGTCTCGATGAACGACGAGTCGAAGTTTGTCACCGGTTCAGATAATGGTAACTTGGCATTGTGGTCATTGGCGAAGAAAAAGGCCTTGTTCACCCAAAGATTATCGCATGGTTTACAGCCCTCCTATACCGCATCTCGTGCCAGTTCAGAAAAGGACCAGGTCGAGGCCGCAAGGCAAATCCCAGAACAACAAGCGTATTGGATAACTGCATTGCACGCTGTTCCGTTTAGTGACATTTTCATAAGTGGATCTTTCGACGGGACCGTCAAGGTGTGGCAAATTCCTCCAGATGGATTCCGCTACTTCAAGTTGATTGGAACCATAGGCAACATCAAAGGATGCATAGTCAAGATAGATACGGCTGAGTTAACCGATTCAAAGAAATTGCTAGTATACGTTCTTACAAGCAAAGAGCACAAGTTTGGAAGATGGTTGAATAAGATAGAGGGAGGTAGAAATGCTTTGGTTTCCTTCTCCTTTGATATTTAGGGTGATGCATATAGATTAATGTACATATGTTGCAAAATTATTGGTGTGAAAGAAGAAAAATATATAACAGCATTGAAACTAATCAAATGCGTGTGCCTAGTAAGAGCATAATCTCATGTGTAAAGCATTTGCCATAACAGCGAAGTGGGCCTGGTTGTATTTGGAGGGAAAGCCAAATTTTCATAAGCCGCTTCTAATTTTGAAAGATGCTCACATCATACTGAGATATTCGTGCTTGCAACTCTACCACATATCGATGCTCACTTGAACAGTAGACCTCAAGAGAAGTTTCAAGCATAACGACAGCCTTGTGAGTGAAATGAATCCTGCAAGTTTTAAGGTCAATTCTGCTTCGATTCAACCTCCATTATGCATCTAGGCGTACATGAACTTAATGAGTATCAGGAGTTTTCTGCCATGCAAATATTCACCTGATATTGGCATAGGGATCTCACGTTCAGCAGATATCATCGTATGCTGTCAAGTTCTTTTTCTTTCATGCTTCTGATTCTCGATCTTTGATGTGCCTGCCGACGTTCAAAGATCTGGCTTTTTGTTTTTTTTGACTTAGAATGCAGCCTCGTCGTCACCACGAGTATCACCACCATCCTCATCTCCATCATCAAAGTATTTTTCAGCATTATAGTCATCGTCGTCGTCTTCATCAAACTCATCGTCAACATCTTCCTCTAGGTCTTCGGCTTCTTCTTCCTTTTCATCCCCATTGTCTAACTCCTCAGCCATATCCTTCAACTTCTCCAACATCGACTTGGCCTGATCTTCTTCAGTCAAATCTGCACTGGAACCATATTCTCGAAGTCCACCGTTCAGCTTAAATGTAGATAATGCTAACAACTTTTGCTTCTTTTTATTTGATATTCCCATCACGGAGTATAGCTCATCAGGAAACAACTCCAACAGGTATGAGTGCTCTTCTATTGTCCTTCCGATCTTTTTCACTTTCTTGTACTTGTCCGAGTATCTTTCTATTCCATCAGGACCGGTATTTAATGGACTTGATCTCTTTTTGTTTTTGGAGCTTGCTGATGTTGACTCCATGGCGTTGTGAATCAGACCTGTATAAAAAGGTCCGTCAGCAAGAAGCTGTTGTATGGATATGGCCTGTCTGGAAGCGTCAGTTTCAGCATCGGTTAAAGGGCCATTTACAGGTAGAATGAGTTCTGGTTTGTCCGTGCCATGATCCGCATTGGCTATGTCGCTGTAGTCTAAGCCAAACGGCAATAGCTGTCTGGCGGAGTTTTTACTTCTGAAAGACATGGTTGTTTGAAGGTTTAGAGGTTTTGGAAATTGAAAAAATCATAGTCGATGGTTACTCACGTGAGAGATGATTTTGGTAGCGCACATATAGATAGTGCTGAAAGATCCCAAGCTATGGCTTCCTAAACAAGGCATTCTTGCTGTAAATGCTTATAAGAGGTATGTGAAACGTATATTTGGTGTCTTTATAGTTGCTGAGGGCTTTCGAATTAAAGGGACCGATTCTGAGTGAAATGTGGAGAGATGAGATGAGATGACATTAGCTAGATTCCGAACAGCACCGAACAGCAATGAAACACTCTAAAGAAGAACTGAAGATAAGAAGCTGGTACTTTAGCCATAAAGCTTAAAACGTCGCAACTGCAGCATTATTGCTGTTTCAGCTGTCAGATTTCAATTGAAGGTCCGTATATTCATGGTCTAACTTTTAGATCTTCGGGAGAATTGGTAGCGAACTATTTAAGGAGGACATGTTTCAGGAACCCACTCCCAAAGCTTTCTGCAACTTCGATTAGAATAGAGAGCTCGTGAGGTGCCGAATGCTGATATTTCATAAGAACTTCTCCCCTGATAGACATCTCAAGTGTCCTTAGTCACAAGATCAAAGACCCAAAGAATACAAAATTAAAGATCGAGATCTAATATCATGCAAGAAAGTAGAACAAAGGATGTAGAACAGCAGGGATGTCAGCACTGATGGCATAACCAGCATATAAGTTGTTGTTACCCCTATGGCAAAGTACCATAATATGCTCGTAACCTGTGGCTGCGAAAAGTAGCTGCAATGTAAAGTCCCTGAACATTGTAGGTTTTGCTTGCACCTTTACTACGATCCGTATGAACAACACAACTGCTATGGACGTGACAATTTCAAGTTGGGAGATCAATTTCAATTGACTTCAAAGGTGTTTGGCTTCATATCATTCCTATACTCCTTGTCAATGACAATGACAAACGGAGACTGTACAATGTATCAGGCTCAGGACGAAGAAGTTGCAGACCTGGAAGACCACACGAGTACCGGAGACGTATGCTGATCTCCCCTAAATGCTCAAACTACTGCCACCTCTGCAAATGTATCCCATTGTACTGCTTACACTGATCTCCATTTTGCTCCTCTGCATTCCACTAGTAACCTCGGTGATGTCTCTCAGCAAAGGAAAACACATGAAAACAACACAATCCTGAGCTATGTAGCAGCTAACCTGCTCCCGTTAAGCCATCCTCGGACAATGAATTAGACTTCTAACTTCGTTTGACACTCTCCGTCACCCACAGTTAAGCCATGCCTTTGAGACTGATCCAAGCTCCTCAGATCCAAGGGATTTCTCAGAGATCACATTGCGCCACAGACCTCGTCAGCGACTCCTTCACTATGGCCTGACACCTCCAGTACTCCACATCTTTGCTTGGTCATACCTGGTACAGCCTCGCTTCTATTAACGAGGCAGCTTAAAAAGTCACCAGCCATCGCGGAAAATCAAAACACTCTGAAATAAACCACAACACCAGATCAAGCCAAATCCAAACCGAAACTACCGAAACCGTACCACCAGATAACACCTGAGAAAGCAGCGGAACTACTACTGCACTCACACCTGTCAACTCTCCAACAAGCCACATGTCAGTGCTGCCCCCAGTAGAAGACAATTACCGTCCGCCAGAGCTGGCTGATGGAACACTCGTTGTTATCGTATGCCGTGCAAAACACTTGCCTAACAGACGCAAATTGGACAAACAGTCACCTTACGCAACGCTACGTATTGGAACAACTGCTCACCGAACTCCTTCTCACTTTCGAGCTGGCCAGACTCCAGAATGGACCCATGAAGTGAGGTTCCAGCTCAGCAGGGAAAGGAAACCAATTTTGAAATTGGACGTGCTAGACGAAACCAAGAACGACCCAACCCCTGTGGGGAATGCTGAGATCGACTGCTCAGTCATCTTCGCCAATCCTGAAAACAGGCAGAATGGGAAGTATATATACGATCAGTGGTACAATCTTACTTTGCACGGTAAACGAGCTGGAATGGTGTTCTTGGAAATGACCTTCTACCCCAGTGCCCCGATATTGCCTCCAAAAGTGCCAGAACAGGCACATGAAGAACACATCCAGGAAGAACCTTTCATAAGGCTGAACAAGGCTCCGGCTCAGGCCCAATTATTCCAAGACTTGAATTCGTCTCCCCCACCTTCAGCCCGTCCAAGTTTGCTGACAGAGGTGTTCGTGAACTCAGAAAACTCACAAAGCCTGTTCAAAGCTGTCTCGGCCAAGCTCTACAACTCGTATTCAGGCAAGAACTCCTATTCAAGCAAGAACTCCAACTCGAAAAGTTCCGGTTCCCAACAACCTCAAGACCTTCGGTCAGCTCCAGAGTCAGATCCACATGATGTCTTTGTCACTGAAGAACCAGAATTGCATGGGGCCAAAAAGTATGCTCAGAAACTTGCCAAATTGAAGTCAAAACTTCAATCCAAAGAGCCTATAACCTCAATGTGGCAGCACGAGAGCAGTCCTGGAATATCGGCGTCTTCGAGCCCAACTAAGTTATTCAATTTCCTGAAACAACGTTCAGTATCTCCAATAAGTGCCTACGATGGTGACATAAATAATTTGGACCAACTACAAAGAGACATTTCTGTTGATAGTCCAGGAGAGTACCACGTCGACGAGATTGACTACGGCCCACCACCTCCTCCTAGACAACTGCGATCTGAGTCACCGCTTCCACCACCTCCCCCAGATCACCAAAGGAGTCTGCAAAGAGACAGAACTTCCCCTACGAGAAAACCACCTCCAGGTAGAGCTGCGTCGCCACAGATGCCCGCTGCGATACCGTTCTCGGCTGATTCCATAGGTGAAGAGCCACATTATCAGTTCCAAGAGCTGGTTTCGCCCCTTAATTTCGGTAGCAGTACCTTAAGCAGTGTAAACCCACATGCTATCAACCCTAATGAGATTGACCCCAAGTACTATGCCCCAACCCCAGGTGAACACCAGAACCTCCAAACGAAATTACACGGAAATGTACCACACACAGGTAGAGTCAACACCGACTGGAGAACAGAGGAAACAGGGTACTTGGGAAACGGCAAGTTTTCTCCTAGTGTGTTCCAAAGGGCCGTTCAGCGAGACTTTGACGAAATGAGTTACCAAGAGCAGCTCGAGGCAAAGCCACAGGTTCCACCAAAGGTTCCACAGGGACTCACTGAGCAAGAATACTACGTTTTGGAGCGTGACAGTTACTTGCGAGACTTGAATGGCAGAAGGGCCTGACTCGTTGATCGTCGGATGTATTTATATTGTTAAATAATGTTGCTAGTATTCTGTGGTGTTAGAGTATCGCTAGTAGGCTAGCCAATAGACAAGGTTGTCACTGAAAGATTGTAATGCCAGATCCTGCTGAAGTAGACGTTTGCTGGACCCAGCACTTCTGGTAAATCTCTTGAATAGTTCCATCTGGAACTAAATAGCTACACTTGTGATTTTCAATATTTAATTCCTAGACTAATAAGAAGAGTTGTTGTAGTAATACCAGCAAGAAGAAAAGAAGCACGCTAGGTGGGTAGGGTCAAGACTGGAACTAAGTATGGATCAAAATAGGGGGGGAGGAGGGAGTTGTCCTGGTCATTGAATAGCAATTATCAACGGAATACAGGGATCATGGATATCGTGAAGGTGTTTGCACACCTTATAATACAAAAAGGCAAACGGGGCGAAACAAAGAGGAAGGAAAAGGTAACGGACAAAGGAAGCTATTCTTGGTAGACAAGATGTGATTCCTAGGATAAAAGCAGACAAATTGAGCGCTAGAGGTAGTTCTCTAGATCAACGCAGCGACAACAAGACCAATCAAACCAAAGGTGAAACCCTTGGCGACATTGCCGGCAGCTTCGTTGTGGGAAGAGACGGCGGACTTGGAGGTTGAAGCAGCAGCGGAGCTGGAACTAAGCGAGGTGGTGGAAGGAACTGAAGTAATCAAAACACTGGAAGTGATTGGCTTGGTGGTCAAAACACTCGAGGACTTGGTGGTGGTGACGTTGGCGTAGGACGAAGTCGAAGTCTTGGAGTAGTCCGAGGTGCTGTTGGTGGTCGAGTTCAAGGAAATGGCGATGTTCTTGAAGACTGGAGCTGTGGTGGCAGCAGCCTTAACAGACGACTCAGACAAGACAGACGCAACGGAGGCGGATGAAATGGAGGCGGCAACGACACTGGCAGCACTCTTGCTGGCAATAGAAGCAGCAACAACACTGGCGGCGCTGGCTGCACTGGCAACACTAACAGCGCTGACGGAACTGGCGACACTGGCAACACTAGCAGCAGAAGCAACACTGGCGACACTGGCAACACTGGCAGCAGAAGCAACACTGGCAACACTGGCAACACTGGCAGAAGCAACGGACTGCGAGCTGACGGAAGCAATGGACAAGCTGGTCGATTCCTGAGGAGTCAACAAGGTCAGGGTGATGGTGATGGTCGAGACAATCGTGGTGTCGGAAGCAACAGCACCGGCCATGGACATGGCCATGACGGCTAATGGAACAAATGACTTGAACAACATTGATAAAAGAACGGCTATAGTGAGTAAAGAGAGACTAGGGTGGGTGAAGAAGAAAAAGAAGAAGAAGAAAGTGTTGATAATATATTTACAAATTTTTACTGGAGCTAGGTTGGAGCAACACCGTTCCGTCAAAATATTTGGTGATGTTATTATTCGACTAACTTTGGAGGACCTACATTCTGTGTCAGATGTGAATGGGGGTCTGGAATTTGGGTGTTTTGCAGCTGTGGAGGTGTGATTTCGAGGAGGAGGGCTCCACTGGTGCTGTGGAGCCCCCCGTTGCTCTGCTGCCACGTCAAAAGTGGTTCTTGTCTCGGACCCCGGTCCTCGTAGATGCTCGTACTACCAGATCATCGCTTGTTGCCCTGGCTGGAGATGTGGCATTGTGCTTCAGATGGCCGTTAGACGAAGCTGTGAAAAATTGCATCAGGAATTTTAGGAAATTGCACCTGTCCGAATCCGGCCGCAAATTTCACGTTTGTGGGCAACACGCCCAGATGCGGCACGAGATGAGCGGAAGCGGAACGCAGGGCTGTGATTGGTCGGCTCGTGTTGACGTTGTTTCGGTTGGCTTTGCCAGCCCTGCAACTCGCTCTTCATCTCGAGGCCAACGGCGGCGTTGGGCTTGACACTTGGCTGTATGATTTGGCATTGACGAGATCGTGCTTGTTGACGAAATCGACAATCTTGGAAGGTATTGTCAGTTATGTCAGCTATTGTCTAGTATTGTCTAGTATTGTCTTGAGCCTTTGTCGTGTCAGACTCCAGGGGAAGAGCGTGAGGAGGTCTGGCTGGCCGAGGGTGTTGGCTCTGGAGGGTCTCCGCGGTGCTGTCCGTGCTTGCTGCCGTTGTGGTGTGCAGTTGGCTTCATTGGCTAGTGCGCTCGTGACAAGCTTACATGAGCCAGCACAAGACCACTAGATTGCAAAGGCGGCTTGTTTACCTTTACGGTGCTAATTTAGAGTACGGGGATCACGCAAAGCTCTGTGATTTGCCGTTCTCATCCTGTTTGCGGTGCATTGTGAACTCCTATTCGATATTGCGTTGCATTTTGTATTTCTTGTTCTATTCAACTTTCGGCTATTCCTTGTTCGTTTCCTGTGGCACCCTTTGTTGAGAAACCGTGGGGTGTTTGTTCATTGAACCGCGGAAGTTTGCTCAGTAGACCTTGGAAGCGTTTGTTCAGTAAACATTGGAAGTGTTTGTTCATTAAACCTTGGAAGTGTTTGTTCATGGTACCTTCAAAGTATTCCTTCTTTGCTCTTCTCTTACTGAGTGCATCGCAACCTTTTCTTTATTCTTTCTCTAATGGAGCCTCATCTGCTTAATGTGCTCACACCTCTCGTGTAGCTTGTCGTCTGCCTGTTCCCGTCTTGCACTCTTGCGCCACTTATTCGATAGGAAGCCTTTTATTTTCCAGCTTAAGCCTTCCGGCTTCTACATCTGCACTTTACGGAAGTCGTCTCTTCCAAAACCCACCTCACTTGAGCTTCAATTCATTAATACAGTTCATTGTAGATATATATTGAATACGGTACTCCTATTTCCAATCAAGGCCCATTTTTACTAATTGAGATGCTTCGTTCTCAAAGACAAGCCACCGTCAATGCTTCTCCACGGCAACACTCGTGAGCTTCTCTTTCTGCCGCTCTCGCAGGCACACATGTCAAAGTAGGCTTCACGAGCCTTATACCTTTTCGTCTCCTAATTTCAACTTCGATTTTGAATGTGTTTGAGTTGAACATAGTGAGTCTTTGCCGTAGACTATCTACTAATTCGATACAGCTGAAATAATACCACTTGAAACAGTAACCATCGGGTCAGGAGTTCCTTGAACGCAATCTTGCCTTGAATGTAGACTGATAAATTCAATATCACATCCTACCAAGTGGAATCAGTGTCACGTCACAGAACGCACATTCAGCCATCTCCACTTCCAAAGTTCGATCTGAAAGCTCATTTCAAGCCATTACGTGTTCTAGATCATTTTAGTTCCCTCCTCCATTATTTTGCATTGTTCTTTTGATTCTGATTGTTCATCATTATCCATGCTGGCATTATTTCCATGCCTTGTCTTCAATTTATCCAAAAGAGGAGGCCATTTTTCACACCAAGCGGTTAATCTTCCTGATTCAACTCGTCCAATTCCTTCAACTCCCCATCAGTAAATACATTCTTCTCGCCCCTGTCAACGCTGTCATCCTCGTAGAACTCATTTTCGCCCACAATGGCCTTGTCTCTGGCAAATTGTGATCCCCCTTTCGTCTCCATGGCTTCATATCCATCTTCCTCTCTATCTTCCCACAACTCTTCTAAGTCGTGTGGCACATCATTCATTTGAACAGATGGGGCATGCTTGGTGTGGTCCAAATTCGTAAGAACACTGAGTAACACCTTATCTAGGTACTCCCTCGAGTTTGCATTGTTCATATTCAGAGAACGGACATCCAATTCATATGTTGGAGCGTAATATTCATAGTACCCGTTGTAAGGGATTTCAATTGGCAACACAGTGTCCGTACACAAGCCTGTCTCAAAGGCCCAAGTACGAGCAACGTTACGAATGGTGTAACCACCACCACCAACTACCATCATTGGAATCTTGAAAGATTTCACAAACTGAACACAATTTGCGTGGCCCCTCATAGACAAGTTGAACGGACCCAATCTGTCTCCAGATAAAGAATCACCACCACATTGCAAAACGATTGCCGATGGTTGGTACCAATCAATGATGGCCTGTATTATGGGCTCAAAAATCGATTTGTATGAGACATCATCGATTCCGTCTCTCAACGGAACATTCACCGAGTGGTACTTCCCTTTATTCACACCCACATCATTCAAGTTCCCGGTACCTGGGAAGAATTCACCAAACTTATGGAAAGAGCAAGTCATTACTCGATCACTCGAATAAAATGCCTCTTCAACACCATCACCATGATGAACATCCGTATCAATATATAATACTCGAGGATGTACTCTTAACAACTCGATAATCCCCAAGGCAATATCGTTTGTATAACAGAACCCAGAAGCTTCCGATTTCTTGGCATGATGCAAACCACCAGAATAGTTAATAGCAATATCAGCCACTCCCCTATTCAATCTGGCAGCCGCTTCCATCAGTCCACCACAAGAAATCTTACAAAACTCATAAAGACCATCAAAAACAGGGCAATCGTCACCGACATTGAAAATGATCTGTTCTCTTTCAAACATCTCCAAATTATCCGGAGTGACGCGGCTAATGAAGTCGATATATTCGTCTGTGTGGAATTGTGTCAATTCTTTCTTTGTAGCTGGCTGTGCTCTGTATATCTCCATCTTCTTGTACAACTCATAGTTCATGATTAGCGAATGGGTCATACGAATCCTATGTGGTTTCATACAGTGGCCTGTTCCGTAGAAGTAGTTTCCGACATCTTGGTCGTAGAAGTACGCCACACGAGTCTTGTTCTGTGTTGTGACTTTGAATTCGTCAAAGGGGATCTCTACGTACATGGCTGGCAATGATAACTGAATTAACTTGAGAAATAAGTGCTGCTAAATCTGATACTCCTCTAAGCATTGCAGTTTGGGTCATCTGATACAATCGGTAACGGCACGCAAATTTATTTGGGCTAGTTTGCAACTTCAGAACACAGAGTTGATAAGGTAAAAGTAGAGCCAGGACTAAGGACAAGCTGCAAGTATTGAATGTACTGAGTTGTTCAAATACATATGCTCTACCTTTACAAGACTCTTTTTTTTTTGAAGATTTTACAAGATTTTTAGGAAAATTAAAGAACAGAAAAGCTTATTGATTGGAATATGAATAATTGGACCATATATTGAGTATCCACGGAAGAGAACAGACCTCAATACAATACCGAGGACTTGTCCAAGCATTTGAAGAGAAATAAGACAGTAGGGCTGGCAAAAGTTAGAAGAGATAGCTAAACAGTGTTTTATGGATCCACGACTAGAGCAGTACTGTTATAACTGTATCTTGTTGCTAATGAGTTCCCGTGCTATTTGAGCTACATTGAACTCATTAATTAAACTCAAATACAATCTATTGAAGAGTTTCATGAGAAATTCTGGAAAGAACCTCTCCAACACTTTCGATATACTCTTCAGTGGTGTTCAAAGTTGCTAGTTATAATACCTAAACGAAGAACCATCTCAGACCCAGTATTCAGACTCTTAATACTCTCGAGCCAAGTTCCACCTCCTAGATGGTCAGGTTTGGTTTATCTTAGTGCTTGAGATATGGCTGCAAAGTACAAACTTGAGACTCACGTGACCCATGACCTTGGAGGTTGCAAAACCCAATCCAACAATCGAATAACTTACAATTGTTTTCAACTCCTCTTGTAGTGATAATAAACCTTGAGATTATCGAAAGTAGCTGCTTAGATCTGAAATCACAGTTCCCGTAGCTCTCGTTAAGAAAGCAAGCTAACCTGGCAATTCGTCAAGGTAAGAACTTTGCGAGTAGATTTCAAGTTGAGCCGAAGCATGGCATGAACAATTCGATAACAACGCCCCAGGCTGTACTCAAGTCAGCAGTCGATAAGACAACTTAACGAAGCAATCTTGTTTGCTTTCAAAACTATCCAGAAGAGAGTGTTTTGAGGCACTTGTCGATAAGACTATTCTCCTGCCAATAAGTGGCCTCTCAGGTACTAAGTTCTTGAAGTCTTGACACAGTTGAAGCACTTTAACCCCAAACACGCTGAAAGGCAACGAGCATTTGATCTAGCGGACTTGAGCGACACTACTCATGTCTTACCTTTTCTACGGCATCGTACAAAATTCACAGATCACTCATTTCATTATACAGTTCCTAATTCATAAAAGTCCGAACAATGCCAGACAACTCCTATTGCACTTTCTTCACCATTGAATAACGTCGATACCCACTCAAGCCACCTTTGTGATGCTACCATCGGTAACACTATAGATATACCCCGTGATGGGGAATTCATCAGGAATTAAAGGCGATGCCTTCAAAAACTTGACATCCTCCTTAACAGAAGTATCCAATTCCTTGAAAGGCAAGAAGGCGATGTGGTCTGCCGAAACATCACTCTGTTCCTTGACAATCCCTCTGAGTTGATCGTCATTGAATGTGAGCATTCCGCAGTCTGTGTGGTGGAAGAGGACGATTTCGGTCGTTCCTAACAATCGCTGGGAGATAATAAGCGAACGCAAAGCTTCTGAAGCTCTGCCACCAGCATTCCGAATGACATGCGCATCTCCGAGCTTCAACCCAAGAGACGCTATAGGATCAATTCTTGCATCCATACAAGTGACAATTGCAACCTTTCTTGCGGGTGGAAGAGCCAATTTGCCATTGTCAAAATGGCTTGCGTAGACGGAGTTGTCTTTTTCAATCTGAGTAGCGTTGGACATTTCAAATAACGCTTTTGAACTGGTGTATCACTGCTATCGAACTTAGATTTATACTTCCCCACCAGTAGGGGTGAAGAAGTCATATGCCATGACTCCACAGTAATTCAATTATCCAAGCGATGGCGCGACAACGTTCAGGCGATCCTACTTTAGCTACTCGAGGCATGAAGATAGGGTCATCAAGTTATGAACCCAATACCTATGCGACTTCTATGCCGTCACTTCCATCATCTTGGTGGTGAAATATGTTTATGCTAGCACCAATTACGGGTTCGTGAGCTAAACAAGTTCCATGGCAAAGATGGAACGAACAGGAGATAAGAGGACTTGCCTGAGTTCAAAAGCCACAAGATAGAAAGACTGGGCCACACACCTGGTATCTAATTCAAGTTATAAGGGGCCCGAGTGATTTTGAGAGCCGAGACTGTTGAAATTTCAAGTTTAAAGGTGGAAGTATTCGGTTGGTGAGGTTTCTAGTGAATGCCATTCCTAGTCACACAGCCCATAGAATTGGCAATTTCGAAGGCAATTCCTATAACTAGGGTTGAACAAATCTATTACAAGGTCAATATCTTGGAGGAAAGAATGATTCTACTACATTTTCTGTATCTTGAGTGAAAGAGCACTTTTATTACAATTTCAATATCTTTGGTTGAAGAATAATTCTATTACATTTTCTATATATTTGCCTTTAATATTGAAAGACTTTGTAATCGCCTTACTGAACAATATTGGTGCAATGGACACCCCATAGGAGCATTAAAAATACATCAGGTCACTGAGCTTATAAAGAATTGACTACCTTCAATTCGCCAGCTTCCAAGTCCTTCAGGTCTTCCTTGAGGAAATCAACATACTTCGTCACGGCTTGACATACTGTTTCTTGGTCTGCTTCCGCAATATCCTTCCAGAACCTCTTTGAGGTGACGGCGTTGCATGTCATCCACTTTGAAATAGTGTGGAAAGCCAACTCCCAATCTCTAGTTCCAAATTCAGGGTATCTTCCTGGCTTGCCTAAGTTACGACGGGAGAATAAATCATCGTAAGAGTCACCGTGTGGTTTGGCATTTTCCACGGCATTGATCTTAGGACGGTGGATGTGCAAGAACATAACATCAGGGAACTGATATGGTTCCTTGTCAACCGACATGTCTTTTGTAAACTTGGCCAACAAATCTCTAGTGTAATCGTTCTTTTGGTGAGGGCTCAATCTGGTGTCAAGGCCATTCTTGCGCAACCAAACCTTCCAGTCCAACAAGAAGTCTGCGGATTGCTGTGGATCGTGTTGGACCAATGTGGTTTCCAAAAACCTGCCCTCGTTGTTGACGAAGCCTGCAAGCCAAGTCTCACGTTCCACCATGTGGAATGGCTCGTTCATGACGTGGAGTGCTGGAACAAAGGTTTCACGATCGCCACTTCCGAATACCCCCTGGTACATCAAGGGGTAATAGTGAGAGTAGCCATAGATGTTATAGTACACCAGCAAAAGGAAACTCTTGTAATGCAATTTTTTGGAGAAGACCATTTGGCCTGTTTCTGCTCCGATTGGCAGTGGAATACCGTCCAAGTCATGGAACATGACATCGGTGTCTCTATTATTACTGATGTAGTCTGTGTAGCTCCAGTCGTTAGGGATACCCAGTCTCTTTACCGGCTCACCTGGCTCGAATCTGGCGATGTCGTAGTAGATAGGAGAAGTTCCCTTGTGCCAGAGATCCGGCCAGAGGACAAACTTTGTCTTCTTGAAAACTTCCGTTTCCAACAACTTGTCTGGGTTTTTGAGGGGGAAGTTGTCTGCATCCAAGGCTATGATATTGTCGAAGGAAGTGACAAGCAAACCCAACATTTTCAACTGGAAACGTTGCAAGTCGAGCTTCTTGAGCAAAGGCGCACCAATTTCGGTTTCAACAACGAGACACTTGGTGTTGTAGCGTGGAAGCAAGGTCTCGCAGATGAACTCGTCGTACTCTGACAAGTAGGTCATGACCAACTCGACCGGGAGCTTTGAGCCAAGCTCTCTGAGCTGGCCAATGACAGTAAGCGCACCTATCAAGTACCCACCGCCCCCGTTGATGACGATCCCATCGCCCTTGACAAACGGATGTGGTGGATCAGGCAACTCCCTCAAGGTTTTGACCAAAGAGTCGTGCTTAGACTGCAAGTCGTGGAAGGCCTCCTCGCTGACCTTGACTCTCTTTTCGGTGAGCCATTTCTTCGAGAAGCATGGGTTCCATACGGAGTTGAAGTTGTAGCCAAAGATGCTATCACGGTTCTGCAACTTGCCGCAAGTAGGAGCGTTTTTGACGATGACGTTCTCCAAGATGTCATCGTAGTAGTTGCGCTTGGAGTACTTTGTAGCCAAGATGAGTTCGATTTTCTCTGTAGTCTCACGCAACAGCTGTGGGATAGGCAAACCCTCGACGATGGTGCCTGTTATGTGGTCCAAGATCAACTTGGAGTTCTTCCTCGCATACTCGTACTCCAAGTCCTCCAACAACTCGTGGTTGTTTTTGATCGAGACCATGAGCTGGTTGATGTATTCGGACTCGACCTCCTTCTTCAAATAGCCAAGCGGATCATGTTCGTTGGGGTCGATTTCGGCCACTATTTTGCTGATGACATCGGAGTGGCTGATGATGTTCACCTTGGACGCAACGGAGAAGTGGCTGTAGAAAAGCAAAGCTGAAAGTGTGATGAGCACAAGCGCAGCCAAAGGCAACAACCTTAGTTGGCCTAGTCTCTTGGGGATAATCATCTGGCAAACGAGAGACTAGTAGTTAAGAAGCGAAAGACAAGAAAGCAAAAGACAATAATAAGTTTAAGCTCAGCTAAGTCAACATGGCAAAATCGTCTTTAGATGTAGGCTCATGTTCAAAATGCACAAAGATAGGGCTCGTGGGCTGCCCCTTTTTCGTAGTATTATCAGACTTCACTCCTACTGCCTAAGAAATGTGAGCCTTGGGGGTGAAGCAATAATATTGGAGCCCGTCTTAAATTAACAAATTTGCTATCTGCGCACTGCAACGGTTAATTGCACCCAATCAACGAGAGTGATCCAGGACTATTTGGGAGCAGGAAGCAGTCAGCCGAGGCCAAGCAGGTCCTAGAGAAGGTCTAGGCTGCCCCGCCAGCAGAATTAACAAGGCTCAGACGGCTCCAGTAGGGCTGACAAGCCAATTTAATTTTCGAGTATAACATGCACAAAAGAACATTAGGATTGAGGCCTCTGCCACACTAACTCAATTGTGATCTGAGAAAGTGTCACTAATTCCACACGAGCATGCTTGTGGACGGTGCCAGCTGGGAGAAATCTTCCGAAAAGAAATAGGACGACACTCCGGCAAGGTCCACCGCCGTTAGCCATGGTTTGCTAGTTGAAGTAGTCGATTGTTCATGCGACACTTCCAGAAATGTGGCCGGTGCTATTGCGTTCTCGATTGAACCTGACGAACTAGACTCGCAACAAGGCTGAATTTCATGTACAAAGTTACGTGTGAGCTTGAACCTCCTGTAGGCAAATGCAGCCATGGCCAAGAATTGGGCATTTCTTCAAAGCAGAGTAGCACATAGTGCTTAGAGAAACGGACCTTTTGCCAGGGATGCCTTGTCGACGAAACATCCTCCGGCGAAGGCAACCAGACTAACTGTGAAACTGGAATTGGGCCCAATGTCAAAAATTGGGCAGTGTTCGCCGCAAGAATCCTAATTTCGCTATCATAAGCGAGAGCAAGCTCATCGGAAAAGTCCCCCCTCCAAAAGGGAGAGTCTTCCCCGATCACTGCTGGACCGAACACGACGAACACGACGAACACGACGAGCAGGACGAGCAGGTCGAGCAGGACGAAGTCCAGCGACACGCGATACGTTGAAGGCGACCGGGCCTCGACTCACTGCAAAATACTCGGCCGCGTTCTTATTGCCAGCTCGTGCCTTGATCGCCGTTTTGCTCTGTCGTGGTACAAAAAGCGTGTCGCTGCGACATATCTCCTACACAGACCAAATTGAAGCTTATTTGCTCAGTGTCTCGGAGAATGTCTCGCACTGCGGCGCTCTGATTGGCTGCTTACACTCGATAGATCTTTGTGGACGCTGCTCAGCAGTGGAACTCAGCCAGAGCAAGATCTACTTTAGTGACAGATGCCGGCAGCCCATGCAAGATTCGTGCAGGTGAAATGTGGTGGTTGACATTGCTCGTTGCTAAAGTTGCTTTAGTGGATTTTGGCTGTGGTTGCTGAGGTTAGATAACGGATTCGGCTCGAATAGGAGCAAAAGTGGCAGCGCTTCGTTGTTATGATAACAGCTGGGTCTGCGCCGGGCGATGGCCCCTTCCATTGCTTCCTAGACTGGTTTGTGCTGCTTTTGCGTCGTCTCGTTCCTCGTAGCCTTGGAGGCCTCGTATCGTGGTAGTGCCCGCCTTGCGAACGTGCATACGCTCGTAAATTTGTGCGTTGACTTGGTGTGAGAATCCATCTCTACTCGCAATGCTTATCTTGTATTGTTATTAGCAATACCATGTGATTATGCCGTGATGGTGAGCAGATATGCGATAAGACTACTTATATCCTCACAGAGCTCTTGGAACGTCCAATCCAGCTAATTTGGGGACAAAAATGGATTCGATTCAAAAAACCTTTCCTAGGGCAATTGGAACGGCTATAAGAGCTGCTCTAGTTCAAGGCAGACACTTTCACCTGGAGCATGTTCGTTTGCAGGCTTCATTGAAGGTTCTAGCGCGATCTGCTCCAGTTTGATTTGGTCAAGTAGTCATTGGCAGTGAAGAGGTCTGTGAATATTGCACAATGAGTGCACTCACTCAGCAGCTCTCAACAAAGCTGGCAGAGTGGCTGTTCGAATATCCAAGCAAGACGAATCCTGTTTCAGTTTCCGTTGCTGCTTCTCTGGGTACTTTTACTCAAGTTACTTTTACTCAAGTTCCTCAGAAGTAAAAGTTTCTGATTCTGCTAACAGTTCAATTCTTTCAAGTGCAGTCGTTCCTTCAATTGTCAATACCACTAGTTCCTGCTTAAATGAACGTTTATGTTTAAGCTGGCAATTGTGAATCCTCAAGATATTCCGAGCTTCACCAGCCTTCGACTTACTAATAGTGTCCTAGACCGCACAAGTCCAGCAGGAATGCTTCTTCTAGTTCGTGCTTTAGGTAAACGCGTCCATGCGTCCATTGCACTTCGCCAATTCCAACAGCTTTTGGATCTTCTCTACAAACTCAATTGTGAGTAGTCCTTCCTCAAATGAGACCTCCAGACTCAATTGTGAGGTGTGCTTTATGCACCATCTTAATTCACCAATAGCCTGAGTACTTTACAAACACACTTGTTGATTTCATCTCGAGCTCTACGCCGATTTCCATGAAATCTCTCCTCTCTTACATGCATTCTCACCCCCACCCTACAGCGATTCCTGTATTACTCTATAAATCCTTTTTCTTCATACGATCACACTCGTTCAACTTGTATACCCCGAAAAGATATGCTAACCTCGTCACAACCAAATCAATGGCCATATCAATCGAATCTTTTGCCAAGTTTACCTTCGACCCATCGATTTCCTTCCAGTTCACAGGCAACTCCTTGATAGGAATGGATTGTATCTCTGCCAAAAGCAAGATCTCAACATCGAATATCCATCTCTCGGTGTGCATGTGCGGGAAAATGCTTCTCACTGAAGCTGTGTTGAACATCTTGAATCCACATTGTGTATCTTGTACGTCTCTAATTCCAAAAATGAAAACTAGCGCATGCAATCCGTACATCAAGAAGTTTCTAATGAACGATCTCTTCACCACTGCATCGGTGTTCACCATGTGGGCTCTGGAGCCAATGGCTATGCTAGGTTCATTATTCTTGATATTTTGAAAGTGCAGAATGAGACTCGAAATGTCACTGAATCGAGTGGCTCCATCGGCATCTGCGAACAACGCCAAATCACCTCTGGCATGCAACAAACCGTGGGTAACAGCTCCACCCTTGCCTCTGTTCTTGGCTAGTTGAACAACCCTCAAGGTGTGAGGCTCCAACTTGAACTCGCGCGCTTTCAGGATCGCATATTCTCCTGTTCCATCGCTCGAACCATCATCAACGATCAAGATTTCATACTTGAGTTTGGTACTGGCCAAGTGTTCAATACACTCATCCAACATCTTTCCCAACCTCTCAGTTTCATTGTAGCACGGCACGACTATACTCAAGTCGATGCCATGGTCAACTATCTCACTTTGTGAGTGCAAACGACCTGGCAAATCATACAGATCACCTTCTTTGTCGTTGGTCGTATATCTGCCCTCCGATGCGACAGGCAACCTTGGCTGATGTGTGAAGAAAATGATTATGCCAAAAAGAACCGCCCCCAAAGTCAGCGCAAAGAATGACGTGTACACCAAGATATCGAACAACATGGTTGGTTAACGGTAGGAAGTGGTTATTCTTCGATTAGTTCCAACAAGAATTAGTTGTTCTGTTGACGACGCGTGAAATTTAAAGTTAGCAGGTTACGAGTCAGCACTATGTAACTACAGAAGTATCTTCATGAAATAAGGTATTGTACATCCTGTTACTTACGAACCTTGAGTTCAATTCTGGCAGGAGCCTTGGTTTGTGCGGCATGGTCAACTCAGAAATCTTATTATACATTTAGCCGGACCAGAATCTTGCTTTTAAGCATCAACAGGCCCAACTACTAACTTCTCTTCTCATTTTACATACTCTTACACTAATCTGACCGTGCTAAACTGGAAACACGGTTGTTCAATACACGGGCATTGTTCATGAATATCTCCACCAATTCCTGGAACCGGAACATGTCAGAGCCCTTGTCAACCTTTTCAATAGCACTGAACAACTCCAACGTATCGATTTCTAGCTCCACCTCGAACTTCTTCTCGTGAGTGACAATGGTCTTGCCCGACTTGTTTTTCGACTCCAAGGGCATGAGGACTCTGGTCAAATCAAACCTAGTGATTGTAGGTGCATGCACCCAGGAATTTCTCTTCTTCTCTCTCACCAAGCGTGGTACGTTTCTGTTTCTGATGTTTTCAATGCTCTCATCAGGTACGGGCAACTCGAGTGATAAAGACAACCGGAGATCGTATATGCCCAGAGGGTTGTAGATGTATAAATCACCAATTCGGGTCTTGGTGATTGCCGCGTACCTTGGTGGAGTTAATGTATTATCCTTCGACACTCTCACAGACTTCAGTTTCGAGTTACGCTCACTAATTTGATAGAACAGGTCTGTCATGTCCGAGTCCAAAGTGTTGAACTTTCTGGCAGGCTTTTTGTTGGGGTTCTTCAGTCTCTTTAATTCGTTCTGGTACGAAGTTTCCAACTCAGAAAGGAACTTTTGCACCTCGTTCCAGGCAACTTCATCAATTTGCATATCAAAGTGCGAGCCAGTATGGTTTGTGTATACACAATCCGAAGTGATATCGAGTTTCACTCTCTTACCAAATGTCTTGTCTATAATTCTGCCAAACTTCAATTCCAATTCCACGTACTTGCGGTTTTCTTCTGCAATGTTTTTGAAGTTGGCAAAGATCCAACTTGAAATAGTCTTAATCATGGATGAGGTTGGGATTATTCCCAGAATACTGCATTCCAAGTCAACACTAGGTGTGGTTGTGTTGTTCAATGCTCTCTTATCTGTTAAGTGACTTTGGAAGGGAAGCTGAGGTGCATCGGGCACGTTGGGTTGGGTATTTCCGTTGGCATACACATCTTGTTGATATTGATAATTGCCTTTTCCTTTAGGACGATACTCTTGGGCCCAGATTGGCGGCACTTGGTATCTCCTTGGTTTGCTCTTGATTTGCTTTATTTTTTTCAAGTCATCTTCCGTCTTTATGACTTTCTGGCCGTTTTGCCCGTTGCTGGGGTGGTTTTGCTGAGGCAGTAAGCTCGGAGAGCTGTTTCGTTCTTTCTTTGTAGGAATCTTAACCTTAATCTCGTTCCCTTCGTCTCTAGACTGATTTATGTCGCTTCTGGATTCGTTAGCAGAATCATTCATGGCTTCGCTAACACTTGAGTGCCTGCTTGCGTTCACGCTAGTCTCCTTCCCAGTGGTGATATCCACGTCTTTGTCATTGGTAATGTTTAGTATATTGTTTTTACGTAACGTCTGGTGCGATACAATGGGGCTTATATTTTGCGGGAACTGCTTGCTGGAGGGGGTTTCGTTGAGTATATTCACTATCGAGTGTCGTTGATGACTCGATGGGGCATCTTGCGCTTGTTCTTGGAGAGTTTCAACTCGTTTTTCCTGTGGGTGGTCGACGGCTTTTTCTGTCTTTGGTGGAGTATCCTCTTTGGAACTCGGAGGAGAATCGTTATTCAATATTGAGCCTACGTTCATTGTTGGTAGTTTAGCTCGGTTTGATGGTGGTGTTAGCGGTGTTTTTCAAGGTGCCAAAAAACTAGAGTGTATTGGCAAAGCGCACGACCAGTACACCATAAGCGAAGCAATAATGGAATGATAAGGAACAACACTCCTGAAGATGGATCAGAAGGTATACAGTAATGGAATTGGAAGGAGTTGGATTCCAAAGAAGAAAGTCCGAGCTTAGTCCGATCAAAAATGCAACTAAAGCAGACAGATATGTGTTGAAGAGACTTAATTTACACTGTAATTATGAATATATCAAAGTCGCCTCTACAGTCAGATAGTTACAGCTAAAGGCTCAATTCGACGAAGCCAGTCGAATGAGCCTTTACACCTTCTAAGTCTCTCTTAGCAGGCTACTCGGACATCGCTGGAGTTCAGCTAGACATTTCCGAGTCTGACCAGCTTTGAATGAAGAACAGAAACAAAGACATGCTAACTCCAGAAACACAAAAAGCATTTTGGAGCACGTTGATTTGGGTTGAGGACCGGTGATGAAATTGTGATGGAATTGGGCTTGATATGAATATTATATAGTTGTACGACAATGGAGTACGCACACGCTTGCCGTACTCGAGTAAATCTCCTAACATTGATGTTAGCCTTTGGGGAGCGCAGGTCTACAATGCATCGGAGCTCCTTCCCCAGCTTTCGTTTCTTCATTTGCAGCTGAACTCAACCAAAGGTGAAAAGGATGATTCTCTCAAATTCAGAGCACGTACAAGCATACAGGACATGCTGTCACTACAGGTCTCGCTAATCGGTGGAGTCAAAAGTGGCTTTATTGTTCCATTCATTTGGCTGCAAAATGTCCAATTTCAGTGCACATTTGACAGACTTCTATTGTGTATGCGGGCTTCTTCTGTTGCATGCACCTATAGCCCTTGAGTGTTTCATTTTCCGCCCTCTTTTCACTTCTACATGTCATACGGTTTGTTTTCCCTGTCAATTATTCCTTAATAAATAAATGTTAAATAAGTCTACTCAGCTAACAACTTGTCCAATCTGGCCTTAACACCGTCAATGAACTCTTCAGTGGTAACGTAAGACTCTCTGTTGGTCTTACCTTGGGCCAAAGCCAAGTCCTTGGTCATGATACTGTCCTTAGAAACGGTCTCAATGGTGGCTCTTTCCAATAATTCACCAAACTTGACGACTTCTGGAGTGTTGTCCAACTTACCTCTTTGGATAATACCTCTAGTCCAAGCGAAAATGGAGGCAATAGAGTTGGTGGAGGTTTCCTTTCCAAGCTGGTGTTGTCTGTAGTGTCTAGTGACGGTACCGTGGGCGGCTTCGGCTTCGAAGGCCTTTCCATCTGGGGTGACAAGAACGGAGGTCATCAAACCAAGAGAACCGAACCCTTGGGCAACGATATCGGATTGAACATCACCATCGTAGTTCTTCATGGCGATGATGTAACCACCCTTAGACTTCAACATCTGGGCAACCATATCGTCGATCAAACGGTGCTCGAACCATATTCCGGCCTTTTCAAAGTCTGGCTTGTACTTGGTGTCGTACAAGTTCTCGAAAATGTCCTTGAAACGACCGTCGTATTTCTTCAAGATGGTGTTCTTGGTGGTGGAGAACAAGTTGAGTTTTCTCTCGAGGGCCAAATTGAACGAAGATTCGGCAAATGCAGTGATGGAATCGTCCAAGTTGTACATGGCCAATGCGACACCAGGGGACTTGTAGTCAAAGACTGGGAACTCCTGAGGAGCGGAACCGTCAGCTGGCTTGAAAACAAGAGATAATTGACCAGCCTGTGGAATTACCAAGTCAGTAGCCTTGTATTGGTCACCAAAAGCGTGTCTTCCAATGATGATTGGTTGTTCCCAGGTAGGAACAATACGAGGAATGTTGTCGATGACAATTGGTTCTCTGAAAACAGTACCTCCCAAGATGTTTCTCAAGGTACCGTTTGGAGAGAGCCACATCTTCTTCAAGTTGAACTCCTTGACTCTGGCCTCATCTGGGGTGATGGTGGCACACTTGACACCAACCTGGTATTTGAGAATGGCATCGGCAGCGTCGGTGGTGACCTTATCGTCGGTCTCGTCTCTGAACTCGATACCCAAATCGTAGTACTTCAAGTCGACATCGAGGTAAGGGTAGATCAACTTGTCCTTGATGAAATTCCAGATGATTCTGGTCATTTCATCTCCGTCCATGTCGACGATAGGGTTTACAACTGTGATCTTAGCCATTATGTTTTTATTTCTTGATATTAAGTTTTGAATTAGAGTCTGGCGATATCAATTCGAGGGCAGATCGCGTCCTTATATACTTTTTTCGCTGAGGGGACTAATTCACCAGTTCTGGACTTTTCCACAGCACTTGTGCAGCGAACCCTGCTGGCAACCCCGCCAGTGCCACATTGTGCGCTTGTGGAGTATCGCCAGACCCAGACAGGCCCACTTGTGGGCAGTGGGTTTGCCAGTGCCAGCACTCGACTTGGACCCACTGTGCCCACCAACAGGCTGTAGGAAGAAACCGGAACCTAGGAAAAAGAAAAGAAACGGCCAGGTTGGACCACTCGGGAAGAGTTCGATATCGACAGATCGGGGTTTGCTTTAAGTTTGTGTGCGGGGCCATTTGTAATCAGTGTGGAGGAAGTAGTGGCTAGTGCACGCTGAAGCTGGAGAGCAGTCTGGAGATGCTGGGGACGACAGTCCAGGAGCGGTGTTTGTTAGGACATCCCGCGAAATGGCGGTGTTCGGAGCTGCCAGGGTGGGGCGGAGGTCGCAGCGAGAAAATTGGCCGAGGAATGTGGGCCACCACACGAAGAGCGAGCTCTTTGGTGGGCCCGACCTGGTTTAGTTAGGTGGGCTGGGGGGGGGCCTCCACGTTCCAGATACGACATGCAAATTTCTCTGAAACGCTGCAAATGGGTGGGCCGTGGATTGGCGGCGGTGGGCCCCATGTCTCGTAAAACAGCACCTGAGCTGGCAGCGCAAAGTGTAGAAACCGATGGAAGGTCCAAATCAACCGGAAGAACTCAAGTTGAGTGGCAGGAGTGCTCGTCTAGCCCCAGCTACCGCGAGGGACGATTGTACTGGTCCACATGATATCCAGCACGAGTTCTAACGTGGTTGCAATTATGTGATTGTGTCATAATGTATGGAGTTAAATTGATTGGCTCCAGGCGTGGAATACAGTGAAATTCAAACCAAGCTCCGACATGTTAGGATACCCGATGCATGGAAGTTTTACGACAAGCAAGACGTCTCGCGTGAGCACAGCCAAGAGTCGTGCTGAAGACGAGCGACATCCACGTCTTTGGGAGCCAAAGGGCAGCTTCGACGGTGCTATTGTCACACCGTTGGAGGTTAATCCGCACTCGCTGACTTCGACTTTTCACAAAGGAGCTATCTGTTGCCTGGGTGTTTGTGTTGCATGATTTGCGTTCCTGGTATTGTTGATTCCAGCCCAACAATCTCGAGGTTCATTTCGGGACCGTAGATCGGTTTACTGAGGATGAGAATGTCAAATGAGGTTGTTGTAGGCGAATTGGCCGTGAATTAGTGGTACGGATATATTGCACATAATAGGGGGTGGTTAAGCTTTGTGGGCTGTGTTAGGAAGCTGGGGGTTGCCACCGTTAGCTGTTCGCTTGGATATGGCTGAGGTGTGGTTTGTCGATCCTGTTTTTCCAATGGATGGTCATAACCTGTTCAGTCCAAGATAAGATATCCATGGGTACACCTGAGAAATGTTGGTACGCTCGTGAGTGGTGTATGGTTAGTTAATGGCTGGTGCGCTGCTCGTTTTAGTAATATCGGTGTAATCTCAATACTCTATACTTCACTTCGATTACGCCGGGATAGTGCTCTATTTGCAAATGCCTATTAATATCTCTTATCAAGTTGCCCTAGAACAGCTTACCATTCTGCCAAGTACGTATTTTCCTTTCAGTTGTGCCACGAAAGGGCAGAAGGACGTTTGCTTTATTGGTTAGGTTGGGAGCTAGCTCTGTTAGGTCTTTCTCTAAGTTCGTCCGTTGAGTGAAGTTCTCCTATTGGAGGATAGAGGCAAAATGGCTGCGAAAGATTTGATGATCGCTACGAAAATGCAGCACTTAATGGAACTATTGTTCGACAGTCTTTAACTGAGTTTCCTACACTTGACATACGGCAATGACTGTTGCTCTTACTAGTGAAATCAACCTTCGTTCATCTGTCAAATCAGCTTGAACGCAATTTCTCAGGTGGTACACTATAAGCAAGGAAAATAAAAGGCAGAGCCATGTAGTTGTTCTGTGCAATAAGGTCAATCAGCTTGCCAAGCTAGAAACTTCAGGTAGTCAAGCCAAAGACAAATTTTGGAATACTGATGCTAACATAGATGAATTACATAGATGAGTTGACCACTTTGATTGGATTTCTTGTTGTATGCTTGCTTGTCTGGATACATAGAATGAACTCCGTATTTTCACATCATCCCATTTGATTCCCACCCTTTTAATACAGAAGTACTCACCCTCCAAGACCTTCTTGACTAGAGGACTTTACCAAGTGTGCATTTTCCGGCTTTCTACTAAAGAAATATCGCTTACTTTCTGGTGAATGCCTATCCTCAATAGTCCTTCTGTTAACGTCCAATTCAACCCCAGAATACTGGAAACAACTGCACTATACTCACACTCAAAATACTCACACCCTGAACCAGTCACCAAACCTTCAGCTGCCACTTCGGTGGATCTCAATGGGCTAATCCGCCTGGTTGCAATTAACCTGCATATTATTGAAACACCAGTATATAACCAGCCATGACGTGGCTATTCACTCTATACCACCAATGCCCGAGATATCTTCTAGCAACTATCGGCAAAATCACTACCACGTTCTCTTTGTAAATTTGTTCTAGTCCGAGAACTGCAAGTGCCGTAATTATCAACCTGTACTCTTCGGAGCTTCTTATCAGTATTTCCCCACGAATCAGCTCAAAACAGCTACTCAGCCGTACTTTCAAAGCTTCCGTAAGCTCAAAGCCTCAGCCATTCCTCTAACACCATATGTGCTCACCAGTCTCCCACAACTGGACCTCGAGACTCCACGAGCTGATCGTAGCTGATTATGTTATCTTGTCATTTCATGTTGTCGTGGTTATTCGCAAAGGAGGGGAACGCTCCGCGTTTCAGTGGATCAACTCATCTTCCGAACTGCCCAAACATCCACCATTCACCAGTATCGCCACTTTCTTCTCCTACAAATGCATTCCAAGTCTCCAGGCACTCCAGGTCTCACAATGCGCCGCTCCTTGGGCATGTTGAACATAACATCGCCAATTCCTCGGGTAATGGCAGGTCTGCTGGCTGCCCAGTCGCGTCTTCCGTCCGCAGCACAGACCCCAGACATAGAGGAGTTGTATCCAACACTCACCAACCACACTATTTCCTCGGCATCGGGCCTCCCACGGAACACATGGTACGCATTGCGTAGCTACTACAATGACTTCACTACAATAGACTGGGCCAGAGCCTTCGTGAGCACCAACAGACTCAACTACGAGTTGAAACATAACGTTTGGATCGACAGTAAGACAAACGTCACTACCCCCATTCACATATACACCAAAATCTACTTCGGATTGGGCAAGTGGGTTCTCATTATGCTCATCGCCTTGTGCTTTGCATTGATAGCATTTGGCATCGACAAGTTCGAGATCGTCTTGGTAGGCTTCAAGCACGGTTATTGCAGATCAAATTGGCTCTTGAGCCAGGTCAGCTGCTGTTCCGCCAAAAGCATGAACGTGTTCAAATCTGGCTATGTCATGAGCACGAAAGACAAAAGCTGTACAGAGTGGGTCTCGTGGTCCTCAATCTTCCATAACTACCCAGTGGGGAGGTTGGACTATGCGATCTACGTGGTTGCAACGGTCAGTCTTGCATCATTAGCATGCGTGATCACACTCACGACCAAAATCACAAACTCTCAGGACACTTCTAGAGTCATGTACACGGCATGTGGCTCTGGTGTTCCAGAAGTCAAAACTATATTGTCGGGCTTTGTCATTCGGCGTTTTTTGGGCACCTACACTTTGATTGCAAAAACTGCAACATTGGTTCTTGCCATTGCATCGGGTATGTCCTTGGGGAAAGAAGGTCCATACGTTCATTTGGCTGCAGCAGTTGGAAATATTATCCTGAGATACTTCCCCTTTATCTATGACAACGAATCACTTAAGAAGCAAATATTGTCAGCCAGTGCCTCTGCTGGCGTTGCACTTGCATTTGGCTCACCGTTAGGCGGAGTTTTGTTCATATTGGAAGAGATCAACCACTACCTACCATCTCACCAATTGTTCCAAATCTTCTTCTGTGCAATTGCGTCTACTCTCTTTCTCAAGTTTCTTAACCCATACGGTACAGGAAAGACCGTACTTTTCGAATTGAAATACGTTTCTGATTGGAGACCAATAGAGTTGGTATTCTTCGTTGGCTTGGGTGTTTCTGGAGGCATTTTCGGCGCCCTTTTCGTGAAGTTTGTGGCGTGGTGGCCCAAGAAGTTTAGGACTCATCGACTTATAAAGAATCATCCTGTCTTCGAAGTGGTTTGCATCTCATTGCTCACAGGAGTCATCACTTTTTGGAACCCCTACACTAAACAGGCCTCGCTGGAGTTGGTGCTAGATCTTGCCACTCCATGCTCTGCCTCAGAATTAGACAGATCCTTATGTCCACTGTCTCATAAAGAGTACTTGCACGAGATAAGCTCGTTACTCATTGCATTTGTTATCAAAATTATATTGACCTTTGTCACGTTTGGATTAAAACTCCCATGCGGCATCTACGTGCCCTCGATGGTCGCCGGTGCCTTATATGGCCGTGTCATTGCAATGGTGATTCAATGGATGAATATTTCCTTTAATAAAAGTGAACTTTCAATCATGAACTATGTGTGTGCCTCCAAGTCTGAATGCGTGGACTTTGGCATATATCTGATGATTAGCGCAGGAGCATTTATGGCTGGTGTAACTAGGATGAACATCACGTTGGTTATCATTTTATTTGAGTTGACCAGCTCATATACCTACGTACTCCCCATTTCGGTGGCCATTGCGGTTGCAAACTGGACAGGAGCCTATTTCGAGAAGAATTCATTGTACGAGGCCTTGCTTGTTATGAACGATTATCCATTCATGACATCCGAGAATGAAGCGATTGATCCCTTTGTCACCGCAGCTGACATCATCGGACAATCAAGAACTGACACCATAGCTGATTCACTTTCGCGACTGGAGCTGCTGTTAGATCAAAGAATACACATTGATGTCAGCGAAAGTCCATACGTTTCTTCAAGTGTGTTGCAGTCGAAGCTTGTTTTGCTTGCTTCGAAATCACTCCTTGATGGCTGCATCCCACTCATAAAGGACCAATTGTTCGTAGGGCTCATTTTCTTTTCGGACTTGGAGCTTTGTCTTGACAATATTGCCAGATTCAAGGTGGAATATAATGTCACCAATGAGATATACTGCCGATTTATCTCGCTATCCAAGTATACTAAGGAATCAGCAGCCATGAGCTATCACGAACAGTGCAACCAGGATACAGTCCGTGACATTTTGCATAAGCAAGGAGACTACTTCAACTATGGTACAATTCAACAACGAGAAGAGTTAGTCACGACAATAAAGGAATTGTCGATATTGTACAGGTACGTCGACACCTCACCCATATTTCTAAACTATGACAGTGAGTTGTGTCTTGCCCATCTTATATTCGACCGCATTGGCAATAGAGTCATTGTCTTGCTCCGTGATGGAAAGTATTACGGAGTTTTACACAAGAAGGTGTTGATTGACTACTGTAGAAATGATTAGACTAGATATGAATACAGTATTAGGAAATCCTTTGTAACATCATATTCTGAATCTTCACGCTCCTCCATTTGCAATTGACATAAACTTCTAAGTAAAATGTCTTGAATAGGAGCATTTTTTGTGTTGTTTCGTCCTGATCCAAAACATGCAGACTATGGGAGTTGGCAATGTGTAGTTGTGTAATCTCTGGCACGTTTAGCTCTTCGAAGAAGCTTTGGTTTGGAGTCAATAGCTCAAATTTGAGATTTTGCAGCCTATTCTGAGGAGATTCTCCGAGGAGTCTTTGGTTTCTAATAAGTTGCTCATACTTCAAATACGAGGTATACAAGTGGTTGAGAACCATTCTGAACTTGTAACTTTTGTACAAGTTCATCTTGAGTAGTATTTTTAAGGTGAGCTCGATCAATATCTTGTTGTGTTGATCAGAGCTTGTGAAAAAGTTGAACCAAAAGAGAAGAATAACCTTGGATAGCTTTGCTGAAGGGTTAAATTCAAAGTGCTGCAAGTGACATGCGTGGTATGAGGTGAAGTAGTGGAACTGTTCAGAAACTTCTTGTGCTGATTGGTGAGATATGTTCATAGCTTTCACTTTTAGGTCGTCCATAACACAGTCACCCAAGCTGTCATAGAACACTGTTTGATTTGGTGGTTTTCCGAAGAATAGAAGCACAGGCATATTGCTGAATTTCATCAAATCTGCCAATATGGGGAGTATTGCTTGAGGTTCTACGCTCGATTGTATTGCCGAGCTCAAGTACAGCTCCAAATGCCCATTATGGAGAATTTTGTCGAAGTACTTGGAAAATTCTGGTGTTAGCTCACTGAGTACTATAGAGAGAAACAGTAAGGAATACCAATTCAATGTGGAGTCAAGAAGTCTGTTGAGAAAGTCTCTCTCGAATTCGTCAAACAAATACTGAGCAACTTGCTCTGATGCTACCTGGAGCACCGAAATGAACAATTTCAAAAACTGTCTAAACGGGAGCATCGACACTTCACTCTGGATGGAGAGCTGGGTTTGGGGTTCTCCAGCAAGCAGCAAGGCTATAGTGAGAGAGGCATGGAATTCTGAGGTGAATGCTAGAGCTATACCTGAATATCGAACCAACCATTCAGATAACTGATCATTTGAAGAACTCAAGCCGATCAACCGCTTTAGATCACTGAGGGAGTCTTGCTTATGGATAAACACCAAATCTCTGACAGCAAAATAAACAAGAAACCGTGTTGGGTGTCCCCTTTGCCACATATCCAATAGAAATGTGTTCCTTTGCAATATCAGTATAATGTTTGCAACCAAATGTTTCAAGTGCAACCTCTGATAGCCCACCAAACGGTTATAGTCTCCAAAACTGAGCAAATAAACGTCGAACACAGTAGATATTTTTGCTAGTAATGGAAGACCCAATTGCGCAAAATTGTAGTGTGTTTGTAGGAGGAACGAAATTAGCTGTTTAAAGTACTTTGTTTGAACTCGAATAATGCTTGTGTCCAGTTGTGTTTCGAGTTTGGCGAGGTCTAAGTAGAAATCAACACCAATCATGTGTATGAGGATTTCATCAGACGCATACTCCAAGGCCAAGAATAAGCAGTCTAGCTCAGCTACTGAAGACGTAGAAGTCTAGAAGTTAGTGGCAGTACAATAAGGAAGTTGTAGCAAGAAGGTACTTACTGGATCTCTGATAGCTTTAAGTGCTGTTGCAACCATCTCGTAAATGGAAACTCTTGCGTTTACCCCGGAACTGGCAGCATCGGTGGGAGAAACGAGGCTTGAAACAATGCCACTACCGGTGGAACTAGACCAGTACGCTTTGTCCAAAGAAGAAGAAGTCATTGTGTTTGACTTGTGAACACTCTTCTTTGCATTTTGAAACAAAAGTGGCACTCGATGGCTTTGTACCCTTTGCAGCCAAATTCTGAAACTGGTTGCGACCACACGTATATAAAGGGAGGGTGCCCCGTATTTATAAGACGAATATATGTAACACACCACTATTCAGCCTCAGGTAACAACTTCAGAGCTAAGGAGGTAATTTACAGTGATATTACTAGCAAAAATCTCGAGTCAACTCTTTCTAAACCAGTAGCAAGTCATCGCAAACAACCAGTTCAATGTCTGTTCCACACGAAACCACCGCTAAATTGTCCAACCAGTATGTCTACAACAAGTACGGGTCTAGAGACCCTAATAGGAGGGCTATTCCCTCAAATTTGAAAGTATCCACTAGTGATGCCAAGTCTGGTATAGGTGCCATTGCTGCGTACGAGGAATCACGATCTTACACGTCTAATGACGAGTCGCCTTTACCACGTCGAGTCAAAGTGTCCAGAGTGTACGAGGACAATGACTACTCCGACAACTACATCCATACTGGCAAGTCACCTATTGAGTACATTCGCAACATCGGCAACCCCGAAGAAGGGTACCCTCGGTTGACCAAGTTGCACGAGTTGAAGCGTGAGCAGACTAGAAAGTATGCAGTCAAGCCCTACGGAGTAAGGGTTGCTACAAATAAGATTGTGCCAACGCTCAACCGGTGGATCAGCAAGTACGGTCTTAAGTTTGATATCATCATGATCGGAGCTTTGGTTGACAATCAATTTATCTTACCTATCTTGCTCAATTTGCCTATTCACAAGTTGTGTGCCAAGCCTGGGTTCTTGTTCATCTGGTCAACCACGCAGAAGATCCAAGAGTTGACCAAGTTGTTGAACACCGAAAACTTCAATAAGAAGTTCAGAAGGTCTGAAGAGTTGATCTTTTTGCCAGTGAGTAGGGATTCTTCGTACTTCCCCGGAGAGGACTCGAATCCGAATAGTGCAATGTTCACCAAACAGCAATGGCACTGCTGGATGTGTATCACCGGCACAGTTAGAAGATCAACAGATGGACATCTCATCCACTGCAACGTTGACACAGATTTGCAGATTGAGACACCTATTACCACGAACTCAGTGACACCTGAGAGTGAGAGGATGATGAGAAACGCAGTTCCAGATTCTCTTTACAAGGTTGCGGAGAACTTTTGCAACTCGAACCGCAGGTTGCACATAGTTCCATCCAAGATCGGGTACAACCATCCGCTTCGCTTAAGGCCTGGATGGGTCATCATGAGTCCAGACGTGTTGATTGACAACTTTGATCCGGCAAGCTATGAGCAAGAATTGTACGCAAAGTCATCGGTGAAGTACAAGCAGAGCTCGGGCAATGGAGGAGCTCAGTATTTGGTACCGCAGACCGATGAGATGGAGGATCTCAGGCCAAAGAGCCCACTCTGAGATTATATGAGAGATGAGAGGTGATAGGAGCAGACAGGCACATCTTAGATGCAAGTAAGTCAACGTGCTGGATAGTCAAAAGGTGTTTGCAGCGAGTGTACTTGGTTGGAGTTGACAAACATCACATAGAGCATGCCAACAAATACGAATACATGATCTGCAGTCAACTCCACGTACGCCTACAACATCTTCCTACTGACTCCAAGTACAAAGTACCACATTCTACTTTGCAAACTTGCAAATGCAAATTTTCAATTTTTTTCAATTTCAATGTTCACTATTAAAGTTAGTACTAGTTCATTCATAGAATGCTTGTTGTTATCAGAAACTATTTGTGATATAAGGGTTTTATCAGCACCGTCTTAGACTCTGAGTGAGCTGAGTTAAATTTTCATCAGTAACAACAAGAGTATTCATTCACGGAAACATACAATTTTATGGCAATGAGCAGAAATGAAGCAGAACGATGCGGAATTGTCGAGCCTTTTATACTTTTGGCTTCGTTTTTTGCGTGTACCGGGTAATTCGACTGCATCTAGGGCTGGAAGGTTATAGGGCTAGCTGGCACAGGCACCACCGGTAGCTCAAAACACCGTGCACAACCGAGACAGAGCTAGGAACTGTGCCGGTACGAGGCCTCGCACAGCCAAAGCTCGTCGTACAAGCTGCACATCCCTTGCGGATCGCATCGACAACAGCAGCCAGAAGATGGAATTTGCATCTCAGCTTTAAGCTATTCATAGCACGACGTTTCTTTTGGGTCTCCTCTCCACCGCCAGACAGCTCTCTGTCTGCCGTAGGGATCCCTTGGGAATCTGCTTAAGCCCAAACTCACCCCCTGGAGCCGTATCTTTTGGCGGAAACACTGCCAGTTTGTCGAGCCATGCATCGGTGGTTGATCTGGACAACTTCGGTGAATGTCGAAGCACCGCCCAAGCCGACCCCTGTTCGCTCTCCGTTTATGTGTATCCCTTAAAATACGGTAGCGAGGAGCTGGTTTGGGTGTGTTCCGAAGGAACCGATGGTTGATCCACCCAGTGGCTCTGGCACCGTGCTGGCAGTCCTCACACGCGTCCACGACGTGTTCGAGCTCTCCCTGTGGTCCACTGCCGTGTCGTACGTTCCTCTGCCGCCGCAGCGACGTTGCTCGGGCCCTCTCTACGTAGGCACTCGTCGCTAAAGTGTACGGTCCGCTTTGGTCGCACTACTTTCTTGGCCTGCTAAGTAAACTTTTTAAATTTGATACGCCCTGTCACCAAAATCTCATATAAAATAGGCACCACATTCATCTCTCCAGCTCCCTTCATTCCACCAGCCACTTTCACACCCACTACGACCCCCGCATAGAGTACTCCAGTACTTGCCACGCCACCCCCACACCCTGCACTTGCGACAATATACCCCCAGATGAGCAGGTTCGAACTACTCGAGAGCTTGAGGAAGGAGGTTGGCTCGCTTGAAACGTCTCCGACACCACAGTCGTCGTCATTGAGCTTCTTGTTCGCAAAGTACTTGAAGGAGCCGCGCTTCCAGTCGCCGCTCACCATCCTGGAGCTCTCGGACCTCTTCCTGTGCTTCTACCGCGACTTGTACTCGCTGGTGGTTCTCTCCTTCACCGGGTCCCAGTCCACAAAGAAGCTGTTGATTGCCAACTCTCAGTTGTTCAAGGACCATCCAAAGATCTTCGACTACTTGTTGGCCATAGCAAACTACAGCGCGTCCTCCATCAAGTTGTTGAAACGTGACGATAATGATGCATTGTACCAGTTACGTGTGTTTAACTACTACAAATTCATAGTCATTCTCGAGAACATAGAGAGAGAGCAGTTGAAGCTCTTCAACTCAGTCACCTCCGGCGACGAAAACACCCTATACGACAAGATCTTCCGCTTCGACCAAAAAGACATCATATACCAAGAGTTCCTAGAAGAGAAGTTGCAGATATTGAAACACAGTGGCTTATCTTTCAAGCACTTCTTGGAGATTTCAGACGAGTCCCAACCAGAAAAACACAAGAGGTTGGTTGACTTTGTCGAAAGCTTGAGTTCGCGTGACCTTCAGCTCATCAATGATAACCTCCACGACTTGAAAGAAGTCGATATAACCCCAATCGCAAAATTGAGAACTATCGTCAAGATCCACAAGAACTTGATGCAAACTTTCGTGGATAATGGCTTCAAAAGTGGTGACTTGAACAATGACATCATCCTCCCAACCATCATCTACTTGCTCATTTTCAAGTTAAACAACCAGTCCGACTTGTACTTGAACTTTGTTTTCATCAAGAACTTCACATACTTGCTAGATCCTTACAAGTTGGAGTTGTATAATATCAACTTGAACTCGAGTTATACACCCATGGAAAGATCAACAAAGTCCTTGGCTAATAAGTATAGAATCGCAAATTTCTTTGATGTGCTTAATTTGAATGAAGCTCAGCTGGATCCTGAGAAACTAGAGCCGCAATCTTTACCTCTGGAGTTTGAGTTTTACGATAACGACAAGGATTTGATCCAGTACATTTTGGAGAACTACTTGAATAATGGTGAGTTGAACTATTACCTTACCAACTTTGAGGCAATTATAACCTATTTGTCGAATGTGACCATTTCGGAGTTGATGAGAATGGACAGCAACGTTCAAGCCGTCATCAATGGTGCAGCTTCTGCCACATCAGCCTCTTCCGAAGAAGAAGAAGGTTCACAGTTTTCAAATAAGTTCTTGAACCAATCCATAGCCAGTTTAGTTGACGAAGAGCTAGAGACCCATTTCCAACTTCCTGATGGAAAACTCTCGGAAGAAATCATCGCAAGAGAGGAACTGGACAAGCAAATACAGCAGCAGCAACAACAACAAGAGCACGCCAATCTGAGATCAAGATCATCCTCCATTTTAAATGTTATTAGCACAAAGTTGAACGAGACTAGGTCAAGATCTAACAGCACAATAATGGCCAGCATAAAGTCCACTTCAATATCATTAAACAAAGAAAATTTCCCCACATTGTCGAGCCAAGACCATGGAGGTGATGCACAAGCAACAGATATGACTGACAACACATTGTCGATGATGAGGAATATCATAGGAAGAATAAGTTCGGTACTGGTACCTCAATTTAAGAATCCTTTGGACAGCGAACACACTGACGAAAATGAAATCAAAGAAGTTGATGAAGGACCTTCCGACAGCACACTTATTTCTCCTCGTCGCAGGCCATCTTCATTCATCAACAGGTTATCTCCCAACCACACCAGAACAAGATCCTCATCCTTGGAGGGAATAATTGCAAATATTCCAGGTAATACCACCGGTAACACCAATGGTCATAACAAGCGCAATTCCACTACGTCCAATTCTGGCAGCGTCAACTCCTCCAATGCCACCATCTCAAATGCCAACACCTCCTTGGCTAATTCTGCCATGTCCAATTCGACGAACACGATGAACAGCTCTGTCACCACTACTTCCAGTGGCACTTCCAACGCAGCAAACTCGATCACATCTAAATTCACATCTGGCGTTTCCGAGTTTATGACCAAATTGAATAGCACAACGGGTTACGCTAACCTAACTAGTACTCAGCCAACCATACTCCTGAATGGCAACAAAAATGTTTCCAATAGCTCATTACACACATTGGAAACAGGGTCTTCAACCGAAGTCACAGATGCCAATGCGCCGTACCCAAGGAGACCGGACTATGTAAGAAGCAGAACTTCGAGTCTACAAACTATGGATAAGTGGTTCAACAATCTTAGCTTGAACCAGCAGTTCCCTGCAATGCAGCAGGCTAGCAAGCACAGGCAAAAGAATTCGTTATTGGGAACCAACATCGAAGTGCGCTCTGTTGAGGAATTGACCAGTTTTGCCAATGTTGAGTTTGATCTGATGCTGATCAAAGATTTGAGAGCCATGAAAGCGTACTACGACCTGATGTGCTCAGACCTTTTGGCTAAGCAAGTCGAAGGCAAGGTTATGGATGACGATACCAACGATGAGAACAGTCTCTAAGCTCTGCACCAGTATCTAAAAGTACCAAAAGAACAAAATAACCATTTTATATAAAGGATTATCATAGAAACCTGAAGAACTTTTTTCCCTACTGAAGTATATATAAGGAAGAAGAGTATCACCAAACGACAGAAGCCATCACCTGTAGGGAATGTTTTATGTATGACAGAAAGTAAGAAACATGGAAGATCATTTGAAGAGGACAATTTCAGCCGAGGAAAGCGGATCAAGTTGGACAGCTTGTTTGGGGAGTTGAAGCTCGAAGACGAGACATCTAGACCACATTCATTCCTAGGAGCCAAGAGAGACAGCAACGGCCGGTTCAGCCATGATCGGCTTGGCGAGGACTTCAAGATCAACCCACAGGTAGGGAACTACTCGGTCTATAAAAAGAGCAGCACCCCTACGAGTCCAACGGCCATTCACAGCAACTCCAACTTGAATTCGTACATTGTGGAGAAGTTGGTGTCACATTTCAACCAGGCCACCAATGCCAAGTTCCAGGTGATCAGGAAGTACAACCCACGAGCACTTGTTGCGTATAGGTTCGAGAGATGGTGTCTCAAGATGTTCAATCGGTTTATCAGGAAGTACAACGCGAAGAATGGTGTCAAGGTGCTGTTTGTGAGGAGCTATGAACGTATGTTGCAATTGATCCACGAGAACAACGTGACTCCTGCCGAGCTCTTGAACATAATACTACAGGAAAACCAGGTCGAAATGAAGAGATTGGAGAGTAAGAAACAGAATAGGGCAGAAGAGGCCTTTCAAGGGTACAACTATTGGGATACAATTCGGCTTGAACGAGACGTTGATATGGACGATTATCCAACAGTTCCGAGACTTGTTGAGGTTTCAGATTCAGAATCAGAATCAGACTCCGATATGGAGCTTGACGGGGAGTACTCGAACTACCATAGACCTCTTGAGTCTAACTACGGTTCCTACTACACCGATCCGTTAGGTAGCATTTGAACGTGAAAAGATGGTTCAAGTAGACAATTGGTGATGCTCAATGTCTCCCAGGCACAGCATGATCGATTTGCTGTCAGTTTGGCTGCCATGGGACGATCAAATGATGGTGTCGTAGTTATGTCGTATTTTGATTGGTCTGCTGTCGCATTTAGTGTCGCGTTTTGGTATTCGCTCTGGTTCCCTTTTTTGGTGGATCGCACTATCTCTACATCAGCTGCTCCTCCTTATCAATGTTCATTCCAACAGAGGTCACTCTTCGCATACTAACACACTTGGAGCCATATGAATGCAAATGCATGATACGCAAGTTGCTACCGCTTCGAAACACGGAGTGGATAAGCTCGCTTATCAGTCTCTTGGTGTACCGGCTATACAATGAAAAGTTGGTGGTTATGATGGTGGAGAACATGATCCCTTCGTACAACAAGGAAGTGACCGTGCTATCATTGTCTACATTTATAGATAACGTACTTGACCTGGGGTTCGAAAACAGGCTCTTCCAGAGGAGCAATCCGAATTACCTCAAGTTCTTGTTCTCCAGACGAATAGATGAATACTGTCAATTCAGCAAAGCTCTCAACAGGTTCAGCTCTATTTTAGATGACGATACAGACGAAGTACACCAGTTCATCCAGAGGTCGCAGGCGATTTCGTATGAAGTGTGTGGACGGTTGTTCATGGTTGAAAATCCGTCCTCCGTCTCGGTAATGACTATCAGGTCTTTGGTCAGTTTGACTAATACCCATTTCAGAGACAAGCTAGTGACAATCAAGATCTCATCGACCGAAATTGGAGAGTTTTTTGGCATGCAATGGGCACAGTTATTCAAGAAGTTTGTTAACTTGAAAGAATTGGAGATAAGCAGTAGTCTTGTTTTAACTGGGGCCATAGACCTTCTACAAACACACCTTGAAACCCCTCCAAATTTGCAGACGCTAATCATGGAGAACAACAACATATACTCTATTTCAGTCGGATTCCTTGAGAAATTGCCTTGCACTCTCACCACGCTTCTGTTTGCAGATAGTTGTCTCCGCGAATTCGCTGCTGGCATGGTTGGACCACTTTCAAGAATACTACCCAATTTGAAAAGCCTAGACTTGCATGCCAATCAAGAACTCTACTTCTTGAGCTCCAAGTTGTTTGAAGGATACGGATCCGATTTTTCGCTTAATTTAAAGAACATTAACTTGGAGCCCAATTGTCGTGAGAGCATTAGGTCCGTTTCCAAAAGGACTGGATTTTCCGTATATTTCTAGATTCTCAAAGAACGGATTAGATTCCCCGAAGTTACTGAAGCGGACGGACCTCAGTTGAATAGTGCACCTCGACAGAGAGCTTCAAGAAAATTCGGCTAGCCATAGATGCTGTCGTGAACCTTTGCTAAAAGACTGAAATTTCAACGATACTTTAAGCTCCGTTCAACCACCCAAATCGGCTCCTTTTTTTGAACCAAAGAACTCCATTTCATGCTAAACATACCAGCAAATACACTAAATACACAGCTATAGCTCTATATTCTCGCATCCGTCCAACCTTCAGCACTCGTAGTTAAGCCGTTATCTCGGAGTGCTTTCAACAAATCAAAGTTGTGGCCCCTAAAATTTCGCACAAACAAAGTTAAATTCCAAAACCTCAACAAATTTACAAGCTAAACGAACGTCACTGATGATCAGGATATCGCTCATCGGACTGTCGCGAATAATACAGCTGGCTCTCCGGAGGCAGCTTCCAGTGCTGCTGAGCTTGTTGGTCAAATCGTGCTTCGTTAGGGCACCAATTCGATCATTTTCCGTTCAGCAGAGACAATCCATCGTGAGTCAAATCAGATTCAACTCCACCACCACCACCACCACCACCACAACCAAAGCAGAAGCCGAACCAGAGCGCAAGGAATCTGCAGCGCCACCTGCAGTCGAGAAAGAGCCAACTACATTGGGCAAGGACATGGTCAAATTGATCAGGTTAGCCAAACCGGAGTTCAAACTATTGGTGTTTGCCTTTGTATGTCTTTTGATTACATCCGCCACTTCTATGACGCTACCCTTGTTCATAGGAAAGTTCATCGACACAGCAAAGTTGAGCCAAGACAGCCCTGAATTGGTTGGTGACGGAACTATATACGGACTTCCACCTGGACAGTTCTTCGCTGCACTCACGGTGTTATTCACCGTTGGTGCTATTGCCAACTTTGGCAGAATGTACTTGTTACGCTCTGTTGGAGAGCAGTTAGTCGCAAGACTCAGATCAAGGTTGTTCCTGAATATCTTAAGCCAGGATTCGTATTTCTTTGATGTTGGACCTAGCAGATTGGGAATGAAGACTGGTGATTTAATCCTGAGAATTTCCAGTGATACCCAAATCATAGCAAAGACGTTGAGTGGGAACGTGAGTGACGGCGCAAGAGCACTTATCAGTGGAGTTGTTGGATTGTCGATGATGTGGTTTGTTTCATGGAAGTTGACTCTTTGCATGGGATTGATTTTCCCACCGTTAATAGTGATGTCGCTAGTGTATGGTAGAAGAATCAAAGCATTGTCTAGGCTCATTCAAGAGAACTTGGGGTTAATGACCAAAGTTACAGAGGAGAAATTGAACGGACTAAAAACCATTCAGAGTTTCTCCAAGCAAAAGGACATTGTACGTGAATACAATGTTGAAATCAAGAAGATCTTTGACTCTTCGTTACGAGAGGGGAAGCTCAGTGGGATCTACTACAGTATCAATGGGTTCTTGGGCAATGTGTCTATTATAGGGCTCTTGGTAGTTGGAACCAAATTGATTGCCAGTGGCGATATGACGATTGGAGATTTATCCAGTTTCATGATGTACGCAGTTTACACTGGTTCTTCCGTTTTCGGTTTGGGAAACTTCTACACTGAGTTGATGAAGGGACTTGGAGCAGCCGAGAGAATCTTTGAATTGATGGAGCTGAAGCCTAGTATCACCACCAGCTTGGGAAAGAAGGTTGGCAATTTGTATGGGCCAGTTGACTTCAAAATCGCGAAATTCAAGTACCCATCCAGACTTGACCAGTCGCCCATCTTTTCTGATTTGCACTTACACATCAACCAAGGAGAAAACGTGTGCATTGTGGGGCCATCGGGAAGTGGCAAATCGACGATTTCGCAGTTATTGCTTCGATTCTACGACCCGATCGATGGTGAAGTGCTTGTTAACGGGCACAATATCAAGGACCTCAACTTGAACTATTATAGAAGTCAATTGGGATATGTTCAGCAAGAGCCTTTGTTATTCAGTGGTAGTATTCGCGACAATGTTCTCTTTGGAAAGTCGAGTGCGCTGGAAGAGGAGATAGAAAGAGCACTTGTGCTAAGCAATGCCAAAACGTTTATCGAGAGCTTGCCCCAGGGAATCGATACGGTGATCGGGCCCTCGAACAGTACGCAATTGAGTGGTGGGCAGAAGCAGAGAATATCGTTGGCACGTACCATCATCCGCCAGCCACAATTGCTCATCCTCGATGAGGCGACCTCTGCGCTCGACTCCATAAGCGAAGAGATCGTGATGCGCAACTTGAGTGGCTTGAACAGAGACACCGGGGTCACGATGATTTCCATTGCACACAGACTATCCACCATCCGCAACAGTGAGAGAGTCGTTGTGCTCAACGGACAAGGGCAGATTGTCGAGGATGGCAAGTTCAGCGAGCTCTTCAGCAACCCCAGCAGTGAGTTGAACAAGTTGTTAAAAAATCATGAGCTCGATGTATAAAAAGAAAACGAGCCAAGACGACTGAAACACGGAGCCTAGCCGCAAGAAAGCGTAACGCACCAGCTGCAAGATAGCGCAGCGCCCCAGCCGCAGCCAAGGAGCCATTTTAACCACTTTGGTGGGTGTGTAGCAGTGTACATAGTAAATAAAAACCTAAAGTATGTAATTGCAAAGTTCACATGCCAGTGATTCAGCGACGGAACCTGGAAGCTGCCTCTGCGCAAATAGCCGTGAAGGACCTGGTGCAAAGTTAATCCAGAGGCAGGGTCCGTGCTGGGCCTAGATTCTGCGAACAATCGGGTTACGCCTTTAAGGTGAAGAGCATCGCCACACACTGGCAACCTCGGCTCGTCGAAAAGTGCTCGCTAATGCTGTAGCTGCAAAAAGACATCGCGAAGTCACACCACGGTCGGACCAAGCGTTACGTGCCGGACCCAAGCCCAGCTGGTTCCTCCGGCTCAGCACGAAGCCGTGTGCCGCTGCTGGGCCTCCGTCTTCGACCCAGCAAGCGCATCCACCGTCCTTGCCACCAAGATTAACTTTATCCTTAATCGGGCTTGTGTAATTGACCTAAAATGGCCGTGTTGCAGCTGACTGGTTGCTTCCACGGCCTATGAACAATCCTTGCCCCTTACCCTTCCGGCTCACGCAGATTAGAGCTGTCACGTCAGCTGTTAAGCAATTTCGCCGTAAACCAGGCTGTCTATATAAGGTGGAAAACTTGCTGTGTGCTGAGGTTTCCCCACCATTCACTTTTTTCTCTATATCTGGATATTTCAGGAGCCACAAACCCCAGACATTCGATGGACGAAGACACTACGAAGGGCCGCAAGGTGCTGGGCACGGCTCTGGGCACGTTGGAGGCACCGCTGGAGCCCGCTGGTACGGCGTCCAGTTCTTCCGGAGTCAACAACGGTGCTTTGGAGCATCTTACCACTGGATCAAGCCATATTTTACCAAAGCACATGGAGACAAGAATCAGCCCACAACTAGAGCACCCACCGTCGCTGGCACGCAAAGGAACTGCCGAGCACCACCGCAAACCTGTTAAACACCATCTCCATGTCCCTGTTGAACGTCACGCCGCCTCCGAGCACCACCAGAACAGAGACACCTTGTACTCGAGACTAGCACTGGCAATCGTTCCTCCCTTGCTATACTTGGGTCTTGCTCCAACATCTCCGTCAACAGATGAGAAGCACGACTACTTCTCCACCTGGAAGAGAGCAAATGAAAACGAAAATGAATCGGAACCCCTTCACACTCCTCTGGAGGAAGAAGTAGATATGGCAAACTCAATAAGTGAAATACGACCCCTGAACTACCTACTCAATGTGTTGACCACCGCCTATATGAACTCGAAGATATCCCCGTTGAGTAAGCTTAAAAGTCTACTCATGGAAGGCGATGCAAAGGAGATCGTTTCTGAGTTCCTGGTGGACCACGAAACTCCCTCCAAGAAAGATGCACTGTTTGCTACCTCTGATTCTCATGCCAAACACAACCAATCGGATGCTTCTACTCGGAAACACACTCATGAGCCTACCACACCAGACGCAAAGACGCATGCTCATCACTGTCCAATTCGTACAAAGTCGGAGACTTCTCCGTTGAATCTTCTTCTGAAGTTCCACCTCCCATTCTACGGTGTCTACGATTCGGAATCGGAATCAGAAGATGAGGAAGAAGCCCCGAAACCTGCTGACGAAACGGACTATGATACGACACTTGAGCAATTTCCAGACGCTTCTTCGATATCCCAGGCTAACTCTATCGCAAGCTTGAAGCACCTGCGTGCTGAAAGTGATGGCGAATCGATAAATACTTTCCACACCACTACTCTGACAAGGAAACCTGAAGTCCCACATAGAAAAATCGAAGATGTTCCTGAACTCGAGGGTTCGGACTTGAACAGCCACGATGTACACAGTGGCCAAATACCCCAAGGATTGCCACTTCCAGACGTACAACCTCTGGAACTAACCCCATTTCAAAAGTCGATCTTGGAAAACTTAAATCCAGATGTGATAAGCGATGGCCTTCTAATTAAGGTTAAAGAAGCAAAAGAAAACTATAAAATCGATCCAAAGGGCTCAGAGGCTGTGCGGCTTGGCATAGCAAAGAAGCTTCTGCGTGTCTTTGAGTTGGCAGATGATGACATCTTCTACGGAAAGTACAACGCATGGCTCATCAAGGATGTCTTTTTACAAGGGCATTTGTACTTGACAAGAGACTGTATTTTGTTCTTTGCCTTCTTGCCCAAGAAATACTCTCCTATCTCTGAGGCTGTTGACTCGGCAGATCCTGATGGCTTTACGCAGTACGACGACTCAAACGTGATAATTCAGTCGGGTTCTCTAGGACTAAAAACTGCAAAGTATGGTGAGACGGTGATTCCTACGGTTATTGTGCATAGGTTTTGGGCCATCTTAAGACCTCAAACCCTCAGCGTTTACTCGTCTTCCACAGACTTGTACTTCCCGACTTTGGTTATTGACTTGAAGTCATGTATTCGTGTCGAGATGGAGAAGGATAAAGAGTTATCTTCCTTACTTTATCCAAAGCACTCCACTTCAAGCCCTACGCAACTTTCTGCCGCTACTTCTCCGCAACTTTCAAGAAGAAACTCCCATTCAGAACGTTCGTCACCTCCTAGAGCTGGCACTGGAAGGCAATCTACTGATAGTTTCACCGACGATGACTCCGAAATCATCAGTGTTTTGGGTTCCGAGTCGTTCGACGAAGAAGCCCCAGATGCAACTACTGGATATTGGTTTAAAATTGTAACAAAGAAAAAGACATACAAGTTCCATACCGACAACTTGTACTCTGCAAGACAATGGTGTCATAATTTGACCAAGCTCATCTTCCAATTGAACAATTCTAACGTTGCCAATGAGGTATTGCTCAAGATTCCTATCAAGAATGTGATTGATTTTGAGCGAAACACTTTGTTGAGCAAGGATCCAAAGGAAGAAGAGGTGGAAATTATCACAGGAAGCGATGATGAAGATGATCCTCCATATGCGGAAATCACGGGTGACAACCTCCCCTTGACCTTCTGTGTTACTTACTACGATAATGATTTGAAAAGAATGAGTCTGTTTGCATCGAAGAAGGCAAAGAAAGCCAGTAGGAAGCTAAATCCCGAGAATGATATTCCGCAGAAGTTGGATTTACCTGTAGAAACAAACTACTTTGCATTCTTTGACGAAGGAGAGAACTTTTACCAACTGTTCCATGATGTTGTGGCTGAACTGCAAGCTGCCCACGATAAGAAATCGGAGACTAGTCTGCTAAAGAAAGACAGATTCTTCGACCGTGCAAAAAGAGCTGTGACAAAGCATCCAGATTCTGTTGAGCAGCTGCCACAACTTCGTAGCATCTCCACACTACAGACTTCGACTAGCCACAATTCGATCGTGAAACAAATTGCAGATTTGAATATGCATTTACGGTCATGTATGCCTTACGAAGGTGGCGTTTCTGGGGTGCAGAGCAAGACAGAGCAAGAAACAAGCTCAGCTCTCAAAAAGATAGGCAGGACCATTGCACATCCTTCAAAAATATTCAAGAGATCTCCCTCATCAACTGATATTCATTCCATGAATTCCGACACCAGCATTATGACCCTTTTGAACCTGTCCACATCTCCTATTGATAGATCAGACTCTCACGCTAGCTCGATTGGTTCATCTGCACCGACAATGCCAGTTCAAGGAATCAATCTCCCCCGGCCCTTCTCCGTGCAGACCCTAAAGAGCATGAAGATGACTTTTGAAACTTCAAGACGAGATATTGGGATCGCAGAACAAAGGTTTAGAGAGGTGGATGATCTTCTCGAAGGAGAAGGCAAATTTACTCCTCAATCTGCCACGACGCCACTTTCAGTTACAGCTTCCTTAGCTGCAAGTCCGTTGAACTTGCGTGATCCATCTGAGTATGAAATTGGGGAGAAGAGGTCAAAATTCCAATCAATGAGAAGGAATATCAAAGCCTTCTCAAACGTGAGTAATATGTGGTCAGCAAATCCAAGTCATTATGTCAAATCACTTGCTGATATGAACTATTACATTCAAGATGATGCCCTAAGAGAGCTCTCTCAGAAGCACTTTCTTGAACATTTCTCGTTCAGTGATAACAAGCATTTGAGTGCCTCCTACTATGCTCATTTACAAAGATCGCTTCCTGTTTATGGAAAGCTCTACATTGGAAATGAAGACATCTGCTTTAGAAGTTTGTTGCCTGGAGTCTCTACAAAGATGATTTTACCTTTGAAGGACGTGGAAGACTGTTCTGGAGAAAGAGGTCTGAAGATTACCTATTTTGCTTTGAGGATTGCCGTTCATGGACACCCCGGTATTGATTTGGAATTCAGCTCCCAGCAATCTCGGGATGATTGCAGAGCCATGTTATTGAAGCAATTAGAAATCTATCATAGTGGAGAGGGATGGGCTCCAGAGTCACACGATTGGGGCCCTAATTATGATTTGGATAAATTTAAACAAAGATTAGAGGGAATTTCTGATTCTACAAACCCAAGTCAAAATTTCAGGTCAGTCACCTCTGGCAGCTCAGCAAGCAAAGAGCTGGATAAGCGATTGGCGACCATCAGAATTGGAAATGCGAGGATCAAAATGTTTGAAGATAAGCTCAATTCTGCTTCTGGAATTGACATTCCTATTATCTTAGAAGATTCCCCATTTTTCAAGACTGAAATCAGGCCTTCAACGTCTCTTAATTTTGTTCTATTGACTATTGGCTCAAGAGGTGATGTTCAACCGTACATCGCATTGGCGAAAGAATTGATAAAAGAAGGACATAATGTCACCATTGCAACTCATAAGGAATTTGAAGAGTGGATTTTGAAGCACGGAATTAAGTTTAAAGAGATAGCTGGAGATCCTTCCGAGTTGATGTCATTAATGGTTACCCACGGACTGATGAGTGTGGGCTTCTTGAAAGAGGCAAGCTCAAACTTTAGAGGATGGATCAATGAATTGTTAAGGACAAGCTGGGAAGCATGTCAAGGATGTGACATTTTGATCGAGAGTCCGTCGGCGATGGGAGGAGTCCATATTGCCGAAGCATTGGGGGTCCCATATATGAGAGCGTTTACTATGCCATGGACCCGGACAAGATCTTACCCTCATGCATTTATTGTGCCTGATCAGAAGAAAGGTGGATCGTACAACTACTTAACGCATGTCATCTTTGAAAACGTCTTCTGGAAAGGCATTTCTGGCCAAGTCAACAAATGGAGAGTCGAGATGTTGGATTTGCCAAAGACGAATTTGTACAGATTACAACAAACCAAGATACCCTTCTTGTACAACATCTCACCCACGATATTCCCTGCGTCAGTGGATTTCCCTGGCTGGGTCAAGGTGACTGGGTATTGGTTCCTCGATGAAGGGGGTGCCGAAGATTATGACCCACCGGCTGAGTTGACCGAGTTTTTGAATCGTGCTAGTCATGATGGGAAGAAGGTTGTGTACATTGGATTTGGGTCCATTGTGGTGAGCGATGCGAGGAGCTTGACCAAAGCCATAGTAGATGCAGTTCTTGATGCAGATGTTCGCTGTATATTGAACAAGGGATGGTCAGACAGACTCTCGCAAAACGATCCGAAGAAGGGCCCAGAAATCGAACTTCCTTCTGAGATCTACAGCTCTGGGTCAATACCGCATGATTGGATATTCCCAAGAATTGATGCTGCTGTTCATCATGGAGGCTCTGGTACAACTGGGGCGACTTTAAGAAGTGGACTTCCGACGATCATAAAGCCATTCTTCGGCGATCAGTTCTTCTATGCATCTCGAATTGAAGAAGTTGGTGTTGGTCTAGCACTCAAGAAGTTGAACTCAAAAACACTCAGCAGAGCCATCAAAACCGTCACCACCGATATGAAGATGATTGAGAAAGCCAAAAAGCTCAGCGACAGAATCAAGCATGAGGATGGTGTTGCGACGGCAGTGGAAACAATATACTCTGAGTTTGAGTACGCTAGAACTTTAATCCAGACTAAACAGATGCAGAACGAGCTATACAGAAACCAACACCCAGACTTGACTTCGTCTGGAGCTCAAACCCCGGTGGTTTATGAAGAATCCGAGTATGATGAAGACGATGAGAGAGCTGACCTGGACCTTGAACTGGAGCAAACTGAAGATTACGAATACGGAATGCCTGAAGGTATTCCTGACCATTTGCTTTTGCCCAACGACAAGGTCATTCCAACTGATACCAATGATATCAAACTCGCCAACGGATTCAGTACCCAGCAGGCCAAGTCAGCCAGTGGTTCCGCTAACCCTATCACGGTGGTTGAATCATAGACTGAATGCTCTTTTATATAGAGGTCTGCTCAACTCTACGAATTTAACGAAATTTTCAAAAAATAAAACCTCAACCTGTAGCTGCCGAGTCCTCAAACTAATAGCTCGCTCATTATAGTTCTCTACGGTGTCTTGTTCGTAGCACGTTGTAAGTCTAGCCAATTTAGGGCCTCGTATAGATAGGGCTTTTAGTGTCGGCTGCAAATCTGCCACACTGAATTTCACGTGTAATTAGAGGCACGTGAATTGGGACAATCTTGAAAGATCAAACCCAAGGCCGGGTTCTCTTAGTCACACCATCTGCTGTATAAGAAGAACCAAGAAGCACCGAAACAGCTGAAGAGAAACATTTTGTTCAAAATTACTGTTCACCTTGAAGTTTTTCAGCGATTTTGAAGAATAGATCGGAAATCCACAGAGAACCTTACAAGAGTCAGAAGGAGCCTAAGTTTCACCAGAACGATAGAAGCTTCCAGAAACAACTCATACGCGAAGACCCAACCATAGTCAGCATCAGACTCATTTAAAGATCACATCTCCGTGAAGCAGGACCCGATTCTTCAAGCATTTTCAAACATCATCATGACGGCATTAGTGTATAAAGACATCACCGATGAGCAGAAATTAAGCAACCCATACTCAGCATTCGTCCCGGGACAGACCGTGGTTGAAATACCTGAATACGGTCTTGAGTGTGGTGAGACGCTTCGCAACTTCCCAGTAGCTTACAAGACTTGGGGAAGGTTGAACAACGACAGAGACAATGTGGTTTTGATCTGCCATGCGCTTACAGGATCATCGGACGTTCAGGATTGGTGGGGACCATTATTGGGAACTGGCAAGACGTTTGATCCAAGCAGATTCTTCATTGTTTGCGTGAACTTCCTTGGATCTCCTTATGGAAGTTGCTCGCCGTTGAGCATCGACAAGTCTACTGGCAAGCCGTATGGTCCCTCATTCCCATTAGTGACATCGAAGGACGATGTAGGCATTCAAAAGCTAATTCTAGACTCCTTGGGAGTCGAATCCATTGCATGTGTTATTGGTGGCTCGATGGGAGGCATGATTGCCCTCGAGTATTCCGCCACCTATAATGATACTGGGTACGTCAAGACCGTGATAGCGTTGGCCACTGCAGCAAGAGCATCCGCATGGTGTATCTCCTGGAACGAAACGCAAAGACAGTGTGTTTTCTGCGATCCACTCTATGACGACGGCTACTACTTTGAAAACAGTCTGAAACCCGATTCTGGGCTTAGTGCTGCTAGAATGGCTGCACTTTTGACATACAGAAGTAGAAACTCGTTTGAGACCAGATTCGGCCGCAAGTTGCCTCAAGCTGGGGTTGTAGCCGTTGCACAGGGGGAAGGGATTATCTTACCACAGAATAAAGACGAAGAAAACTGGCTCATACATAACGAAGGTTCGAGAAACCGTGCCAATGAGAACGCAAGAAGCAAGGGCCGTACTAGCGGATCCAATGGTACAAATGAGACAAAGCCACAGACATACTTCACAGCCCAGTCATATTTAAGATACCAGGGGAACAAGTTCATTAGCAGATTCGACGCCAACTGCTACATCTCAATCACAAGAAAGTTGGATACGCACGATATAACCAGAGGCAGAGTTGCAGAAGATCAGAAAAATGAAGACTTCTTGCCGCAATACCTACAAACCTTGAAGAAACCGCACTTGATTATAGGAATCCAGTCCGATGGTTTATTCACGTATGAGGAACAGCAATTGTTGGGTGATAATATCCCAAATAGCGAGTTGAAGAAGCTTGATTCTCCAGAGGGTCACGATGCATTTTTGTTGGAGTTCGAATTGATTAACAGGTTGTGCCTTGATTTCATGCATAAAAACTTGGCTGAGTACTACGGAGACAAGAAGGTGGAGGTTTTGGAGAACTGGGCCGAGCTTACTGTTGGTGTTGACAATGGTGGAGAATCTGTCTTTGGAGAAGCTGAGAAGAATATTACCAATTGGTGAGATAGAAATAATAGAGTTTGTTAATATTAAACAAGTTGAACGTAGTGAAGTACTGTTGAAAACTCGTCAAGGCAGTTCTAAGTTACCTGTGAACGTGGTCACTGCCGGCTGTGGTCAAATAGCCAAAGCTTTGTTTTTCAGTATATAGATCGCTCTAGCGAAGCTCGTTCTAGATTTTTTTGGGGGTCTAGTACCAATTGCCTTTCTTGAAGTTCACACTTGAACACTCATATCACATGCTAGCTTCTTTTGCAGGCTTAAATGAATAAGATGCTGAGCACTTGCCCTTCAAGAATGAAACAGAGTTTCGAGATCCACTTTTTTTTTAAGGGGAGTAGATCCAATTCTAGGAACGTTGTTTTGTTTATACCCCTTAAGGGTAACTTCAAAAATTCTGAAAGATTAAAGTTCAAGTACAACTGCAAAAGCCTCAGCAGAGCTAATTCGAAGCCGCTGGTCTTCTCTCAAGCATTTCCCAGTCTTTTATAGCCCAGGAGCGATCTCAAAGAACCAAGTTCTCGACGTGGGAGCTCACTCCGAGCCAGTTCAACGGTCTCCAAGTCCGAGCGATTTCCACCAAACTTTTCATAAATTTTCAGTCCAGCTTCAACACTGGCCCAAATTAAGCCCATTCCGTAAGTCGACCCTGACCTGAAGGCTCAATCGTGCCGACGGCCTAACGTAGTCTCAGAACCGAAGCAGGCCTCATTCTCGCCCCAATTCTGGAGTTTTGTATCACATTTGTATGGCACAGTGAGCAGCTCTGAATCGCCTCGAGCCATCTTTCTGGACAAACTTTGTGGAACTCGGCGCTCGCAAGCACAGTAAATGGCTGTCAACAGTCACTCAAAGCGGAGGCTCGAAGGATCCTGGTTACGGGTTTTTCACAGCTACGGAAAGCAAGCAAAGTCTACAATGCAATTTGATATTACGTATTAAGAGAGAAGTGTATGAAATTGTAGTGTCTGTGTGTGCTACATGATTGTGCAGCACTTTGATCGAGTACCGTCTGATGTGCTTGTAGATTGTTTTGATCTCGTTTTCTGTGCATCCTCTCTAGATTTGCCGTTTGTCGAGGCATGAGTTCCGTCGTTATTGTTGGAATCTGTGTTGTCTGTGCTTATACCCTCCTTGACCGCTTCTGACTGTTGGTTCTTCATCTGCTTCTGTAACTTCTTCTCGGCGTTGATGGCCGCTTCTTTTCTCATGATCTGTCTTACAACATCAACGAATGCTTCATCGACATTGGTCTTGTACATGGCCGAGGTCTCGTAAAAGGGCACCAAGCCCCAGTCCTGCGACACTTTGATACCGTCGTCTATGCTCAACACACGGTCCTCGTCCAAGTCACACTTATTACCGATCAACACCATAGGTACGTTGTCCGAGTCCTTGATTCTCAACACCTGTTCACGCAAGGCCAACAACTCTTTGAGCGAGTTTTCGTCGGTCACCGAGTAGACCAAGAGGAAACCCTTTCCGGATTTGATGTATAACTCTCTCATGGCTGTGAACTGGGCCACACCAGCCGTGTCCAAGATCTCCAAGTCGCAAGCACGGCCATCTATCTCGATTTGCTTTCGGTATGAATCTTCAATCGTAGGATCGTAACTTTCCACGTATACCCCTTGCACGAACTGTACCGTCACCGACGATTTACCAACACCACCAGCTCCCAATACAACAATCTTATAGTCTCTCATTATGGCGTCTTCTGAAGGCTTGCCTGTTTTTTTTCTTTGTTGTTTTCCTTTGTATATATATGTAAATTAAAGCTAATACGTGTAGATTAGATCGGACGAGAAAACACGAAAAAAAGAGGAGTTGCAAACAGGTTATGAGTCAACCGATGCCAGAGGGGCCTGCTCCAGAGGAGGCCCCAGACGTTCGTTACAAGGGCAGCTGGGCGTCACTGCCAGCCGGCGGAGGCCCAGCGTTGACGGTGCCAATAGTGGAGTGATCTGTGTTGCTGGTGCAATCAAAAGAGAGCGCAAAACGCCGGTTCCACAATCATACAAAATTGTTACGCATTGGCCATATTTCACTTCCACTGAGCGAATAGCATTTTAAACGAAAGTGGTGATCTTATTGTATTTCAGATTATTATCGCTCTAGGGCGGTGCTAAGGAGATGAACTAAACAAGAGAGGTCGCTTAAAGTTCTCGAGGATCTCCCCATGCACTACCATTGTAGGTATGCTTTAACGGCTTACAGACGGAAATGTAACCAGGCAATCGTGGGATGTTTGTGTTTCCTAGCAGAAGACGAAACATGGGGTTGTGGCTAGAGGCAGCTTAGGGCTGTTGGAAAGCCCGGTCTTGGCTCCGGGTAATGAAAGAGTTCCTACAAGTGTAGATCCAGAGACGGGCAGGGCAGCCATTTTGGCACATATTCAAGGTATGAACCACCTCTCAATTGCCCAAATGAGTTTCCTCTATTGAACTGCCAGCTGCAACTCCTCTAACTGCTGCGTTTTCTGCAAATAACTGTGCATTGTGTCTTATCTATCGCTGTGGTACACACTCAAGCTCCAACTCGTCAGCTTTCTAGCCCTCCAACGGATAAATGTTTGGAAGCGGGCCAACAGGTGTGATACCCAAGGGATTAATATCCTTGTGAGACTTGGTGTAGTGCTTCTTGATGTGGGAGAAATCGGTGGTGTCCTTGAACCCTGGAATCTTCCAATAAAGAAGTCTCAACCACTTGTGGAGGTTGGGGTAATCGTGTCTAATCATACGAATGTTACACTTGAAGTGCTGGTGATAAACGACATCGAAACGCACAATCGTGGTGTACAATCTGATGTCTGCTTCCGTCAAGGAGTTTCCAACAAGGAACTCGTGGTGCTTTTCGTGGTTTGCTGCCAAATGTGCCTCCACCTTGTCCAAATACTTGAACACTTGAACCACCTGCGTCTCATAGTCCTCCTGGGTCTTGGCAAATCCTGACTTGTAGACCCCCAAGTTGATGTTGTTGTAAATCCAATCGTTCAATTCGTTAATTGTGTCCTGGTACTCCTCAGGGTAGACATTGACCAGGCTGTACTGTTTTGGCAAAATGGAGTCGAAGCCAGAGTTGAAAATACGGATGATTTCACTCGATTCATTGTTCACAATGGTGTTCAATTCCTTGTCCCACAAGATTGGAACCGTGATACGGCCCAAGTACGAAGGATCGGCCTTAAGGTACAATTCACTGGCTCTCTTGAACCCATTGACATGGTCAACGGTTCCATTTTCCACTCCGGCCGCTGGCGCATCAGTTTGAGGATCGAAGAACCTCCACCCACGTTCATCCATGTGCCAGTGCACAATGGAAAGACCAACGACAGACGTCAACCCCTTGAGTGCTCTGGTGATCAAGCAACGGTGCGCCCAAGGGCAAGCAAGCAGCACATACAAGTGGTACCTATTCGCAATTGGCGAGAACTTCGTGTTCGGGGCGATGACATCGCGGAACTGGGAGGGGAGCTTAGCGTAGGTCTTGGTGGAAGGAGCTTCCTTCAATGTGGATCCGTAAGACATTATGGTGTAAAGCAAGTGGTGCTCAATTTAATTTCTGGGGAGGTTGGTGAAAAAGTGCGGAGGTGGTCGAGGTGAAACGGGCTCCATTAGTAAGAATTTGGTCAGCTGGAGCTCTTTGGTGGACTTGGTCGAGGGGCTTTGTACCTGGTCGCCGTCGTATCAAAAGGAGGCAGCAAACTTCTTGGCTGAGTTTGTTTTACGATCTGGTGCAAGCGCATTGGATTTATTGATGTTTCAGAGATTCAACCAATGGGTGTTTGCTTGTTAGTTATCGAAAAACTACTGTTCGGAGTAGCTGGAACTACACGCATGCACTGCTCTTCCGAGCCCATCTTATAGCCGAACCAAGTCGACGGCGTACTGGAATACTTCTGGAAGCTAACCGTACCTCATTCAACGGTGAGTGTTCTGCTTAATCGAAATCCTCTATTCGTGACAGAGAGCCGTATTATAGTTCGAGCTTTTCAAGCATTTCTCTGCCTACTCAATTACTTTTAGACAAATGGAACAGACCCAAAATGAAGTCTGGTTACACTGAAAGGTCTACCTGAAAGTAGTATAAGCTAATTGTAAAGCACCAACAGCTGCAAGAAAGAGTTCCAGCTTCAACCAAGAAAGTACTAACAGCCCCTTAAGCAGACAGTGCCAAAAAAGGGACTAGAATCTCACTACCTACAATACCTCCCACCTCTTGTAATCTCCAGCCATGCCAATTGGCAATATGCACCGTTTCACAAGCAGCACCAATTGACTTCCAGAACCAATCCCGTGATCTGCCAGCTCTGGATCGTTTGGATCGAATCTTCTTTTCGAGCGCTATTATATTTGCACGCGCATCAAATCAGACCTTTTCCACATCACACCACAGCTATGTCACAGGACAACGGAAAGGACCATGTCCAGCGTCCACAGTACACTGAGCTCTCGTGCTATCCCAAGTTCGAGGGCTTGGGGCCAGCAACGGGTCCGGTGCCTTCTGTCGGTGCCCCAATCGTGAATAATACCGCGGTTCCATCCGATAATAACAACCAAATACGACACAACCAACTCGATAGTCTGGATCTTAGACTACCTTCGTTGAGGCAAATCGAGCCCGCGAAGCCGGTCATACCCTCCATTAAACGAACTAGAGGAGGTACCTACTACACCTACAAGAATCCTCAGTATCAACACTCCAAGTCAAATCAACCATCTAGCCACAGCTTCCAAATTCAAAAGCCGAGGGCTCCAATAAGGCTGAGAGACCACGGTGTGGACTCGGGCGCAGAATCACCACCGGTGCTTTCGAATTCAGCATCGGAACCAGATGAGACCCCCAAATCACACGCGTGTGAGTTCGAGGGCTGCACTTGGTCGTTTTCACGGCCCTCGGACCTACGCAGACACTTCAAGTCTCATCAGAAACCCATGTTCCACTGTCCCTACTGGAAGAATGACCCCAGCTGCCACAGGAACGGAGGTTCTTTCAATAGGCTAGACGTGCTCAAGAGACACCTAAAACTCGTACACTATGTCCGAGATAAACACGATGCATTCAATGGCGAAGGTGACTCCGGATGGTGCCGGACCTGTCAGCGTATGTTCCAGAGCTCGAAGGTGTTTGTAGAACACTGTGCACAATGTGCCAATCTGCCCACTGTCGCATCGAATGTTGCACCCAGTGTATGAGTGCTCTTTATTTTTGCAGCTACTTTTCAGAATTCAAATCTCCTTGAAGAAATCTTTGTAATAATACACCAATAACATAATACGTACAGAAATAAACACTCTACTGGTCTTGCTCCTCTTGCTGCTGCGGTTTGTCAAAAAAGTCCAAAATAGAACAGTTTGGATGGATAATGTACACTGTGTTTCCCTCTTCCAGTGACTTGCCTTGTGCTCGCATGGTCATCAAGATTCTATCTTTGCACAACCTCTTCAACACCTTGTAGGCCAACCTACGCTCCTCGTAGTACTCTGCTTCCGTTTCAATATCATTTTCCTTTTGCGTCAAGTACCATTCAATCAACTCTTCAGCTGATAACCCATCTCCACCTTCGTTATCGTTGTCAGACACTTTCTTCACTATCAAGTTCATCATTGCAACATACTTATCGTAAGAAATTGCAGACTTCTTCTCTTTCGTTGGAACAACGTTCGACCTTTGGCTTTCCTGAGGTGCAACTTCTTCAACAATTTCTTCTTCATCGTCAACATCCTTGTCATCATCTTCAACTTCCACATCGTCCATTTCGACTCTGATGATAGACTGTCTCAATAGGTCATACGCTTCAGCAACAAAGCTAGGAGAGATTTCTTCAGTACAGTTAGCTCGCGCAATTGCTTCTGACAAACGAATCATCGATTCTAATTGTCTGACTGTGATTCTGTATGATGAACGTCCCAATCCTTGAGCATCGTCTTCTCTTAATTCCTTGTATCTGGAAACAAGGAAATCTCTTGCCTCTTTAGTCATTTGAGGTTTGAATGTCTTAGCGTATCTGATATACCTCGACAATTGCTCAGCAGAATATGGTGGATTAATCGCTGCATCACGCAACATATGCAAATCAACAATGTGAGAAGCCAACTGAGTATCAATCCTCTCGTTACAATCATCCAATATCACAAAGAACAAATCAAATCTAGACATAATTGGAGCAGTCATGTTTAAGTTAGCTCTAAGACCCATTTTTCTATTGTAACGCCCTTGCACTGGGTTTGCAGCTGCCAAAATAGATGTTCTGGCATTCAAAGTTGCGTGTATTCCTGCCTTTGCAATGGAAATTGTTTGCTGTTCCATGGCTTCGTGAATGGCAACTTGATCGCTCAAATCCATCTTATCGAACTCATCGATTGCACAAATACCATTGTCCGCCAACATCAAGGCTCCGGCTTCGATTGTAAAGTCACCACTTTCTTCATCCTTCACCACTGCAGCAGTCAAACCAGCAGCTGATGATGCCTTTCCTGATGTATAAACTGCTCGAGGAGAAAATCCACATATATATTTCAAGAACTGAGATTTTGACGTGGAAGGGTCACCAACAATACAAATGTTAATATCTCCTCTCAAATTAATACCATCAACTGTCTTCTTGTGGACACCTCCTAAAAGTTGCAACAAAAGCCCTTTCTTGACAACTTCATGACCGAATACGGCAGGTCCAATAGATTGAACAAGTTTATCGTAAACATGTTCGTCTTTAACCATCTCTTTCAATTGAGACACCTCGGACTCCGTCAAAGAGGTCAAAAATACTTCCTGGTCATTTGAACCTTGAAAATCAACCTCTGCTCCAGCACCACCACTTTTTTCTTCAACGTCATCGCTGTTGTTTTTGTTTATCATTGAAGAAACGTGGCAAGCGTGGAAGGCCAACTTGTACGTGAGATCTCTAACTCCTAATGCCTTCAAACCAGACACACCTTGGTTCAAGTCTGAGCCACCTGATCTTGAATCCTTTATCGATTGAGGTTTGAGACCGGGCAAACCCAACTGCGAAACATCTGGGATTACAATCTCAGTACCGGTGAATTTACATTTGTCACCTGGTTTTGCTCTTTCGACTGATTCGCCTCTTAAAATAACGTCTAATGTACGCGGCATGGAACCTGTAGGAATTTCATTTGAATTCTCTTGTATCCTAACTCTCTGCCAATCGATAAATTGTGACTTTGAGACGTCGAGAGTGAAATATGATTGATTCTCACAGGATGGACACGAAGTAGGTTCGGTATATTTGAAAACTTGCTCAATGCCTTCAATAATGGCAGAGCACATATCACATGTGAAACAAGCACTGTATAACTCTGGTCTCACTTCAGAAGTTCTAGTCACAGTACCCATGATAGACATAAGGCAACCGATATTATTAGTTCTAATATCACGAATTCTTTGCACGGAAGGCAAGTTGAAAACAGAAATTTGAAAGACACGTTCATTTGCTTGGGAGCCTGTGGTTGAGCCTGAGCTTTCACTATTACCATTACTGGCTTCACCTTGATTGGTTCCCAATAAATTTGTGTATAACAAGGATGGTGCATACTTCTTGACCACACGTCTCAAACCTTTAATCAAGAAAGGGTAGAAACGGTAGTACTGTTCCAAGACAGCGGAGGCCAATGCACCATCCTCTCTCGAGAGTAAATGCTGGTAATTGACGTATAAGGTGGCATATTCGTAAGTTTTCATTGCTTGGATCTGTGAAAGGTATACCTTTCCGTCCCATTGGTCGTCATCGTAATGGTCGCCACTGGTTTCCACAAATTCCTCTATAAAGTGTTCAAAACTTTCACGTACCATTTCACCAGTGACATCAACCACCTTGGGTACCGCGATCTGCTTTCTGCGGCCTGGAATAGCAGGTGCAGCGGAACGACTGATGTTGGTCTGTGGTGTAGCAGCACCCTGTGAGTTCGACTCCAGGTACAAATAACTGCTTTGGTTTGGAGTAAATGCTTCCCTACCAATTGAAGATGGAGGCTGCGACGAATGCATCAAGTGTGCAGCGTCTGATGGGATCGCATTTGGGGAAGAAACGAAATTGGCCATGGTGTTGAGTATATCTAGGTACTATTGCAAATGGGTGGCGTTTTCTAGTTTTTTTCTTGCAAATTGCTGAACGAGGTGTTCCAGGGTAAAGAGAGTGTGTGGTTTGTCTTGTCTAGATATGAGTGACTAAGCTTGGTGCTTTGGATGGCCTATTCAGTGGATAAAGTAGTTGATAGTAAAATTTTCAAATCGTACGCGTATGGTAAAAATTAGTTAAGTGAAATCTCAAAGTGTCCCAATTCGGTTAAATTGAAAATTATCCAAATGTCACGGATAACGATGTTCAGGGCACTTCGTAGGTACGCTACGGTACCAGAATGTATGTAATGGGTGAACTTGGATGCTGCTTGCTCTGGCTCATACTAACATATAGTCCCACCTAATTTGCTACACTTGAAGGTAGGCCAAATAGTCCAATGTCAACGTCATGAGGATGCTGAGAAGCTCTATGTCTCCCAGATCCAAATAGATGGGGAGGAGACGATTCAGGTGTGTTCTGGATTGGTACAGTACATTCCATTGGAGCAAATGCTCCATGCAAAAGTGGTTGTATTGACCAATTTGAAGCCAGCCAAGATGCGAGGAGTGAAATCCGAGGCGATGCTTCTTGCGACTGAACAGAACGATACTGTTGAATTGGTGAACGCGCCAGAGAACAGCTCTATCGGCGAGAAGTTGGAGTTTGAGGGTTTCGGAGCCATTTCGAATCCTCCGAGGTTGAAGTCAAAGGTTTGGACGGAGATCGCAAAACATCTTAGAACTAATCTGAAAGGAGAAGCGATCTACCTATGCGAAGATGGTCGAGAAAGTCTACTTAAGAATGGCCTTGGCCAGGTGGCCAAGGCTAATTCTCTTGAAGACTCCATTATACGTTAAGGAAAGATTCGCTAACTACAAGCGTGAAGAATCTTACCATGAGGTATTTCAATATGTATATAGTCAAACAGGTATGGTTTACCAAATAAATACCTAAGCTAAACTAAACCTTTGTGGTTCTCAAGTATGACTTCAAGGTCTGGAATTCGCCGAATTTCTCCTTGGCTGCCTCATTGGAAACAGTAGGTGGGATAATGACATCTTGGCCAACAACCCAGTCAATTGGAGTTGCAATTCCCTTTGCGTCAGCCAATTGCAATGCGTCAACAACTCTCAAGACTTCGGCAGTGTTTCTACCGGTAGAAGCAGGGTATGTCATGATCAATCTGACCTTTTTGGAAGGATCAATAACGAAAACGGATCTGACGGTTGCAATCAAGCCTGATTTCAAGTTCTTGAAATCGTCCTCAGTAACCATATCGTACTTGAAAGCAATTTCCTTGGTTTCATCGGCAATGATTGGGAAACCGAACTTTTCACCGCCAGTGACAACCTCTTCAATATCCTTAATCCATCCCTTGTGAGACTCGACACCTTCAGTAGACAACCCAATCAACTTGACGTTCCTTTTGTCAAATTCTGGCTTCAACTTGGAGAAGGCACCCAATTCAGTGGTGCAAACTGGAGTGTAATCAGCTGGGTGTGAGAACAAGACAGCCCACTTATCGCCAATCCATTCATGGAAATCAATTGCTCCTTGAGTAGTTTCGGTCTTGAAGTTAGGGGCAGTGGATCCGATTCTGATTCTTGGCTGCTCCCGTTGCAGGAAGGAGACGAATCTCGAGGCAATCACAGGTCTAACTGGTTGTACCAATCTGGTAGCACGTAATATCTGTCTGGCAATCATTATTCGAAGTTCGTAATGGAAGTTGGAGAAAGATGAATCTGAAAAATCGATTTTGGTATGGCGCATTATTGCTGTTCTGCACGTGCCTTAACTATGAAGGGTCAAGTTTTGGGCCAATTCGGAGGAGATTCCAGCAGCACTATAATTCCAGAGCTTCGGCCAGCTGTGTCTCAAATTTAGCATCTAATTATTACTTCTAGTAACCAAGGAATCTGTCCTTTGGCTCTTTTATCTAATTTCAGACCGTTTTGGTGCTTTTTTGTAGCTTTTAAATAATTTTTTGCAACTTTTCATACATTTTCTTCAAATTTCAGTGCAAATTCAAGAAAACTACTGGAGATATATACAACATTATAAGGAACAAGAGGTGATAACATACACTGGGCATTTTACAGAGCTGATGTGACCGCGTTTAGAGAAGAGGGACCCTGGACTCCAACTCATAAGTTTGGAAGAATCGCCTACTGCATATATACATGCAACCATATTAGGAAGTATAACCACTGTAGTCTATATTTCGAAGCACATAAGAGGCTTTCAGATCACGAAAACTAAAGAGAATTGGAAATGTATATACGCTCTTCTGTCTAAATCGAGATGTCTAACTTCAATTGAATGCGTTCTCATAATCAGTGAGTACGTATCTGTATCTAACATCTCCCTTATCGACCTTTGTCAAAGCTATGTTACAGTTCTCTTCGCTGATTGGAAGTGTCTCAATCCAAGGCTTGACTCCCTTGGCCGCAGCAACTTCAAACATCTTCAATGCTTCTTCCTTGGAGCCTATACGAGAAGTGGCGAACTTGGCACCAGAACCGAAAAAGGTTACCGCTCTGAATTTGAAGTCGTCGTCTTTGGTTGGAAGACCAACAGAAACAAGCTCCTTTCCAACACCCAAAGCCGTGAAGTATGGGTTAAGATCCATGTCAATACCGGATGCACAAGATAAGACAAGGTCCAATTTGCCAGCGTATCTAAGGTGCCAGTCCTTATCTTCACCAGTAGCAATAAATTCATGAGCACCCATCTTCAAGGCATCTTCCTTTTTGGAGGAACTACGCGAGAAGGCAATCACTGTTGCACCCAAGGCATTGGCGAATTGAATTGCTAAGTGACCCAAACCACCAATACCGATAATGCCAACGGTCTTACCGGTGGCATCTGCTCCTAAGGATCTTACCAATGGAGAGAAAACAGTCAACCCAGCACACATCAAAGGGGCAGCAACTTCGGACGAGATAGTTTCCGGGATAGGAAAGACAAACTGTTCGTGGGCAATTGCATGCGAAGCATACCCACCTTGAGTGACATAACCATCGGCCTTGGTGTCGATGGAGTTGTAAGTATTGACACCTTTGCTACAGAAATGCTCATTGTTGCTGGAACAGTTCGAGCATTCCCCACAGGCTGAACTCATTGCTCCAATACCAACTCTCTGTCCGACCTTGATCCCAGTAACTTTATCACCAACTGCAATAACGTTACCAACAATCTCATGACCAACAACCAAGTCGGGTCTTTGCAACGGACGCCACCCACCTTGGATGGTGTGCAAATCAGATCCGCAAATACCACAGCAGATGGTCTTCACAATGACGTCGTTTGCATTCATTTTCTTTCTCTTGTACTCAACCAACTTAGGGTGAGACCAATCATCTTGGCTGGCTACTCCAAAGCCCTTGAATGTATCTGGTACAGTAATCATTCTTGATTATAAGAGAAAATAAAGAATTAGGCAATCCAAAGTCCACCTTATATATTGCAAAAATCAGCACTACGGGATTGCTTATCTTTGCCCCGAGTGAAAAGCTGGCATTTACAAAGCGCAACTTTTCATACAGCTCGAGAGAGACTTCAACAAATCAAAGAAAGAAACGAGACTGGAATACTCCTCAAAGATTTAAGAGTGCTCCAACAGAACAGCCCACTGTGCTACTTCGGCACCGTCTAAATGAGGTTAAAACCTTGTTTCGGCAATCAATTTTTCACTAATTCACATCAGAGTAGCTGGATCAGATCAGTTGACAGTTAAACATTTGTCAGCCATCTGGCTGTATTTTGTCTCAAAATAAAGCTCACTACAATCAGAGTCATCGCTTCTTGATTGCTAGTTTACATTGAGAACCCACGAAAGAGGTAAAAGATTGCGACTCTAAAAACAATCGAAGTAGGTTTTCTCCGACTCACCAGTTGCAACGATCAGCTTGTGCACGAAACAGCAAATCAAAAGCTCAATTTGAATTGATAACACTTGTGTTCTCAGACCACTATTTGGCCAGAGTAACAAATACTTAGCAACTGAGGACAAATATTTATGGCAGAACAAGAGTGTTACTAATTTGACTTGAGTACTGAGCGACTACTACCGGATAATCTCCATAATAGACGCACAAAGTTCAACTAAATGATCCGAGCGTTGATAGTATGATGGCCGGCCCATAACTCGAATCAGACTAGAGCACGGAAAGACTCAAAGCTGAGCATCCTTAAACGTACTAAGTCCAGTAACCAAGACTTTTCATCTCCGATTAATAATGAATTCTGCTATCTTTCCACCGGAACTGGTATTGAAAAACAAGTGCCGGTGGAATAGACTTTGATTCCGGAATACATTGTGAGCACTCTGAAATTGCTGTATGCCAGCAGCAAGGGATGTATAAATTCAAGACAACGTCTTGTTCACGTCAACTTCCATTTCTTGATTTATCTACTGCCTGATCTTCGAACTCACAATGACCATCCAATACAGCCCACTAGGAAATTCAGGACTTCAGATTGCTCCAATTATCGTTGGTTGCATGTCCTACGGAAACAAGAATTGGTACCCTTGGGTCCTTGATGATGAAGAATTGATTTTTCAAATCCTAAAGAAATGCTACGATTCTGGTTTGCGTACCTTTGACACCGCGGACATTTACTCCAACGGCAATTCTGAGATTTTGTTAGGAAAGTTCATTCAGAAGTATAGCATTCCTAGAGAACAAATAGTTATTCTAACAAAATTGTACTGTCCTGTGAACTTTGATCCTAATGGATCAAGAATTCCTGATGCGACCGAGGACTATGCCTACGCCAATTGTAAGGGGTTATCCAGAAAGCATATCTTCGATGCAATTAAAGCTTCTGTTAAAAGACTAGGCACTTATGTTGATGTTCTTCAAATCCATAGATTGGATGGAACTCCAAAGGTTGAGATTATGAGGGCATTGAACGATGTCGTTTCAAATGGACATGCCAGGTACATTGGAGCTCTGAGCATGAAGGCAATCGAGTTTGCTCAATTGCAATTTATTGCTGATAAGTATAACTGGGTCAAATTCATCAGTATGCAAAACTACTATAGTTTAATTGGCCGAGAAGAAGAACGTGAAATGATTCCATTCTGCAATGACAACGAATTTGGTAAGGTTGGCCTTATCCCTTGGTCTCCACTTGCTGGTGGAGTTCTTGGTCGGCCTGTAGGTGCTGAATCCTCAACGAACAGAGGAGGAAACTCGCGTGAGCCAATGTCGGAAGCCGATAAGGCTATCATTGGACGGATTGAAGAGTTGTCAAAGAGACATGGAGTGAGCATGGCAGTAATTTCTATTTGTTGGGTCATGAGTAAAGGTGCTGCCCCAATCGTTGGATTGACATCTGTTGCCAGAGTGGAGGATACTTTGAATGCGATTGAGTTCAAGCTTACGAATGAGGAAGTTAAGTACTTAGAAGAGCCATATGTTGCAAAGCCCTCTCTTTTTTAATGAAAGTTATTCCGTCTATAGCAAAACATGAAGCTTATTTATCCCCCCTCGATTCATTGATGTTAGTTAACCAACATGCCCCCTTTCATGAAACGTTTATACCATTGTAGAATCTAGAAGATCTCTTGCAGATTTTCTAAATTATACTTGAATTACACATTGGAACTATGCAAAACTGGAACATGCCAAATAGTCTCATTATTTTAACATATTAATTATTTTTGAATCTTATGTCTTACACTGACACTCAAGGTGTAACCTGACATGTCAGATCCTCTGAAATGGTGTCACGTCTTAAGTTGATATTATCTCGTGTGGTGGTTCCTCTATGAATTTTTGGTTGCAAGAAAAGTGCAACAAATTGCTTGATTTGGCGATCTTGTTAATTTTAAAGCCTCCAAGTGAAACATGCTTAGCTGCCAGCAGTCAAAATTATGCCCGATCTGTGTCGCTGAATGAGCTTCAAGTGTAATTATAATGATCATTCGCTGATTTGGTTTAACTGGTGATCTTTCTTAATTGTCCTAGAACATAGAGAAGTATCAAACATGCCTTTAAAGATCTCACAAGAACCACCAATGCTCTAACCTCGAGGAAAACTCTACTAGTGAAGCTTATTCCGATGTCGGATTATTATATCGAAAGCACTTGTAACGCTTTCAAAGCCACTGAGATTTTACCAAGTCGAGCTTGGAGCCATCTGGCATACTCCATAGCTTATTCTATTAATTCTCTTCAATTATGACTATACCTTCAGTTCCGTAAGTTCTCCATGGACAATATACATTAAAAATACAAAAATATGAAACAAGAATAAGTCATTTCTAACCGATTACTCTACCTTATCTTTCTGAGGCATCGAACCAACCAAGGAAATCATCATCATGGTAGTTATTATTATTAAGCCACCCGCTGGACTGCTGTTGGAAGAAATTATCTATCTGGTTTATCACGTCAGCGGTACCATTTGGACCTATAGGGCCCACCGGATTGAATGGGGCTTCTGAGCCGTTCGCTGCGGCTGCTGCAGAGACCAGTTGCAGTGGTAATTGCATGGACGTCGTAGTGAATAGTTGGTACGGCGTAGAGTTCAGGTTGTCTGAAAACATTGGTTGTAGTGGAACTCCCTGCGAAGGTAGCGTTGAGACTTGCTGGGCAATAGAATTACGGGCAGTAACAGATGAAGGTGTAGTGATGGGTAGTGTTGGTTGCGAGGCTAATGGGGTCATACTCACGCTGGGCATTGGTGTTTGAGATATTAGGGATTCTGGACGGGGAGAAAACTGACCTATTATGTTGGTTCCCGCCTCTGTTTTGACAATCTCACTTGTTATCGGGTCGTTGACACTCCCTGTTGCCTCTAACATGGATAACGGAATACCATTGATCTCCAAAGGCTTGTTTAAACCTGCAGCATTCAGCCTTGCCTGGTTCATTGCATGATCAGTGGGAACCAAGGTTGTGATTGTAGTTCCGTTGGAAGTTGTGGTGGTAATTGTGTTGAAGTCGTCCCTTGAAATCTGATTGTAGAATGGTAATGGGATTGGATTCTTTCCATGCTTTTCCTCAGTGCCACTGGCAATGGCCCCAGAAGTAGTTCCAGATTCCTTGTCGAGCAATGTTCTTCTTCTGCCCTCATGGACGCACCAAATCAAGTCATAAAATAAGGAAGCTGTTAAATGTGAGCGCATTCTGGAAATAATACTACCATCCCCTCCATCACCATCTTGGTCCATTTCGTTGATGAATATATCTGGGTAAGTGTACAAGACAATGTTCAAGTTTTCCAAAGCCTTTGCATTTCTTGAAATGTCATTTTTCAATTCTTTCCAGGAACTCAAGGTATTTCTCAAAAGTCTATGCACTGTAACGATCGACTGCCTAGAGCTATCAACGAACTTCTCTAGTAAATAACGGGACAAATGCAATTTGAAGAGCATCATTGCGGAATAGGTCATACCTTGTCTTATGTATATTGGCAATTCGATTAACAGGCAAGTCTTCAACATCTGGGAGGTGATGGTAACGATTCTGGTGGATGAAAGGTATGCGGAAGAGACGTATTTGACTTGATCCTCAATTGGTGTACCCGGTAAGAAGGCGAAACAGCAGATCATTAGTTTGACGTATAAGAAATAAACTTCGATAGGCAGGCCATCTTCAATCTTTAATTTGAACCGCAATCTGTCCAACTCTCTATCCAATATGTTTAAAGAGGCCGCCCTGTTAGATGGTTCCAATAGACCATCGGGCCTTGTGACAGAAATCCCCATCACATTGATTAATTTACACTGGAAGATTGAGAGTGAAATGAGGCACCTGAAGTTTTTAGGCAATGAATAGTCAATACGGGCATTCTCCAACAAATAATCAGTTGTGTTTATGGAAGGTGGTAACCCCAAAACCGACGACCAAAATTGCTCGCAGAAGAACACTGCAAGCCAAGATCTGGTTCTCCATTTGTCACTGTCTGGGCCCAAGTGTACTTGAGTACGACTGAACTCCTTTATGAATTCGCCACCTCTGTGTAAGCCCAACTGCAAGGACAAGTTTTTAGCCAAACCAATAAATCTGTAAGAGCAATCATCCAAGACCTTTTCATTGGGTAACGGCCATATGGATAATATTATTAAAGCCTGTATAACGTGGGTTGAGCGGGGTGTCTTGATCCAGCACGTTTCAATAGCCAATTGTTTGATGAGTGAAGCGAGTGACATGTATAAGGTTGGTTCTGGTTCTGAAAGAGCTGCCGTGACCATGACTGTCCAAAAGAGTAATTGGGAGCGGTGGTACAATTCACTTGCGGACCGGGAGGTCAATATAGGCATGTATGGCAAATTTTTGGTAATGAATGAGTGGTGCAACTCGTCTGCTTTCTTTAGTGTGAGAGTGACATTGCCCAAAATGAATTCATCCAACTGTGGGTATGGGTCATCCAAAGAGGGTGAGTTGTCTGAGTTTTCTCTCAAGATGGGCTGGGATAATGACTGTTGTTGCTGAGCTCCCATCTGCTGCGGAACGGCGGAGTCGTTGTACTGGCTGGTGACCGGAGAGACAGCAAGGCCGCTGGGATCGAAGTTGTGCAATACGCCGATCAAAGGCGACTGGGTCATCGGAGTATTATTTCCGTTTGACGAGGACATTATTGACCTCGGTCTTGGAGTCAGGGCCTGGTGCTGCATCTGCTGCTGGAAGTTCAAGTTGTGCTGGGTCAAGGCCTGGGTCAACAAGGACTCGTTTTTGGTCAAGAGTTCAATCTTGGACTTCAACTCATCAACGTCGCACTTCAAGGACTGGATCTGCGAGCCCTTCTTGGGTCTGAACTGCGGATCAATCTCGCACTTGAGACCCATTCGTTCACACCGCTGGCATGGGCTGGGGTAGTTATCGGAAGCATTGCACTTGATCTTGTGCTGACGACAAAAGGTGCACAGAGTGACCGGTCTGTGGCCGGACTGTTTTTTGTCTTCTGGAATATCGTCTGGGTGGGCAGCCTCTTCCGCCTGGGAGCCCACGGACATCTTCTTCTTCTTCCCCTGCGGCGGACCGGCTTGCAGCTTTCTCTTGGGAGCAGAAAGACCCAGAGCACCAGGCGTACTGGCATTGGAGCCAGAGGTAGCCCCCGGCATTGAACCAGTACCGTAGGACATTGTTGGAGAAGGCTTAGGGAGAATGGACTTGATCTTTGATTTCTCCATGTTTCAATCGTGTGCTAGTATCATAAAATACCAGGCTGTGGTTCCGACTTATTCTTACAACGTTTAGGTCAATTGATTGGATTTGTTGGGGTTGGTTTTCGTTGGCTCTGCGTGCTGTGTGGAGAGCTCTGATTTTGGGAGGACGGCGTGGTGGAGGGCCCTGTGCTTGGAGACGAGCTGGTGTATGAACAAGATTGGTACCGTGGAGCCCGTGGAAGTAGCCTGAAACTACCTTTTACTGAGTGTTGTGTGAATGAATTACTGCTGAGAAAATTGGATGCCTATAACGTTGTTTACCGGGGTCGTGCACTAACTGATGGAATAGATAAAAATTTTCTTTTTACATATTGAAGTTCGGGTCGCGGACAGGGGGTTATGTGCGCTTGCGCGTTCTTTGTGAAAAGTGGATTCAAGACCGAGTTTTGGAGCACTCGATTCAGCACCACCACGGCCTGCTGGACGGTCCACGGGTCGTACAGGGAGTCACTGGGGTCCAGTTCCTCGGGCTGGCGACAGTGGTCCAGCTGGCAGCGCTTGCTGCACGAAAAATCCGGGTTCGAGGCCTCTGCTGCCGAACCAGCGGTGTTTACGAGGTGCTCTTTCGAGCAAATGCCCGAAAACAGTTGCAAGTGGAGGTGGATCTCGACGTTTCTTTTTCAGTGGTGGCAGCTGGGTTGAGTCATGTCTCAGCTGGCGAGTCCTCTCGAGCGAGGGCAGTTTGGGGGAGTCTGCTTCAAGCGTATGGCCAAAAGCGCATTTTCGACGTTTGTGCCAGTGATGCGGAGGCACAGCCAAAAAAGACGAAACTGTAAGAGCTAAAGGTGTTCGCCTAAATTGCCGGAACGGTCCCCAGGTTGCATTGTTATGCTGTGGGTAACCCGGCATTCGAAAGTCAAACCAACCAGCTCGATTTTTCACTTTTTTTTGTATTACTACAGACTTAGCAAACGCTTCTATACACACCCAGGTGGCACCCTCGGAGTTCCTCGAGCTTCGAGCAGCATCTCAAGAGGAAGCACCTTCTTTTTCGCCTGAGGATGCTTGCTGGGCACCAGGGGATCTAGGAGTCCTCTTTGTCTTCGTTCTCGACGATTCTAGGGTCGCCAATACCATCCTCGTAAATCGCAAATGTGCACTCACCCTCTGGCAAACACGGCGAGTCGTACACCTTGCAGATTCTTGTTTCAGCACGTCCCTTCTTGAAGAACAATCTGGTTGTCAGGGCATGGGCGATGATGTTACCACCTATCGGTTTCTTAGGGTCTGGGTTGAACATTCCAGCCATTCCATCCACTTGTGCAACCACCTGATTGGTGATCAACACGGCAATGCCGAACTCGTCCGCCAACCTCTGCAAGGATCTCATGAATTGGGCAACATGGGACTGTCTGGCACTCAACTCACCTCTGCCCGAGTAGTCTGTTCTGTACAAGGACATGACCGAATCCACGATCAACAACGAAAACCTCGACTCGGACATCATTTTCGCAGCAATGTGGAGCAACTGCAGCTGGTGCTCTGCGTTGTACGCACGGGCGTACGCCACGTTATCGAGACAGTCGTTTGGGTTGAGCCCATATCTCTGCGCAATGGAGACCAATCTGTTCGGTCTGAAGGTACCCTCTGTGTCGATGTAGAGGCACTTTCCTTCTCCACCACCCATGTCGACTGGGAGCTGGCACGTCACGGCCAAGGTGTGACACAATTGGGACTTCCCCGTTCTAAACTCACCAAACACCTCGGTGATGGAGCCAGTTTCAATGCCTCCGCCTAGCAAGGTGTCCAACTGTTTTGAGCCAGATGTGAGACATATCAACTCCGATCTTCTGCTGTGGAACTCCAGTGCGGTGGTGAAGCCCATGGGGACCAACTTGGCAGCTTCGTTCAAGATCTTCTCGGCTTTGCCTTCACTGATACCTTTGATGACACACAAGTGTTTCTTAGACGTGTAAGCTATACTTTCCACGGTATGGTGACCTCCAGCCTTAAGCTTGTTGATGTCACTCTTGTGGATGCCGTAAGCTTCGAGCTGGTCGATGGGCAAAGGGCCGGATATTATGCCGTCGTCATCCTCCTCTTCCTGGGTGGCGATGGCGACGTTATCTTCTACTAGGTCTTCTCCTCGAGTCATGGTTGGTGATAGTGAGACGCGTTTAATGATTTGTACGCGGTTCTCATTTATCAGAAGCGGATGGGGTATTTTGAAACGGGCACGTGACCTGGATCATGATCGTCTCTTTTAGGAAGCCCAGATCATCGGAGAGTTACAGAAGAGAGAAGGAGAAGGTACGGAAAGGCCGGATTGCAATAGAAGGAAGGGGAAGAGCAGGACTAGGAGTGAGAGCAGGACTAGGAGTAAGAGTAAGGGTAAGGGTAACAGTAAGAGTAGGAGGAAAAGTAAGAGTAGGGGTTTGTTTGAAAGTTTATTCCAAAGGCAACAGACAGGAGAGGTGGAGAGGTGTAAAGCTGAAGAGAGTGCTGAAGAGTGAAGAGTGAGTGCTGAAGGGTGAAAGAAGAAGAGACAGAAAGTTGAAGTGTGAGAGCTGAAGTGTGAAAGCTGAAGTGTGAAAGCTGAAGTGTGACAGCTGGAGTGTGAAAGCTGGAGTGTGAAAGCTGAATATAGGTGGAGGGTGAAACGTGTAAGGTGCAACGTGTATGGTGTAGAGAGGACGCACGAAAGTGTAGAGTAGATAAGGAGATAGCTGAAGATAAGGAGTAGCACGCTGGCATAAAGCCGGCACTTGGGTAACACCGAAGTATCAACAATGTCCGAACCCACGATAAGAACGTCATGTGAGACCTTCTGAAGGAGGCCTCCTCCATTCAGGTTTCAGATTGCAGAATCAAGATGGATTTCAGGATGGATTTCAGCCGGGATCATTGATCTGGCTCGTTTGGGCAAATTCACATTTGACAACAGATGGAGTCCGGAGGTGAAACAGCAGAATTGCAGTTGGTTCCAGGTGTGGTTGCAAGCAGTTTGGAGGAGCAACGGTGCCATGCTGGTTGGATCGCCGGATGGAACCTTCTGTACATATCCTCGCAGCATTGGATGACCGCGGCGTAGGGTGCTGTGCGTCGTGACAAGTCTCGAGAGGAGGCAGTTGCCTCTTTGGACCAGGGGTTGCACGGGGGCTGCAGAATTGCAGCAGCGCAGGTCTCCAGTTTGCATCCACGATTGCGTGGGGGTGGAAGCAGCCACCACGGTGGTGATCTTGTGATTGGCGAATTGCATGGGGACGGTTTTGTAACAATTCGCTGAACGTTTGCAGAATGCAGTGGCAGTACAAAGAAAGGCACGATTCGGAACTATGTAGATTATCTATTATAGGCACCGGTGCGTCGCAGCAGTGACAAGTGATAAGGATCTTTGTGGGAGCAGATTTGGCAGGCCGGTGGCTTTGTGGGAGAGCTGGGGGCCATGTTGTCAGGATGGTTAGAGGATTCACAAATGAGGCTCCTACTCATAAGTGAGGCAGTAGAGAGCACACCAGAGCACTGAAACGAGACGAGTGAGCTCTGAAGGTAGTTGGAAGACATCTACAGAGACAACTGGAAGACCCCTACAAGACACCTACAAAAGACCTCTACAAGACAGCTGGCACCAGCTGGCACCTTTCCTTCTCTTCTTCTCTTCTTCTCTGTTGCGAAGAGCCTCTGCCACGCACCTCCACCTCCTATCTGATAATACTTCAACGTGCTCCTTCTTATCTGGGCAATATGGTCACTCTGTAGCATTGTAGTGCTTCCAAATGTGGTTGTCTGGCAGAAGACGCAAACCACCACCCCGCCAGAGCAGTTTCATCCAGCTGAAATTCGGCCGACCCCCGGTTGCACGCAATGTGAGCCAGTACTCTGGCCTCCGCAGTCGACCTTGTTGATCTGGGCCATTGTGCCCCAGGGACCAGCAGCCTCTGGAATGTCCAGCCAAACAGGCAAAATGCCCTGCCAGCACGGTAGGCACGAATAATAGAACGCCAGAGGTGTAAAAAATAACATAATACCGGTATTGGTTGCAAATGACAATGTCCCCTATTGGGGTTATAAACAAACATACGGAAGGGCATCATGGGCGAGGGAATGCAGCTGCAGACTAAGAGTCAACGGAAGCAGCTGCAAAAAAAAAAGGAAAGGCTCTCCTAGCGACAAAACCGTAGCGACAAACAGAAGACACTCAGGACACACCAAACACACCAAGCACGCCACAGACACACCACAGACATGCGGAGAGTGGCAAAAGTCACGTACACACCCCCCAGCAGCACCACCGCCGCCAAGGCCACAGCCAAAACACACCAGAAACAAGCAGAAACACCCTCCCACGGCGTCCCTCACGGCTCCTCCTCTCGCTATTGTCCCTGCAATAGCATTGTGCTCGGCTCGAATTCCCTCGCTACTCCACCGCCAGCTCGCACCGCCGATATCGCGCGTTTTCGCGCTTTTTGGCCCTTTTCCTCCCTTTTCCTCTGCAATCCGCTCCCTAAATGCCCTGCCCCTGCTTGTCCACCGCCCCCCGTAGCTCCTGCCACAGCCACCGCAGCGCTCCCAAACTTCGCCAGCACCGCCGCCAGCCACACGCCGCCAGCCCTGCCAAGTCAGAATCGCAGAAAGTGGCCCCCCGCGGCTCCCCGAGCGTCCTCCACCGGAACTGCCACCGTCGCTGCCTCTCGTCAAATTCGTCCTTTTTTTGATGCTTTTTTTGCCGCTCTCGATTGTTTACAATTTGAATCACAACAAAAAAATCTGGCCTGAGAAGGAGAAAATTAAATAAAAACGACTCGATATTTGTTCCTTCTTTTGGTACCACTTTCTTTAGCACAGACATGGCTTCGCAAGTAATGGTTCAGCATCTCCAGCCTTTTGGTGAGAAGGAAGAGTACGGGGGTCTCGGTGGAGGCGTCGGCAGCATAAACGGCGCGGTTCCGGCCAACGCACCGAATGTGACTCCTCACACTGCCCCCGAACACGAGCAGCACGAGCCGCAACAGCAGCCGCAACAGCAGCAACAACAACAACAACAAAGCCGCCAGTCGATCAACCAGAACATAACGAAGAGAGTCCACAGAGAGGTGCGCTTCGGCGCCTACATTTTGGGGTCCACCCTCGGCGAAGGCGAGTTCGGTAAGGTCAAGTTGGGCTGGCGCAAAGACGGTAAACACCCGTCGCAGGTGGCGATCAAGTTGATCAAAAGAGACAGCATCTTGAAGGACTCGGAGCTGGAAATCAAAATCCACAGAGAAATCAACCTGTTGAAACTCCTCAACCACCCCAACATCGTCAACTTGGTCGAGGTGATGAAGAGCGGCAAGTACATCGGAATCGTCTTGGAGTACGCCAGCGGCGGGGAGTTGTTCGACTACATCTTGCACCACAAGTACTTGAAGGAAAACGTCGCCAAGAAGTTGTTTGCGCAATTGATCAGCGGGGTGGACTACATGCATTCGAAGGGCCTCATCCACCGTGATCTCAAGTTGGAGAACTTGTTGCTCGATAAACACAAGAACATCATCATCTCAGACTTTGGTTTCGTCAACTCGTACAATAGAGATAAAAACGACTTGATGAAAACAAGCTGTGGCTCCCCTTGCTACGCTGCCCCGGAGTTGGTATTGACTCAGACTCCCTACGAGGGAAGAAAGGTCGACATATGGTCCCTCGGGGTCATCCTCTACGCCATGTTGGCCGGCTACTTGCCGTTCGACGACGATCCAGAAAACGAGGACGGCCTGGACATCGTCAGACTCTACCACTACATCTGCAGAACACCATTGACCTTCCCAGAGTACGTTTCGCCTTTGGCCCGTGACTTGTTAAGGAAAATCATAGTACCCGATCCAAAGAAGAGAATAAATATCAACGAAATCAGACACCACCCCTGGCTCGCTCCTCACGCCCAATTCTTGACTATGAGACAGCCAGAATGGGACAAAATACATAAGGAAAAGGATACAGTGGCTACCGCGCAGCAGCACCACATGCAAACCCACCAGCAGCAGCAGAACAAGCGCTTCTCCATGGTCAACGAGAGAACGAACAGCTCATCTTTGATGATGCACGATTCAAAACCAGGCGCAACAACCTTCAACAATCAACACTCAAGATCATACTCATCCACCTCAATCTCCCAGCTCTATTCATCTCCATCCATTTCATCGCTGTTGGCGAACGCAGTTTCAAGAAGAGAAATTCCAAAGGTCCCAGTGCCAACTGGCGAAAGCTCAGGTAGTAATTCGCCTTCTCCTACGAAGTACGCGCGTGGCCACGCTAAGGCTGCTCTGGCGTCCTACACTAGCGCTTCAACCGCGTTAAAGGCTATGGTTGACGATACAGCTAGCAAGAGAAACTCAATATCATCCTTGGACGGTATCACTCCTACCAAGACCACGTACAACTTCCCAACTGCACCTATCCCAAGGTCAACCACATACACCGGTACTCCAATCGCCACGATTGTCGAGAGCCCGGCCAGAAAACCGGTGATGCTGGCTGTTCCTACTTTGGCGCCACTTTCTAGACCAGCATATGGCTCGGCGACGTCCCGTGACTCAAATAGATTGCCACACGCAAACAAGAAACCTAGACCAACTTCCTACCATCCGCTGTCGATGACGTCTTCTTTGATGGCCAGTTCGGGCTCGAGTTTGGACTACATGAAGATCCCATCTCCTGTCAACGTGCCTATCTCACAGTTCTTGAGCACGTCTCCTTCAAAGTCGTCTCCAATTAGCGAGACCACAGAGAGAAACGTTGAACGTAACGAAAGAATCGAAAGACTCGAGAGAATAGAAAATGAAAGAAACGGCTTCGAAATCGGCTCCACTTCACCAAGTGTTGACAACCTCGAAGCAATCGAGAGAAAATCTCTTCACCCACCCGTATCTTCGAGAAGGAACTCGGTGGTTACACATGTTCACGTCAACGGTGTGCTCAGCAATGATAGTGCACAGAGCTCTCCAGAACACCCCGCTAGAGGTAATTCTGTATTGAGCTACTTGGAGGATAAGATGGATGGATTGGACTTGAACGAATCTCCTCTGAAGACTAAGAGCACTTCTGTGCTGCCATCATCATCCGTAGTTACTGCTACAGCCAAGGGTGCATCTGTCACGCCTCAGATCAACCAGCTGCCTACATTTGATGCCCAGTCGAGTAACTCACAAGGTAGAGAACCCGTAGAGGAAATACCCAAATTAACTGAGTCCTTGCGTGACTCTGTGAGTGCTAGCTTGGCGGGCTCCAGTGACGATTTGGCCGACTCAGTGAAGTTAAACAAACCTGTCACTGGCTCTGGTGATGTACCACAGAGATCCAAGTCTAGAAAGAAGGCACCCACAGACACTAGACGCCACAGCAGTATTCATAGTCGCAAAGAGGTGACTTCGAAGGAAAATAAGGAGAACCTAAATGTGGCAACAAAAGCTGATAAGAAGAGAAACAGATTCAGTTTACTTTCTCTCTACAGTAGCTACAGTGCTGACACTAGCAGCGTGACAAAGAAGGTATTAGAACCATCCCAGGATACAAATGTGTCTTCTGAGTCGGTTGTCCGCCCACAAGACGCATCGTATCCGCTCAAGTCTTCGTCGGCATCTACGTCAACTGCTTATTCTGCGACTGCTCCACCCCAGGAGCGCCAGAGCCAGCACAGTTCGAACTTCAGCCTCCCACAGCCACCTCTGACTTTGGTCAAAGAACAAAAAAGAGTCCATTCGGGCGCATCTTCAAACCTGAAAAAGTCTACCACCTCCACCTCGACAGCTGCTTCTTCTGCTAATGGCAAAGAAGCAAGCGCGGCGAGGAAGGTGATGGACTTTTTCAAGAGAAGAAGCGTGAGAATGTAAGTACCAGTATTTGTATTCTGTTTCTTTGGCCGAGAATGAAGAGGTGTCCTTTCCTCCACAGGGTACTACTTTTAATGTTATTTCCACGAGCTACTTAATCCACGCGATATCTTCGAGATATCCTAATCTACGAGCTGTCTATATCCACGAGCTTTAATCCACGAGTTGTCTTAATCCACCCCAAGCTGTTCTACGTGAGCAAAGTACTTCCCTGATCTCCTTTTGAGAAGGCTTTCTTGTTTCACTTTCGATAGACCGACTGCCCCGACGCTCGCCCCTTCCATGCTCATATCCACGCATCAACAATTACACTTCCAATTGTATGTTAGACCGTAATTTATCCTTTCCTATTTCAACACTTGCTTCATTAATTTCTTCCTGCTAAAAAAGTTCATTTGTATCCCATTTTTATATCTTTATACTTCATCCATTATTTCGAATTTACTGCCTGTAGATGTGGTGACAGCTGTAGCTGTGTAAAGTATGCAATGTTCCAACATGTATCGTCATGTGTGGAAGCTGGACAAATTCGTCACTCATGTAAGCCTGAATGCCGAATAACTTGCAAGGTTTGTAAGTTCTACACCATATAACTTAAGGTATTTCCTGTGAAATATTTCACTCCAAAGACCTCACGATTTAGTCGATATGAGTCCGTGAACAGCACAATAGCCACCTCATTGGTTATGTGGTGAAATCGAGAATCCATTGTACTGAATATTTATGACAATACGCTGAATTCTTCAATCGAAAACACTCCAGTTTCCACTGTATTCAACTAAAGACAATTCCGAGACACTACTTCGAGTCTGCTATTTCCTCAAGGCGTTCTGCTCAGTAGAGTACTCCAAATACACTATTCCACATTCCAGATTCCCCACAGGGCTCACAAAAGCCATACCATCGTCTTTTCAGTAAATAATACGGAAGTTGCATTCGCAATGTGCATTCCACAACACTGCAAAACAGCTCCCTGTTTCCATACTCCTTACACGAGTCGAAGACTTTAGTGTGAGGACTGTTCGTTGATGACTTTACAAGGAGGGTATGTGCATACATCTGTTGTCTTAGAGCATCTCGAATCTCACACCGAAATAGCGAAAGTCGAGGTAAATCGGCCATAATTTCACTGGTGGGTTGTCCAGATCTCGGCTAGCATGGAACTGGCTCCAGATCTAAGGCTGCATTGAAAAACTGGTACTCGATCGTTGTTTCCGTACTGCATCATCAGCTATGACTCGAAATTCAAAAGATTGTATGCGAATCACATGAGTGAAAAATTAGCTTCATATCGGTAAGAAACCATTCTTTATCTACGCAACCAATGGAAAGACATAGGCCCCCGAATATAGAAGAAGACGATCCGAGTATAAAGCCAGAACCAGACCTTCTGCCAGATATTACTGAGACTACACCAGACCTTTTAACCAAGTTAGAAACTGGACCTACCGATGGCAAATTAGAATTACTTTCCAATGCCACTGCTTTACCAAACCCCTACATCATCGACTTAGAGTCCGAAATTGATGAGGAGGATGACGACGACGCTTCCTCCTCTGATAGAGTAGAGAACGCTGACGAAGATGATGATTTTTCTTCTTCATCTGACGAAGAAGACATCGATGAGTCACTCTCATCAAACATTATTAGAGAAATCCAAGAGGGCCTCTACACCTGCCTTGTGTGCACCTCCGAGATCGACCAAGACTCCACCGTGTGGTCTTGTCGCTCGTGCTATCGTGTGTACGACTTGGACTGTATCAAAGATTGGGCAACTCGTGGATCATCCACAGACAAGGCCTCCAAGGAGTGGAGATGCCCCTCGTGCAACATTGCCACCAACAAGATCCCATCCCGCTTCACATGCTGGTGCGGTCGTGTTACTAAACCTCACCCGAACTCGCTTATTCCCTTCAGTTGTGGTAATTCGTGTACCTACAAGTATGACTCTTGTATCCACTCGTGCAGTTCTGTTTGCCACCCAGGATCTCACCCAATATGTGGGGCCATGGGTCCACTTATGAAGTGCCAGTGTGGTTCCCACGAACAGCAGTTGCCATGCTTGATAACTCCTTATGCAAACGGATGGACTTGCGACGATCCATGCAATGTCGTATTATGCGATTTGGGTCATAAATGTACCCAAGGGTGCCACACAGGATTCTGTGGGCCTTGTCAGGATACCATTGACGTCAAGTGCTATTGCGGCAAGGAAGACTTGTCGGTGAAATGCAGCGATAAGCACTTCAAGTTGTGCAAATCAGGTGATACTGAATGGGTTGGAGGTGCTGCTTGCGCTTCCAAGACAAAGGTCTACTATGACTGTGATGTGCACTTTGAAGAGTACTCCTGTCAACCTTTACCAGATAAACAAGTTTGTAAACTATCACCGTCAAAAATTGATACTTGTTATTGTGGGGCGACGAAAGTTGACTCCCAAAGAACAAAATGCACGGACCCCATCCCCGAGTGTGAAAACGTGTGTAACAAGCTTTTACCTTGTGGATGCCGCTGCTTGCTCAAATGTCATGAGGGCGAATGTAAATGCTACAAGTTCTTTGAAGTTCCGTGCTCGTGTGGCTATGAACTGTTTAGAGTTGCTTGTAAATTCGTCCAGCTGGGCCAAAAACCTCGCTGCAAGAGAAAGTGTGCCATTTTACTCAACTGTAAGAGACATTACCACAGAGAAGAGTGTTGTCCGTTTGAAAAGATAGCTTTTGCTCGAGAGAAATCTAAGAAGAAGGCCATTCGTAACAATACAAGGTCCAATTTCGATGACGATTTGATGTCTTTGGAAGCAGAACATATCTGTACTAGAACCTGTAACAGGTTGAAATCTTGTGGACAGCACTACTGTGAAGCTTTGTGCCACCCAGGCAACTGCGGAGTTTGTCTTGAATCTTCAAACGAAGATCTAGTCTGCAATTGCGGCAAAACAGTCATTGAAGCTCCTGTCCGTTGTGGAACTGTTTTGGTGTGTCGTGAACAGTGTACTCGCAGAAAGGAATGTTACCATAAGCCAGAACCACATCCATGTCACGACGACTCCAAGTCTTGTCCTAAGTGCACCACATTGGTCAAGAAACCATGTAACTGTGGTTTGAAATTGGATATTCCTGGTGTGATGTGCTCCCAAACAAACATTACTTGCGGGCACACCTGTGTTGTTCCAAAGTCATGTGGACACGCGTGTCTCCGTGTGTGCAACCCCAAGTGCACGAAGGAGAACATCCACGACAGCTCAACTGTGTGCCGTTCTGACTGTGGCAAACTCAGAACAAACTGCCCGCATAAATGTAAGCTCAAGTGTCACTCAAACAAGAATGGTGTCAGCAAGATCTGCGATGTTACTCAGTGCTCTGAGTTGGTGCTGGTGTCGTGTGAGTGTGGCCGTCTTGTTCAGAAAGTCAAATGTGGAGCATCTGGTGAAGAATCTACAAAAATTGGCCAAGTTTTGGAGTGTGATGAGGAGTGTGCTCAAGCCAAACGGGACAAGGAATTGAGAGATGCATTCAATATAGCATCCATCGGAGAGACTTCGCCTTCTCTTGACGAAACGTACCCAGCTTCTGTTTTGTCTACATTTGCAAGACAAACAACATGGTGTACTAGGATTGAAACAACAATGAGAAACTTTGTTATTGATTACTTCAAGCAGCAGGAAGATGGTGTCAAGACGGTCAAGCGTACGCACCACTTCGGGCCAATGAACCTGCCTCAGCGTACATTTATCTATGAACTTGGTGAATGTTTGGGCTTATACACGGAGTCGCAAGACCCTGAGCCTAAAAGAACCGTTTTTATTGTTATTACACGAAAGTCAAGTGTACCAGAGAAGACAATTGCAGAGGTTTTGCAAAGAAGAGCGGAATTGCTCGCTCAGGAGGCAAAAGTGGAAGACATCAATGACTTCAATGCTTTGGTAATTCAAGACGTATTCTTTGCCATAACCAAGCAGGACATCGAATCCGCCTTGCAGCCTGTTATTGAAAGGTTTTACTTTAACGAGCCAGTTTTGAAATGGATCAAGGACTCTACCTTTATTTTCTATTCCAATGCCAACTACAAGGAAGCGAAGGACGACAAGTTGCCCCAATTAGCAAAGGCTGTGCTCAGTGTTTTGAGAGACAAATCTATGGCCTTCAACTGCAAGTTGTGCTTTATTGACGATGAAGCACTGCACATTTTGAAAATTGCCGAAGACAGAAAACCTGCAGAACTGGTGAACGACACTGAGATCAAGAGTGACAATGCTTTTGACTTATTGTTAGAAGAGGAAACTCAGGATTAAGTTTTTTTGAATTCATATACTTTTAGAGTTACATTACATTTATATTTAGAAATTTGATAATGTACATTTTTGATAATTGAGTTACATGTAGATCTGTTCTGCTCAGCACAGTTGCAAGAAAAGGCTATAATTTGGTCTACCTTAGTAAAGTGCTTAGCTCAATTCGAGTCTGCTTCAGGAGCTGACTCTACCACTGGAGCAGCTTCTTCTTTTGGGGCAGCATCTTCCTTTGGAGCAGCTTCTTGCACCGCAGAATCTTCCTTCGACTCATGCTCTGCATTGGCAGACTTGTGCTTTCTGCGTCTTTTTGTCTTTTCTTCCAGTGGAGCAGTCTCCGAGTCTGGCTTCCTCTTCTTTATGCTTAAAGGATTGGGCTCTCTGGCACCTCTCCTCTTTTTAGGTTGTGGTGCTTCTTCTGAACCAGGAGTGGCCGGAACAGTAATATCTTCGTGTTTGGCATCTTCTGTGCCTGTAGTTACATGCTTTGAATTCAATCCAGCAGTTAACTTTTTATTCTCAAAACGTACCAGGTACTGGCTACTGGCATCGGAAAGTGGCTCCATGACCATCACAGAACGATTCATATAGACTAATGGCACACCAGGAGTCTTTCTGAGGAGCTTTCTTAAGTCGTGGTTCTGCGCAGCAATGATATACCTATGCTTGTTTTCACCTTTGATGACTGTGACGGCTTGAATGCATTCATTCGGGTCTATAGCTTCCCTGTGATTACAACGACGTCTTTCGAACTTCTTTCCCACTTCAATTGCAGCTTGGTCCTTGGTCTTGTACAAGGCTTCCATGCAGCATTGTGTGATCATTGGTTTGGTTTCACCTTGGATGGTTCTGTTCAAGCCCTTTTCTATATCAAACGAAGCTTGGTGGCATGCAACAACCAAATCCGCGTCTATTATAGTTTGGAAAGGCTCTCTGAACTTGAAGGTGTGTAAGTACACGTTCATCTGTTTCTTGTACGCCTTAGCCCTCTTTTGTCTCATGTCTACTGTTGGTGTGTTACGTCTTTAGATAAGTAGTTGATTCTATAATTTTTCAAGAGATGAGATGTGGTCCTGCATGCAAAAATCGTATAACCTCGAGCCCCACCAAACTTCGAAATAGCGAATAGTGTCATTGAATAGAAGAAACCTACGCATTGATGCCCATAGGAAGATCTAGTATATTTCAATGTTATTGAGGGTTCTAATGTGATTTTTTCAAGTGAAAAGGGTGAAAATTGAAGAATTTAGACTAGAAGGGTTGGTGGAGCCCTACCCAGTCTTTATCTTAAGAGAAGTAGTGTTCGACTATGAGGGCTTTGCTAGAAGGTGCAATGGTCTAAGATTGTATATCATCGTTTCTTAACCTTCTTCAGTTGCCTAAAATAACCTCTAAACCTTCTTCATACCCTTCACAACCACTGGGATCATTCCTCCAGTTGGAATAGTGAATTTACGGTGTCCAATCACAGTTATGAACGAACGGATAGTACCAGCGTGGCAAGTGATCGAGATAACAGGTTCCTCATCTTCATTGAAGATCTTCTGCAAAACACCATTCACACGGAGAAATTGCTGGTGTAACTGTTCTCTATTGTCGGCATAGTGTACAGCAAGCTCGTCGGTCTCGCTGAAGCCTGGCTCGAACACAACAAAAGGGTACTTTTCCTTTATTTCAGACTTGGTGGATCGAGTGTGACAGAGATGTACTCCGATAGTTTCACGTAGATGCTCCACCACTAGTGGAGTTGGCGTTTTCTGGGATTCCCAAGTGTGTTGCAATGTGGATAGCGATCTCAGCAATGGGGAAACATAGAAGCTTCCAGGGATGGGAGCTCCCTTGAGGATTTGGTCATTCCAGCAATCTCTGTTCTCCTTTGCCTGGGCAATTCCCAACGGTGTCAACTTGGCATCAGGTCCGTACTCGATCTCTCCGTCTGTTCCAAGATACTTCCATTTGGATATCCATTCAGACTTGGGGTACTTACCGTAAGCAATGTTATGCCAGCCTTCACCGTGCCGAGCAAGGAACAACAATTTGTAGACTGCACTGTCTGAAGACCTGTTCAAGGTGTCGAGTCTCTCTCTCATGACATCCCACGGCTCTAGAGCACCGAAGTCTGCAACTGCGTAGTTGAACTCCATATCATTGGTGTCGTCGCTGGATTGGGTGAAGAACAGGTCTACTGTTGAAAACGCCCATGGGTATTCCTCTGCTTTTGCTTTGCTGAGGTGGGTGTGGTAGACATCGTCTTGTTCTAGATCTGCATGGGCATCTACGTGGTCACGTTGTACTGGAATCAATAAGCTCATACTGGCACGAAGTTCAATTTTTCACTTTCAGTGGAGAATGTTCAAGATGGTGATTCAAGAACGTAGACAGTATTTAAGTAGACAAGTACCACGGTCACTTTGTTGATACACTTGTTTCGCTGATTCAACAAACTGTATGACGTTTTTGGAGCTGTGTATGGATCTCGGTAAAACTGTATTTTGATACTAGGTGGATTTGTGACCTGACTGAGTCATAGTGTGATACTTGCACAGCTTGTTGGACTACGAAGTTAAATTATAGTTTGAGTGGAGTAATCGCCAAGTCTGAATGACAAACTGAAGATGCTCATGAGCCAGTGCCCTTTCAGCAGAATGTGCTCTCTTCAAGACCAACCAAGCCAAATCAAGTCGGGAAGGTCAACTCCGAACGAGGTGCTTAGTCCCACGACAAGTGAGAATTCACAAATGGGAGACGATACCGTCTGAAGGCATCAGTGTCGGTATTACAGACACTTAGAATGGCCGAGGTTTGATAATTCCTGGGTTCCTTAGCTGTACAACATACTGGAACTACAAAGGTTACTTTGAGAATGGTGTTGGTTCTTCAGTAAACTCTTCCAGCCCAGGCGGACTCAATGATTCGATACTGATCAACTAGTCTACCCACTGTATCTGAGAAAGAGGTCTAAATTCTTCATGCTGGATTCTTTTCGCAAAGGACTAAGCTGCAAAGACACTTGCCAACGAATTTACCAATAGATGTTACAGATAAAAGGGTGTTCAAGTGATTGGTGGTATTTTCTATTGTTTTCGCAGCCAAATGGATTTACTTAGTACTGCTTATTGCACAGTTTTGGCATAGATTCACCAGCATACTGGAGAATTATGGAAAACGTACTTTCGTACAGAGTGCAACTTATAAGATGAAGAAGTGAAAATATGGAAGTGCAGGTGATCTCACTACTCTAATTGAAAGTCATGGTTCGTGCTGGCCTTCAGCTTCTAAGAGATTATCTCAAACAGATATCCAAGCTATCGAAGCGAAACACCTCAAAGAATTTGAATCTGGAAGTCTTATCAGTGGACTCTTCGAGAGTGTGACCACCGTAGGAAGTTCAAAGGACCCAACAAGAAAGGTTTCGAATGCAGCTTTACTATCGTAAAGCCCTACTCGAAGTGACGGCATATCGTATAGTTGTTCAGAGTGAAAATACGATTCAGCTACTTGGTAACAAGCTACCAGCTCTAGAGAGTAACGAACAAATAACCTCCTGCTCATCCGAGAATCTAATTGCAAAGCAGACAATGCTGAGCATTTCTACGACGAAAACCAGTCTTCTCAAAACCAAAAATGTACCAAAGGTTATTTGTTGGAATTGTTGAAATTTCACTTAAATTCCGTAGTTCAACAATATATACCCCAGATATCACCCAATTTCAACCAACGGTCCGCCAAAACCATTCCAATTTTCGAGCACCTCCAGGCTGAACAAAGCAGTCACACGCAATTGCGTACGATAAGTATACTACTTTTTGCACCCACGCCTCATACCCTGGTCGTTGTTGTGTGTCGTAGATTCGTGTCGTTTTTTTTTCTGTGTCGTGGATTCTGGACATGTTGGAGCATTCTGGTGATAAAAAAAATATTGAACAAAGGGTAAACAAAACACAACCAAAACCGTTGAACATGGAAACGGAATCAGAGACGCGTAAGCGAGCTTTGGAACTGCCCGAGCAACAACCTCAAGACAACGAAGTAAAGGGGAACAGCAATGGAGTCTCGGAAAACGGAACGTCCGAAAATGGCGTTTCTGAGAACGGAAGTTCAGTACAGGGGACTTCTGAGAAGAGGATCAAGTTGGATACTCTGGATAATATAGAACCTGAAGAAACAGAAAACAACACTCAGGAAAACGATAAGAACGCCTCGGAATATACTCAGGGACATGCAGCGGATGAGGAAGTGGAAGTGAATGAGAACGACACTGAAAAATACCTCGAAGACGAAGATAAAGTGGCTGAAGATGTCGTGGATGTTCAGCCAGCCGAAGAATCTTTGATAATTGAAGATGCTAACAACGGCGAAATAACCAATGCGGTCTCAGACAGTGTTGAAGATGCCGAAAATGCTGAAAACACTGAAAACGCGGAGATTATCGAAGAGTTAGAAGACGTATTCAACATTGACTCCACCAACAAAAATCCAGACGATAACGAAACAAATGACGATGATAACGAGAAGAACTCTGAAGCTCTTGAACAAGAGCACGACGAAAATGAACAAAAACAGGATGCTACGGCACAAGTATTTCCAGAAGAACAAAACGAGGATGATAAAAGCCAAAAATCGCCAGCACAAGATGCTGAGACCACACCACAAGACAACCAAGAAATACAGGAATCTAATTATAATGACCCTGCAGTGGATCTTGAAGAACAACAGGTGAAGTCAGAACAAATTTCGGTTGAAGAAACTGCCAACGAGGTGGACATCGCCATAACTGAAAAATTCGAAGACATTGAAAGTCAAGCTCAGGTAGAGTTTGTTGAAACCCTTGACGTAAAAATAAGCGACCCAGATTCAATGGACTTGGACATAAAAGAAGAAGAGCAAGAACAAAAGGCGATAAAGGAAGAAATACTCGAAGAAATAAAGCAAGAATCGCCGACAGAGACACCCAAAATAGAGGAATCATCTGTGGCCCTCCGAGAAAACCCTTCACTGGCTGCTTTGAAAGTGCTGGTGCAAGAGGCTCCTGAGCTCATAGTTGTTCCACCAACAAAACCACAACTCTTCTATACGCCGTTGAAAACTGGCTTGGTGTACGATGTGCGCATGCGTTATCATGCTAAGATCTTCACTTCGTACTTTGAGTATATTGATCCTCACCCAGAAGACCCTCGCCGTATCTACCGTATATACAAAAAACTCGCGGAAGCAGGCATCATCCAAGATAGCTCCCTTTCAGGTTCGGAAGATATAGGACCTCTCATGGTGAAAATCCCCATTAGAGAGGCCACTGCTGAGGAAATCTTAGAGGTCCACTCGGAAGCCCATTTACAATACATTCAACTGACTGAATCAATGACTCGTGAACAGTTATTAGAGGAAACAGAGCGTGGAGACTCGATCTATGTGAATAATGATTCCTTCATTTCTGCGAAATTGTCATGCGGTGGTACGATTGAAGCCTGCCGCGCAGTTGTTGAAGGCCGTGTTAAGAACTCACTTGCTATTGTCAGGCCGCCGGGCCATCATGCAGAACCAGAAACTCCAGGAGGGTTTTGTCTCTTTAGTAATGTTGCCGTTGCTGCAAAAAACATTTTGAAGCAGTACCCAGAATCCGTTCGTAAGATTGTGATTGTAGACTGGGATATTCACCACGGTAATGGGACTCAGAAGTCTTTCTACGATGACCCAAGAGTGCTTTACATCTCGCTCCACCGTTATGAAAACGGTAGATTCTACCCTGGTACCAAGTATGGTAATTCCAACCAGGTTGGTGAAGGACCAGGAGAAGGGTTCAACCTCAATATCCCCTGGAGATCCCAGGGCATGCATGATGGGGATTATATATACACTTTCAACAAGGTGGTTTTGCCTGTGATAACTGAGTTTGACCCGGATTTGATGATTATTAGTTCTGGTTTTGATGCTGCTGACGGTGATATAATTGGTGGCTGCCATGTAACGCCATCTGGATACGGAACAATGACACATATGTTGAAAGGAATAGCAAAGGGAAAATTGGCCGTGATTTTGGAAGGTGGATATAACTTGGATTCGATCAGCAAAAGTGCCCTTGGTGTGGCCAAAGTATTGGTAGGTGAACCTCCTGAAAACACAGTACTGCAACAACCTCACTTGGAAACGATCGAGGTGGTGGATGAAGTGATCAAAATTCAATCAAAGTACTGGAAGTGTCTACAACATGGAATGCCCAAAAAATCGTTTGATGACATTTATGATTTATCGAATGAGAACTCTGCTTTCAAAGTTGTTAGCATCTCGGAGCCAATACGTGCACACCAGTACAATGAGCTCTCTACAAACCATCAGTTCATCTCAGTACCAATAATAGCCAACTTCACAGAGGGCGAAAAGTCTACCAGCTTCACCACTGAGTTGCCCCGCAACTTGGAGGATATTGTGGTGGCCAGTCCAAACATATACAACGCTGAGAGTATTGTCTTAACTATACACGATCCACCGGATGTTTGGGCTAACCTCAACCCTATCAATGGTGTCATTGAGGGTAGCTCCCTGGTTGTCTTGGAACACCCATTGTTGCAGATCATGGGCAAAATCCAAAGTGAAAGAGAAAGTGCCACGGATGATTCAAAGGACAAGGTTGGTTTCATCGATATCAATATCCCTTCGTTTCAGTTGCCGATTCCAGCAGGTGCTTCTCTGTTCTCTATTTTCAAACAGGACGAATCGTCCAACCCAGGTGGCTCTTACAACCCAACTATCTTTGCACAGGAGTTGCTCTTGTATATTTGGGACAACTACTTATCGTATTTTGGCCAGTTGAAAAAACTTGTATTTGTCGGATTTGGTGACGCATACCAATCAATAGTTCATCTTTTTGGAAAGAGACCACTGCAGGATATCAAGGAATTAGTGAAAGGAACGGTGGTGTTCGTCAACAGGTCCAATTTGAAGTCCCTTGTGCCGGTGATGGACGAGTCGATGGTGGATTGGTACTACCAAAACTCTGTCATATTCACGAGTTGTATGAACCCATGTTGGCAGAACGCAAATGGAACAGCTAAGAACGGTTCAGCTCCTGGTGCTAACGGGAACTCTGAGGGGGCCATTGATGAGACTAAAAAACCAAGACGTAAATTTGGCCGTGTTTTGAAGAGCAGTGTCGACGGCTTGTACGATGTGATAAATGAGAAGTTTGATGAAGGGGTCGACTTCATATTGGACTCTATTGAAGATGAATCGGGACTGAGTAGCTAAGACAAAGAATATACTCTGTCTCATAAACAGTAAAATTCTATACATTATCTTCAGTGGAGCTTAAAATGCATTATATTGTAGAGGGTGAAATCCAAAGGAACATTTACTTTGTATTTATGCTAAGGTTACTTTGACTAACAGCTCGGTATTATCGTATCACACGTAGCTTGGAAAGCGTCTAGCGAACTGCTTTTCCAAGTCGTCCAAGTCTGGTAATGAGATCTCGCTGGCGTCGCTGAGACGGCGGTCTGAAGCTGCCAGTGCCTTTAAGTGACTGGGCTTTGTAGGCTTTGGAGGAGTCTTCTTGGCACTGACTGTTGCGCTTCTGACAGGAGGAGTAATCGCTTTGTAGCTAGCCAATACTTGTGCGGTGCTGCTTCTGGCTTGTGGTTTCTTGGCTGATAATGCCAATGGGATCTTTGGTGGAACGAGACCCAGCTTGCGCTTTGACTCAAGAGGTGGTGATGGAGATGACAGCTTGTTGATCGCATCGATCTCTTCATCTGGTGCCACATCAGTGTATCTGCCATATCCTTTGGCAGTTTTCTTCAAGCCTGTGCTGATTGGGGCGATGATTTCAGACTCCTGATTTGTGAATAGTATTTGCATACGTTTTTGAATAGAGAGCTTTTTCAAGCCAGTGTCTGGAGATGTAGTAGGTTTAACTGAAGATGATGCGGCAGCCAGTTTGGCAATGTGGCTAGTGGCAGACTTAGCAGTAGGTTTGGCAGCTGGTTTGACAGCTGGTTTGGAAGTCAGCTTGACAACACTAGTGCTTGGGGTCGTTTTCGAGCTCTTTCCTGTGGACTTGTGCGAAACAGTAGGCTTGAGGGAGCTACCCATCTTTGAACTTTTGACCTGTGCCGACTCCTTTGCCTTCTCTCTTTCCTTCTCTCTTTCCTTTTCCACTTCTCTTTCTCTGGCCATCGATCTTGGAGTCACGTCTCTTTCCCTGTCTCTGGCAGTTGGAGTGATATCTCTTTCTCTTGCTTCTCTTTCTCTACCCCATTTCTTCTTCTCATTGGTGTGGTTAGCTGTGAGCGAACTAATGGAGCCACCTGTGCTGATTTTTCGCAATATCTTTAAAGAAGCTTTAAAACTTCCACCAGTGTCCTGCCGTTGGTTTTCTTCCTCTTTACCACGAAGGAAGTCCAAGGTATTGGTAGCCTCATTCTGATCAGGAGCTATCTGTTCATTCAGCTTCGTGATTTCGATCTGCAGCTGTATGTAATCTTGTATGGAGTTGGAACTCTTGTTGTGCTGCGAATAGCTCCCTTCAATAAAGCTCTTGGGTCTATCATAGGTTGAGTTGGGTCTACGAAGCAAGCTCGATTTGTCTATCGAACTGAAAGGATCTTTTCTAGGAGGTAAGGATGGTACACTCGGTTGTGGTGCAGGTGCGACGACTTTCTGGACAGCAGGTTGAACTTTGCCTGTTTGGCTGTGTCTCATATGTCTTACACTATACGGAATGACTTCCGGCATTGGAACACCTTTCATGGCTGCGATTTCTCCCAAAAGTTGGACTGCGTTTGGTCTCCGTCTTGGATCCTCGCGTAAACAGCACTTGACGATGTTCTTCAATCTTGGAGAAAACATCAGACCAGGCTGGTCTTTGAACTTGAGAGTGGTGGCACAGTTTAGGATGTCCAGCTCCATATCCTGCATTGTTTTCTGCAGAGCCAGCTCGAACGGAGTAGTGTAGTAGAGCAACTTGTACATGAAGACCCCCAAGGCCCAAATGTCCAGCTTATCGTCGATTGGGAAGCCCCTGGTGAGGTCTATCATTTCTGGCGACTTGTACTGTGGAGTTGTGTGCTGCATGATGTCCTCACGGACCGCTGCGAACTCCTGGGGAGTAGTGGGAGGAGGAATGTAGCCTACAGAGCTCCCAAAATCACACAATTTGAACACGCCGTGTCTATCGATCAAGACGTTTTCGATCTTGATATCGCGATGGATCAATGGTGGTTGTAAGTGATGGCACATGGCAGTTGCCGCGGTTATTTCGTACATGATGGTGAGAATTTCAGGCTCGGTGAGCTTATTCATCAACCTGGAGTTCATCATATCGATGAGACCGTTGTTCTCGCAGTACTCCATGAGTAGGAAAACCTCGTACAGCTGAGACGACGGAGTGGTGCCACTGGATGCGCTGTTCTTGGACGCGGTGTCCATTCTGGAAGCATGTGAGTCGATGTAGCTGACAATATGCTTGTTGCCTCTCAATCGGCGCATGGCATCCACCTCTTGCCGTAACAAGGTTAGTTCCCACTTGTTGGGAACCTCCACCCTCTTCAAGCACGCCACCAGCGAGCCCTGGAACGGTGGATCGATATTACAGGTGTACACATAGGCGAATCCTCCCTGTGAGAGGTATTTGATGATGCTGATCTTGTGTGAGCCCACCGATAGCTTGGTGCCAGGTAGGTATGCATTTGGCGGAGGCGCGGGCATTCCGGCGGTTCAGTCTTGTGTGTGCTGGGTGCTGTGGTGGTGTTGACGGAGCTCTGATCACTTCTTTGAGCTGTCTGTGATTGGATCTATTTTTGTTCGGTGTTCTTTGGACACAGCAATTGCAATACTTCTGACGTTTGTGGATCGACGCCTGACACGGATTGGTACGGGGCAGAGGGGCGGTTTCAACAAAGCTGGTCTTGTGTCGGTAGCCCTATGGTGGCGTTGGTGAGTTGCTGCTGATACCTCTTTGATTCGTGACTGGGCAATAAAATTCTTGTGTGCGTGTGCGATTTCAGGCTAGGGTGAAAAGTAGGCTGGGTCAAGTTTAGTGAGGAATTAGCGACACTTTTCTCGCGACACGTTTCCAGCGACACTTTTCCACCGCGATTCTTGGCACTTTAGGGGGAGCTGCCTAGCGACGATTCTGCGAGGACTCTGTGTATTGGTGTAATTTGGCTAAGAGTAGCCTGAAAGGACTGTGGAGTTGTTTTGAGAGTACTGCTGGTGCAATTCTTGCTTCACAAAGTTCCAGCTCGCTCGTGGTGTACATTTTGGTGGGGTTATTGGGGGACTTTGTTGGTGCTGTGTTCGCTATAATTCGAGTGTAATTGAGGTGTACTGAGGATTTTCTCACTATTTGCGATTTCCGCCTCCACTTGAGTCTTTTTTGATTTGTAAAGCAGTTTTACGATCAACGGAGGCTCTTAAAACACAGCTAGCTCGTCATACTGCTCATTATCCATTGACAAACACAAGTTTGCTGAAGGTTGAGTCTTCTCCAATGTGTATCCGCGTGACTTGAGTCAGCATTCTCTTCAATGGATGCAAATCAAACCATTGCGCTTCTTCTGGAAGCTCTTACATAAGCAGCAGCCGGTACAGATTCGATGCATTTTTCAGGCATCTCTCGATTCACTCCACACTACAGCTATGAAACTCTACTTTGAAGCAGAGAAGTACGTCGCTCCATCCAAAGGCCCAAAGGGCCACGGAAGTCTACAGCTGCGAATCTTCAATGACAAGACGCTCACAAGTGCCCCAAAGCACTTGTATGCTGTCGTATACTCCACCTTGAAGTACAAGGAATACATACAGATGGTGATCAAAAAGTCCAAAATCAAGCAAGAGCTTGCCAAACACAGAAAGCATAAGGTCAGCGACGCCTTGTTGATGTTGCTAGTGCACGACTTGGTGTTTTCGCCAAAGGGACGGATTCAGAGTGGGAAGCACCCCATCAAGGACTTGATCTTGGCCAACAAGACGAGACTCTCCGCCGAATTCACAAAGATGAAGTTGAAGTATAAGGTCAAGAGTGCCATGGAGTTGCCCACGAGCGGATCTGACGACGAAACACCGGTTCGTTGGTTCAGGGTCAACACAATCAATCTGTCCGAAGAAGAGGTGTTTGAGCAGGAGTTCTTCAAGAACTTGACCCCTGTGGATACTTTCCAAGAGGTGAAGGAACAGCTGGGACGCATCTACAAGGATGAGTTCATACCACATTTATACGGAATCAATCCATCGGACAGACTCACGGCAACACTGGCATACTTACAGGGAAGCGTGATTATTCAGGACAGAGCACTGTGTTTCCCAGCACACATTTTGACCGAACCAGCACGTAAACATGTGGAGGTGATAGACGCTACTGCAGCACCAGGGAACAAGACCACGCATGCAGCGCAGTACCTCCACGAATCAGGCGGTGGGGTGTGCTATGCATTCGAGCGAGACGTGAAACGTGTGGAGATATTGAAGAAGATGTGTGGCATAGCAACGGGCACGGTGGTAATGGACCTGAAAAGAGCAGTGTCCACTCCAGACAAGCCTCGAAAGGACAACTCATCTCTCATCCAGATCACGCACTTGGACTTCACCACAACCAAGCCCCTGGACTTTGAGCATGTCACTGGCATTCTTGTGGACCCCAGTTGCTCTGGGTCGGGGATCTTTGGGCGTGCCGTGGAGGATGCCGTGGAGGAAGAGAACGGAGAGGAAGAAATAGACACGGAAAGACTCCAGAAGTTGGCACTGTTCCAGTTCAAGATCGTCAAGCACGCCATGCAGTTTCCTCTGGCCAACCGTGTGGTGTACTCCACCTGCTCGATACACCCACACGAGAACGAAAGGGTGGTTGTGGACTTGCTCACGGACCCCGAGCTCCAGCAGGCTGGGTGGAGACTCGACGTTCGAGAGAATGTCTTGAGCACCTGGCCGCGCCGTGGCTGGACAGAGGAGTTCTCCGCATTGGCGTCCACGGAGGACGAACGCACCAAATTGGCTGGAGGGTGTGTCAGATCTGTGCCGAAGGAGGACGGAGGCATTGGCTTTTTTGCTGCCTGCTTTGTTCGAGCCGTTCAATAGATGCACACGAACTCAGATCGACCGTTATCTACTACAGTGCATTATCGGATGTCTAAGATCCAGATCCACACCACGATTAAACCACCGTTCTCCACACAAACCCTCGCTGCACCCGTCCGCTCGTGTGGTGTATGTACAACAACAGAACGGCGTGCCTCAGATAGAAACTCGTGCCGCAACTCCACCGTTCTTCGTATAGCATGTTCCTTGCGCTCCGATGGCTCAATTTCCCAAAGGATCGAAATTACAAAGACTTAATCTAATCACATAATCTCGTTTATCTGTACCTCTCCGTATTTTGTGCTCGAGCACCGTCTGCTTGGAGCTGGGTCTGCTGATCCTGGTGGTGGACTCGCCTTAGGCTGGTGCCAAGGCTTAGGCCGAATGCGGTGCGATGCAATTCTCGGAAATGCCTTCCGGCCTCCGAGATTTCCTCGAGGGTGCTGCTCCACACCTGCGACTCTCCAGCACCTGCTCCAGACTCGTCATTCCTCTCAGCAAAGCCCACCACCGCTATTATTGGTCCTCTGTAGTGCTCTGGGCCTGTCCTGTATTTTTCGCCTGAAATGACGTCTCCAAATTTCACAAGGTTTCTTTTGTTCGGAACGTAAATCCGTTGGGTGCAAAATAGGCTTTATCCAGTTTAAGCTGACTGGCTGCTTTGATATGTGCCGCACGAGTACAAGGACACATTGTTGAACACACCAAAACAGCACTGGTCCCTGATTGAAACGGGAAAGAGGAGCCTGCGACCCTTGAACCCCTCGGACAGCCACCATGGTGGTGGTGGTGGTGGTCCTGGTGGAGTCGAACTGGTCTTCTTGTCGTTGAAAGTGCTGTTGAACCTAGCCCAACACGAGCAATATGTCAAGCCAGATGGCCCGGATCATCTTGTGGAATCCCGAGAGTTTCCAGCTTGTCAAAATCCAAGTGGGGAAAAGTGGCCGGTCAGGATGCGCTACTCCGTTTTGGTTTTGTCCCAGAGGATCACGGCAATTCCAACACTCCTACCCTTCGCTCGCAAACACCCGAGATAACCAGCTGGACACCGTTTGGAGCACGAAGGAGGCTCAAGTGCTTATCGTTTCCACGTCCTGTCATTGCCTGTCACCAGAGATAACCCTCGCTTGCAACACCTCCACGAACAAGCTTTATCAGCATCTCACCGGTGTCGAAAGATGGATCTACATGCGCCACTTCATCAACGACGAGCACACAAAGACGGTGCACTTTGCATTATTAGTCTTGTGTTAGTCTTTTGGGGCCTGTCCCTCTGACCCGTTGCGCTTCTTGCCGGTGCTGCTGGCAACGTCGATCCACTTGCAAAGTCGATAAGAGTACCCACGTTAAAAAATATTATTTTAGATTAATGTCGATAATCCACTGAGTGTACGGCAAACCTACACCATACGAGGCGCGGAAGGTACCATGGTTCTAACCCACATACCTAGAAGGGTAAACATCTTTATCTCCAATCTCTTTGGACCTCTAAACAAGGGCTCAATCTCAGCTACCAGCCGGCACAAATTCGCTGATAGCTGCAAATATAAATTGGACTCGAATTCCACCCAGATGTTGAAGGATTTCAGACCCCAGTTATTATCTACACCGCTTCTCGTCAAACATGCTCAGCTCTCTCAAGGCAGCCTTGGCCCCTAAAAAAGAGAAGGAGGAAGATACCGACAGTTCCCAGATCGAAAATGAAAAAGCCATTGGAACCACCTCCGCAGTAGACCTTGAGCACTACGGTGACAAGCACCTCGAGCTTGTGGTGTCGAGATCACAGGAGTTTGACCCGGTGACCTCCCACTTGGCCAAGGAAATCTTGGAAGATGAGTACGCAGCCTTCGTTGTCGAAGATGACTCTCCGTATGCCGAAGTCAGAGCCTCGGTTCCCTCCACAGATGATCCTACCTTGCCACAGTCCACTATTAGAGCCTGGGTTTTGGGTATGATTTTGACCACTATTGGTTGTGGTATGAACTTGTTGTTCTCGCTCCACTCGCCTTCTTTCAACATTACCACTTATGTCACCTCGATTTTGGCCTGGCCTTTGGGTAGGCTCTGGGCGGCCTACTTCCCTAAGTGGAAGATCTTTGGTATGGAATTGAATCCTGGTAAGTTTAACATCAAGGAGCACGCTCTTATCACCATTATGGCAAACGTCTCCTTCTCTGGAGGTGCTGCCTACGCTACTGACATTTTGCTTGCTCAAAACAGATATTACGGTTCCGACTTTGGCTGGGGATTCGACTTGTTGGCTATCTGGTCGACCCAGTGTATCGGTTTTGCCTTTGGTGGTATAATCAGAAGGGTTGTCGTATACCCTGCTGCTGCCATCTGGCCTGCTAACTTGGTCACAACCACTTTCTTGACAAATATGCACATTAACGAGAACCACGAGGCCAACGGCTGGAAGATCTCCAGATTGTTATTCTTCGGAATTGTCTTCTGCTCATCATTCGTCTACTACTGGTTCCCTGGCTTCATTTTCCAAGGATTGTCATACTTCTCCTGGATCACTTGGATCAAGCCAGACAACGTCATTGTCAACCAAATCTTCGGCTGCTCCACTGGTTTGGGTATGTTCCCTAACATGATTGCCTTGGATTGGAACCAGATTGCTGGTTACATCGGCTCTCCATTGATTCCACCTGCATCCACTCTTGCCACCATCTTGGCTTCGCTCGTGCTTATCTTCTGGATTGTTGTCCCAGGTATCCACTACTCTAACACTTGGTACTCCCAGTACTTGCCAATTTCTTCTTCTGGTTCATTTGACAGATACCAACAGAGTTACAATGTCTCAAAGATTATCGACAAGGCTACCTTGACATTCAACAAGGCAGCATACGAAGCTTACTCACCTTTGTTCTTGTCCACCACCTTTGCCATTTCGTACGGTTTGTCGTTCGCTTCTATCACTGCCACCATCATGCACACCGCCCTTTTCCACGGTCCAGAAATCATTCAACAGATCAAACAGAAGGAAAAGCCAGATGTTCACTACCGTTTGATGAAGAGCTACAAAGAAGTTCCAGACTGGTGGTTCGTTATTGTCTTCTTGGTTTTCTTTGGATTGTCCATCGCCACTGTTAGGGCCTGGAACACCGAGTTGCCAATCTGGGCACTTGTTGTGGCCTTGTTGATTGCCATTTTCTTTTTGTTGCCTGTGGCTATCATTTTCTCGAGAACCAACATCGCCGTTGGTCTTAACGTTGTTACCGAGTTCATTATTGGTTACATGCTTCCAGGTAAGCCAATGGCCATGATGTTCTTCAAGACCTTCGGTTACATCACGAACAATCAAGCCGTTACCTTTGCACAGGACATGAAGTTGGGTCACTACATGAAGATTGCTCCTCGTGTCTTGTTCAGTGCCCAATTGATTGCCACCTTGTGGGGATCTCTTGTTCAAATTGCAGTTTTGAGATGGGCATATGGTTCGATTGACGGTTTGTGTGAAACTGGCCAAGCCAATGGCTACACTTGTCCAAACGGTAAGGTTTTCTTCAACGCTTCGATCATTTGGGGTGTCATTGGTCCTCAGAGACAATTTTCCCAAGGTCAATTGTACTACGGATTATTGTTCTTCTTCATCATTGGCTTTGCCTTGCCTATCATTTCTTGGTTGATCTTGAGAAAGTGGCCAAACTCCCCAATTAGATGGATCAACTGGCCTGTCTTCTTCTCTGGAACTGGTTACATTCCACCTGCAACTGCTTACACTTACGGTTCGTACTGCGCAGTTGGATTGTTCTTCGGATGGTTTGTCAAGAGAAGATGGTTCCACTGGTGGACCAAGTACAACTACTCTTTGTCTGCTGGTATGGACATTGGATTGGCGTGGTCCTTGTTGTTTGTCTTCTTGTGTCTTAACTTGACCAACACTGTGTTCCCATCGTGGTGGGGTAACGATGTGGTCAACTCCACATTGGATACCAACAACACAGCCATCAGAGTTATCTTGGCTGATGGTGATGCCTTTGGACCATCTAAATGGTAAGCAACTAAAAGCAACTTCTCGATACTTGATTTCTTATAATAATATTAATAGCTTTGGGCATTCTCTATGGCCCTGCCTTTTTGGGGGGTTGTTTTCATATCTCTGCTTTCTTCCTCTTCGAATGTGAATCTGGAACTCTCTTGAATATAAATATCACTTGCGGGAAGCACTCAATTGAGGAGCATTGAAACGTGCTTGTTCTCTATACTTTCATGCCTCGTTTACTGCTCTCGTTGCAATCAAAGAGACGGTTTCTACCAGATTTGCATCAATAAGCACCATTTTTTGGGTCGATCTACATTTGCATCTTCTACCGTATCTGGTAGCGCACCCACCCAGGTAAGCTTGGGTTACAACCTCTCAAATCAAACACTCTAACTCCTTGTTCTCTCTGATTAACTGACCAGAACCTCTGCCACCCTCTCGAAAGCATGGCTGTGCTTCGTATCTCCTCCTCCACTAATACCAGCTCCGTTAAACTCCACACAACGGCTGCTGATCTCAGGGTCAGATTTCCGGTATACTGTCGTCTCGAGCCGATGCTCTTTGTCCACGTCGTATAACTCCAACGGGCAGTTGCGTGCCCCTACCGCGCTCGCGATCGGAACGACGAGCATGTCGCGCTGCGACATCCTATCGTAGCTCGCACTTTGCTGATTACCTGTCAGCCATGTCGCACAGTTAAGAGCAACGGGCCCGTCGTTTAGCGTGAAGACTCTGAATTTTCATCATTTTGCGACGCGAATATAAAAAGGAGGCAGAATTCTCCCGAATTTTCAATACAAACTCTGCAACTAGATAAAATGGCCAGCAAGGTATACAACGACTATTCGTCGTTCAACAACGCCACCACGTTTGCGGGGGTGTTTGAAAACTTCAACGAGTTATCTCAATTTTCGCTTATAGAGAAGGTTTGGGGGTCGATCTACTACTACTTTGGTAACGACTTGTTCACCACGGGCTTCATCTTTTTCCTCACCCACGAAATCACATACTTTGGTAGATCCTTACCATTTTTCATCATAGATCGGATCCCGTACTTCAAGAAATGGAAGATCCAGGACTCTAAAACTCCAAGCAACAAGGAGCAGTGGGAATGCTTCAAGTCGATCTTCATCTCCCACTTTTTGGTCGAGATTGTTCCAATTTGGGGCTTCCACCCGTTGTGTGAAAAGCTCGGAATCAGCTTCCAGATCCCATTCCCATCTATTCTGCAGATGCTTTTGCAGTTGGCTGTGTTTTTCGTGTTAGAGGACGCGTGGCACTATTGGTTCCATAGGGGCTTGCACTATGGTGTCTTTTACAAATACATTCACAAGCAACATCACAGGTACGCTGCTCCATTTGGAATGGCTGCAGAATATGCTCATCCTATGGAAGTGGCACTTTTGGGTGTTGGTACCGTTGGTATTCCAATTGCCTGGGTTTACTTCACAGGTAACTTGCATTTGTTCACCGTGTGCGTCTGGATCACCTTGAGATTGTTCCAAGCCGTGGATGCACACTCTGGATATGAGTTCCCATTCTCTTTACACAACATTTTACCATTCTGGGCTGGTGCTGACCACCATGACTTGCATCACCACTACTTCGTTGGTGGATACAGTTCATCTTTCAGATGGTGGGATTACTTTTTGGACACCGAGGCTGGTCCAGAAGCAAAGGAAGCCAGAGAGTTGAAGATGAAGTTGAAGGCAGAAAGGGCTCAGAAGAAGGCCATCTAGATCAAATACAGATGTTACTTCTTGTTGGTCGTATTTAATTGATGAAAGTTCAAGAACTGTACAATAGGTTCCTGCGGTGTAACTAGAATCAAAATAGAGTAATAATTAATACGTTTAATGTAGAGAACTTCAAAGTCGAAGATGAGGCCTTAGACAAATGTGAAAACTACATAGTTCTGGGTTCTATGAGAGGCACCAAATTTGTTCACCTCGAAGGTGCCGATATTCTTCATTCACTATCCAAGCTTCACTTCTTTGATACGAGTGGAATCTACAAGGGCCAGGTCAAGAACAATATTGTATATTTGAAGAATATAACCGACTTGGAAAGACTCCGACTCCAACTTGTCCAAAGATCTTGCTACAAGCTTGTCGTATTGACTGGATTTACCTCTCAGTTGTTCTACCCTTCATTATACTTTCCATCAGAATAACTTAGACTCGAGTATACTCACCGTATGCTCATCAGCTCATCTCTCAAAGTTCCCTCTCCAGCAGCCACTTTGCAAACTCCTTCCTCTTTTTAACCACATCAATGAACTCAACTCTTGAAATCAACTGCTCGTGGTTGTTCACTCCTATTTTCTCAATGATGCTAACTGCATCCTTCATCTCAATTGGTTTCAAGAACTCATGCCCCAGGTCAATCGGTTCATTGATAATGATATCATTCAAGACTCCATCCGCTTCCGTGGTGTGCTTTCCCCTTATGGTGTAAAATGGACTGTTCTTGATAGAATACACCAGTGCCACGATTATGAATGCTATTCCATAAAGAGTTTCGTGGACTATACTCTTGTTCAACGACGATACCAACTGGTGACTCTCGTAAGAGGAGTATCCCGCATGGATGAGGACCACCAGTCCAATTATGTATAACGTATTTGAGATCATGTTAACCTTTCTAGTTCGCTGTGTCTATTGCCTCTGAAGCTATGTTCGTGGAAAATAGGCTCTGAATAGTTGCGGAAGTCGGTGCTGCTCGGTATTCTCGTGCAGTATGTAGCTGAATGAACTGAGTCTAGCCTTAACTTGTTGAAATGTGTTGTTGACTTCCAAACGTGCTGAGTTCTAGTAGTTAAGCTCAATTATCACTGGGGAAACTCGTGATATTTTGTTCATTAGGACGCGAATTTCTCCTCAGCAAAACGAAGAAAACTTCGGTATTTTTTTGTAGTAGCAGCCACTTCCGATCACCCTGCCAAACACACTGTATCGGAATTGATAGGTGTAATTGCTCGACTAGTATAAGCCATGTCTGCCGAAAGTGCCATTGCGGCATCACGCACTGAGAGCATGAAAAAGGAGAAACCTTCTGTCCTCCCAGTTGCTACAGCAATTACGTTTCCAACGCATATAAACTCACTTGATGCTAAGATATTGCAGTACATCTACTCAATTGCCAAGTTGCAATTGTTCATCGAAAGTGTCAAGCGAATGATTGTTGAGTGCTCTGAGAGTGCTCAGGAGCACCAGGCTGCGGCCGACCTGAAGGCAGAGAGCAATGGAGAAGCCAAGCTCGGAGGTATTGGAGATAAGCAACCTAACGGTGAGGAACAACCTGATATCAGTACTGAAGCTGATAAAGACAACACTGTGAAACCCCTGTCCGAAAAAGCTAATGGCGTTTTGGAAGACGGTACTCCTGTTCCTGAGAAACAACCAACTCAGTCAGACCAGCTTCCACTCATCCCCTACATCATTGCTTTGACAGGAACTCTCTTCAGCATCAACGAAAACGCTTTTCAATCTCGCTTGAACCTATTGTCCAACTATAAGCTTTTCAGACAGTCGCCAATTGTGATATCTCCCATTGTCACTCATGTTTCGTACGACTCACAAGATACATCTTCCCCACCAATGCTCGACCTCCCTTCTGCTGCTACAGGTGTCAAGTGCTTAAGGGCATTACTTTCACTCTGCGTCATTTGCGTCAATGGCTATTCCAAAAGATTAGAACAGGCCAAGTTAGACAAAGCCAAGTACGAAACTGACGAGGGAGTACCTACAAACTATTATGCAACTTTGGAAAGAATTGTCAAGCTGGAAGTATTCTCAGAACTAGACATCGATTTGACGTTGAAAGATTTGACATTCCCATTACCACGAGATGACGTATTATTACAAAATGAAACCTTCATTGAGGCGTCGTTGGTTGATATTGACATAAAAATGATTCCACTCATCACCAACAACTTGATGCTCACGATTAATAAGTTGAAAATATCGGTGCTCAGATTCAAGAACTTGAAACAAACCCAAAACAAAAAGTCAATTCCAAACTTCGAGTACTCATTGCATAAGATCTTCATCTTGACGCTTAGACTTAATGACATATATACGGTTTTCCGTAAATTTGGCCGCAAGATTTACTTGTCCAATACCGAGCATTTAACTGATCAAAAGTTCTTGTTCCAAACACGAAATCCTTCATACTTTAGGTCTCACATATTGGCGCAGATGGAAGATGTCTTTAACTCGACGAAGAAAAATGGACCTTTAATAGCCACCTTGACCAGGTATATTAGACAGACTGCCTACTTCGAAGTGTCGATTAAAAACATTTTGGACTTCACCAATTTCATCAACCAAACCTGCCTCCTCGTGGAAGCCTCCTTACAGAAGCTTGATGAATTCGGTTTAAATTGGATAGTTTCAGAGATGAGATTCAGAAAGGTTTACCTGTTGCCTAAGAAGAACTTGGTTGACATATATCAATTCAACAACGAATTGAAGTTCAAGTTATTGGATATTCCGCTTCCAGGCACAAATCTGAGAGCTTCGCAAAAAGAGCCTATTGTGGAACCGAGTCTGTTCGAAAAAGACTTGAAGAATTTGGAGTTGGATTCTCCTACGAAGGACTCGCGATCAAGATCATCGTCTGTCACTAGCATACTGAGCAACTCCAGCGCTACTCTTGGCAGGAAGAATTCTAAAAGAAATTCTTTAATTCTACCTCTGTTTACCTTGAACACAGGCAATCAGCTGTCCACTTCCCAAAATCCACCTGTACCTATACCGACTCCTTCGCCTAACCGCTCACGGTCCAATTCGCTATTGTTCTTGAACCAAAACTCTTCGTTGACGAGTTTGGATGCTGGTTTGGCAAAATCATCACCCACAGGGAATGGCACAGCTGCTGCTGGGCGCCGTAGATCCAACTCACAGCCCATTAAACTTGACCCAGAGTTATTGGCTGTGACTTCTTACGGATTGTCTGCGGGTTTGACTCGTTCTCCATCGGGTTCCATAAAGAGATCACCTTCCCAGATCAAGAGGAATACTTCACCTTCACAATCGCAACAACTGAGCAGTTTGAACTCACACGTGAGTTTGGGTAGCACTCCAATCCCGACTTTGAGTAAAGTGCAGAAACAATTACTTGCTGTTGCTGAGGAGGATGCTGACTCACAGCCCCCTAAGCCAAGATCACAGGCTCTGTTTGCAGCAGCTGCGGCGATTACGAAGAAACAACAGCCTTTAACTGCAAACCAGCGCTTCCAGCAGCATGTCAGGCAATCAGCTAAGCTGGGTGCATTGATGACGCAGCAGAAGGAGGTATTCACATCTATTGTTTTCGATCCAAACACTCCATCAAAGTATGGTTTAAGAAAAGATCCAGCTACAGTGGAAGTGGTGGAGCTGGCTCCTACTACCCAACCCAGTGTACAGACTCCCCCAGCAAAGCCGGCACCTCGAGTATACTCAGAAAGAGACAGAGATACAAGACGTAACACTCACAGGAACACTGGTACGAATAACGTGGACACTGAATCTGGCGAATCGAACAACACATTTGAGTCTACCACTACTTCTTCCACTGTATCCTCTTCAAATGAGAACGGAAGTGTTGTAAAAAGAGTCAGATTCATTGGTGTTCCGGAGTATAACCCAGCGGAGGACAAGCCTCCAAAGTATGCAAATAAGATTTTGAATCGTTTCGCCATGTTTTCGGCACCAAAGTTGAGCAAGAACGTGTACAAGAAGCGAGACGAGTTGTTAGTTGAAGAAGGACTCGAATTCAAACATCAGGTGCATGCAGGAGATGCTCCAGTCTTAAACCAGGGTAGCCCCTCTCCTGTTGTTAGAACACTCGCTGCGTCACGGCAGGCCGCTCCTCAAGGGTACGAGCCAAGCCATGACCCGCAGTCGCCTAGCAATAGGCTCTCGAAGATAAAGAATAAGCTTATATAGAGTCTTTTAATATAAATTCTGGCATTCGACAAACTCAACCATAGTCCTCAGTTCGTTGTTGACGTCTCTGACTCCTACTGCTGTTGAAATATTGAAGTTGGTCTTTGATCCAAAGTCTATATACTCATGTAGGAATCGGCTTTTGCAACTTTGATTATCTGCAGTATGTGATGGAACCATTTTTCAGTATTTTTTTTATAGCATCGATTTTTCAATTTACAAGCAAACGGCTCCATCACGATGACTACAGAAAGAAAGAGAACCAGCGAGAATGGCCAAGCTCCTTTCGGCAAGAGAAGGCAGACTATCATCCCAAAAAGCTCCAACTCAATAAATCTGGAGAGCGGATTGTCTGAGTGCTTCCATAAGTTCAGTACTGAGATGTATGTCTCACTCGCCCCAATCCACTTGAATGATCCTATTAATGGTATCAAAGCACAGCATTTGGATCCGTTGGTGATGCAGTACTTTCCAAAGGCACGCGGAGTAGTGTTGTCTTACTCAAATATCAAGTTAGACAGCGATAACTTGACCATCGACACCGAAGGTAACCCCATCCTGATTGCCAAGATAGAAGGATCGAGTCCAATCACCTTTTTATGGGTTACTTTGGACCTCTTGATATGGAGGCCTCAGGTCAGTGACTACGTTGAGGGATATATTTACATGCAAACTGCGTCGCATTTAGGCTTGTTGATCCACGACACCTTCAATGCCTCTATCAAGAAATATAACATACCTGCTGAGTGGCAGTTCATACCCAGCCAAGAGGACGAAGAGGTGGCCAGTGAAGAAAGTGGTGATGCAGACAGCAGTAAATTCAAATCTTTCGGCCATTGGGTAGACGAGAACGAGAACAAGGTCGAGGGTAAGTTAAAATTCACAATCAAGTCCATCCACTCCGCTGGAAGAGTTGTTTCATTGGAAGGAACTCTTATCAAGCCTGGAACCGAGAAGGAATCGCAGCCTGTTTTCAGGGAACGTCGTTCTTCAGTTCAAAAGATTGAAACAACTAATAAGCATCAGAAGTTTGACGAGGAGGATGAGGAAATAGAAATCACTGAGATCCCAGAGCCTAAAAGCGAAGACGATGAGGAAGAGGAAGCAGTGCCTACCTACGCCGCAGAAACCGACGAGGAACTGGACGAAAGTGGTGTAAATAACGATGAGGAAGACTCAGATTAATGAATAGAAAGTAGCGCAGTTGACTACGTTTCGCTCAGGGACCATCTGTCTCTGTATGTATAATAACATTAGATCTATATACAGTCTATATGTAGTGGCAGATACATGTCTCTAGTTGCCGTATTCTATAAAAGTGATTTCTGGATCATTTTTGCTTTATTTCATGCCCTTGTCGTCGTTGATCATGCGCCAAAGAGCATCTTTATCTTTCGTTGTCTGTTCGAGATAGGTTGTGTTCCTCGAACCATAAATAGCCCGATACGCCCAGCTGTGGCGATGCCACATTCTGTTTCTGAATCGATTGTAAAATGACATTTGCTGGTTGTTCTGGTAATCGTTGCTCATCATGGTTAAACGTTGCACCTTATCTAACTTCCGGAAATTGAACAAGGTGATAAGAGCAGCTTGTATCACTGAGAGCACAACCACTGCTCCGAAACCATACTGTGTTTCCTCTATGTAGTTCTTCAAATTCATACCGTAAAAAGCAGGAACCAAGGTTGCTACAGTGAACCCCAAGGTGTAAACGGTTAATTTCAATTCAAAGAGCATCATTGAGTTTCTGTTTGTATCCAACATGATGTTAACGATATCCTCTGTTGCCTTAATATCATTTATGAGTGAGCCAGCCTGCTGGACAATTTCGTCAGACTGGTTGTAGTATGCTTCCAAGATCATCTCGATCTCTTCAAAGTTGTCCGGTGAGTCCGTTGGCGGTTTGGTCAAGTACATTCCTTCCAAATCTTCGTCATTGTCCAACAAATCTTCAAGGACATTGCGGATAAGCAAAGCACGTTGATAGAAGCTCTGTAAGCTTTTCAGTCTAATAAGCAACTCCTGTAAACGCCCTCTATCCACTTGATCTTCCAAGTCCGTAAGAATTTTCAGACAACTATCTTTAATGAGCTTTAACTCGACCTCCAAATAGCTCATTATGTTAATCAAAATCGATTCCAAAGCTCTGAATTCGTAAGGAGGCGTCCCGCCGGAATTGGAGGGCATACTCAACTTCATCTCCAAATCATACATGAATAAACCTAGCTTCTGGGCAATGTCCGAGGTCGAAGTATCGAAAACCATCACCGTATCTTTCTTGATTATGGCCTTAATATGCAAAAAGTTCACCAATATTGCCACCGGAGGCCTTACCATGATCGACGGTGCCACATCGATGGAGGAACTATCGATCTTGCGCAAATCCCGTGGAAAGAGGCTATTTTCATGAAGAAACTTCATCTTCGGGTACTTCTGCGACACTGAGGTAACGTTACCGTTCACATCAAACGTGGTGAACAGCACGAACGAATCGTTCGGCTGCACTGGTCCCACTCGACTCAACATACTTTTCTGTGGTCGATACTGGAACTCATCGTGAACAAGACTCGTCGGAATTCCCACGTGCTTATACTCCTCTAGAATCTGGCTGCTTCGGGTGTCTATTGACTTGAACCTCACTAAAGCGTGTGCTCGGGGTAGACTTCGGACACCTCGTATCATATCTCTAGTTGATCTTAGCTGTGATGGATTGCGTTCTTAGTAAATTTTGCGTAACGCACTGAATTTGGATTGGTGCAACAAAATGTCTATGGAGCAAATTTTAAGTAAGGCACATGTCAAGATTAGTGATGATTTGGTGGTGGAAGAGTGTGTCAATTAGGCCTACAACTTGAAAAGGTCAGCAGGAGACTCTTGGAGCATTTTCAGAGAGGGGAATCCGAGCATTTTTGAGTTAGCTGGGTCCCTTGACTGCCTCCAATTGCTCTGGTAACCAAGGTTAAACTAGCCGTGATAGAGGAGACCTGATTAATGAACGTATAAATTAAGTATATAAAGAGTATAGTCGACTATAGAGAATGGAAATTTGATTTGATATTTTTTTTAATGTTCGGTCTAGACGATTGAAGTGTTCATGTGATATGTGTCTGTGGATATGCAGCTTCGTATGCTATGGATAGAACTATTACAGATATCGGACACAAATGTTTTAAGCAAAGCAACCTCTTATCGTAAACGAAACAAGTGCACTTTAAAACAAGCACCTCTAATCAAAGAACTTTCTGGTAGCAGAGATTCCGAACAATTCCAATCTGATAGCAGGCAATGCCTCCTCGGACAAAATAGTCAATCTTTCATCCAAAGTGTTGTTCACCTCAATCTTACCGGTTCCGTTGACAAGAACAACCCCACCAGAGGTGTCCTTATTCAAGAAGTTGACTTCGTCAACAACGACCTCGACTGGGAAACCTGCCTTTGCTTCGAATCTGGCAGCAGCCTCAGCGATAACTTCCTTAACGAGTGGGATATCCACCTCTCTTGCTCTCACTGAAATCAGGCTTTCCAACAAGGTCAATAAACCTTCCTCGATAAGACCGGTCAAAACTGGTCTGTACTTGTCAGCATCCTTGGTGAGTTCCTTTAACTCGTCGCCTGTTTCCAGGAAGATCTGCGACAAGATTTCGGCCTTCGTTCCCAACACTCTCAATCTAGTCTTATTGTCAATCTTAGACTTGGTGATTTGTTGCGCCAAGGAAGCCTTTTTCAACTTCTGTTCATACACGGAATCGATTGCGTTGGTCTCGGTTCTTACAACCAGAGACTTTTCAATCTCATACTCCTCTTGCAGCTTCAATCTGATTTCCTTTGCCTTTTCTTCTGCTTCCTTCTTAATGAAGGCTTGCATTTTGCTAAGCTCGCTTTTTACCTGAGAGAAGTTAGTATGCGTTCAATTGATGTGGTCGCTTGGAGTACGTACTTGGTCATCGGATAAAGACATTGTGGTGATTGATAGTTCTATGGGCACTGGCTAATTTTGTTGATTAAGTGGAATTTTTAATTTGGAAGATTGAACGTATTGATAATTGGTGTGCGCACGTCCTTTAATTTAAGGAGCAAAATAGATAGACGATAAGGAAGCCATACAAATGCTACAGAAGACACCGTGCAAGGCCTGAGCCCTTAAGCTATTCTGCGATGCTAGTTACTTGAAGATAGTGTAAAGAGGTGGGCAACTGCATGCTTGGAGCCATAATTGAGTTTTTAGACCTCAGATCTGTGTATTGAAGCCAGCTTGTCTTTTTATTTGCAAGAGCATATCACCAGTTTGAAGAAGTAACTTGGTACTAACTGCTCGTGGATTGACACAGAGTTATGTCCTTGAGATTGAGGAATCATGCGATTGTCTGGATGATATCAGACATTCACGTACAAACACATGAGCCCATCTTCATGTCACCTCGCAAATGTACAGATTGATCAATGTAGCTGTTCTAATTCTACAGAATAAATACTCTCTCTTCAACAATCTATATAATCTTGTCGAAGAAGTCTCTGGCCAATTCAACTCCCAAGAAAGTGGCAGCGTTGGCAGGGAAAGATCTGGCCAAAGCAGGACCCACACCAGGGAAGAACGCCTTGATACCACCTCTCTTGTAGATGTTTCTGGTAGTCTGGGCAATGGAAACACTGGCATTAGAACTCTGCTGGGTCGACTTGATGGTGTCAATTGGGAAAACACCAAGCCACATGGACACACCAGCAAAACCACCAGCAGTCATAATAGCAAACAATGACAAGTCCTCGCCTGGCTTGGACAACTTAACCTTCAAGTACTCGTAAGTAGCAAAGTAAAGGGCACTTCCTGGACCGTCTCTGGCCAAGGTGGCCGCAGAACCCTTGAAGATGGATCTGATTCCACCAGTCTTGTACATCTCCTTGACCACGGCACCCATCAGCGAGTTCTTGCTCTGCAACTGCATCACAACCTTGATTCTCTCGAACGGAGCAGCAACCAAGGTGGTTGGAATAGCGGAAATGAACCCGGCAGTCGAGATGTGGGCAATCGTGAATTCGGCAGCAGACTTCCCAGTGTAGCTCGTAACAAGCTTTTTACCAACATCGTAACCCCAGAAGGACACGGCAAACATAGGGGTGACACCAATGAGAGGAGGCAAAACACCCTGGTAGAACCCCCTCAACCCGTCCTTGGCCAAGGTCTGCTTGATACACTGCACCAGCGAGTCGTACATGCCCGTCTGCAAACGAACCTTGACCAAATCAAATGGGTGGCCCGTCAAAACGGCGCAAATACCCCCAAAACCACCAGCTCCAAACGACTTGATGTTGTCGACTATAGCATTTTCGCCCATGATGAATAAATAATGTGAATGACTATGTTCACGGAGGTGCTATACTGGAGCAATTTTTACAATAAAAATGGAGTGAAATTTTCAGCATTTCCTGGGGAATCGATCGCTTTATAAACTCGCGCTTTATCTACAAAGCGGCACACCCCAGACAACCACGGCTGCGAAAGTCCCGAGGCAGAGCCCACAGCACAGTCACAGCGACGGCGACGGTTTCTGGCTCCATCACGACGGATGAGGATCTCGTAATTAATCCGCTATGCGCTTAGCTCGCCTTCCCCCACATGTTATCACTAGATGACACGTTGAGCCCAATGGTCCTGTGAGATTGTGGGGTCCTTTTTACCGAGGACGTTCAAAAGTGCTCCCAAATATCGTGTGGTTACGGTATTCACAAAGACGAAGATCCGGGTCGATAAGGTGTTGTTTGCGGATTCGGTGGCTGGACTGCTATCTGTGCTGCGTGAGGAGTGTGAGTGTGTCTCTGGGCCCAGCAGCTGCTCCAGCACCATTACACAAGCTGTGGTTGGTCCGTTGTGAGTCGAATGCACTATTTTTCACCGAATACTGATCTGGTGAGAGCCGGGTGTTGGCTCCACTGGGAGTGCTCTAGAACGTCTGCCAGCTTCGAAAAAGCTTGCAGTGAGGCAGTGCCAAGTCACTGGACGTTTCGAGACTTGCAATTAGCCGTTTCTACGATAATTGGTACGATTTGCACAACCCCACTCATTTCTTGTCTGGCCACCAATGGTGCTTGTTTACTGGCCAAACCTCCTATACACTCTACCGCACGTACTATATCTGTATTACACTCTACTTCATTGGTCTTTATCTAATTGGTCTCCAGTCTCGATTGTGTGCCTGATTTGTCTCACTCTAATTACACAGTACCTGTTTTGTCTCATACCAACTCCGCAGCTCCAGATCTTACTTCATTTACGACAACAGAACAAGGTTCTGCGTCATCTACAAGTGTTCGCTAGGCCCTCTCTCGGTCTATTCATATATGTTACAACTGTACGCCAAATAGAGTCTATTTAGTTCGTCCATAATTAAAGTGTTAGGTGGCAGATCTATGTCCGCTATTAAACAGCCAACTCACACAAAAGAGTAGCTCAAATCTTTCAAATCAAAATCGCTCTTCAAATCTGCAACAAACCCAGCCAACGTGCTCTTGTATTCTTCCAAATACACTTCTCTGTATATCTTCTTCATGAGGATCTGCATTTTGCCTTCGATGTCCTGCAAATCCTGGTCTGTGTTCATGTACTCTTCTTCGTCCTCGCTTGTGTCTATATTCATAATCAAGACGTAGTTCACAAGTAAGTTGTTGAGCTCCTCGGAGCCCTTGATGAATCGGAAAACAATCTCAAGTAACTGGTATATCTGTGTGATGAACAGCTGCTGCGTGTGCTTCCCCACGCTATTCTCGTTGATCAACTTGTTGTTTATCACCCGACTCAAATATGCCTCGTGCATTTTGAGCAACTCGTCGAAAGTGAGTTCGGTCATATTGTGCACGATGCTGAATCCGCTCTGCAATATGCTGTTTGTCTGGAGTGACTTCACAAAGTTGGGGTTGAGTGAATTTAAGAGCTGCAACAGCGAGTTCTTGCCGTCATCATCCACTTCCAGCTGGTGATGCTGGAACAATTTATCTGTGATGAACTTATCAAACAGGTGCTCGATTACATCGAATGACAAGTAACCAATGAGCGCATTCAAAAACTTTATGAAGTTGTTTCTTATCAAGCTCACAGTGTTTGATGTCTTTACAATCCACACAATCTTGCGATCTCTGATTCCGAGCAGTGTAGCACGACGAATCTTCGCGTACTTTTGACTTATTTTGGTGAATTCGATCTTCCTTAGGTTGGCCGACTCGACCGCAGTGTCCACTAATACGTAGTGTAAGTGACGGAGGCGCCACAAGAAATTGAACATCTTGAGGTATTGCATCATTTGGTTTTCAAAAATCGTATGAATCGGTAAATCCTCGATTCTATACTCGATAGTGAACACCTCCCATCCAATATTTCCATGTACGGGGTCCAAAATCCTAGCATCAAGACGGGGAGAATACCTGTTGTCTCTAACTGATGATTCGTTGATCGATTCAATAAGCAATTTCGACAAGTAGTTCAGCGATATGTTAGTTGAGGACTCATTCAAAATCTTTGTCCCTTTAAAGATCATCAAGTCAATGAAATCGTTGTTCTGTGTAAGGTAAAACTTCTTGAAGTTAATAAGATGTTGGTACATTTCATTCTTTTCGCCCTGTACAACCAGAGTGAAATAATTGAGCAATTGGGAATATTGCATTTCAATCAACTCGTTGATACTGCTTATCGACATCGATTTCAAACCTTGATTTTGCTCATAGATTATACGCGAGTACTTATTCACGTACAGGTTGATCCACAGTAATTCCTTGCACACCTGAGTCAAAAAGATCAACATTTTACCGATCTGAAATATCTTATAACTTGTTTGTGAGTTGCAGAAGAATGGCTTCTTCGAAGGTATAAATTGAATGATATCATTGAAATGTGGTTCATCAACCTTGAATTTAATGAAAAATTCGTCATCGTTGCCCTCATCACCACTGTCTTTACTAGCTAATTCTCCGTTTATGACCCAATTCTCAACTTGTTCAAAGTAGGGAATTGATATTTGCAAAAAGATTGACTGAGATAATTTCTGAATTCTCAAGTCTTGATATTTCGTAAGTTCGTACACATGGGAAAGGAAATCAAATCCGCCCAACTGCTCAGCCTTATGTGTCAACGTATATAACAAGCGCAATTCCAAAATCCATGCATACAAATTGTTGTAGACGAATAGTAGCGATGGCGGTTGGTTGACGAAGAGCTGGTTGATGTGGTTGGCAAACAAGTTAAGTTGTATATCGACTTGAACAGAAAAAGATGTCTTTATTGGTGACTGAAGTTTTCCTCTATAATCCTTGACGAAAAGAGCACAATTCTTGTAAAGAAGCCCACTCTCTAACACATTGGTAAGGAGGCCGGAATAGCTGCTATTGACGTTTAGTGGGAGCTCTATCTCACGATCTCCCAGAAATGAAAGGAGCTTTGAGTCTAGTCCCAAGAGTGTGTACGGTAGGTATGTCAATATAGTTTGTTCAGGTAAGGAGTCGTAATACGGTTGTATTAGTTGTTCCATCGTTGTACTGACAGGCAGATCTTTGTAGGGCAGCGAATGCAAGATCGGCTGTCCGTTGTTGAACGATCGGTTGCTCATATTAGGTGACATGTTACCAAAATCACTGCCTGTCGATGGTTCAGGTGCATTGGAATCACCCACTTCTCCAGCTGCAGCAAGACTCTCTGTTTCCCGCTGTAAAGCATTGAAAAACATAAGGTAGCTATGCAACTGCTCCACAGATTTCATTTGCGATAGAGCATCCCAGACTCTCTCGAAATTGTTCCATTCTATTCTCAAGCCATTGCTCAAGAAAGACGTTTTGTAGTGCGATGTTAGCTGTGATAGCTCATACTGTCTCTGCTGCGACGACTTGTTGCTGGTGGTACTCAAGCTATTGAGCAAGTCGTAAACAACACTCTGTGCAAACTCTTCACCAAACTCCTTGGGAACAAGGGACTTCACTAGCCGCGTAGCGTAGACCTTTATCACCTGGTTTCTATCAAGCGACATCGTTGTGTTGATAGTACGCGTACTTTTAAAATTTCAAAACATCGAAATCTTTTGTCCGAATTATGGAGCTCACTAACTACACGTATTCTAGGAAGACAGTAATCACAGGCCAATATAGAAAGTAGAGGCATGTACTAGTACGAATAGATTTGAAGGAGGAGACGTGAGCTGTTTCAAGAGGTTTCGAATGTAGTTGTCTAGATTGAAATTGAGCCCATTTCACAGTATCACCATATTGGTGAACTTGTCACCAGTAGTACTGTGGTGGTAAAGTCTTGTTTTTGTCCGAAATAGCCGTTGAAACTATCCAAACGGCGGTGACACCAACTCTGCTCATTCAGGCTTGTCCTTTTTACTTGAAATCACCGTTGGTGAAATACAAGCCATACCGTCCATGGCACGGCACTAACACAAGAAACCAATTTGATCCGTTAACGTGACTCTACGAGCCTATACGAGGCTATTCATTACTACTAATCGACACTTAGGTCGATATGCCCCTACTCATCGCACCTTAATTTCACCAGTCTTCATCTCTTTCGCTTGTTGAATCTGGGGTCAGATTACTAAGATAAAATATTGATGCCTCATGGTCAATGGGCCCCAAACTCCTAGATCCACCATTTAGCTTCACAGATCTCAATTAAAAAATCTTGCATAGCAGTTTTCCTTACGATGAGTGGACCAGAATCTTTAAAAGGTAAGAAATACCCAGCCAAAGAGCATGCTCGTCGAGTCTGCTCCAAACTAGCCAACTCCAAGAGCGAGGGAGCCCATTTCTTTCTCACTGGAACGGATTTGGAGCTTCATGAGTACTCCGATGAACCAAAACCATTCAGACAGAACAGATACTTCTTCTACCTTTCGGGAGTGGACATTCCGGGCTCCCATGTGATCTACAGTTGCAAGCTGGACAAGTTGACGTTGTACTTGCCAAACATTGATTACGACGATGTTATGTGGAGTGGCTTACCGTTGTCGTTGGAACAGGCTGCTGAGAAGTTTGACGCTGATGAAGTCAAATACGTTAAGGATTTGCCGTCTGACATCTCACAATTGTCCAATATCTACACGACTGACGTTAATGCCTTCAATAGCAAGTACATGACCTCCGCCGTGACTGCCGGTGCTGCCTCCTTCATGCTTGCAGTTGATGAGTGCCGTTTAATCAAAGATTGGTTTGAGATCGAGTTGATGAAGCATGCTGCCAAGATCACAGACAACTGCCACTATGCGGTCATGTCTGCTGTTCCTATTGAGACAAATGAAACCCATATACATGCTGAATTCACCTACCATGCTATTAGGCAGGGGTCGAAGATCAATGCATATGATCCTGTGTGTTGTTCTGGGCCCTCATGCTCCACTTTACACTACGTTAAGAATGATGAAGACATCACTCCTGAAAAGAGATCCGTCTTGATCGATGCCGGTGCTGAGTGGTCTTGCTACGCCAGCGACGTCACTAGATGTTTCCCTGTCAATGGAGATTGGGCAAAAGAGCACTTGGAAATATACAATGCTGTATTGAAGATGCAAAATGCTGCTGCTGCGGTTATCAAACCAGGAGTCAGTTGGGACGAGTGCCACCTCACAGCCCACAAGATCTTGATCAAAGAGTTTTTACAGCTAGGAATTTTCAAGGAAGAGTTCACGGAAGATGAGCTTTTGCAATCCAAACTTTCTGCTTCATTCTTTCCACACGGTTTGGGCCATCTCTTAGGGTTGGAAACCCATGATGTCTCTGGGAATCCTAACTACGACGACCCAGATCCAATATTTAGGTATTTGAGAATCAGAAGAAAGTTGCAAAAGGGAATGGTACTTACAAATGAGCCGGGTATATACTTCTCCCCATTCCTTTTGGAAGATGTTCTCAAGGATGAAGCAAAGCTGAAGTACATCAATAAAGATGTCTTGGAGAAGTACTGGTACATTGGAGGGGTTAGAATCGAGGACGATTATCTAATCACTGACGACGGATATGAGAACTTGACAGGTATCACCTCTGATCCTTCTGAGATATCAAGAATAGTCAAATCTGGTTTAAAAAGGGGAGTACTGGGGTTCCATAATGTTGTCTAATCTACCGGTGGAATCGTCTGTTCTTTGGTTGGGCAACTCGTAGGAGTACCCACATCCTCTAATGCTTGGTTAACCTATATTCCTCTGTTGCTAAGCCATTTACGAAGGATAACGTTATGGTTGCGAATTGAAGCTAAGTCAAAATTTAAACTTAAATTGAAAGAGGAAGACGAATAGAAATATGTAGTAATGCACCAGCTAAATGAACTTCTTAACTAAACACCAAATCAAGAACTCTACCTGACTAGCAAGCTGAAGTTTAGGGCCCTTTGAATCAACTACAGTCTAGCTCTTACAAAGTATGCTCATGAACATTACATTCACTGTGAGATATAAAAAACTAATCATGATAAAAAATACATCTCAAAATGTGCTTAGTAGGAGTCAACACCGGAAGATACACCAATGGACTGGATTACTGGGTCATGAACGTTTGGGTTCAAGTCAGCATCAGTCAAACGCAATTGAGCATCGGTCCAAATGTGCTTGACTGGCTCGGCATCAGCGGCACCAACACCACACTTTCCACCAACTCTGGACCAGTCACCAATTCTCTTCAAGTCCAACTCGTTGAAAACCAGTTCGATGGCTCCAACAAGCTCTGTAGCAAATTCAGCGGTGTGTCCTGGAGTTGGAGTGATTCTCAATCTTTCCTCACCAATTGGAACGGTTGGGAAGTTGATGGCTTGAACGTAAATGTTGTGCTTGTTCAATAACAAGTCCAGGGCACGCTTGGCATCAGCAGCATTACCAACCAAGACAGGGACAATGTGGGATGGGTTTGGCATGACTGGGATTCCGATGTTGTTCAAGCTGTCTTTGACCAATCTTGTGTTTTGCTGTTGAGCAATACGATCAACCAAGGTCAGTCTTTGGTGTCTGATCAGCTCCAGGGAACCAGCCATGATTGCTGGAGGCAAGGAGGTGGTGAAGATGAAACCAGGAGAGTAAGATCTGAACCAATCGATCAATTTTGCCTTACCGGTGATGTAACCACCAACGGTACCGTAGGCCTTACCCAAGGTACCAGTGATCATGTCGACTCTGCTCATGACGGTCTCCGTACGTGGGGAAGCGATTCCTGACTTCAAGTGAGCCTCAAAGTCAAGGTGTTCGGCGACACCAGCACCGTGTGGACCGTACATACCAACGGCATGGACTTCATCCAAAAAGGTGAGGGCACCGTACTTTTCAGCCAAGTCGCAAATGGCCTCGATTGGGGCTATGGAACCGCACATGGAGTAAACGGATTCGAAGGCGATGAGTTTTGGGGTTGATTTTGGGTACTTGGCCAACTTTGCTTCCAAGTCGGCCAAGTTGTTGTGCTGGAAGATTTGCTTCTCAGCTCTTGAGTTTCTGATACCTTGGATCATCAGGGCATGGTTCAAGGAGTCGGAGAAGATGACCAAGTCCTTGATCTTTTGACCAAAGAGCGAGAGAACGGCATCGTTACAAACAAAACAAGAGGAGAAGACGAGAGCTGCCTCGTGCTTGTGCAACGCGGCCAACTCCGATTCCAACTTGATTGCGTGGAGGTTGTGACCAGCGATGTTTCTGGTACCACCGGCACCAGCACCGTACTTCGTCATAACACGTCTCATCTCGTTCAAGGTGCCTTCGTTTCTGCCCATACCCAAGTAGTCGTTGGAGCACCAGACGGTGACCTTGTCGGTTTCTTGGGAACGGTGAGCCGTAGGGAACTCCTGGGCCAAACGATTGATGTTGTTGAAGTAACGGTAGGACTTGTCGACTCTTTTCTTCTCCATTTCGTTTGACAAGAAACCCTGGTAGTCGAAGGCCAGAGCGTTGGTCGAGAGGTCAACCTGCGCAAAGGCAAGAGTGTCGCTCAAAGCGTAAGGAGCAGCAACACGAGCGGAACCACCGACACTGGTGGCCTGAGGCGCAGCCTGGGCAGCCTGCGGTCTCAGGGCCGAGGAGTAGGACCTGGACGACTCCTTCGCAATCAAAGCAGCACCCATGAACGGACACTGACGAGCCTGGCTAGCCAAACCTCCAGACTGCTGGCTCAACTGGCGCATGGCCAGTGCAGAGGACGCCTTGACGAACGGACAAACGTTCATAGAAACACGAGTAATAGATTCCATCTTGGTGAAAAAGAGATAAAGAAAGAGGTGTAGAAAGATTCCAAACGCTAAATTCTGGTGAAAAATCGAGTCGCACTGGTGTTACGAAATGTGAAAATTTGATTCGTTAGGAATGTACGAGCTTTTGGGGAAGCGGATCTGGGACATTTGACGACGCGAGACATTCGTAGGCTAGCCAGCGTGCCGGCGACAGCGGGCTGGCGGGCAGTCCTGTAGTGAGGAATGTCGCAAGACACCTAGCACCGTCTCCAGCAGTGTTCGACAGGATCCCCAGGTTTCGACTCATAGCTGCGCTACTACGAGCGCATGACTGACGGTTCCAGTTCGTGCTAGTTTTTCCCCATTCGGGCACGCTACGCACCGTACTTTGACAAGCTCGAGCCAGAGACGCTACTGCGAAATGCAAGCGGGGCTGGACAATCACGTGCGCCTGATTGGCTGCTGCTGGGGTCTTGTGAGCTCTGGAGAGTTGGCAGCAGCCTGCTGTGAGGGTGTGGGTGATGGTCTAGTGTGATGGTGTAGTGTGCGATGGTGCTGAGGGTGTCCTTAGGGTGGCCCTTGCGTCCGTGGGGGCCGTTTTGTACAGCCATTGGATTTGTGGTTTCTACATGGTACGATCTTTCCTGTGCTACAAACGTATAACGGCGTGGATTGTTTGTCAGCGGTGAAAAGTTGAAAATTAGCCGGAGCAGGAGAAGAGCTGAGAGCAGGGAAGTACGGAGCGATGCTCCGAAAACAAGTGCTGGGTGCTGTGTGCTGGGTGCTGTGTGCTGACTGCTCCTACTGCTGGGTGGTATCTTAATACTAACTTCGCTAACGTACTGTCTTTGAGTTACAGCTGTAGCTCACCCAAAACTGCTCAATCAGAAGAAACGAGTCCCCTCTACCACCTCAATTACGAACTTCGAGACAATACGCACTTGAATACTTGCGTGCCAGCTACACCGTGGCTCCCAAATAAGCTCTTCGTCTATGGCTCGTCTCTGGGCATTGTAAAGAGGTGGAATGAAAAACTACTCGGTTGCTGGACTATGAACCACACTGCAATCTTGCCTTCCCAACATTACCTCGCAAGTGGAGAAGCTACGCAGATTGCGATTCTTGCATGGCAGAGCAGCCTTGGGTCTGTTCCAGAGTGCCCCTGGTTTCGCTTTGGTTAGCACGACTAAATTAAGGTACTGTTTAGACACCGCAAATCGCTAAATGTAGAATTAGTTAGAGTTTGGGAATTTGCTCCCTAACTTCTTAACCAGCCCTTACTTACTCTAGTGATGGTTCAGCAGGTTGCTGATAGTCAGATGAAACGAGGTACACTTGTTGAGCATATGCATTGCATTGCATGGTGGGGTGTTGGTGGTGGGTACAGAGCAACAGATGTTGCTTGATGATCTAATCACACACAAGTCCGAACGGTCCTGCACTAGTCAATCAAAGGTGCTCAACAGTAAGGCTGATGCTTACCCCAGACAAGCTCAGCTCTTCAGTTCTTCATCCTCTTCAATTGGTAGTGTAGCCCAGACACTGCCCAACAACCCTAAACAAAAGTGCCCAACACCTGCTATTCTATCTCAACACATCTTTGGCAGACTACGACAAGCTCCACACCAATATTGGCATGTGACAGCTGGATCCTAGTTAAATGAAACTCTTGAAAGGCCCACAATTTCTCCGTACTTGATAACATAAGCATTTCGTTGACATCTAAAAAAGCTAAATAGTCCTCCTTTCAAACCTCCTCTTAAACCTCGTCTTAAACCTCCACACCTAGTATTTCCCAGCAATCTCCTTCAATATTTGAATGCCCAACATATGGTCCTGCTCTTGTGCCAATCCGCTGATCGTAAGGGTGGCAATTACAGAATCACACCCCTTCACTCTCACAGGAATACTTCCACCGTGCGTGCAGAACTCCGAAGACGAAATGAAGTACACTTGCTCGATCGGGAGCTTCTTGATTCTCAACTTACTGCCCATGTAGAAACTCGACTTTCCAAACCGGACCACTGTGCGCAGCTTTCTCTTCGCCCACTCGTCGTTGTCGCTGGTGGTGAGCTTGCCACTGGTCGTGGTGTGGAAAAGAATCTGTCCTGAAGCAAGCGAAATGTCAATCACTACACCCTTTCCACTGAACAAATCGACCGCGAGCGAACGGGCAAGAGTGCCCATTTCCCACGGAACGTCCGAGTCGAACTTTGAGAGCTGGATGTCCTCCAAAGCCTCGAGCTCGGGAATTGAAAACTTGAAGATATCGGTGCTCATTTGATGGTTTGGTTGCACAACTCTCTTTGCTGACTTTTCGGGCCTCTTATATACGTTTTTTCTGGGCTTGGAACAACCTTCCTCCGATTTCACGTCACATGGCTAGCTGCCAGATGGACTACTACTTAGGCCAGCTCAACACAACGACCTGCAAATACACTGCGTTTGGCCGTTGCGTATGCTCGTTTGACATTGGGTGGTGTGCGTTCCCATTGGGGAAATCTATCCGTAAATGGCACCTGTCCTGCCGTTTTGCTGATTCGAAGAGAAGAGCACATGGTCTATGCACAAAAGTGTAGATGCTATACTAACTTCGATAAGACGCATTTCAGAAGTGAACCTCATCTGTTGCTGTGTGATCCTTACCTAGTGCTTCTACTTTGTTTGGCATATATGCTTTCTGCAGTGCTTGAGATCTATGGACCGTTTCTGCTGGTACATTTATGAATTAAGTGAAATGATAGAGCCAGTGAAATATTCTAAGCTAACCAGAACTCTTTCGTTTCGAGTACACTCCCAGGAAATGGCCTGTTGATTTCCCTACTCTAATAGGTCTGAGGTGAGGCGATTGTCCAAGGCTGCACTTAGATGATACCTCTTTACGCTGATTCTTGTGTGCATACACATAAATATGATTATAATGAAAAACCAATCGAATCAGCAGGGTGTCGAAAGTCCTACAGACGGGTTTCAGCACGAGTGCTTTACCAGTTAATTTTGAGACGCCTGTGAGTGCTCAGTACTAGGCTATCAAATTTTTATCAGAACCACCTTCAACAACAAAACCATTGTCGTAGTCGAGCCAGATAAAAAAAATCCTGACTATAACAAATAAATCCACAACATCTGAGCTTAGTGAATACAGTAAACGGAGTTCAAAATTATTCTCTACTAGGACAGCTCTGGTCACCAGCTCCAATAGATCAGTTCGATGTTTATTCAACTCCACTAGACTTTTGTCTATTCCACTTTCGATAGTCGCAAAAAGTAAACTTCCAATGATTTTTGCCAAAGCAGGCCAGACCCAAATCGCAAATAATGACTTTGTAATTAACAAGTTGATTTCACGAACACTGTATTTGCTCAGTTGAGAACCAGTTTGGCCGGTCAGATACAATTTCCGGATTTCCTTCTTAGTGTTCAGGCAGTGGTGAACTAGCAATGCACCGATTGAGATAATGATCATAATCACAGAAGCGTTAATGGCCACTCTAACATTCAGCATTCTTTTTGAAATTTCTATGGTAGAGTCATGCTCATATGCGATATCTCCAATGAATGTGATTGTGCCAAACTTTTCATCGGCGAATTCACAATATAAATAAGCAAGGAAAACCTTAAAGACAAAGGTCCATTGCTTGGTTGTCACCGTCCTGTAGTTTTTAGGGCCCGCTTTGTAGTTACTAATAATTCCATAACCCATCATCAAAAGAATCCTGACAGTTGAGAGTGCCCCATGAAATAGCTTATCCAAAGCATTACTGATTATGAGCAACTTTGAGCAGAGATTGATGTAAGTAAAGCTCCAAGACCACCTATCCCGCAAGAGCAATAGAGTACACTGGGTAGTCAATATTAGGATGTACGTTGGCAAGACATAAAACACAATAGATTTTGCAATAATCGACTTAGACTCCAAGACTCTAAGAACTGGTTTGGCACCAATTTCGGGAGACTCGTGCCCAATAATGCGATACAATCAGAGCATAAGAGCTAGCACTGCAAGAAATAGCATGGTTATGTGACTGAGCAGTTTGAAGGAGTCCTTAGCATGTGCCTCGCTATTGATGGAAAGGAAATGCACTGGTAGGGTTATCTGGAGTTTCTTAGCGGCATCCTCTGAAGTAGGAGCAAACACAAGTGGTGAGGTGTAGACACAATAGTAGCCTGAATTCTTTACTTCTAAGATCGTGGGTATACTGTTTGGATAAAGGCATCTAGTCATGACATCATCTGGGTTTAACAGAAACCCAGGATGTGAGCGTAACAAAAATTTCGACTTCCGAATGTCTAGGTAGTCGTCTGGTTTAGGCCTGTTGGGTCGAGTGAAGCTTTCGTAAGGCGGTATGTTTGTCAATTTAAGTGTTTCTGAGTACCTGATAATTAAGACGGAGCTGCGGCTGTTCATGTTGTCTTTCTTGCTTTCAATCCGTCCACCCATTTCCATTTCGACATATATAAGTCCCGGTTCATCATCTGATGCAATAACCATTGCACATACTGCCTGGCCAGGTATAAGTTTTAATCCCACACTTACTTGTACTAGTGCAAGGAATATGATTCCAAAAGTGTTCAAGTTCATGTTTGTTTGTCACCATGAAGAGTTGCAAGCGAAGGGTAACAGATTTCGTGAATAATCTTGTTTTATTTTTATGCTCAGCAAATGCAAACAGGAACCATGAAACGTCGCAAGCTGGCTCCACACAAACAGGCCTACAGTTCTAGGTCCACACTCAGTTAATCATGATTCAATAAAAGCGACTAACTTGGCAAGGACAAAGTAGGCACAAGACTTATTGAGACATGAATTAAGACATAGGCAACTAACGCAACAATCACTACCAAGTACAAAATTTCATACTGTTGTCTCCTTTAATTCCTTTCAAGATGTTGAGGGCTCCTAAATTGGCTTATAAATTTATTCTAAGAAATCAGACTCAGATCGTCACGAATGCGTAGGACTTACTGCTAAGAGTTGGCAAATTTGACCACTTCATATTCACCACAAGTTTGAAACTACTAAACCACAAGAAATGTTTCCTCAAACTAAGAATAGTGCCCGGCCAATGAACCAGCTATCACCCCTAGCGAGTACTCGGTGGAAGACCAGTATCTGTACTGCATGATCCATAAAGGATCAAATGCCTTCGTAGTCCATTCTGCCCCTTGTTACACATTAAGGTTTGCAATTTCCCTTGCGAAATATAATTGTTATAAAGAAGGACCACTCTTTAAGTTCTTTTGAATCCTTGCTCGGTTTCACACTAACGATATGCGTGATTTCCTTAATGACTATTACTCAAGAAAATTAGAATCAAGAACCTTTGAATCGTATGAAGTCGCTGCTCTTGCCCCAAGTTAAGCCTCATTCTCTGATTTGGCTGCAAAATCCATACACCAATTTCGGTTATGGTTGCACATTTTCAGAAATAACTCTTGTTGATGTTTCGTAGCATGAAAAGTCGGTAGATATAGTACCCACATGACGTGAAATCCTGACGACATACTCAACTGCAGACATTTAGAGATTTTATGTGTTGATATTTCGGAGATATCGCATTCAAAACCTCGAAAAGAATTTGGACTTTTATCGACTTTCGTTCTCCACTAATACAGGAAGTGACTCATAGAATGGCAAGACAATCCCTCTGAACTAGGGATACGAAGGATTTCTACCGGTAAATAACAACTTGCTCTAGTTAGCTTCTTAGACCTTTTTAACCAATTTGGGCCACGAGCAGTGCAAGGTATGTACACAGAGCCTCTTCGCTTTCAAAAAAAAACAGAAGAAAGCCTAATACCAAGCTGCCGTATTCCGTACCTATGGCAGATACTCGTATACTTCTCCAGGGTCCAGAATTCGTATGGAACCTAGAATAAAGTGGTACAGTGTCGGGTACGATCCGGTCGGATCTAGTAGTGCATACATCTGCAACCTCTCGATCCACGGCCAGCGTCAAAGTGCCAAATATAGGAACGTAATTAGGTCTGTACAGCCTTACTCCATCCTTCGGTCCTGCATTCTTGGTCTGTGTGCTCTTACCTATGTGCATAGTTTTCTGCATTCGAAGACTCTTCTGCAAGATTTCTCTTCCACTAGCGAGACTAGCAAGACTTTTCAGCTAGAACTATTCTTTAATGTTTTCAGCACTTAACGAGCGATTTGAACGTCCAGCATTGTCTCCGCAAGTCACAAACACGGTAGCAACACCGTATTCCTGAAATTGGATTGTCTTTCGTGGATAGTCGAAGGAGTTTGGTGTGTACTCACGTGACCAGCGAGAGATAAAGTTGGCTACAACAAGGATTAGTAGCACAGATTGAGGGCACAGATGGGTAGCACAGTTGGGTAGCACAGCAGATCAACCCTCGGGCTCCAAGCAGCTGAAGCCATACGCTAAGAGGATTGCAAGAAATTGTACAGCTAGAGGAATTTTGTGGATATGCGATTTGAGTCCTTTTTGTAAAGAATTCGGCTGATTTTTTGAAAGATTCTACAAAGTTTCCAGATATTTTGTGCATTTTATCGATTTCTCGAGCATTTTCAAAGCATTTACACCGTCAACACCGCTAAGGCACACCCACCAACGTCTAGCACCTGCTTCATACAGCGAAAGATGCAAAAAAGTTGTCACCTTTCGTAAGATGTGTTTTCTTGCGAATTTCTAGTGAAAGTAAGCACCAACAGAAGGAATTTTCGATGCCGCAAGATGGTGGAAATTCGTACTTCCCGTAAATCTCGAGGTGCAATGCCTAGCGAAACGAATTACAATAGAGTCCCGTAAACTTGGAATTGTAATCTCTGGCTTGCGTCTGAGAGCCAGTCGCCGGCGAGCCAGTCTGACTCTGGAGATCTGACTCTGGCGGTCGCAGAAGTCAAGAAAGTAGCGCGGAAAAGCCCACGGCTCATCTCATCTCCAGTTGTCTGCGCATTCACACACACTCTCGAGCACCAACAGAGGTATCACCACTATCTCGTATCGTGTCTAATCCAGAGTGTGTCCACTATCTCCCAGCCACAAACATCCACACGTAGTACAATTGTCTAATCTCAGGAACGTTTTCCGACGATCTGGCACTGGTCCGCCGTATGTTTACCTTTGCTGCCGCACGGTCGAACGACCCTCGTCCCTTTGTCTCGCCATTCTCTTCTTGTGCATCGAAACGTATCTGCACAGATAGTCCAAGATTCGCAAATACGAGAACTGCTTCGTGTTCGGCGTAATTGAGTGTGAGCTGTTCCTTTGTGGTGGACCCCCAACAATCACGTCTCAACGTCATAGCCCTTCGAATCATTGCCAGATGCGACTTATTCCCGGTCACCATGGTCTGACCTCCGTTGGGGGTTCAGCATCCGGGCGTCCCATGGATATTCGGTCACTCTGTGAGCAGCTCTGTCCGGTGCTGGCTCGATTCACGGGCGCTGCTCGAGGCTCGACCTGCAAAACACCGTAAAAAGGGCAGCAGCCACCAGGCTTCACACCTGGCCAGACTTCACACCTGGCCAGACTTCACACCTGGCAGACTTCACACCTGGCAGACTTCACACTTGGCAGACTTCACACTTGGCAGCCTCCACGCCACGCTCACAGCTTGCTCCGAATGATATCCGCTAAGCATCAGCCCCACAGTCGATACGGTATGCCTCGTCGAGCTGCGTAAGGTGCAAACCCTGCCTAGCCGACCCGCTGACCAAATCAGCCTCACCATAAATGCCGTGATGCCATTCGACCATGCGGATCAAAAAAAAGCGCACAATCGATGTAACGTTGCAAAAAGGTGCGCTGCGATTGGAGCTCGAAGCGAGATGCCCTGGCTAATTTCCGTCGGAAGTGCTAGGCAGCAACGTCTCGAGCAGTCGACGAGACCAGCAGAGGTCAGCCACAGCACGTCGATGGCATAATCACGGCAATGCCTTGGTTAATACGTCGCATGCGATGGCTTAATTTTTCAGCTCGAGCCTGAAGCAAGTGCCGGCACGTCTGCTATCCGCCGTCTTTAACCGACAAACAGTTGGCTATCTTGCCAGCTCCAGCTGCTCGCACTGTCTGCTGCCAACCCTTATCTTGCTGTCTCTGGCTGATTACTGTTTTCCGCTATCTGGTTTCTTATCTTTACTCCACGGTTAAGACCCGGATATTTTTTCTATTGGTTGGCACCTGACACTTTTTGAGACATCTGGATTTTGCAACTATTCCACAGCGATGCATTGAGCAACTGTGGTAGGGCTTAAAGCCTTTTTGGAGGACAGGCAGGGCGATATCATCCGACGTAATGGCCTGCAGCGTGCATACGGAGCCCAATCTGCAGTGAAATCAGGTTAATGCCCTGCCACAGCAAAAGAATCTGGGTATGCCCCCATACGTAAATGGCACCCAACCAAGGCATTTTGGAGCTTATCTGAAATGGCTCCTACTACCAGATTTCGCCTCCGGATCCATATAAATACCAGACCAAATGCCTCCCAATGTCGAGTGTTTCGTTCATCTCCACAACCATCATGAGCACTCCGGAAGAAAAGATCATCGATGAAAAGCATCTTGTGAGCCTCTCCGAAAAGGACGGTTCGCTCGATGTCCCACACTCTGAGCTCGAGGAGTACGACATCAACGACCCAAACAACTACTCCACCCACTTTGTGGACGAGTTCAACCCTCGTGGTTTGAGAATCCCAAGCCCGGAGGAGGCCACCACCTTGAGAAGAATCTTGGGTAGGTCCTCATACTCCTCTTACTTGATCTGTTTGTTTGAATTGGCTGAAAGAGCTTCCTACTACTCGGTTACAGGTATCCTCACCAACTTCATCCAAAGACCGTTGCCAGAGAACTCCCCACACGGATGGGGTGCTCCAGCATCGAAATCCTCCTCCGCCAGTGCCGGTGCGTTGGACCAGGGCTTGCAGGTTGCCACGGCCATCACCTTGTTGTTGACTTTCTTGGCCTACGTTGTCCCAATCTACGGTGGTTTCATCGCCGATACCCAGCTTGGTAAGTTCAAAGCCATCTGGATCGGTGTCACTGCTGGTTTCATCGCCCACGTCTTGTTCGTTATCGCTGCCATCCCTTCGGTTATTGCTAACCAAAAGGGTGCCTTGGCCTGTACCATCTTGGGTATCTTTGCCTTGGCTGTCGGTACCGGTTTCATCAAGCCTAACTTGTTGCCATTGTTGATGGACCAGTACTTCGAAAAGACAGACGTGGTCAAGGTCTTGCCAACCGGTGAAAACGTCATTGTCGATCGCCAAAAGACTTTGGAGAGAATGACCTTGATTTTCTACTGGGCTATCAACATCGGTGCCTTCTTCCAATTAGCTACTTCCTACTGTGAAAGAGACGTTGGTTTCTGGCTTGCGTTCTTTGTTCCAATCATCATGTACTTGTTCCTCCCTCTTGTGTTTATCTTCTTGCAAACAAGATTGACCATGGATGTTCCAAAGGGTTCCGTTCTCACCAATGCCTCCAGAATCTTCAGAATCACATTCTCCAAGGGCTGGATTTCAAGATACAGAGCTGGGGACTTGTGGGAGTACGCCAGACCTTCCAAGATGTTGGAGAGAGGCAAAGAGTACTACAACGAAAAGAAGAAGTCTCCAATCACTTGGGATGACCAATGGGTCTTGGATATCAAGCAGACTATCAACGCGTGTAAGATTTTCCTCTACTTCATCATCTTCAACTTGGCCGATGGTGGTATCGGTTCCGTTGCCACTTCCCAGGCTGGTTCTATGAGTACTGCCGGTGTTCCAAACGATTTGTTCAACAACTTCAATCCTTTAACCATTATCATCTTGATTCCAATCTTGGATTACGGTATCTACCCGGTCTTGAGAAAGTACAAGATCGAATTCCGTCCAGTTCACAGAATCGTCTTCGGTTTCGTCTTGGCTGGTGCTTCCCAAATTGCTGGTGCCGCTATCCAGTACCGTGTCTACCAAACTTCCCCATGCGGATACCTGGCCACCACTTGTGACGAGCCATCTCCAATGTCTGCCTGGATCGAAGTTTCTACCTACATCTTGTCTGCTGCCGGTGAATGTTTCGCCAACACTACTGCCTATGAATTAGCTTACACCAGATCTCCACCTCACATGAAGGGTTTGGTTATGGCCTTATTCTTGTTCATGACTGCAATTTCTGCTGCCATCTCCCAAGCCTGTACAGCTGCCTTGCTTGATCCTTACATTACCTGGGCTTTCGTCGCCATTGCCATTGCCACATACCTTGCTGCTGCTGGTTTCTGGTGGCAATTCAGAAACTTGCACATCGATATGGAGGCCGAACGTCTTCTCAGAGAAGAATTGGAGCTGCAAGCAAGAAGAGATGCCCGTTACCAGGAAGTTGGTCTCGAACCAGTTACTTCTCACGGTGGTATTGCCGACGACGCAAACTTGGAAGGTGTGACCTCTATCAAGTCTGTTGCTGGTAAGTAAACCACCTGCGAACCTCTTTTATATTCAATTCTACTTCTATATTCTGACAACTGTCGTTGATCAGCATTTTTCACATGCGGCTGACATTTTGCAGCCTATTTCTACAACATCACTATAGATATAATAATATGGTGTTCTGATTTACAAACTCAAAGTAGGCATACGAAGCAATTTTTGTTTTATTCGGATACAGAGGTATAAAAAGAGTAGACGACTCTATTTTTTGTTTAAAAGAAGCCACCAGGGCTGAAAACTGACTCAAGCGTTGATCAATGAAGCATTGTAGATGGTGGTCTTGTAATCCCAGTAGAAGGTCACATCTTGTGGGGCGCTACTAGAGATGTTGCACTGTTGAGAATAGTCCAAGTCACCAATTCTGCTGTTGATATAGTCTTCGTAGTCCGACAACTTACACGAAAAGCCTGGACCAGAAGAACATGTCTCGATAGGAGTAACGGCATCATTGACGAGATGTCTCACGTAGGAGTCATTGCCACACTTGTACTTCTCAGTGTAGATTCTAGCACCTTGTGGAACAATCTGGGAGTGGACGTAAGGGTTACGGGATGGGATGTATGCAGTTGGCAATTTGGTGATGTTTGACACAATTCCCAAGGCAGAGTGGTAGATTTCAAGATCGGTGTCGTGGGTGAACGAGAGCCAAATCTTGTTGGCATTCAGGTCATCTTTAAGTAAAGTCAAAGAAGCATTGAGCAAAGTGGATCCAATAACTTCAGTGTAGTTGTTACCTGGGCCGTTGGCGTAGAAGTTGCTCAAATCAGTGTAGTAAGAGTTCTTGATGAACTCTTCGTTAGTGAACAAGTCACATACTGGCGATGAACCTCTGACGTTGATTTCAAAGGCACACCATCCAAACAACTGGCTCACATCAGCTGCGGTAATGTTGACACCAGGGTTGCTTGCTTCGAATCTCTTCGAGATGTCAGTCCAGAAAGAGGTGTTGTATTGCTTAATGGTGTTAGCATTGGCAGAAGAGTTGTAGTTGGTGCAAGCAGCTCTTGGAGTCAATGAGTTGGCACCAGTCTTCTTGTCTTCATCAATAACGACAAAGTTGGTGGTTGCATCAGAGTACTCTTCACCAAGGAAACCTCTGGTGAAATATTCACCAGTGAGGAAACATCTTCCGGAGTTGGAAGAGAAGGTTGGGAGAGTGGTGTTGGAAGTGTAGAGCGAACCATACTTAGCTCTGAAAGCAGCACCATGTCTCAAGGCATTTGTAGTTCCAGAGAACAAACCTTGAGAGTTCTTTGGAGTGGTCTCCTTCTCGTACAACGCTTGGTCTGGGACAAAGTAAGTGTAGTCATTGAAGAATGCCAAATCACCCTTGAAGGTACCGTTGTACTTCTGGATCTTAGCAAACACAGCCTCGTAAGCAGCACCATTAGAAAGACTAGGATAACGTTCACCGTGTCTTGAGAGCAATTGGACTTGTTCCAAGGTACACTGAGGTGGGATGTCCGTGGAAATACCGGAACCGTGGCGTTGAACGAATGGAGCAGATCCACCCAAGAAGTTGATGATGTTGTACTGCTCAATTGAGGCTTGCTGTGGGGTGGCCAAGTCTTGGAAGACGGACTGGCCGGTCAAAAGTAACCCATTGTTAATCAATTTGGAGATTGCAACCATTGTATGTTTGTTTGATGAATAAGTATCAGAGGTTACTTGGATTGTTGACCCTATTTATACCTGGTCCGGCTTCTATTGGAACGGTCCGTATTCGCTTTCTTCGTTCAAGACCGGCCTACTCGATCGGGAGTTGACAACACGTTGTGAGCTATGGAGTGGAGATGATATGAACTGCGTTGGAAGCGCATGAAAAGGAGGTTTAGACTTTTCCACTAATTTAAGACACGTTTTTGATTGATCTGTTGAGGTGGTTTAGGAACCCCGAAGGAGACAAATTAAGACATCTTCCCTTGCTGGTGCTACTATAACCGAGATACTTTGTTAGAGAATACTCAACTCCACGTGCCATTACAAGAAGAGGCACCTGGGTCTTGGTAAGACGTAGGGTCCGTTGAGATCTTCGACTATAACCTTAATTACCAATTTCAGAAGCAAGATTATGGTGGAAATATGAACAGAGGTTGATAGTGGCCGACTGAAATGTGGTTCAGGTGAATTGCAAATTAGGAGGCCATAAGGAGGTTTCGTCTTACGGGCGGTGCCTAGAGCCGACCTACCCCATTGATCGGTAAGATTAATGCCTGGATCAATGGGATGTGATTCCGCTCCAAAGCCACTGTCTAATTACAATTTTGCACCCATTTAAAATTCCATTTCTTCCGTCTTTGTGAAGACCTCGTGGGCATTCCTCTTGAGGTAGAGTTTTGATCTAATAGGGCACTGGAATGTTTATTGGTTATTTACAACCTATAAGGTTTCCCGCTTCGGTGCTCGAGGAACTGGGATACCTAGATACCCCCCAAGGAAGATAGGAAATCAATTTGAGGCTGTGCCTTTACTTCAATTTCTATACCGAAAGCTTTTTGGCTGCAAAGCCAAGAAAATCGACAAGCTGTCAAGCATCAAGCTTAAAATCAAATGGGTTATCTCTTATCCCGTTAATAAGTGTGCATTGACACGATCTATATAATAATTTCTGCGGATCAGGGAAATCAATCATAGGGTTTCCAGGTGAAAAGAAAAACCACCAACCATGGACACATAGAACAAGACTATCCTCTTGTATAGTTGCTTCAGAGATTCTGCTGATCGAAAAGACGATCATGAGGACACATTCAGATTCAACCTAATAGAGCAATTGACGGAAAGTCAATAAGGTCTCATTTCAGTGGCAGGAAGCGCAAGCCATTGCGGAGGTCGCTTTCCAAAACTAACAGCTTCAAAGATGTGGAACCAACCATCCAATCTCATCCAAGATAAGCCTCTTTCAATTTTCCGATTCAGGGCATTCGTTGACCAAACCATTGAACTCAGAATTTACAGCACATGAGCTGCACTGATATGGAACCGTTCAAGAAGCTAGGTATCATAATTGTGCACACAGTGCTATGTCAAAAAGCAGGAGAAAGTAGCCATTTATGCGAGAAAAGGACCGTTAACACAGATTAACGAACCAGCTCAAATGAACCATTGCAATTACATCGCTCATACTGCTTGAAGACTACCACAGATAGATGCACGCGACACCCCAATACTAGCAGTACCTTCTTTGCTATTCAGGAACACGCTCATTTCACCCCTTCCCCGTATCCTTCAATCACAAGACTCACGCATATACCAACCAAAACCACTACCAAAGCAGTCATAATAATTACAGTCGCCGAATTACTCGTCGAGCCAATCGTAATAATCTTGTGGCTGGCCAACTTCTTTATACTCACAAAGTAGTTAACTCCCGAAATCACCAAAAGGGCTAAGGAAAGGCCAAGCAACACAAACGAAGTGCCACTCGAAAATGCAGCGCCAGCCCGAGGCAGACGGGTGCCAGAGCCGTTTGTTTCAAAGCGGAAATCAAGCAATATGGCCAACGCTGCGAAGAAGAGTGTGGTAGAGAATCGGACAAACGTGAGAGCCGTTCGCTCCAGAGCAAGCACATCTCTAGGCTCACTTGCTGTTATTTTCATTAGCAAAGTGAACGGGAACCGTGTCAGCGACTGTGCCTGGACTCCTTCGGGAAAGCCAGGATGTTCTGTCATCTTGTGTAGGTGTGAGGTGAACATTGTTTGCGTGGAGAAGAAGATGTGGTTGGTTTAATTTGGTGCTGATTTTATGTCAAATCATGCCCCTAGCCACACTAATCTAAGTGTGGGGGTCAGGTGATATGAATACTGTGAGTATCTACTATCGGATCTGAGACCATTTGGTGGTGAAAACTGTCTCATTGGAAAGGCTGGCACCAATGTGACGAGTCATTGAATAGACACGGATCAGTGTAACAAGTCACAATAGAAATGCCGTAGCTGGCTTCAGTACATAGTGTTTCCATACTGATACTGTCAGTTACTAGAATTTCACTCTATAGACTCACTACACACAACGAGAACACCATAACAATAGGTGCAAACCTATAACAATACTCCGTAGCCGAGTATCACCAAGTATTCAAGCAGCTTGTAGTCTGAAACCTAGCACGAGTCACCACTGCCATAAGCGTGTTTCATAGTAAGCTAATCATCACTTCTGGTCTCAGAAAAAAGATCCACTAAAAAACAAACCAACTACAAAGCCAAAACCAATACAAACGATGAACGGGCCTAGGAAGAATAACGCGTGTAAGAACTGCGGTCACACCAACTTCGTCGTGGATCGCTACACTGCAGCCGGGGACCTTTCCTGTCTGAGATGCGGTTCGGTGCAAGAGGAGAACCGTATCGTGAGTGAAGTCCAGTTTGGAGAAACATCGAGTGGTGCTGCAACCGTGCAAGGTTCGATGGTGGGTGCTGACCAGGCCCGTGCAAGCTTTGGAGGCCGCCAGAATGCCATGGAGTCCAGAGAACAGACATTATTGAACGGGAAGAAGCGTATAAAGAGAATAGCCACCGCGATGCACATCCCCGAGTACATTGGAGACTCCGCTGGTGAATGGTTCAGACTAGCATTAGCACAGAACTTCGTCCAAGGTAGACGTTCCCAGAACGTTCTAGCCACCTGTCTTTATGTTGCTTGCAGAAAGGAGAAGACACACCACATGTTGATCGACTTCAGCTCACGGATCCAGATTAGCGTATATTCGTTGGGTGCCACCTTCCTAAAGATGGTCAAAGCTTTGTGCATTACAAACTTACCATTGGCTGACCCATCTCTTTTCATCCAGCACTTTGCAGAAAAGTTGGACTTCAAAGAACAATGCACGAAGGTGGTGAGAGACGCAGTGAAGTTGGCCCTGAGTATGTCAAATGACTGGATTCATGAGGGAAGACGACCTGCCGGGATTGCAGGTGCGTGCGTGCTTCTTGCTGCTAGAATGAACAATTTCCGTAGAACACATGCTGAGATAGTGGCGGTTGCACATGTGGGGTCAGAAACCTTGCAAAGGCGACTTAACGAGTTCAAAAAGACAAAGTCAGGAGAATTGACAGTGGCGTCTTTTAGAGACTCGGAGGGCACAGAAGAGGCGAATCCACCTTCCTACGACAAGAATAGGCGTTTGGAGAAGAAGTTGGCCTCTGAAATTAAAGCAAAAGAACAAGTTATGCTGAGGTTTCAAAATTTCGCAGAGGCTGTTAAAAACGTTCCATTTGAAGAATTCAAGGTCAAGTATGAACAAAGTCAGAAGGACTCAGGCAGTGGGCTACAAGACGCAGAAGGGGACGCGGAGACACCAAATACATCTGCCCTTTTCGCTGGAGAATCTGATGAAGAAGTTGAATTGACTCCAGAAGGTACACTAGACACAGATAAGAAATCTTCTCGTAAAATGATCGAGAACTACTTGGAGAGTCTAAACAAACAAATCCCGGAAACAGTACCTGCTGTGATCCAGGACCCATCTGAAGAAAGGCCATCGAAGAAGCGCAGGCTCAAAGCACATAAGATTGCAAGGTTAGAAGAAGACAGAACACAAGCATTGAAGAAGATACTTATAGGAAGTGACCTTTCCATGGATGAAATAACGGAGGAACTCGAACGAATCATAAACCGCAAGAAATCAAACTTGGAGGGTTCGATGTACGTGACTCCGAGCGAAAGGCAGGAGGTAGTCGAGTTGAAACAGCGAATTGAACTCGATAGGCCGCGTAACCTTACCAAGTATTTACCCAAGTCCGAGGAGTTGCTTCTGAAGGTGTCCTCTGCAGTCGAATTAAACAGCGATGACGACGATGATGTTGTGCTAGAGAGTGAAATGTCCTATGAAGAGGTGAAATTCAAGGAGCAGATCTGGACAGGCTTGAACCATGATTTCCTAATTGCTCAAGAGAAGAAGAAATTGAAGCAGGAGGCTGATGAGTTGACCGGTAACACCTCGGGTTCCACAATGAGAAAGAAGCGCACGCGCAATGGTCAAGATGGACCAAAAGAAGTGAATGACATTGGAATGGGCGATGCTTTGGCCAACATAGGTTTGGATGCGGCTGGAGACCCACTCAGTGCTGCGGATAGTGCAAAGTTGGTATTGCAGAAGAAGTCCTTCTCGAAGAAGATCAACTATGCCACATTGAGTGATTTGTTCAATAAGACCCTGAGGGCTGGTGCTGGGCTATAGCAACAAGTTGTTGCACACTAATTAAGAATCGGTATATATAATTTAGAGTACACTTTTCTTATAATATGACTAACTAATCCTGAATTTTACTTCATGGCTGCAAATAGTAGTTCCTAGTAGGTATAAGTAGGACTGTCATTTTTATTCTTTTGCTCGTTTATAACAAATTTCAGAAGGAAGTGAAGCAAGTATACTCTGATTGCTTACTGCTACGAGTGAAGTCTCCACAGAAACACAATAATGTGTTCATGATGGAGTATACACATTCAGCTTGGAGAAAAACAGCATAGATCAGGATGGAAGAAAAGCTTGAAAAGTACGGCCTTCAATGCCAAAAGTCGTATATAGAAGACTCTCCCTAAATCATCCACCGCCAGATCTTTCGCTCTGCTGCGAACCAGGGCCAGTTTAGTTGAGTTTGGTCCGTTCTGATGATGAGATTCTGGAGCGTTTTGGTGCACTAAAATTTGGCACTATTTTCAGAGCCATCGCCAACTTTTTTCTTCGCGATGAGATGAATAAATTAACCATTACTATCTGAATATCCATCATCATCTAAACTTCCACCAGAAGCAAAATGGGTAAGAAAAGAAGATGCGCAGTATTGCCAACCAACATAGTGTTACTTCAAAACGTAGTACGTCGAGACCCGGAGTCTTACCATGAGGAATTCATGCAACAGTATGCGCATTACGAATCGTTGAGAGACATCTACATGATGAACCCAGCAGGTGCCGACAAGAGTGTTGAGTTCGCTGAGTTGATCGGATTCATGTCAGCAGTGTGCAGTTGCTATCCTAAAGAAACTGCCCAATTCCCGGAAGAATTGAAGAACATTTTATCGAATAATCATAGAGACTTGACTCCAGACTTGCGTGAGAAGATCATCCAATGCTTGACCATGTTGCGTAATAAGGATGTGATATCTGCTGAGTCTTTGATCCAGACTATTTTCCCATTGTTAACATGCTACAGTAGTGCCAACTCAACAGCTGGTGCACATGCCAAAGCACTTAGAAGACAGGTTTACAGCACATTGGTTGCTCTTTTGAAGGCAGTCAACACTGGTACTAAGAACCAAAAGTTAAATCGTTCAACACAGGCCTTACTTTTCAACTTGTTGGAGCAGCGTGACTCCCAAGGTTTATGGGCAACTAAGTTGACTAGAGAATTATGGAGAAGAGGTGTTTGGGATGATTCACGTACTGTTGAAATCATGACCCAAGCCGCCTTACACCCAGACATAAAAGTAGCCACTGCTGGTGCTAAGTTCTTCTTGGGTGCTGATAAAGAAAGAGAAGACAACTTTGAAGACTCTTCTGACGAAGAAAATGGTTTCGATTTGAAAGCATCCTTGAAGCATAAATTACTGATGAACAAGACATCGTCCAAGAGAACCAAAAAGATACAGAATGTTGAGAAGAGTATCAAGAAAAAGAATAACGCAAAGCACCTGGCCACGTATCTTAATTTCCTGGCTATCCATTTGTTAAGAGACCCTCAAGGATTTGCCGAACAATTATTCAACAGCCATTTATCCAGTAAGAACTCTAACAGGTTTGACTTGGAACAGAAGATCATGTTCATGAACTTGATATCGAGACTTGTGGGTACACACAAGTTGACTGTTTTGGGTATCTATACTTTCTTCTTGAAGTACTTGACGCCTAAGCAGCGTGACGTGACACAGATCATGGCTGCTGCCGCACAGGCATCGCATGATTTGGTGCCACCAGAGGCTATAATGATTGTTGTACGTAAGATTGCTGATGAGTTTGTCAGTGATGGTGTAGCAGCTGAAGTTGCTTCAGCAGGTATTAATACGATCCGTGAAATCTTATCGAGAGCTCCATTGGCAATCGATAGTGACTTGTTACAGGATTTGGTTGAGTACAAGGGCTCCAAGTCGAAGCCTGTGGTAATGGCTGCAAGGTCATTGATCACCTTATACAGAGAAGTGGCACCAGATATGTTGCTGAAGAAAGACAGAGGTAAAACCGCAAGTATGGAGTTACAGGGTGGCGAAAGATCTGGATTGCCTCAGTTTGGTATCGAAAACAACGTCACCAGTATTCCTGGTATCGAGTTATTGGCCAAATGGAGAAAGGATCAAGAATTGGGTGAAGCTGAAGAAGGTGCTTGGGAAGTTGACAATGAAGACGATGCAAGCGACATCGAAGGTGAATGGGTTGCTGTTGAATCTGACAAAGAATATAATGTATCTGACTCTGAAGATGAAGCTGAGACAAAGGTGGAAGAGGAGACCAAAGATGGAGATGTTTCTGATTTGGAGTTGTCTGACGATGAACTTGAAGTTGCTGAAGGAGATGAACCACCACGCAAGAAGCTTAAACAGGCACAACAAATGGCCGCCGACAAGAAGCAGTCTGCCATTGAAGCTGAGAAGGCTATGCAAGAGTTACTTTCTTCGAGAATATTGACTCCTGCTGATTTTGCCAAGTTGGAGGAATTGCGTACCAAAGCTGGTATCGAGAGCGCTCTCGGTCTTACCAACGAAGACCTGGTTGATTCTACCAAGTTGGTTGGTAAGGTGAAGTACAAGCAATTGCGTGAAGAGAGAATTGCCCAGATGAAGGAAGGCCGTGAGGACCGTGAGAAGTTCGGTTCGAGCAAGGGTAAGAGAGACCTGCCACATTCTACCACCAATAAGGAGAAGTCCAGAAAGAAGAATTACATTATGATGATCCACAAGAGATCCGTACTGGGTAAACAGAAGTTATCGTTGAGAGATAGGCAGAAGGTTTTACGTGCGCATATTGACAAGCAGAAGAAGCAAGGACATTAAAGTAGAAGCCAGTTTATTATTGATATTTTTATAAAGGGAAGTTGGTTTTTCATTAGCAAATGTAGCTGATAACGTAGCGCTGGTGGTGTCTGTTGGTTTCTGGTAGTTTATTTCTGGTTTTTACATTTCTTGCATTTACACTAGTCTTTGTAACATGCCAATGAATTGCCTAATCATAATTTAATTATATAGTAATACACTAGTCTCGGAAGTAAAGGTGATTGGTCAATAGTAAGAATACAGGTAGAAGAGAATTATAATGGGAGAAAATGTGCTGAAAGTAATCATTGAATCGAGAATATGTCCAAAATGGCAGAACACAGCCAAGATGTGGACATGGAGTAATAGAATCCAGACTCCTTAGACCTTCTTAGACTTCTTCTCCTTCTTCTCTGACTTCTCCGACTTCTCGCTCTTTCTCTTCTTATCCTTTGACTTCTTTGGCTTCTTTTCCTCCTCTTCGTCGGAGTCTGAGTCGGCCTCTTCAATCTGTGGCACGGCGACTGGAGCAGCAGCAACGGCGGTCGCAGCAGCAGCGGTGGCAGCAACAGCAGCAGCAGCATTGGCACCGTTGGCAATCAAGGAAGCCTTGTAGGCCTCCTTAGCCTTTTGGTATGCCTTCAACTCACTAGCATACTTTGTTTGCCAGTATTCCTTGTCTTCCTTTGAGATGTTGGTCCATCTATCCTTGACCAAATCGTTCATTTCAATGGCAGACATGGAAGTTTCACCAGCCTTGGCTCTTTCTTCACGGATCTGTTCGCGTGTCAGGAACGAGAAGGCAAAGTAGATGGTCAAAGGCTTCTTAGGAGCATTTGGATCACGGATAACCTTCTTCTTCTTTTCCTTCTTTGGCTTAACAGCGGTTGGAGAGGTTGGCACCAAAGCAGCGGACGCGGATTGTGGAGCGGCAGCAGCAGGAATTGATGTGGTGGAACCATTGGTGGCAGCGGCCAGTGGGGCAGCCGGTGCGGCGATCGCAGCAGCAGCGGTAGCGGTGATCGATGGGTCCACAGCACTCGACGCCTTAATTGCCTCAGCAGCAGCAAGGGCAGCAAGGTCGGCGGCCTTTGCGGTTCTAGCAGCCTTAGCAAGAGCGGCTTTGGTGGGCGCCTTGACTTCGGTCTTCTCGCCGGTCTTGGAGCTGATCGCCTCGGCAACCTGTGTGATGTTTCCCAAGCTAGCAGACAAGAGCTTGGTCGAATCGGAGGAGTCTTCGCCAGTCAAGTTGAAGAAAGTGACGGTGGCAGCAGCAACGTCATTGGCAGCCTTCGATAACTCAAAGAGCGAAGCGACTAGCGAGTCTTTGGCGGCTTTCAGGTGGGACATTTTTTGTTCGCGGTGCGATGGTGGTACTGGAGCTAGGGAGCTGTGGTAAGGAATAGGGAGGATTTTTTAAGATTTGGGAAAACAGCGAAACATGAAATTTATAAGAAAAAACTTCTGTCGCTAATTTTGGTGATGGCTTGCGAGTTCCCCAGTAGGAGACATGGGGCAGCGCCGAAAGGGGTGGACCGTTTCGCCAGTTTCACGGTGGTAGCAGCTTCCACCGAGGCTAGCTTTCCACGGTGGGCGGTGCGGACTCCGCTGGTGGTGCCTGCAACACCTTTTTCAAGGTGCTGGGGCCGGTGCACGGTGTGGTGTACGCTAAAATCGCCAGGCGGCGGCCAGAAAAGTGCGTGGTTGCGCTGGATTTAGTGTGGTGGTATTGGCGGAAAATGGTGAGGATTTGGGATTCGTGTGCCGTGTTTTTTTTGAGGATGGCGGAGCGAATTCGTATAGCGAGCGGGCTCTTCACCGCGGAGCACTTCGTTAACTGGGCCAATTAGCGACCTTTCGGACCGTAGAAGGGCTGTGCGGGTGTATTTGCCGTGTTGGAGAAGGTTTGCCTCTTTAGATGTTCGCAATAGCGGTGGAACTGGGCTTTTGAGCGTGTCTGGTGCCCGTGAAGGGTTTGTTGATAGCGCAGTTTCAGATCACGTATTTCCCCGGTATTTGAGATTTGGTCGGTGCGCTAGCGATGTGCTGCTGAGTCTCGGTGAAACATACTGGTACCGCCTACGTAGTGTCTTCTGTGTGTAGACCACCTTGCGGTGGCCTGGTCTCGAGGAAAGTGTGTCCGAGGGTGTGTACGCCGGTTTTGCTGGGTACAGGTGGAGCTGGTGTTTCTTCAATACTGTTTTTGGGTGGATTTGTTTTCGTGGGGAACGAAATTTGATCTGGCAGAGACGTACCGAGTGGTGGAGCCGTAACTCAATAGTGCTTCCAGAAGATACAAGACAAGGACAGCAGCAGTGAAATATTGAACATGCCGATAGTTAGACCGTACTCGTTGGCCTTCCCCGGCCAGGCGACTCTCCATAAGCACTTGCTAGCTCCTTTCGCGGTCCAGAAGCATCTCTTCCAGCGCCAGTTGGACCAGATCGACCACTCGTTGAACGAAAGATTCAGCTCGAAATTGCTCCAGTTGCCCTCAGACCACTGGCTCATGGATACCGCGAATGCACAGCCGGCCATATTGGCAACCAGCATTATCTTGTTGCAATTGGCTGGCCAGAAACGTCTACAGAGGGGCGAGCCAGACTTGTTGACCAACTCCAAGTACGTGCTAGGGCATTCCCTAGGAGAGTATACCGCACTCACAGCTGCTGGAGTGTTTGATTTACCCACCGCAGTAGCTGTGGTGCGCAAGAGGGGTCAGTTGCTCAATGAACTATGCTCGAGCACTGACTACGGCATGACAGCTCTTCTACTTGGCCGCAGATGCGAGTTCGATCTGTTGATTTCTGCCGCAAACACCTCTGGAGTGCTTGCAACCGTCAACAGCCGTAGCCAGGTTGTGATATCTGGTCTGAAGGCCGAATTGTCGAAGTTCGTGGAGTCTCAGGGAAAGCTGCAAATCGTGAAAGCAGTTCCTTTGGCTGCAAGGATCCCTTTCCACAACAAATTGCTCCGTGAAATAGAACCGCAATTGCATGAATACATTCTTTCAAAGCCTTTGGGAGAACAGAATATTCCAGTCATCTCAAACGTCACCGGGTTACCAAGCTCGGATCGAGATCAAAGCATTACGAACACCGTACAGTGCAACCACTTGCCAGTTCAATGGAAGCGCTCGCTCGACTACCTCGAAGGAGAAAAAGTGTCCGTGGTGGGTGTTGGTCCAGGACGAGTGCTAGAACCTTTCATGAAGGGCACCAAGATCAGCTTCACGAGTTTAGAGGATATGGAATGAAGAGCATATAAGAGAGGACTACTGAAATAGTACAAACAGCATATATAGACAATTTAAGCAGTCAGTATCTAAATAGGCGGAGGTTGTAGCTCCGAACCAAGAACTAGACTTCAAACTGCTCTTCAACCAGGTATGACAATTGTTTATAGTCTGACATCGGCAAGGCAGCTTGGCCCAAGTAGGAAGAAATATGTAAAGCGAAACACGTGCGTACGATAAGAGTATCCGTACAACCATGAACCCCCGAACCTAGGTTCTTACTACTTCCACGATTGGTAAACCGGGTCGGAGTGCACGTCAAGCTGAGCTTTCTGCTGCCCACTGACAACACAGTCTCAGCTATCCCCCTAGACTCCTCCGTCCTATGTTTCCCCTATTTGGCTGCGAAATTCTGCTGTTCTCAGCCTTTTGCTGCCCGTTCGGTACACTTACATCACCAACAGGGTAGTTAAATGTGTCCGACCAAACACCTCTACTGGCACAACCACCACTGCACCAAAACGGCTTCAAAAGTAACGACAACATCCAACTGGTGCACATCTCAAGATTTTCACATACCGTGTTTGGCTCATCTTACTCCTAAATCCACCACTTCAACTACTAGATCAACAAGTCGATCACTATGTGTAACCTCAGTACTCACACCACCCTATCTACACACTGGTACCATCTCCAGGCCCAGAACAGCTAATATCGGCGCCGCTTTCGAGCCAGCTGGCAGAGTCAAATCCCCAGTCAAATGATTTACCGAATTTCACGTGATAGTACCACGCAGATCGAAGGTATAAAAGAGAAAAAAATTCAGAGATAATGCCATTTTTTTCACCCAACATCGACAATGACTGCCCAGCTAATTGACGGTAAAGCCATTGCCTTGGAGCTCCGCTCTAAGATCCACTCGGAGATCGACCAGATCCAGAAGAAGCACGCCGAATTCAGACCAAAATTGACCATTATCCAGGTTGGTGGCCGTGCTGACTCGTCCACCTACGTCAAGATGAAGTTGAAGGCTGCACAGGATGCTCTGATCGACTGTGAGGTTATTGCCTTGCCAGAGAACACCACCGAATTCGAGTTGTTGAACGAAGTGCAAAAGTTGAACGAGTCTCTCTCGGTCGACGGTATCTTGGTCCAGTTACCTTTACCAGCTCACATTGACGAAGCCAAAATCACTTCTGCCGTGCTTGCTGACAAGGACGTGGATGGGTTTGGACCTTTCAACGTTGGAGAATTGTACAAGAAGGGAGGTGAACCTAACTTTTTGCCATGTACTCCAAAGGGTATAATCGAGTTGTTGGAATATGCCAAGGTGAACATCGCCGGTACCAATGCCGTTGTTTTGGGAAGATCCGACATTGTTGGAAAGCCTATCGCCCAATTGTTGACCAAGGCCAATGCCACCGTCACTACTTTGCACTCACAAACCCCTCAAAAGCAGGTTGAGTTGTTCTTGTCGCAAGCCGATATCGTTATCGTAGCTATTGGTAAGGCTGGTTTCGTCAAGGGTGAATGGTTGAAAGAAGGTGCCGTTGTCATTGATGTCGGAACCAACTTTGTTGAAGACAGCACCAAGAAGACCGGCTCCCGCATGGTCGGAGACGTTGACTTTGCTTCTGCTTCTCACAAGGCCTCTTTGATCACCCCAGTTCCTGGCGGAGTCGGTCCAATGACCGTCGCATGCCTCTTGGAAAACGTGGTCATTGCCGCAAAGAGACACTTCACCAAGAACAACCAAACTCCTCAGTTTACCAACCCATTGAAGTTGCACTTGATCACTCCTGTCCCATCTGATTTCGAAATCTCGAGAGCTCAACAACCAAAGAAGATCACCGAAGTTGCTGAAGAGTCCGGAATCTTGGACGCCGAATTGGAGCCATTCGGGGCCTACAAGGCCAAGGTTTCCTTGAAGCTCTTGGACCGTTTGAAGAACAAGCGTGACGGTAAGTACGTCTTGGTCACAGGTATCACTCCAACTCCTTTGGGTGAAGGTAAATCGACCACCACGGTTGGTTTGGCCCAAGCCTTGGGTGCCCATTTGGGTAAGAACGTCTTCGCTAACGTCAGACAACCATCCATGGGTCCAACCTTTGGTATCAAGGGTGGTGCTGCCGGAGGTGGATACTCCCAAGTCATTCCTATGGATGAGTTCAACATGCATGTTACTGGTGATATCCATGCTATTACCATGGCCAACAACTTGTTGGCTGCCGCCATTGACACTAGAATGTTCCACGAGAACACCCAAAAGGATGGTCCATTATACAAGCGTTTGGTACCAGCTAAGAAGGGAGTCAGAAGCTTCACTTCTTCCATGTTGCGCAGATTGCACAAGTTGGGAATCACCAAGACCGACCCAGATTCGTTGACTCCAGAAGAAGTCACCGCTTTCGCTCGTTTGGATATCGACCCAGACACCATCACCTGGAGAAGAGTGGTTGATTGTAACGATAGATTCTTGCGTGGAATCACCATTGGTGAAGCTGCCACTGAAAAGGGCCACACCAGACAAACTGGTTTCGACATCACCGTCGCTTCCGAATGTATGGCTATCTTGGCCTTGGCCAACTCTTTGGAGGACATGCGTGAAAGATTAGGAAAGATGGTTGTTGCCTCCTCTAAGGCTGGTGTTCCAGTCACTGCTGAAGACATTGGTGCTGCCGGTGCCTTGACTGCCTTATTGAAGGACGCTATCAAGCCAAACATCATGCAAACTTTAGAAGGTACTCCAGTGTTTGTTCATGCTGGACCATTCGCTAACATCTCCATCGGTGCTTCATCTATCTTAGCTGATAAGATGGCCCTTAAGTTGGCCGGTACATCGACCGACTTGAACGATGACGAAAGAAAGGAACAAGAAGGTTACGTTGTCACCGAAGCCGGCTTTGACTTCACCATGGGTGGAGAAAGATTCATCAACATCAAGTGTAGATCTTCTGGCTTGGTTCCAGACGTGATTGTCATTGTTGCTACCGTTCGTGCTTTGAAGGTCCACGGTGGTGGACCTGAAGTCAAGGCCGGTGCTGCCTTGGCTGCTGCTTACACTCAAGAAAACGTCGAGCTCTTGAGAGTTGGTTGTGCCAACTTGGCCAAACACATTGCTAACGCTAGAACCTACGGATTGCCTGTTGTTGTTGCCATCAACAAGATGTCTTCTGACACCGCAGCTGAACACCAGGTTATCAAGGAGGAAGCTTTGAAGGCCGGTGCTGCTGACGCCATTATCTCCAACCACTGGGAAGAAGGTGGAAAGGGTGCCGTTGACTTGGCACACGGTGTTATTGAGGCCGCCAACTCGATTGACAGAGACTTCAAGTTCTTGTACGATGCTGAAGGTCCATCTGTTGAAGAGAAGATCTCCATCATTGCCAAGGAGATGTACGGTGCTGGAGCAGTGGAGTTCTCGCCAGAAGCTCAAAAGAAGATTGACACTTACACCAAGCAAGGGTTTGGAAACTTACCAGTGTGTATTGCCAAGACACAGTACTCGTTATCACACGATGCTGCGTTGAAGGGTGTGCCAACCGGCTTCACTTTCCCTATCAGAGACGTTAGAGCCTCGATTGGTGCTGGATACTTGTACGCCTTAGCTGCCGAGATCCAGACCATTCCTGGTTTGCCAACCCACTGTGGGTTCATGAACGTCGAGGTCAACGAGGAAGGTGAGATTGACGGTTTGTTTTAAACAGGCACGCACGTTCATCGCGTTGTGAAGTTCAACACTTTATGATAACGAATACATTATTTACTTCTTTCGGTATAGCGGATATCGAGGGGTGAGGAACCTTACTCCCATTAAACTTTAGCTAAACGTGTATATATTAATAACGGGTTTCAACACGGACAAGACATAACTGTAGTTTAAGTAGAGAGTCATTACAAAGCAAGACCATATTCTGTAAATGGAGTAACGAAATGCTACTTTAAGTGAGCTCAGCAACAAGAGAACGTACTCAGTGTGTTCTGTAGCTAACAGTGCTCTACTCCGGATACACACCAGATGTTAAGTACTCCAGACATAGCGTATATACGATTCTGTAAGCTCTTTGGAGCATACAAGAACTCACGAGTCGCTGAACTGTACGACAACCAAAAGAAGAACATACAAATTACGACACCAAGCTTACCTAGCATATAATCAACTCATCTTGGCTAACATTTAAGAGTCACAGACACTCACAAGTTCGTGTGGTGGACTTCACAATGATGCTGCTTAAATAGTGACATGGCTGCGAAATTTAGATCAAAATGGCCTTCCAATTCGGGCGATGTTGCAGTGCCCCGGTGCACCGTCTTCATTAAACACAAGCTGCTTCGGAGTATCACCAGTTCTCGCGTCCGCTCTAAAGACAAGCTCAACGCAGTGTTCCTTCCGTTTCAGTGTGCTCGCTTCGGTTGTCTCGCAATCAACGGTTCAGCCTTTTCAACGTCTTTATCTGTTCGCAGACATTGCCCGATTCAGAACGCCAATTTACGGTGACAGTTTCGCCGATCCAGCCAAAGCCGCTGCCGCCAGTTCTAGACGTACCGGCAGCTCCCAAAATGGAGTCCCAATGGAGGCAGCTGGACCGGCTGCAAATGGACCGTCAAAAACAGCCCTCAGCAGCCGGCCCTTTCGTTACAAAGACAAAGACAACAACAACAGCTCATTGGAAAGACACCCGGTTAATTATCGTGTCACGTGCCCGGAAGATTTTCTTAGCCAATTTCGAACTTGGACGAATAGTCAAGTGGAAAAGGGGGGCGATATTCGAATACACCACTACCAGATCAAACCAGTACCACTGAAAAATGAACAGCTTAAGGCAAGTGAGCAAGATAGCCAGCCGCGGTCAAGTGAGCAGAAGTGTGTTGATAAGAGGCATCTCCAACGTTGGTGTTTCAAGATCCTTTGTGCAGCCACTTGTAAATAGATGGGCCCGTCAAGAGATCAAGCCATTTGGCCAAGCAAGATCGTACAGTGTTTTATCCTCTTCGCCAGAAGCCAAGGTGTACGATTACAACGAGATCAAGAAGATCTCGACCAGCCCCTCTGCATTCCCTGAAACCGTCTTAATTGATGTTAGAGAACCCTTTGAGTTCCAGGACGGACACATCCCCTCCGCCATTAATATTCCATTCAAGTCGTCGCCAGGCGCGTTGGCGTTGAGTCCAGAAGAGTTCCACGACCACTTTGGATTCGACAAGCCCGAGGAATCAAAGGAGTTGGTCTTTTACTGTCTTGGAGGTGTTAGATCCACTTCTGCGGAAGGCTTGGCCGACACCTTTGGGTACAAGAAGAGAGGTAACTACATTGGCTCTTGGGAAGACTGGGTTGAACAAGAGAACCAACAGAAGAAGTAGGATTCTAGCAATGAGCTAGAGCAATTAGTCGAGGATAATGAGGAGTACAGAAAGAACAGAGTTCTAAGCACATTGTATATTTATATTAATAGACGCGTCATCACTGTTGAATATATAATGGTATTATGAAGTCATGAGTGTATTTGAGATGCAGTTTGGAGTATGAGCTTGAGTTTGAACCTCGGGCAAAGTATGGTCAACTCGGAGTATAGTACCGACTTCGATGCGGTTCGGAGTAGGCAATATGAAATCTCTAACTTGGAGTTGCAAGTGCTGTGAACAACTTAAAGTCTGTAAGTGAGTTCTCTAACTTGAAGTTGCAAGGGAGCTGGATAACTTGGATTATACCTGAATTCGTTAACCTGATGGCCATAGCTGAATTGACCAAAAAATAGCTATTGGTCTCCTTTACCTTGGTCTAAGAGAATAACAAGATCTGACATGAGCTTGTTTTCATCTCTAATCTTCTTTGAACAGCTACTCCTGTTGGTTGTATTCCATTCTTCTGAACTCTTTACCTAATCTTCTCTTTCTCTTTCTCTCCATAACCTTCTCTCTCTGCGATCCCTTCATGGTATCAAACTTGGCCTTCTGGACCAACTTGCGCTGCTCGGATCTCTTCAAGAAATACGGATTCGTCTGCTCTCCACTTTTGAAACTCTGCATCTGCTTTTTCTTATGGTCAGCCAATATCTGCGTCTCCAAGTCTTTGTTCTTCATGGTGTCCAACCTGGACTTGAGGGACTGGAGTTTGAACTTCAAGTCTCCAACCTCACGCTCGCCCAATAATTCTGTTGACTTGCGATCTTTTAACATGCGCTCCATGCTTCCGATTTCCGATTGTCTATATTCATCCAAGAATGCATAGTCCTTTCTGGTCCTGGAAAGATCTGCCACACCGTATGCTGGGTCGAACCTGATGTCTGTGTACAACGTCGATTCATTACGCGTGTTGAGTCCCGCAATTTCTCGAACTCTTGAGACTGGTCTCTTTGAAGACGACTCAGACGGAGCGTGCTTGCTCTTTCTAGACACTTTCTGGAACTTGCCTCTTTTACGCGAGCTGGTTTCGACAGGAGCAGCGTCTGAATCCGAGTCATACTCCTCCTCGGAGTCAATTTCGTTATCCTCAAAGGCCTTTGGGTCCTTAGAGCGAGACTTGGACGTCTTCTTGCTCATCTTTCCTTTACCTCGCTTCGATAGTATCTTCTCCTGGGCCGAATTCAAGGATGCAAATGACATAGTTGAGAACTCGTCTTCGTCTCTGTTTGACTTTTTGAAAGGCTGTGAGAATGGCACATCACCATCCTCCATGTCGTCATGAAACGACGGTCTAATAACCTTTCTACTCGACATGTTGCAGTGGTCTGGCTTTTTGATTTGAAGATGAGCATCGCTTTCTTGAGTTGAATTTGTACAGCGATGCTTATGTCAGAATCCGAAAAATGCCATCACGGGCCCCAAGTGCAATACTACTCGAGAACACACTAGGAAACGAACCACTAAAGCGAAAGCCACCAGGTGCTCACCAGACACAAGGAACAAAGCCACCGAACGAAGGGAGGCACCACTGTCAGGTGACTTTCCCCAGACCTCCGTAGGACCTTTCGTTATCGAAGGGTCTTAGAGTGTGAGCACAACGTGTGCCGGCCAATCAGAGCCCTCGAACGGTCGACCCCGGTCCTGCACCCCAGGTTCGATATGGTGTGGATTTCATTAGCCAACTCTTTGTGTAGACCAGACTAGCCGAACGTCCGTGTGAATCTGTAGATGTCGTCGATTCCGTGGAAAGCGTTCGATTCGACCAACTGCTTGTCGAGCCAGAACAGAGCATTTTGGCTTTTTGGTGCTGGCACTGAGGTGAAATTTGTACTCTAAACGAGACCGAGCTTCGCTCAGAGAGTGCTGCACTCCAAAACCTCCCACCAGCAGCTGAGCTTTCCAAATTGCCCCAGCGTTGTGCTACGTTCCGTGCCTTCACAACCTTCCCATTCTCTACTTTGCAGAACCACTATTGTACCTCCTTTTCTCCACATACTCGGAACTTGGGGAGACATTTTGGCACTTTTTCAACATTTTTTTTACATACAAAACAGCGCTTTTGAACAAATCAAGGATAAGAATATATATCTTTCTTTTACACTTCTTCCATTCAATTCCCAGTAATATGTTGTCTAGAACTATTGCCCGTGCCTCAAGAGTATGTTTATCGATTTCCAACAGGCCCAATTGTATTCTGAAGAACTTTGTTTTCTTTAGTCAAGCCAGTGGACCAACGTGTACCGAGACTGAACAGATCGTGAATCAACATTGACTTGTTGAAGATATTTCAGTTTCGACGAAACTTTTCGTTTTCGAGTTCGCTTCGTTTGCGACACACAGTGGTTTGCCACCAGTCACACTCCCTTTCAATCCGTTTACTAACCTCAACCAGGCCGCTGCTCAACAAAAGAGATCGTTGTCGTTACACGAGTTCCGTTCTGCCGCTTTGTTAAAGTCCTACGGTGTAGGTATCCCTAACGGTGCTGCTGCTTTCACCCCACAAGGTGCCTACGATGTTGCCAAGTCTCTCAACAGCACTGAATTGGTCATCAAGGCCCAGGCCTTGACCGGTGGTCGTGGTAAGGGTCACTTCGACAACGGCTTCCAAGGTGGTGTCCAAATGATCTCCACCCCAGAAGAAGCCAAGGATTTGGCTGAAAAGATGTTGGGACACAAGATCATCACCAAGCAAACCGGTGCTGACGGTAAGGAAGTCACTGCTGTCTATGTTGTCGAAAGAAGAGACGCTAGAACCGAGGCCTATGTTGCCATCCTCTTGGACAGAACCACACAATTGCCAGTTATTGTTGCTTCTGCCCAAGGTGGTATGGACATCGAAGGTGTTGCTCACGACACCCCAGATGCCATCAAGACCTTCCCAGTCGATTTGGATGCTGGTGTCACCGACGAATTGGCCACCTCTGTTGCCAATGTTTTGGGTTACACCGACAAGGCCATCCCAGAAGCCGCCAAGACCATCCAAAACTTGTACAAGGTCTTCACCGAACGTGACTGTCTCCAAGTCGAAATCAACCCATTATCTGAAACCCCAGAAGGTACAGTTTTGGCCATGGATGCCAAGTTGGGATTCGACGACAACGCCGCTTACCGTCAAGAAGAAGTTTTCTCCTGGAGAGACACCACTCAAGAAGACCCTGAAGAAGTCGAAGCTGCCAAGTACGGTTTGAACTTCATCAAGTTGGACGGTAACATCGCCAACATCGTCAACGGTGCCGGTTTGGCCATGGCCACCATGGACATCATCAAGTTGTACGGTGGTGAACCAGCTAACTTCTTGGACTGTGGTGGTACTGCCACCCCACAAACCATTGAGAAGGCTTTCGAATTGATCTTGTCCGACAAGAAGGTTAACGGTATCTTCGTCAACATTTTCGGTGGTATTGTCAGATGTGACTACGTTGCTGAAGGTTTGATTGCTGCCACCAAGAACTTCAACTTGGACATCCCAGTCGTCGTCAGATTGCAAGGTACAAACATGGAGAAGGCCAAGGAATTGATCGACAACTCCGGCTTGAAATTGTTCGCTTTCGCTGACTTAGACCCTGCTGCTGAGAAGATTGTTGAATTATGCCCACCATCTTAGATTATTTAAGTATTAGTATTCAGGAAGACTAAGCACACTAAATGCACGTATAAGTGAATCTTGTATAGGACAAATGTGTAGATGAGACAGTACCAGTACCACCACCTAGAGCTGGGCCACGATTGCGTTCAAGCTGAAGTGCCTTTTGAAACGTAAGGAAACCTAAACTTAGATTGTCTGCAAAATAAGAGTAACCAACTCCCAAGTTCCCTCCTGAATGCGCTTCCTACAGCCACCAAGTCATTACACAGGGGAACCTGCCCTTGTTCTGCCCATTTTGCAACTTCTACAATAAACATTAGCTAAATCCTTACGTAAGCATAGAGGCAAGAACCAAAAAATCTCAACTCAAACTTAACGAAAACCGCCACCAACTTCATCAAACAACACCTTTAACAATAGGTGGTCTTCAATAGTAACTTCATTCCCCTATCCTTCATACTACCAATACAGGATGTTCTTAACCAGAAGTGAATATGATCGTGGTGTCAGCACATTCTCTCCAGAAGGCAGATTATTCCAAGTAGAATATTCGCTAGAAGCGATCAAGTTAGGTTCCACAGCAATTGGTATCTCTACCAGTGAAGGTGTCATCTTAGGCGTTGAAAAGAGAGTCACATCATCTCTCTTGGAGCACACATCTATAGAAAAGATCGTCGAAATTGATAAGCACATTGGCTGTGCCATGTCCGGGTTGACTGCAGATGCCAGATCTATGATTGATCACGCCAGAGTATCGTCATTGACACACAACTTGTACTACGACGAAGATATCCAAGTGGAGAGCTTAACTCAATCGGTTTGCGATTTAGCCTTGAGATTCGGTGAAGGTGCTGGAGGTGAAAAGAGATTGATGTCGAGACCGTTTGGTGTTGCATTATTGATTGCTGGAATTGATAAAGATAAAGGTCCTCAATTATACCACGCAGAGCCATCTGGGACATTTTACAGATACGATGCCAAGGCAATTGGCTCCGGTTCTGAAGGTGCTCAAACTGAATTGCAAAATGAATATCACAAATCCTTAACTTTGAAAGAAGCTGAATTGTTGGCTTTGAAAATATTAAAGCAAGTCATGGAAGAAAAGTTGGACTGCAAGAACGCTCAATTGGCCAGTGTAACTGCAGATGGTGGTTTCCAGATCTATGGTGATGAGAAGACAGACGAAATCATCAAGGCTTTGAATGAGCAGATAGTAGAGGAAGAAACTTAGTTATAAAAATAGTATATTATAAACTGAATAGCTTTACGAAGAACGTGTATTTTCTATGTTTGAAGGGACTTGCCTTTAAATTTAGAATAAAAAAATCTATAATATTACAATAGTATACATAGGGTTAACTCTCTGGGAAACAATTCTCTAAGCTTTCACTCAAAAGCAAGATCTGCTTGTTCTCGACCTCGCCGAACGCCTTCAAAGTAACTATGAATTCCGTCAAAGAGTCTCCGAATATGTCATAATGGACTTTTAAGGATGAGGTGAGGTTCGCAAATCGGTTCTCGATCAGCTCAGCATCCATCGATTTGTCGCTAAACTTATCAGGGTAGTCGCTCGAAAACTTGCTAAACAAGTCTTCGTTGCACAATATCAATACCTTCTTCAACCTGTTCAAGTAATTGTTAAACAGTATGATCATGTCGAACATATTCTTCAAAACATTAAGCAAATCTGGTTTCGTAATGAGCGAATCGTTGATCAAAGTATTAAGAAATTCGTTAAGGTGCGATATCAAGTGCTCAACAGTGTGCTTTTCATCTTTCTTTGAAGAATTCTGAAGGTTTTCATTGCTGCTATTGTTGTTGCCATTTGCTCTGTATATGCTTTTTGCTCTTCCCACCAGCAGTAAACGGTTACTGAAAATGTTATTACTGTTGTTGTTAAAAGTGTTGTAGTTGTTCAATCCGGCATTCGTCGAGAGCGTCTCCTGATCAATATCTGAACCCAATTGCTCCTCCTTCAAGAAAGCCTCCATCTTGGTGAGAACAGCTTCGAGTTTGACATAGTTGGAGTCGATCACATCAAAGTTCAAATATATTTGCAACTCATTCAAAAAGTCTCTCATCCTCTTATGCAAAATGCGGCATCTCAAGATCCATTTCTTGATACGTGGCTCGAATCTGGGATACTTCCAGACTGCAGAATGCGTTATGTCCATCCAGGTAGTATTGTTAAACTTGTTAATAAACTTGATTAATATTTGCAATTTGAACATCAATTCATAGTGGTACGACAACTCTCTGTTAATTATCAAGTTCAAGGGGAATGGCAAGTCAATAGACAAATCAAGACTGGCAATACCGTAGTCATCGGATCGATTCTGGTCATATGTAGATGGATTGCCAGTGTTCGATGGATCTGAAGGTGAAAGAGCTTCTTGAGGTGGTTTCTGAAATGCACTGCTGAAGAAACTCTTGAAGTTAACATCATTTTTCAACACATTTTCTGTGTCAAACGATTGCACGTTCATAATTTCTTTGGCAACCTCATAGAAATTAGACGAAGTGATCGAGAAGTTCTGGTTGCTTAGCAAAATCTCTGAGATTGAAATCGTGGTTATTGTATTGGAAATTGGCCTGGACTGCTGCAGTGGGCTCTCAAAGCTTTCGTTAAATTGCTTCTTTACTTTTGACAAAGAAATCGTATTCCTATTTCGTTTCAAATCGTAGAACGACTTGTCTAAGAAACTGTCAATGTGAGATGAATTGCTGAATAGGAATATTGACTGGTAATCTTTGATGAGATTTGAGAAGTAAAAACCTTCAAATAGTAACTTGAGAAGCAATTTGTTTGCTCTCATGTAGAATTCGTTGATTTTCAACTCCAAGCTTTGGGAGTAAACCTTCGTTATTGGTATGATCACTTCATTCAAAGTGTTGAAATTATGTATACCTGTGCATAATTTAAAGATGTTCAAGTACTTTCCTGTGTTCAAGATTTTTCTTTGTATGTCCAAGTTTTGGAATTGGTCTATCAATCCGTCTGATCTAACGACAAATAGCTCGTTCCAGTAATGTTCGCTTTTGGCGTTGAAGAAATCAAGAAGGTTTGCAGGCACTTTTTTCTCTCGTATCATGAATTCATCAAACTGATCGTTGATTTCCCCATTTATCAACCAGTTATTGAGCATCTGGATGTAATTTTCACTAATGGATTCGAAAAGTCCGGTCAAAAACTCTAGCGATACTATATCACCTTTGTAATTTTTGATTCTGCCCTGTACGATTTTCAAAACAAGACCACCTTTACAGCGCTGAAAGTTTTGGCTGTTCATCATTGTCGCATCCATAATATCACCTCTCTGCTCTAAAGAGAATTTAACATCGTTAAGAAAGTCACTGCTAGTGTCTTTTGCCTCTGTCAATTCCAATTGCCTCTGGAGAGTCAATTCGTGGATCTCAATGATTATTTCATAATAGTGCAACAACCTATTCGATAGTTCTTGATTTAGTATATTCTCGAAGACACTCAAGTTGAACTTGCTGCTGAATTGAAACTCATTTTCAATTTTTAGAATGATCCTTTGGTAACTCACCAAGAATTCATTAATGTTGAAGCATAAATTTTGAATCACCGTCCCGTATTTCTTATTGTCGTAATATTCCACGAATCCTGTCAAACCCATGTAGTACTTACCAAACTTGATCAACTTCTTCGTAATGCTTTTGAGACTGATATCCAAATGTTTAGCAGTCTTGAAATCAGGACCTCTAATTCTGTGATCCACGTTCGAAGCATCGTACTTCTCGCTGTATCTAACATAACAGCCTTCGTATCCCAATAAGGAAAACAACAAGTCCTTGATAATGAGAGCCTGCTGTATCTTCAAGTCATTGAAGTCGCTTAATGGGTAAGGTCGTATACGGCTGGGACCCTTAATGGATCCTCCAATACACGACTGTGTGATATTGGGAGCCTCCGTCAAGATCACAATATCTGGAGAGATCAAATCTTGTCCCTGCCCAGCATATTGTGAGTTAAAAGTGCTATCCATGGCCTGTGTGTTCCTCTATTTCACACACTGATTTCAAAGTTCCCTATCTCGGCTTGGGTTGTCTTACAGCAGATGGTGCAAGCGTATATCAGGCAAGTGGAGCGGTGAGTCTGTTGCCTACTTTTGCATAGGTTAACGGTTTTGTTTGTTGTTTTCAGTTTGCGAGTCTTTTTTAAAGTTTCGCGATCGGACTGCATACAAAGTAGCGACTACAACAAGTATACCAAGAATTAGATACTAATACTGCTACTTAGCTACAACATCCACTCGGCATCTTCGTCATCACTTAGGTCCATTTCCTTGAACATTTGCTCCGACGCCAATTCTGCCTCTTGTTGGACTTTTGTCAATCCAGAAATGTCCTCTAGGTACTTGGTGTCGTTGAGGCACTGCTTCACGAACTGCCAGCCTTGTTCGTTGAACTCTTGAATCACAGCTTCAGAGCACGCCGAACAATGCTTATAGTTTGGCGCATATAACTTTGATTGTTGGAAATCATGTAAAAAGCCTCTTATCTGATGTGGCACTTCTCCAAACTTAGAACGAGCTTCACTTTCTTTTGCTGGTGGAGGGGCAAACTGTTTCTCTGGGTGCTGAAGAATACTGACTAGGAGTTCAACCGCCAAAGATGATGCTATCAAAGCACCACCAGGTCTGGTTACGGTGCACATTTGGTCTAGTGAGCGGTCGGAAAGACTGTCATTGGGTGCAAAAACGTCATTACAGTAGTAACAACCAAGTCTATCATCCACGCCTTCTTGAACGTTTCCATGCCGCATGACAAGGTAACTATCGAAACCTAATGCGGCATTAATGACAATTTTACCTTTGGCGTATCCAAGTAACGTTGGTAGCCACCTAGACTCTCTTGAGTCCATCAACAAAAACACAACATCATTTTCATCGAACAACTTAGCAAGTAGCTCAAAGTTCCCACGGTCCTTCAGTTCTTCCGTTACAGCATGGCCCACCATCGGAACTTCGAAGTTATACCCCTTCGCATTCACACCAGGGAAAATCTCTTTCAACGACTCGGCAGCCCTGATGGCCTTGAATTCACCCTGTCCATTGTCGCTGAAACAGTCCTTGAATGTGTATAAAGGCTGTCTCACAGGATTGGAGTAAGAAACCCTTCCACTATCAACAAAGGTTATATCCTTGACACCCCAGCCCATCAAGCACCTCGCAACATAACTACCAAGAGTACCCGCTCCAAGTAACAAGACACGTTGCTGCTGGACTATATTCAAGTCTAGCTCAGGCATAATTCTCCACTTCATCAATTTCAAGTTTAAATCGACAGCCTGCTCTGCCAATTGAAGGGGGTCGATCAACGAACCCAAGTCAGCAACCTTGGGAGCTAATTTACCTTGACTTGTTCTTTCCCATCCCAGCACCTTGGGTATACCCTCAGCAGCGAAGCCAGAGTCCAATTTAAGCTCCAACAAATAAGAAGTTTTATCGCTACGGTACACAATTACGGACAACTCCGAATAACCCTTTGTAGCTAGGTAGTACAAGTAATTCTTTAATTGGATTGACGGCTCATTGCCTAAACTTCCGTCAATAAACACAAATGTTTTATCCAGGAGATCCTCTGACTCGATGTCTTTGCTCAACACGTTACTTTTAAATCTTAAAAACTGTTGAAAGTCAGTTTTCTGGAAGAATTCATCGACCTCTAGACTACCCTTGTATTGAGATTTTGACTTGATGAGCCATGGTGAGCTCAAGCTTGGACAGGCTACCCAGTAGTAGAACTTGTGCTTTTTCAAATCTGAGTAACTCAAGATATGGAATTGGTTGATTTTGTTTAAAGACCCGGTTTTTAAGTCATCTGCTATCTCATTACCCCACTGCTTCAACAATCCTATCTTATCCACACTCTTAAACTCTTCGATAGTATTGACATTCAAGATTTGGCCTTCGACAAGAATTGTGGATTCCCCAGACGCTGTTTCCAGCTCAAAGCTCTGGAAATCTAGGTTCAACGTGGGGACACTGTTAAACTTGTTTAGCTTCAAAGGATTCGAAATGAACCCCGTGATTGGACGGGCTGTTGAATCGAGCTTGAATTCATTGAGTTTCAACTCAGACAACTTGGTGAAGAAGGAAGACTCGATAAATGACTGAAATGCTGTGTACTTGATGCTTTTGGGTTCTAATGTCATGGCTGTAGTGGATTAGTGATTTAGATTTGCCTCCGAATGTTATCATTAAATAAAGTTCGCGATAATGATCTTCACAGGTAATGAGCATACTCTCATAATAATCCGGAGGAACAACATCAAGTAAGCGATGAATTCAGAAACGATAGAACACTACACTTAAAGTCCGGAAGATGAACTCTGTATTCATGACCTGGTCTCTCCTCTTTAACTACGTCAAATTACAGTTCGCACTGACGAACTTAGCATCTACTTTAGTACTACAGTGTGTTCGGGTACCTCCACAGAGCACCCAGGATTTCCATTTCAACAGCTGCTTTTATAGTCTATAGAATTCCAACTAATTAACCACTTAAATCCAACTACTCGTCCATAGGAGTGTCATCCAAGTTCATTCCATCCAATTCATCCAACAACTCGTCAATACCAATTTCAGGAGCATCTTCATCATCTTCAATTTCATCCTCATCCACATCTTGAATGGCATGTGGATTGCTCGACTGGTGCTTATAAAGGTTGACTGTTTGTCTCATTTCCTCATCTTCTTCCAATTCTTGTAAGAATAATTCGTAATCTCTTTCAGCACGTTCTTGTTCTTGCTTGGCTTGTCTTGAGTTGTCATCGTTGGCCACAATGTCGCTATGTTCCTTAGCCATTCTCTTCAATTTCCAGGCTCTGTTCTTCGACTTCTTAGATTTTCTTGGGTAATGTTTCTTCACGAGCACCACATCAGCAGTGTTTTTATGATCCATTGTCTCCCACAAGTCGGAGTTCAAGTTACTGTTTGCTAAGAAATATCCCATACAAGAATCACCAGGGTGTAAAATACCTCCCAAATGAGATCTTACATAGAACGAACTGTCATTATTTCCCAAATCACTGGCACGACTCACTTCGACATCGGCCAAAACATGCTTACCTCTGATTTCTCCCGTTGGCTCGACGTCCAAGACAATGAATTCAACTAACTGGGTTGCATCTAAAAGGGATGGGAAGCCCAGTCTCCAGTAAATACCAGCAGGCAAATCAGCTGTTTGTAAGGTATTCACATCGAGGAACTGGATCATATTAGAAATCTTGGAACACAACACAAGTCTCGAGATGTTACCCATGGAATGGGCCAACTTCTTAGGCAAAACCACCAAATCGTCACGACAGATTGGAGCGATTTCCACAGAAAATGTGAATTTATAAGTAGAATTACCAGACTGTGTGTCCGTACTGATCAACTCCTCCGATTTTTTGGCCTTGACAGGTGTCACTGACGACAAAAAGTCTAACATCTTCACGGCATGATTCTTTTGAGCATAATAGAAATCCAACCCATCTCTTGCTTCCTTGATCGAAATAGTGTCCATATGGGCATTATGCTTTAAGATCAACTGTTCCAAATATAAAAAGGTTCTCTTATGGGCCACCTTCTGTCTGATTTGAACAGCAGCTCTCCAAGTGTTGGTGGTGAAACTCTTTGCACAGTCTGGGCATTGCATAGCAATAACGGTGTATTCAACTTCAAACGTCTGCTGCACGATGGCGTTATTCATGGCTTCACCTTGAACGGTTATCTTAACTCTAATACGACGAGAATGTGGTTCTGTCCAAATAAATGAAGCATCGATCAACCTCACTTTATTCAATCCCTTCAATCTCCGCAAGCACAACGCCAACAACTCTCTCGACTCCAATTCTGCCTTGATCCACTGCTGAGGTGGCTGCATGAACCGCTCACAGTTTCTACAGAACGACACATTTGCCTCCCTGGGTATACCTTCGGTGATATCCACATTCATTTTAATACAGTCATAGCACTCCACCAATCCAGTAGACCCATCGATAGGCGTACCACACGAGTAACATAACACGGTTCCTCCAACCTGTGTTTCGTGGTTATGCGTTAATTGTGTATAGTTAGACATCCTTGTATTGTTGTCTTAGTAATGCTAAAGACACTTTGTCTTAGTAATTGCAAGATGCCTTGGTTTAAAAAAAAAATGGAATGGCATCGCCATCCAGATTTCGATGTGGTCATGTGACTTGGGTGTGCTGACATCATTTCCTACTCGAAAAATCAAACACGACTAGACACACAACAAAGGCGTACAAACCAACACACCATGGCCTTGGATCGGAAGCGTAGTGCGGCTGTAAAGATCGAAGATGACGACGACGACGAAGATAACGTGCCGTTAATCAAGAAGATCAAGGTGGAAAGCGAAGATAACGAGCCTGGACTGCCGGACGAGAAGGAGGTAGAAGAAGTCAAAGAGTATGACGACAACGACTCAAACGACGATAATGATGATAATGACGACGACGACGATGATGCGGACGAAGATGGCGAAGAAGATGGCGAAGATGGCGAAGGAGAAGAAAACGAGAATGAAAATAACGAAGAGGAGGAAGAGGATGACGACGACGAGGCAGAAGAAGAACGCAAAAGAATCACCACATTCAACTTTGACGGAGACTCGTATTCATTCAAGGAAAGACCTTCGGTAATTGAAGAAAAGGATGGTAAAATCGAATTCAGAGTGGTGAACAACGACAACACCCGAGAGAATTTGATTGTGCTTACTGGATTGAAGAACATTTTTCAGAAGCAATTGCCAAAGATGCCTAGAGAGTACATTTCCAGATTAGTGTATGATAGATCACATTTGTCTATGGCTGTGGTACGGAAGCCTTTGACAGTAGTTGGAGGAATCACGTACAGACCATTTAACAATCGAGGGTTCGCTGAAATTGTATTTTGTGCGATTTCTTCAACTGAACAAGTCCGAGGATACGGTGCACATCTCATGAACCATTTAAAAGATTATGTGAGAGCCACTTCGCCGATTATGTACTTTTTGACATATGCGGATAATTATGCCATTGGTTATTTCAAAAAGCAGGGTTTTACGAAAGAAATCACATTGGAGAAGTCCATTTGGATGGGGTATATTAAAGATTATGAAGGTGGTACTCTAATGCAGTGCTCAATGCTACCCTCAACACTTAGGTATTTGGATCTGGGGAAGATTCTATTGCTACAAAAGGCCGCCATTGAAAAGAAAATCAAGTTTAGATCTCAGTCACATGTGGTTCGACCAGGTTTACAGGTATTTAAAAACCCCAATCATCAAACATCGTTGGACCCAGTTAATATTCCAGGATTGCTTGAAAGCGGATGGCTGGAAGAAATGGATACTTTAGCACAGAAGCCTAAGAGGGGCCCACATTACAATTTCATGGTGACATTATTCTCTGAAATGAGCAACCACCCGTCAGCTTGGCCGTTTGCAATTCCGGTGAACAAGGAAGAGGTTCCTGATTATTACGAGGTAATCAAAGAGCCAATGGACCTTTCAACCATGGAGCTGAAACTCGAAAATGACAAGTATGACCTGTTTGACCAGTTCTTGTACGATGCAAAGCTTGTATTCAAGAACTGTAGATCTTATAACGGCGAACACACTACTTACTACAAGAATGCAAACAAGTTGGAGAAATTCTTCAACAACAAAATCAAAGACAGTACGGAGTACTCTCATTTCCTTGATTAGCACTTGCTTTCACCATCATCGTCTTCTTCTTAGGGTTATGTATTATTAATGAGTATAAAATTTGTATGAAAAATGTAGGATTTTGCGATATTGAAATTGATACCGAGTCTCGCCAACTGGAAAAGTTGGTTTACTACCTTTTTCTTAATTTATAGAAACACCACATTTGCCCTACGACATGACTGCAAAGGTATACGCATACGCCGAATCCATTGACGTGGCCAACTCTGTTGGAAAGTACGTGTTGAAGCTCCAGAACGATGCTCTCGAGAGCCATGGATCCTTCAAGATTGCTGTATCAGGAGGCTCTTTGGGCAAGGTGTTGAAGAAGGCATTGATTGATAACGCCACCATTGCCCCGCAGATCAAGTGGAACAAGTGGGAGGTCTATTTCAGTGATGAGAGATTGGTTCCTTTGAACCATGAAGATTCCAATTACGGCTTATTCAACGAGTTGGTTTTGGCCCATTTGCCTCTGGACCAGAGACCACAGGTGCACACTATCGACGAATCCTTGTTGACAGGCAAAGATGGATTAGTTTCAGTAAGTGTTGACACTTCCAAGGACTTGGACATCGCAAAATCATATGCTAAGAAGCTACCTTCTGACGGTAAGTTAGACCTCATTTTGTTGGGATGCGGTCCGGATGGACACACCTGTTCATTGTTTCCAGGACACTCCTTATTGAAGGAAAGATCTGAACTGGTAGCCTACATCAGTGACTCTCCAAAGCCACCACCAAGAAGAATCACCTTCACGTTTCCTGTATTGGAAAGTGCTACTGCCATTGCGTTTGTCGCTGAAGGAGCTGGCAAAGCTCCGATCTTGAAGCAAATCTTCAATGAACCAAATAGCAAATTACCTTCAAAATTGGTTAACGATATTTCCACAGGAGTCCAGGTAGCTTGGTTTGTTGACAATTCCGCCATTAACGGTGTGGAAGTACTCCCATCTAAGTACTAGGATTTTGAGTCCTCGTATCTAGCATTAGCTAGATCTGAAAATTCGTACAATACGCAATATGAACTCCTCGTATTACCTTTTAAGACTGAGCTGCAAAGTCTCCAACACACTCTCAATTTGAACCACTTGTATTAACTATATGAGACCTCTATGAGACCTCTTTGTAAGCGTCTGTCATCATGATGTATGATCTCTTATATCTAGCTCATATCGTGGTGGCAGTGTCGCGATTTAAGTCCTATAAAAAACGACAAATAAATACACCATGCTTCAGCACTACCAGTCCACTTACACCAGATAATGGGTACGTATCAATTGAGTTACAGCATCTTCAGAACATTACTGACCAAAGTATTACCGTGGTAATACACGTTTAGCTTCAGGAATATCATTATGGTTATGCCCCAAGAAAAACACAACCCTTCACGACAAGTTAGTGACTTTGATGAGTTCATTGAACACCTTGTTCCCTGGAGAACCTCCGAGCTTTGAACCTCATATAACCATTACGTCTAACATTGCCATTGACTTGGATGTGAAGGAAAACACTCGAGATGATGTGGATCGTATTCTATCTGCTAGTATAGCTGCGATAAACTCGTTACCAAAGAACCATCTGAACTTGGCCACACTAACCAAGATTGGATCGCAAAGGAATCTCTTTCGAAAGTTGTACTTTGAGGTATTGAGAGACCCCAATTTGATTTCATTTGCACGTATCATTAGAGAGTTATTTGTGATATTACCGGATGAATTGGAGTTGGAGAACAAGAAGCAGAACCCGCATTTGTACACCACTGATGCTCATGGAAACATAGTTAAAAAGAAGCATAAGAAAGGGCATTCTAGGTCACGCAGCCTGGTGGAGCAAGAGAAGCCTGTGAAGGAATTTGACACTACAAAGATAAAAGAAGAAGCATCTTTGAAGGCAGCACAGTGGTCGAAAGAAGAATTTCAACCGCACCTTTCTCTAGTGTATAGTGAGATCTATCCCATTGATAATGCCTTATGGAGGACAATCAAAACCCGTATTCAAGATTATTTGAATATTGACAACTGTGACGGAGAGTCGGATACTGGATTAGGATGGGATGGTGGAGTTTTAAAGCTTGTACTCTGTGAAGGGGAAGTGAGCAGCTGGATAACATTAGGGAGTGTCGATATACACTAATTATTTAGTTCCTAATTAGTTGTTTTTAAATAAGGCATTACATAAAAGTATACACGATGAAGTGAATTCATGAGGAATATATTTGATGAAGAAGATAATATAAAGTGATTTTGAAATCTGATAATTTATAACTTGTACACCTTCCAGTTTAACCATAACCAGAAGATCATAAATGCTCCAAATGAGATGGCAATGTTGATGATAACCCATAAATCAGGATATTTTGCTGGTGGATCATACAACCAATCCACCAAATGAAAACCAACTATGGCCAAATAACTACTCTTGATGATCAAACTCCACAACCGGTTTCTCTTCCTGAATAACACCAATTTGTATCCAATAAGCCAATTGATAACCAAGTTTGTCACAAAGTACTGAAGGATCAACCCATCTTTCTTCAACAATGGGTATAAGCTGAAACTTCCCACGTTATTGATCCATTGAATAATATCAATTAATTCAGGTTCAATCAAAAGCAACAACAAAGTTGGTAGAAGTGGAACCAAGATACTCTTCTCGTGTACTTGGTAGGAGAATAAATAGAAGGCAAGCGAATTTCCAGCAAATCCGAAGATCATACCTGGTATCACCTTCTTTTTGTCGAATCTCAACTTGTAAAACAAAACTGAATTGATGAAAAGAATCGATCCAATGGTGGTGAATAAAGATAACTTGGACAAATGAGACGAATCGATAATTTCTCTGTATTTAATAACCACGTGTGTAGTACACCAAAAGTTGGCCACTTTATCTTCGAATAAACCTCTGTTGAACGGGAATACTCTAATCAAAATCTGTAGCAAGTTGTTTCCCGGATTAGCAGTCAAAACAAATGGAAGTAAAATTGCAAAGCTGGTAGCAATAACAGTGAAGCCAACGGTAACAAGTTGTTTGAAACTGTTTAGTTGACTTAAAATGAAGACAAAAATGAAAGTGGAGTAGTATAAACCCATTTGCTTAAAGTTAATACAGCAAATGAACCAAATACTGGCAACAGCAAAACTGCCTCTGATCAATTCAATAAGCGAACACACAAAGAAACCCAACATGACAGAATTGAATTGGAAATGACCATGATCAATCAACACCAAGTGCGATTGATTAAGAATAATGAGGGAAATTATGATCTGGTCCATACGTTTCAAATTGAACTTTTTACCCAATACATTGGCAATGGTCAAGATTGAGGGGATGTAGAAGACCAATTCACTGATCAAGCTGGTCAATCTCATGAAAAACTTTATGTCGTTGGATTCAACACCTCTTGAGCCCATAAGAGCAAACCAGCTAGGATTGATGAAGCTACCGATCTGACCACATATATACAGGTGGAAAGCAGTCAATGGAGGGTAGTCCAATCCCCAATACTGTAGATCATAAAAGTACCACTCACTCAATGGAAGGTGAATGGTCAATTCCATCCAATGCCTTTGGGCTTCAAAATCACCGTGCATTGGAGGGACACCTTGGCCCAGGAATCCGCCAAGACCAACTGCTGTCCTTAGCAAAATAGATGAAATCACCAAGATATATCTTGCTGCCCATTGATTCTGAGCTTTTTCGAAGTTTTGGAGTAAATCATACGCCGGCGACCCTCTAAAGATGCTTGGCCCATGCTTCAAATTTTCCAAAGCAGATGACACAGATGGTATGCTAGAGCCTTTCAATTCTTGAAGCGTCTCCCCTTCCTGCTTCTTTGCCTTGGTTCTTTTCTTCGTCTTAGCCATTGAAGTATGAGGTGTGTTTAGTTGATTTATTCAATTCGATTTTTTGGTCCATTTTGGGTGCGATTCTGATGAATATCGATTGCAAGAAAACACGTAGAAACCGACAAGAGTATAAGGTTCAAATATTGACTAAGAACTAAGAAGAATGTATTCCCAGTATACACAATACTTTTGAGATGGAAAAGTGATAGAGATCAGATTTCGAATGAAATAATTTTAGAAAATTTGGACAGTTTTGATCAAAAATAGAATAAATTGAATGTGAAAACGAAGAGTATCAATATAGTTGGAGAGTTTCATCTTTGACAGCAATGGAATATAAAAGGCTTTGCTCCAGCAAAGAAATATCAAGTACGGAAGAAACTAAACCGTACTAACTAAATATACATTTTGCAGCCAAATGTTGATTTTCATTGACCAGAGAGCAACAGAATACAAAACTGAGAACAAGCCTATTGGGGTATTCCGAAGACATCTTTCATGTGCTGAAAGTTTTCGCTTTTTCAGCCTTAAAAAAGAAAGATGGCCCTATAGGTATACTACTTTGTATTGAGCAAAGTAGCCAAATGGGTAATGAGTGGCTCAGGCCGTTCTCTCGCCTGATTTTCTAGGTCTTTTAAAATGCTCCCTGGACGAATCAACTGAATTTGACTGCGGTTGCAGGATACTGACGAAGCAATTAAACTTTACCTCAAAGACCAGAGGAAGTTGGATTCTTGATATGCTTGTATACGCAGCCTGGAAATACTTTTGAGCTTGAGATGATCGGAAAGTGCCAGGAGGTCTGGCCAAGTGCAGCCTGTCCTTTGGTCTAGGACTTTTCCGTTTTCTGCTTCTAGGTTTATAGTTGAAATCCTTTGGATCCGTCATCTCAGTCCCATCTGGAGTTGTGATGCGAATTAAGACAGGATGCAGATTTTGAAGCAGTTCGTCAAGGGTTTCATCACAGAGAAGTATACATATTGATGCTGATCGTACTGGTATGGGACTGAGAATCGGGTATCCGAGTTCGATGAGATTGTGAGATTCTATTTCGGCTTCTATCGAAGTATCAGTTAGCAGCTCAGTATTGATAGGACTTGAGATTTTCATACTGGAAAAGTCTAAACTGTTGCTAGGGCTATGACAATTCATTGTTGAATAGCTGATGCATATTGAGGATCGCAGCGTATTGTCTTGTATTTATATTTTTGAAGTAAGTGTATATGCTTTAAAGGAAAGAATGCTAGATCCAGTATGCTACGAAGAAAGTATTTTTGTAACAGTTTGCTCCCAATAAATGAATTGTTATGCTTAAATAACTCCATGCTAGAATATTGGAATCAACAAGGAAAAGTGGGAAGGTAGCTCCGGGTTTGAGAAGTTGAAGAATAATGTTTAAAAACTAACTTTGGATCCGAAGGTGTCAAACCTAAGAACATCAAGTCGAAGACATCCAACGATATAGAAGTTGGCAATGCACCACGAGTATAAGAGAACTAAAACATAAAACAATTACATATTTCGTGAATAATTGTGAACACCGATGGATACCACTTGCAAGGCTCTCAAGTCTTGAAATACGGCCTTGCTGTTGTGAACAAACTTTCGACTTGATCCAATCCACTGCAATTTCAAATTTTGTAGTGGCTGCAAATTTTCAAAATTGCAGCAAGCAAAATTGGCAACAAAAGACATGGATCCAAAGTTAGTGGCACCAATCGAGGTAGTCTCCGTAATAAGAAAACTGCAGACACTCAGCTAGAATGAGGATGCGATTGCTAATGAGCTTTATGTACACTAAGAGTAAGTTGTCGTATCACATGACCATGTCGCACTTTTCCGTTTAGTACAATGGTTGCAAATAAGATGAAACGCCGCACTCTAAAACAGAATACACATGTGCCACTTCTGTTCAACAAGCATGAGAGGTAAATCTGTGGTAGATAGCCATATGGTGAATCCTTCTGAAACAGAGGAAGAAGCAAATGAGTGCAGAAACAAGAAGACGAGGCCTGCTCAAGACCCAAAACAGACTCTGATAGAGGTGATTTGTGATTGCAAGGAAGAACAGAGTCGAACGCAGGAAGATGAGGAGGAACCAAGTGCGAAGATCACGAAAGCCTACAATATGATCAGTGAAAGCGTGGATGAAGTTGCGGATCTTTTGTCAAGTCTCACGAAACAACAGACTGAATACACGGTACTGCGTGCAGACTTCATAAGAGACAGGGAAGAGCTCGTACAGCAGTATTTAAAGCTCAATAAAGAACAGGACGAGCTCCTAAAGAAGAAGGATCATATGAAGAGAGAAAAGGCCGAGTTCAAGATAGAACAGGCAGCACTCAAGAAAGAAAAGCATGATCTGAGAAAGAAAAGGCAGGGTTCAAGAAAAGATCAATGTGAGAACCTAGGCAGATGTGAGAAGAGAATTTAGGGAATATTAACAAGAGGTTCTGCGTAGGTTGGAAAGTAACCCAGATCCCTAACTACAAGAGGGGAGCTTTAGGGAACTTCAATGAAAGGTTATTGTTCAATGAAATCGAAAATTGGTCCTGCGAATGGAGAAGTTGCCATTTTGATAGCGAACGCTGGTTCAATTGTGAATACCCACAGTTTCTCGAACGAACAAGGAAGAAGTTGGTAAGGCCAGCTGCAAGAAATAAAAGTAGAACGTAGAGTACCATTATGAAACCACACATTACAGGTCTGTTCCGTGACGAAGCCTGATACTTCCAAGTAAATTGAATTCTACACATTCGTATAAAATGAACGAGCTACGTCAGATTAGATATCAAATGTATTAAACCGAACAACTACTCCTAAAAACGAATAGCGACTAATTAAAGAGATTCTCAAAACAAAACTTAATAGTCTTTGGAGTCAAAGTAGCGTTGAATAAGTATTCTCGCACAGACTCAATTACTTTATAAAGCCAATAAAGCACCGGCAGCCAAGGCAGCAGCAGCAGCACCAACGGCTCTTGGGGAGGCACCACCCACGAATGTGGCAGTGACATTGACAGGAGCAGTGTAGTTGTGGTGAACCAGTGTGTGGACTGGGCAGTCGGTAACGGTAGGAGCACACGAGGTGATCGTGATTTTGACCGAGGAGTAGTCAGTGACGGTTGCGTTAGCAGCACTGACAGTAGCAGCAACGGCAGCGAATATGGCGACAGTGGAGAATTGCATTATTAGAGGTGTCGTAGGAAGCGAAAGACTAAAGGTAGGAGGTTAGTTACAAAAGTCAAAATCAACCACAAACGAACGAAATTTGGCCAGTTTATATTCTTTTCCACTTCGTCGTCGTACGGCGGAGGGCCTACCTTCGAATTACTCTTTCGATTATTCTTCTATTATTGTTTTGTAAAGTATCGTTTCGCAGTTACTTTTTTGGGCACCATTTTTCGTCTTCGTGTCTAGCTTTGGCAATGGTTCCTGCAACAGCGACTATTCTTATCGTCTGTCATTGTTCACCAAAGGGCGAGGAGAAAACCTAGGAAAAGGCCTCATTGTGGGCCTAAAACATCGCATTTTGACGGCAATGGGCCCTATGCAATTCAGAAATATTGCAATATTCAAGCTCTACTCAACAATGCTTGTTGTGAGCTGGGCCGGAATTTCCTTAGTTCCATATGTGAATTGTGTATCTGAATGAACCCAGTTCTTATCAATCAAGTAAGTAATGTATTTCCGCCATAACTCGTCGGCCGACTTTAAGAATTGGGCGTCTCCAACAATAACCATACCATACTTTGCTCTGGTGAGAGCAACATTCAACCGCCTTTCATCTTTCAAGAACCCAATGGTGTTTTTGTTGTTGGAACGGACACAAGACATCACCATGAAATTCTTTTCACGCCCTTGGAATGCATCGATGGATGCAATCATGATATCGGACACGATATGTATCGTCACCGGTTTCGACTCATTGTAAATATCTTCCTTGTCAACCTCAAACTTCAATTCCTGCTTGGTTGGATTGATGATATCATCCTTGACCAAGTACGAAGAAATTAAGTCTCGTTGACCACTATATGGAGTGACAATTCCAATATCGGACCGGTTGATGCCTTTTTCAATAATCAAACATTTCACAACCTGTAAAATATATTCAATTTCCTTTCTGTTCACATACGTACGGCCCCCATCTTCACGTAACCGGTTAGATACTGTTGACTCGGGCGCACTACCTCTGGTATCCCAGAAGTACACAGGATTTTCAGGTATGCCGGGCAACTGTCTATGCTTAGCGGTAATACCATCCTGCAATTTCCCTTGATAAAACTGTGCAATTGGGAATTCACTGATCTTGGGATGCATACGATATTGAACATCCAACATGTGAATATTTCTGTAAATACCATTGAGTAGCACTCTTTCAAACAAGGATAAAGATAATTTGGGTATTAAAGAGAAGCAACTCAACTGCTTTTGATCTCCAACGAAAACAAACTTCTTAACGTCAGGCATGGACAATGGAATTAATGTAGTTGGCTCTGACGATTGTGTTGCTTCGTCCATAATTACCACAGGGCAGGACTTCAAGTTTTTCAATTGGGGACTTCCAGCAGAAACAGTAGTCGTGAATATGACTTTGGCCTGCGCAACTAGCTGATCTGAAATTTCAATCTTCTCGTTAAGATAGGATGCAAATCCTTTTGGTCCCAATTTCATGGCTCCTCTTTTTAAGTCATCAGAAATGTCCCTATACTTCTGAGCTAATGCAGAGTAAGTCTTGTGGTGCAAGCAAATGGACTCTAATGGATGAGACTTTGGGTATTCCTTTTCCTTCTCCGTCGATGTAATACGGATTAAGCTATGGGCATGTGTGGCCATTAGCTTCTCTGCAATGTTATCAACTGCAATATTAGACGAAGCAACCACTAATATAGGGTATGTGTTCAAAGAGTTTAATAGCTGCAAAATTATCTCGTAAATCGTCGATGTCTTTCCGGTTCCGGGTGGACCTTGCAATACGGTAATGGCATTATTGAGCACAGACTGGACTGCAACCTTTTGAGACACATTCAAATTTGTCGATGTAAAGTTGACATGGTTATCAAAGACAATCTGTTTGATGGGTTTGTTTCCTAACAACATATCCACGAACTTTGGATTTGTAAGTCCGAGCATTGCTTGGAAAACTCTGGCTACTGGAACGGAAGACGGCAAAAGTGTCAATCGAGACACGTTGGAGTCCTTTGGTAAGGGAGTGTCGTTCCAAGGGTACAAGACGATAATCATCTCAAGAACTTGCTTCTTTTTTGCCTGCTCAGAGATATCAGCCACGAAACCGTACCATGGAGTAGTACCATCCAAAACCAAGAAGAAAGACTGGTTTCTTGAGAATGGCTTCTTCTTCACGGTTCGCATCTTATCAGGGATGTACAGCTGCGCAACGTCGTTTTTGGCGTGAATTGTAACTTTGAATTGTTTGTTCTTCTTATTTTGATCGGCGTACCATTCAATTAGCACGTCTTTATTTGTTAGTTTGGTGTTGTCACCAGCCAAACTTTCTTCAACAAACATGTTGTAGCAGATCTCTCTAAAGTACTCATTTTTATCGGAATATGTTAGCTGTGGTTTGACTTCCAACTGCAGTGAAATAAAATCAGATAACTTGTAGTCACCACCCAGGTCTGTTTTCAACAGGTCCTGAGCAGGCCTTTGCTCAACTTTGTTGGTTTGTTGAGCTTTTTTGCCAGCAGGTTTATCAGGTTTCTGGTTAGTTGGCCTATCGGATTTCGGTCTGTCGAACTTGGAGGATGCTTTTGGGTTTGCACGTCCATCCTTGGCAATGCCCTGAGAAGCCTTATCTGTAGCAGGTTTATCTTTTTTGAAGACGTTCTTTGCTTGCCCTGACTTCTCTATTTTATCAAAATTGAAATCCTGTTTCGCGTGGGGCTTGACAGGAAGAGGAGACATCGATCTAGGACTGGATACCTTTGAATTAACACCCGAATTCACGCGTGAGTTTGAGCCTGAGTTGGCACCAGAATGGATTGGAGTAGACTTTTTAGAATTTGGGTTCGACGAAGCCCTTGAAGTTGGCTTTGAGGAAGATCTCGAAGTAGCGTTGGATGATGTTCTAGACGATGCATTAAAAGCATTTGAGTTGGTTTTGGATGAGCTGGACTTTGCAAAAGACTTTGACCCAGATTTGGGTCCGTTTGTTGGCTTATTTCCAAACGGTAGCGTTGATCCAATGGCCTTCACTGTATTGTTTGACTTGAGCGCACTCATCTTTTCTTTGTTTTCAATGTAATAAGCCCTTCTTGCTTCTTGATCTGCAGTTACAGGTTTGGACCTCGATTCCCTCTTTCTCCCAAACTTCTTAGCTCCACGAGCTGGTGCCTTCCGAACAGTTTCCTTTATACCTAACAATTCCGTAAGGAACTTCTCATCTTTTTCACTGACAAAATTGATCTTGCGTTCGCTGTACTTTGGTAAGCAGTCTTTACATACAATAATACCAGCTTTGTTGGAAGCAAACAAATTAGTATTAGCATCGCAGTCCTGACACAGTGCATCCCTGAACTTGAAATAAGCAGGCAATTTGGAGAAGAAAGCACCATTTTCTAAACTGTACTGGGTCGAAGTCTTCGGGTGATCTTTGTCAAAGCAGTTGTTGCATAACAATGCCATCTCTGAAAGTCCATACCGTAAAATCTTCAATTGATGAATGTTATCATTATCACAATCTTCACATGATATAACTTCATCCAAGTGGTTGGACTTGACGGATTTGTGTCTAGTGGAAGATAAATGCTTTGTGATGTCTGCTCCTGACGCAGATTCAGAGCATGTCACACATGTGAACTCTCCACTCATTGTTGGTATGTGAGACTGGTGAAGCTACACTGAAAAGTTTTTTTACCGTGATATTAGATACTACTTTCTTACAGCACACTTATGATAACAAATTTGTACCTAAATGTGAACGAGGACGCAGATCAAGTTTGTAAGATCAACTTAGGCCAAATGGGCTGAACTTAAAGTGTCTTTCAACTTTTGAAAGGAGCCGTGGTATTCCATTGCAGCAGGTTCAGCTTCATAATATAAATACCAAGCTAAGATGCCAAAATAGTCAGGATTTGACATCTGGAAAACTAAATGTTAACCAAGCCTGATTTTTAGGACCCAGTATCAACCTCAAAACCTTGGAAGCAGTTCTGAGTAGATTTACGGTCTACCTTGTGTCAAACAGTTGCTTTGATAAAGAAGCTGCAAAATTATACACGTGATATACACGTGCACTGCCTTTGAGAATTTTTTCACGGCCAACATGGATTCCATCTCCAAGCTTGAGCCAAACTTTATACATCAAGTGTAGCTACATACGACAACTGTATTAGTAACAAAATGTCTGACCAACAACAAGACTACAGTCAGGATAAGTTGGCGGAAGACCTCCAGAATGCTTCTTTGAGAAATGGAGATCAACAGCAATACAACCCTAGCAATGCCCAATCGTTTGTTCCTCAGCAGCAATACAACAGCTACCAAGGCAATTACCAACAGAACTATAACAACCAATACCAAGGTGGCTACCAGGCAAACTACAACCCTGAAAATACCTACAACAACAGAGGGGGGTACCAGAACCAAAGCAACAGAGGAGGATACCAAAACCAACAAAGCTACAATCCTCAAGGTGCCTACCAACAGAGCTACAACCCTCAAGGATACCAGAGCTACAACAGTTATGCTCCTCCACAACAACAAGGTGGAATGTCATTGGCTGATTTTGAGAAGCAGAAGTCCGGCAATGTCGCTGCTGCACCAGGTGTAGGTGGAGCTGCCCCAGTTACGAAGCCAAAGAGAGTGCTCAAGTTGGCAAGTTCTTCTGGAATTAAGTTGGCCAACGCCACTAAGAAGGAACCAGCTGCTGCTTCTCCAGCTCCAGCTGCAAAGAAGGATGAATCATCCACCAAAGAGGTAGTCACTGAAAAGGCTGAAGCTCCAGTTACATCTAAGTCGGAAGAGGCCGTTCCAGAAGCGAAGCAGGAAGTCTCTGCTCCTGCCCAAGTTAAAAAGGAAGCTGCCACACCGATCCTGGCATCTCCTTCTGTCAAGGAAAATACCCCAGTTCCAATTTCTGCTGATGCTCTTGCAAAGGAACAGGAAGACGAGGTTGACGAAGAAGTCGTTAGGGATATGTTTGGCGGTAAAGATCATGTCTCCATTATCTTTATGGGTCATGTTGATGCTGGTAAATCAACCATGGGTGGTAACATCTTGTATTTAACCGGATCAGTCGACAAGCGTACTGTTGACAAATACGAGAGAGAGGCCAAGGATGCTGGTAGACAAGGTTGGTACTTATCATGGGTCATGGACACAAACAAAGAAGAAAGAAATGACGGTAAGACCATTGAAGTTGGTAAGGCATACTTTGAAACTGAAAAGAGAAGATACACCATTTTGGATGCTCCAGGTCACAAGATGTACGTTTCTGAAATGATCGGAGGTGCTTCTCAAGCAGATGTTGGTATCTTAGTGATTTCGGCCAGAAAGGGTGAATATGAAACTGGTTTCGAAAAAGGTGGTCAAACAAGAGAGCATGCCTTATTGGCAAAAACACAAGGTGTAAACAAAATCATAGTTGCCGTCAACAAGATGGATGACCCAACCGTTGGCTGGTCTGAGGATCGTTACAAGGACTGTACCTCTAAGTTGGGTGCATTCTTGAAGGGTATCGGTTATGCTAAGGATGATATTACTTTCATGCCTGTTTCTGGATACACCGGTGCTGGGTTAAAGGAGAGAGTGGATGCCAAGGCATGCCCATGGTACACTGGCCCATCATTGTTGGAATTCTTAGATAACATGAAAACAGTTGATCGTAAGATCAATGGTCCATTCATGTTGCCTATTGCTGGTAAGATGAAGGATATGGGAACCATTGTGGAAGGTAAGATTGAATCTGGTCACATTAAGAAGAACGGTACGTTATTGTTAATGCCTAACAAGACGACTGTTGAAGTAGTGAGCATTTTCAACGAAACAGAACAGGAATGTGATGCTGCATACTGTGGAGAACAAGTCAGATTGAAGATTAAGGGTGTCGAAGAAGAAGATTTGTCGCCTGGTTATGTGTTGACATCTATCAAGAACCCAGTCAAAACCGTGACCAGATTCGAAGCGCAGATTGCTATTGTTGAGTTGAAATCCATCTTGTCCAACGGTTTCTCATGTGTTATGCACTTGCACACTGCAATTGAAGAAGTTAAGTTCATTCAATTGAAGCACAAGTTGGAAAAGGGAACGAACAGAAAGTCCAAGAAGCCACCTGCATTTGCCAAGAAGGGAATGAAGATCATTGCCATCTTGGAAACTGCCGAGCCTGTGTGTGCAGAGACCTACAACGACTACCCACAATTAGGTAGATTCACCTTGAGAGATCAAGGTACCACTATTGCTATTGGTAAGATCACTAAGATGTTGTAAGTATTCAAAATTAAAATAGCAGTTGGTAATAGTAGTATATATAATGTATTTTATTTTTCATTCATACAAGTACAGTGATTGACTTTAGTTGAATGGTGAATGGTAAGTGCTGAAGATTTGCATGAGCAGTTGTAGCTTACATGGCCAAGCTATGATATTTGGAAATATTTTGATTAAGCATTACGAAAATTTCAAAATAATTAAGCACCTACGCTTGAAAATAGTTCTTTACACTAGATTTCTTCATATTTAAGTGAAAACACAATTCATATACTCTAAAGTTTTTTCTTTTCGGTCTCTAATAATCTTTCGAAAATCTCGATCAAGTTCTGGATACCCGTCAAGATGTTATCATCCGGTCCTTGTCCTTTAACGTGCTTTGCATGAGCAAAGTCAATGAAGTTCAATGAGGACAAAGGAGCTGGTCCCTCGATATCTTCCAAACCTTCCATATCGATATCCGAGTCAATTTCAGAATCATCATCTTCCTGTTCAGCATCATCTCCGGCCTCAACAACATCTGATTCGGCGATATCTTCGGTTTGATTATCCGCCTTTGGCAGCAGCACTTTATCTTGTTCCTCGCTCTTGTCTTGTTGAGCAGATCCTTTGCTTTCTTCGCCTTTTTCAATGTTGATTTCCTTATCGTCCTTTACTTCAATTTCGTTAGTTTCCGCGTGTTCTTCATTACCGTCTTCATTCTCTTCTTCTCCAAAATCATCAATATCCATATCGTCATCAGCAAATAATGGGTCTCTGATCAAAGGATCAAACAACTCGTAAACATCGTCATTAAGCAATAAGTTGTCCTCCTCCAAATCATCCTGATCGTTTTCAAGTCCCCACTGCTCGAAATCGGATTCAAAGATAAACAATAAAGACCCTGAAAAGATTCTCACTTCGTAGTTTGTCAAACAGTTGTACAACAATTGCAAACGAGTCAAGAAGACCTCCAACAATCTGACTGCAATCAAAGTTTTGACTTTGGGGTTTTTAGGAAACAATTTTGGCTGTGAAAGGTAGTTAGTGAAATATTGATAGATTGCTTGATCCACGTTATCCTTGGAGAGGGTTCTTCCAAAGAACTTGTCGAACAGAAGAAAAGTAGACTCTTCAGCAGGTACCGGTGCCGATTCTTCTTCATCGCTTTCATCTTCGTCATCTTGTTCCTGCTCATGCTTCACCACAGTGATAGTGTTGTTCATATTTTCGAAGATCTCCTTAGTTGGCTTCTCTTCAGAAGTACCATTGTGAAGTTTCATGCCACATATTCTAAAGTGCAAAGAACCACTTGTAGTGGAGTCCGTAACCTTCTGCAAGCGCTCGATCTTTTCTGGAGAGGTTGTTTCTTCATCCACCAACTTGGAGCCCAATTTGATATCCAAGATGCTAGGTTTGCTGAAACCATGGTACAAATTTTGCAACACGATATATTCTTTATCAGCATCTGTGACTATTGGAGTATCCTTACTTTCAAGATTCTTTGAGATATCCCCTTGAGTCAATACTCCCATACAGATAGGCATCCAGTCTGTCAACTTGGAGCCAGGCAAGTATTGTTCGTCGTTTTCGTCGTTTGGGGCATTTTCAAGGTCTTCCAAACCTTCTGTGTCGATCGATTGAGTTTCTGTGTAGAAGTCGACTTCACTTGAAGTTGTCGGTTTGACGAACAAGGAGCCATCTTCCATAGTTAAGCACAGGCCATGTCCGGCAGCTTGGTGAAGAGACGGCTTAATGTCTTGGGCAAGTTCTTCCGAGTCTGACATTATTAGGTGAGGGATGGGTTAAACAAAGAGCACTGGATCCACTGGGCCTTGTTTATAGGCTAATTGTGTTATGATGGGCTGATTTGCTTAGCTTGGAGTGTTGAGTACAGCGCCGTAAACTTTTCACAAGAGATCAATGTTTGCCAGAATCGTTAAGCGATCTGCATACGCGAAGAGCAGGACAAGAGTCAAAGACGCACAAAAGAGTCAATGGAGGTAAAGGCAGAGGAGCTAGACGGAGATGCGAGAAACAGGTTAAAAGTCAATAAAAGGGGCCCACGGTGTCCGTGATTGGGCCGCGCCGCGGTGGACTTAGTGTTCGGTGTTCGAGTGCTGGTTGAGGGTAAATATTTGACTTTTAGAGTGTCTTCCTCGGTAATACCACACCGTGCAGTGCTGTCAGTACTTGTAGTCCACAGTTGGGTACTTCGTTACCGAATCTGTGCACCGTACACAAGGCAGCCTAGTTAGGAGACAATACCAGGAGTCAGTAGACGGCATTAATAGCTAGTAGAAAGTACCAAGAGTCAGCAGACATAGGGCATTTGCTACGCCGTGGCAAGGCAGATTCCACCCCCAAACCTCCGAATTTCAGCACTCGTCGGAACTCTACTTTTGTCACCTCTGTTCCAGTGCCCTTTCAACGCTCTTGCCTTTATGTAATCAGCACGTATCCCTGCTACAGCCTCTTCAACGATCACGGCCAGCACAAATAAACGTGCTGCGGTTGATCCTGGAGGTCACCGCGTAATTAAGGATATCTGACATAAAGAACACCGCAATACGCCACGGAGATGTGTTTCGGCACCAGATGGTGGCCCGACAGCCTTCCCTCGACGTGTATTTATAGCAGAAGACACACAACTCCACGAGTGATCAAATGGCGGAGTAGTGAAATATCACGGTTGAAAAATGGTTGACGTTTTGGGCTGGCCGGAAGCTGGTTTCAAAGGTGCAACAGTGCCCGCACACCCCCCTCCAGCTCCCCAAAGGTGATACACCGAAGGCACCGTTCGCAAGCTGCCACGCGACACGGTGCGATCCTCGGACAGCTCCGCTGGACGATCCACTCACCGTGCTCCACCACCACTGCCAAGTCGAGGCATCACCTCTCGTCAAATTCTCTATCGCGCACGCACTTTCTTTTTCAACACTGCTACAAAAGTAAACACCCAGAATCCTCAGTAAAGTTTTTTCTGCCCCTACAAATAGCATTTGTTGTCGCCCCTTTTCATTATTTATCGGTCTACCACTGTTTTTTTGATACACCATGAGTAACCCGTACAGTAATAACAACTCGTATGAATTGAACAAGTTCAGCCCGTCCAACAACGACGATTTCGTCGACTTCATGAACGAAATCCAGGACATAAACGAGAACTTGGACCACTACAATAACTTGATCAAGACCATCGCAATCAAGCAAAGAAACTTCATCCAAGAGTTGAGTTTGAACGACGACGACACAGAACAGCACTCCAGAGAAATCGACGGCTTGACCTCAGAGGCCCAGTCCTTGCAATTAAGCTTGAAGAACAGAATCAAGAATGCGCAAACACAGGCGGTTCAGTCGAGAGACCAGAGCAAGTTGGACCAGGCAGAAACAAGCAGAAACCGCTTCTTGGAATTGGTTTCCGAATATAGATTAGTCGAGTCCAACAACAGGGAGGCTGCCAAGAGACAGGCCGAAAGACAATTCCAGATTATAAAACCAGAAGCCACGGCTGAGGAAATCAGAGCGGTTGTCGAAGATTCCGGAAATTCCCAGCAATACTTCCAACAGGCATTGTTGCAGTCTAACAGAAGAGGAGAGTCCAGAACCGTGTTGAACGAAGTACAGGTTAGACACCGTGAATTGCTCAAGTTGGAGAAGACCATGGCCGAATTGACTCAATTGTTCCACGACATGGAAGAGTTGGTCATTGAACAGGACCAGGCTATCCAACAAATTGACGAGCAAGTTGGAAACGCCCAGCACGATATCGAGCAGGGTGTTGGTCACACCAACAAGGCCGTTGTCAGTGCGAAGGCTGCCAGAAAGAAGAGAAAGTGGTGTGCATTCATCATTGCCATTATTATTGTGATTCTTGCGCTTGTTTTGGGTCTTGTCTTTGGTTTGAGAAAGTAGGTCAATCTTTGATCCACGTATATTTGAAATATAATGGTCACCTATGAAATACGAGCTTTGTCAAGCTTAGGTTTAAGAATAGCTTGGGTGTGTAATGTGGAGTCCTGTGGAGTCCGTCCTTGAAATCTGAGTTTTTCAACGCTGCCAGACCACCACTTATCAACTGACTCCAGCAACTTGCATTGCCCAGCCTTTTTTTGAATGCCTAGTCTTTTCAGCCCCACCATTTACAGCCTTGCCCTTTACAACCTTAACTTACGGTGACTGCACCGTTGATTCGTTCAGCACCACCCCCCCAGACGCTCCAATCCACTTTCTTTCCCAAACCCTGGACTTTCTTGAACCTTGCCTTTGCAATAAGCCATCCTAATACAATCACTGTCTTTGTTTCCCCATATAAAATCCACCTTTCTTCTTTATATACTGCTTGGCATTAATATCACCCAAAATGTTTTGACTCAGCTGGATGCTAATGTAGTGAGGTTGTACAAAATGTACCGTGGTCTAGACTTCTGCAAATGCTCTCCATTCTTAAAATACTTGAAATGATCTTGCTTTATAATTAGAATGATCTTCCTTCCACTTTAGTGTACAGCTAATACGTTCCCGCAACTTTGAATATACAGCGAATATCCCCGTTTCTGTATCGAAGTCTATTCTAGCTACCTTCCAATGTATTCTAAGTCTGGCATACGGTAGCCATTAGCTTTCAAGTCGTCTTTAAAACTTCCTACGCTACTTTAACTGCACTTGATTAGACCTCATGACTTCTTCAAGTCCTTGCAATCGTACTGTAAAAGTGCAAATCTACTCTACATCTCTCCAATCATTTTCAATCCACTTCCTTCTCTTTCTTCTCTTCAGCTCTCTTCCTTCTCTTCAACCCTCTTCCTACTCTTCAACCCTCTTCCTACTCTTCAACCCTCTTCCTTCTCTTCATATCTCAATCTGCACTAGAAAACGTACCCCGATTTCTGTGACGCATATATTGGAACCCTTGCAACACAAACCCTCTCCGAACACCATCGAACGACATCCCCAGACTCTCCAATGAAGCTCGATTTAAAGTGGTGAATCAGCCAAGCATACAGGAAATTTCAGCGAGCTGAAATTTTTCACCCTCACGCCCGCTCTCCGTTACAGGCATCCGGCGTTCGAAATCTCCAGTTTACACAGCTGTTACGGTTCGCAATAAGCTTTGGGCGACTCCGGCACCGTTGATAGCCGAATAAGACCCACTGCATCGATCTTGAATAAGCACCACTTCCTTCACTTCGGTATCCATGGCCAGATCAGCGGAGCCAAATTCCAATTGCATCATTCTGAATTTTTCATTTTTTAGGCACCTCCGCAATCCAGCTCACCTGACTCATAGCGATGATCAACGTATAAATAGGCAGAGCACTCTGCGATATTATTTCAGTCACCAACCAAACATCCCCAGAAAATGCCTATGTTAAAAGACCCCTCTGTGAAGTACGCCAAGTTTCCTCCAGTGCACTTACCTAATCGCCAGTGGCCGTCCAAGACCTTGGATAAGCCTCCAAGATGGCTCTCCACGGACTTGAGAGATGGGAACCAGTCGCTCCCAGATCCTATGTCCATCGTCGAAAAGAAGGAGTACTACCACAAATTACTCGAGATAGGTTTCAAAGAGATCGAAGTAGCCTTTCCATCTGCTTCGCAAGTTGACTTTGACTTCACAAGATACGCTGTGGAGCACGCCCCTGCCGATGTCTCGATCCAAGTTTTGTCTCCTTGTAGAGAAGACTTGATAAAGAGAACTGTCGAGTCCTTAAAAGGTGCCAAGAAGGCAACCATCCATATCTACTTGGCCACCTCGGACTGCTTCCGTAACGTCGTGTTCGGTTTGTCAAAGGAACAGTCCTTACAGTTAGCCACAAAGTGCGCAGCTCTCGTTAGATCCTTGACCAAGGATGACCCTACACAACTGGAAACTGACTGGGATTTCGAATTCTCGCCGGAGACCTTCTCAGATACCGACTTGGACTATGCTCTTGAAGTGTGCGAGTCTGTCAAGACCGCGTGGGGCCCAACAGCCGAGAAACCAATCATTTTCAACTTGCCTGCCACAGTTGAGATGGCGATGCCTAACGTTTACGCTGATCAAATCGAGTACTTCAGTACCAGAATTTCAAACCGTGAAACTGTTTGCATCTCATTACATCCACACAATGATAGAGGATGCGCAGTTGCTGCTGCAGAAATGGGTCAGTTGGCTGGTGCCGACAGAATTGAAGGATGTCTCTTTGGAAATGGTGAGAGAACTGGGAATGTGGATTTGGTCACTTTGGCCCTTAATCTTTATACCCAAGGTGTCTCACCTGTTTTGGACTTTTCCGATATAAATTCAGTGGTCAAGATTGTTGAAAAGTGTAATAAGATACCTGTACATCAACGTGCCCCATACGGCGGATCTCTTGTGGTTTGTGCTTTCAGTGGCTCACATCAAGATGCTATCAAAAAGGGTTTCAACATCTACTCCAAAGATGTCAAAAATGGAAAGAAGCCATTATGGAAGTTACCATACTTACCTTTGGATCCAGAGGATATTGGTAGAACTTACGAAGCCATTATCAGAGTCAACTCTCAATCTGGTAAGGGTGGTTCAGCCTGGGTCATTTTAAGAAACTTGGAGTTGGACTTACCAAGAGGCTTGCAAGTAGCCTTCTCTAAGGTTGTCCAGCAACAAGCTGAAAAGAAGGGCCAGGAATTGACCAACTTAGAATTGTGTGATTTATTCAAGAAGGAGTATTGTATTTCTTACGAGAACGAAAACAACGAGTATTACAAATTGGTAGACTACTCCATCACCACACCATCTAAGGGCTTGAAGGCAATTGAAGCCGAATTAGAAGTTGATGGAAAGTCTGTCACTATAAAGGGAGAGGGAAATGGTCAGCTTTCTGCCTTCAACGATGCTATTGCAAAGCACTTAAACATTGATATTGATGTGAAACACTACCATGAACATTCTCTTGGTGCTGATTCGAAGTCTCGCGCCGCCACTTATATTGAGGCCAGTGTCAATAGTAAGAGAATCTTGAGATGGGGTGTGGGTATTGACGAGGATGTATCGCAGGCGTCGTTCTTATCGCTCATTTCCATTCTCAATGGTTTACGCAATACGAAGGCTATTTGAAGGAATAGGCTTGTAAATATATTTAGATAGACAAATGAAATACAGGAGTGGTTTTTAGATATTTGTACCTTTTGTTCTTCTTCAGAGACATATGGGTTGCGATCACTTCGCAAAAGGACACATTCTCTATTGGTGAAGCTCAGTCTTGCATTCTACACTCGGGAGCGTCCAGCTTTTTACTAATTTTATTCATCAAAATGACTTCATTGATTTAGAACTTGTTCCACTTCCAAACAGACTCGCCAGGATTGATGAACTCCCTGTCGTTCTCTTCGAAGCGCAATCCCTTATTCAACCCTTGCGAAACCATTACATGCAAGTAATAGAAGAACTTGTCCCATGTAAATCCTTGAGACCACACATATTGAAACTCTTTTAAAACCTCGGCAGCTGTCTGAACTGTACCTTGAGTCAACTTCAAATTGTGCTCCTTCTCGTAATTCTCGATAATTTGCTTGATAGTCACTTCTTCGCTGAACACTTTGAGTGTATCTGGAAGCTTGGAATAATCGAGAGAGGTAACCAAAGCAGCAACAGTCTTACCAACGTCTCTAAGATCCGTAACTGCAATTTTTTGGTTGATATCACCTCTCACATCATAAGTCAACTTCTTGATATCAATGCCGACATGTCCGACTACTTCGTGTAACCAAGAGCCTTGAGCTGAGAAGAAACCTGTAATTACGTCAACAGTCTTGATTCCAAGAGCTCTTAAATTGCCCGAATGCTCAACCTCATGTAAAAAGAAGCCTGGAGCATACTCCAATACTCTTGGAACTTCTATTCCGAACTGCGATGGAATGAAGAGTTCAGGCTTGACAATTGCGGCAAGCTTCTCAAGAGCATCGAACAATGGTTTGTCTGGCGCCAACAACTCAATGAACACTTTTGTTCCCTTCAATTTCAAGGCCAACTCTTGCAAATCACTTAAGTCGCTTTGAATGTACTCGATTTGGCTAGTCAGAGCCTTCTCACGTCTGGTAACAACTTTGATAGGAAATTCAATCTTGTCTGCAAATGGGGCAGATTGAAGGCCATCAAGAACTGGCTGTCCAAGTGCTGGTGAGAGCCCAAAGATTGCAACTGAGATTTTTGGAGACATAGTATGAGCTTTTATAGAGTGAACTAGTCTGTGAACGAATTGTAAGGATAAAGATTCAAGTTACCAGAAGGGACTGATCTTCTTTCCTTCTTATATACTTTGCTGGTATCACTGACCGCTAACATCGCTGCTGTCATGCTTTGGGCCGTGACAAATGCAACTGGCAAGAAATCTTCTTGGTGACAAACGCATTTGGTAACAAAAGCAGGTTCTTCTATCGCTTGATAATCTAAACTTTTCAAACCTGACAGAGTTTGTAATCAAACTGGTAAGACACCAATTGAAGACAGATGTTCCGCAATTTGAAGTGAGAAGTTGATCTGTCGTTCCGAATTCTGCTGGCTTCCGATTCCGACGCGTACCTGTAGCTTCCCAATGTTGTCACAAGTACAAGCTTTAAGTGCTTACACACTTAATAACCATACAAACTGGAATATTTCGCCAGAACTCCGAACGATTTCTTCTGAGATATTCAAGGCATTCTACCTTGGTCCTTCGATTTTGTTTACAAGCGTATACAAGCTGTGTAAGTTACTTCTCGTCCCTATTCCCACCTCTTTTGTTAATGCTTCTACTATTTGGAACACTTTTCACAATTGATCGTACTCTAGAGAGGGCTCTCAAGGCCACTGTATCAACTCATTGATCGCTTTGTTGGCTGTTGGAACACATATCTCCAGTCAATGCAGTACTCGTCAAGATTATTTCGTGGATCCCTTGCGACGTCTATAGACCACCGTTATCTTGAGAGCTCTCTGTAGCCTTCATTGAACTTTCGCACGACTCTGTAGATATAAGATCGGTGAATTTCTCCTTAATCAATACTCACTCTTCTTGCACCAACCATGACTCAAGACATCCCACCATTGAACGTTGCTGACGCATACAAGCAGCTCACAGAAGCAGAGAGCCAAGCCCTGGCGCTAGAAAAGATGTTGGATCAATTAGATGCAAAGATGGACTCGATATTAAAGGAAGCTGAAAGTGTTGCCCAGATTGGCCACGATAAGGTTGAAAAGATAGAGGAAGAGATGGCTGAAGAAGGCATTGAAAAGACAGAGTGATGTACAGTGAAACAAGATTTGTTCAAGAAGAGTGATTTTCTTGATTAGTGGAGTGAGAGTAGCCAAAGCAAAGTATGAGAAGACTGGATTCCCTAATTGGAAGGTTTAGCAAGAAAGGAGTAGCAGTATACTGGACTGTTACTCTTACAATAATATTTAATTGAATACGGAGCGCCACATAGATTGGCTGTCGAAATATATTGAAGAAGCAGAGAACCAATATATATATGTGCATTATGTTTAATATCGGTGGGTTATGTGAGTTTTATATCGGTGGATGATTTGGGTAAGCTCAAGTACTGAGAAGTCAGTATATTCATTCGTTGATCATTCTCAACAATTCATTCTTACTAATAAACTCTGGCTCATTGGTATTCTTGAATGGGTTGATGGGTAATTTTGGATTGATAACATTGATGCTACCATCATATGCTTCCTTAATCAACTCAGGTATCACAACCTTAGCGGGCTTTCCACCTTCGATCCACCACTTGTGTAATTCAGAACTAGGGGCTGCTAAATCTTTGTCATCATCTTCAAATAGGTATAGTAAATTGCTATTATTCAACATCTCACTGATCTCACCGTAATTCTTCCTGTAGGTGTCGTATAAGTGGTTGGACATCTCCTTCTTAATACTTTCGTTTATCATGTGAACTGAGATTTTGAAGACTGCAAACACAGGACGATGATCTGAGAATATCAAATCACCACAACTGTCATAGACCAATTGCTTGATGATCTTGCTTCGGGAGAGTGATAAGATTCGATCTGTCCATGCAGGTACTCTTTGCTTCTCTCCTGTGTCATACGTTTTGGTCCCATTGTCAAACTTGTAAGTAGGTGGAAACTTTATCTCCATTTCATCGTAGAATGGGAAAGTTTCTCCGTCAGCCATCTGTTTGTTTAATTGATCAAACTCGAAGATCTTACCATATTGTGCCTGTTCAATGAGAGGTTTGACCTGCTCATTACTTAACCCGATTCTATAGTTCATGTCGCCTAACCAAATAACAGCATGATGGTCTCTTATGCGTCTATTCTTGGAAAACTTGATTCCCTTCGCGATTGTCTTATAATTGTGATGTCTTTCGTCCACATTACTCAACCCGGCAGCCAAGTGAGATGTGACAAAGCAAATATCTGTGTTGGAATAATGGAAACTGACAGCAACACCTCCTTTATTGGCACTCATCCCACCAAGCCCTGTCTTTTTGATGGCACCTTCGATATTCGAAACATTGCTGAGTTCCTTTTCCTTGATAAATAACAATAATGCAATTCCACCGAGTTGGCCACTCCATAGCGAAACATATTTGCAGTTTTCTGGATTGCACTTATTAAGGCAATCCTTTAGCTTGGCCTCCCAGAATAGTCTATTCTGAGATTGTGTGTTCACCATTTGGCCGGCACTTAGCTCTACAATTTCTTGAAACCCAAGAAAGACCAAGTCATAGCTCTTATCAACTTTATATTTTGATGTGGGGAATATCCAGCCCTGAATATCTTCGTCCGTACAAGTACCATTGACGTTGAACGTAGTGGCATACACAATAATGTCCTTGTATGAACTGAATTCTTTTGATCTCAGATTTAATTCTTTTTGGACATAGTCATGGATTGGGTTACGCAAACTGATGCTGACTTGATCCTCCATGCGACCCAATAACTTAAGCATCGCAGTATCACTTGGTCTCGATTCAACAACGCTGCCTAAGTACTTTTTGGTAAAGTGAGACTTTACAGTGCCTTTAATTGTGGAGTTGGATGTTTGCAGTTTCGGTGACCTGCTTGAAGAGTATCCTGACGTGATTTTAGATAAGTACTCTTCGTTCTCATGCCATAGTTTGGCGTGCTTGATTAGAAGGTCATGATCCACAGATATACCCATGTCACGTAATGCTAGTTCGATGACTTCTTGCGAAATGATCTTGGATACGTAGTTTGCCTTGTCCAAATTGTCAAACGAGTTTACTCGGAATACACCCAACTGTTTTCCAACATTGTTATCCTTTAAGAAGTCATAGAAAAATGCACCGAAGTCAATTACAGAATCAACAATTGATCTGAGAATGTTGTCAGGGTTCAGCGAGGTGTAACCGCCTTTCTTCATTAAGGAAGTCGATATTGGTAGGTTTGTAATCCCAAGGTTGTAATTTAGAGCACTTCCCCACAGTGATGGATTTGTCTCGAAACGATCTGTATTTTGATTGAAGGAATTGACGTGCTCGATGTACTCTTTGCTCAACAAACCTTTATATGTCTTCAAGTCTTGTGATAGTGAGTTTATGATATGCACTTCACCAAACTGCAAAGCAAGTTTGTCAAAGTGTCTAGAGAAAGCCACCTGTGAAGCCTCAAATGATCGTGGGAACACTATCTTTTTGCTCTTCTTCAGCGATAAGATTGTCTTTTTCGAGAAGTTGTTTTCCAACTCCCAGTATATTGGCACATTACCCCTGACTATTACATATGCCAAACAAAAGCTCTTTGTATAAATGATGATTTCAGTCTCCACAAAGTTTGGGACTGCTCCTTCGTCATCACTCCCCCATTCTCCAAAGATCGGACCTTTCCTGGAGCATGCTTGTTTGGAAATTAGGGTGAGCAAGGCATCCTCGCCATCCCTCACCCTTGTATTGACGGTCTGTGCAAACCCTCTTGTTATTGTAACCAAGAATCCTGACCTGTCAAAGTGAATTTGCTCGTTTTGAGCCAATCTATTTCGGAACTCTATCAATTCTGAGTTCATGAATGAGTTCCACAAAAATCTTTCAAAGTAGGCGGAGTCAGCGATCAAGGTAAAATGAGGTTTGGATGATCGAACACCACGTTCTTGAAGGTTTGAGGTTATATCAAAGTTCCTCGAGTAAAAGAAAGATCCTCCAGATAGAAGTTTCCGAACTGAGCTAGCTCGTGGTTCTGAGGTCAGCTTTTCCTTGCCAGACTGTAGCTGCAGTTGTTGATACTCCTCTTGATCTTGCTCTTGTAGCTTTCTGTCGTACTCCTCTTCGGTATTCACATACATCAAATCATCCCATTTGTCGTTGTTCAAACAGAAGAAATCAACACCAGTAATTTTATGAATATTCTCCCCTATTGTCGGCAGGGCCACAGTTTCGCTTCCTGTGATAAATCCCAAGTAGATGTTCCCCTTGTCGTTCAACAATCCCAAAAAACCCAATAGCTTGTTCCTGCTGTACTTGCTTGGTGTAATATCCTTGAACTTGGACAAACTGATGTAGTTCTTTCCCACAAACTCCACAATTACCTTATTGGTAGCACTTCCCGTTTTTGCCTTGGCCTCTTGTGAAGCACCAGATTGACTGTGCGATTGATGTCCATCACTTCTGTAGTGAGGAAAGGGGTGTCTAATTATCAACGCAAAGCTCTCGCTGGTGACTATAAAGGTTCTTGGATTTTCATTTAGATATAGTTTCATTGGGAGAGATCCTCAAGGCACGTCTTTATATCAATGGTAAATGAATGGTACGGTTATAAAGACACCAATTGTGAATTTACTGTGTTGTGAAGAAATTAAGGTTGATTTGAGTTTGGTGAAATTTATTGAGATTACGAAGTTATACAGCAATACAAAATGTACACGAAATTTGACGATAATTTTTTATTAACAAAAAGGACTTTGAACTAGCTCACAGGATGTAAAAGTCCAACCCGAGTACGTGAGTTTTGCTCTGGGATGATTTCAGCAAGTTTTGGAGGAATTGAGCGGCGCCCTAGGTTTTAGTGGTTGTAAAGTTCAGCCCATTTTATGCCAACTTAATTCTCGTTAACCTCTGGATCAGTTCGGGCATGTTCCGGATTCCTTTTGAAATGTGAAAGCTTGGATTAGCCTCTTTCTATCCTTCTAATCTTACGTCCATTTAAGCTGTCTTCTTCTTCTTCGACTTGTAAGTCTGAGGTAACCAGGAAGGGTCAATTGGGGCACCAGCAGAGGCAGACTTCTTCTTTTTGCCTACAGTAATTGGTGCAGTTCCTTGAAGATAGCTCTTTCCCCAAATCAGGTAAACTATGTAAGTCACAGCTGCAATTGAACCAAGTAAAATAGTCTCTAAGAATAACAATTGTGGATCAAAAATAGATATAGCTTCATCACTCACAATTGCCAATTGACCTCTCATTGGAATCAGCTTCAAAACATCGTCAACTGCAACAAACAATTGAGGAATCAACAAGTAGTTGTCAGGCACTAAGTTCAATGGAATTCCCTGCCTGAGTTGGCGGGATTCTCCAGGCCCCAAAATGAATGGGCCAACAGCCACACTAGTCAAGTTGGTTTTGACCTCCCTGTTAGTTGCATCGAGGAAAGTTCCACCGATTCCAACAATAGTGACGTTTTTGTCTTCGTGGTTAACTGCTGTGTGTTCAAGAGTGATAGTATTACCATTGGTAAACTCGGCCACGTCATTTGCTTTAACGTTAGGGAATTCAATGATCTTGTAGTCCACAGTGAACTGGAGTATAGAGGTCTCATCAGGAGACAGCTCTGTCACAGAAGCAGCGAGTGCCACGGTTGCAACAAGAGAGCTTAAGAGGATGGATATCTTCATACTGTGTTGGATCGAATTGTGGAGCTACAAGTTTTTGCTTCGAGCTTATACTTTTCATGGAGAAGGCACGTGATCATGTCTAAAGCTGAAAAATCCCAAAATGATCTGATTTATATGGTACCTTCATCGCTACTTGTATTGATGCTTAACACCACTCGAATACCGTGGAGAGGTGCGGCTATTACTGCCAGGCGTAATTATCATGCTAGTCTCGTTCTCACCAAAGAATTTAACTCAAAGAGAGTAGATAACATCAAGCGGAAGTTTCGATATGAGAAGCGACTTCCTTCAAAGTTGAACTCAATCCAAGACTATAGAAACTTAGCTGAGTCCTTTGAAAAACAGAGAGCTGCTGTTGTGCGATTGTTTAACAATGACTCCAATATAGACGCCCTATTTCCAAATAGTGAAATCCAATTACAACTAGTTTCAGACTTGAGCGAATTAGTCCAAGAGCTAGATTCTCCATTGACCTACCCCGATTACAAGATTCAAAACTCAATTCTATTACTTGTCAATTCGCTAATTAACACAGTATTAGTGGAGCTAAACTTACGCAAGCTTTTCAAAGGCAAAGACTTACCGCGAGTGACCACAGATAACTTGTTCTTATTCCGGAACTTGATGAAGGAGATGAAGGATGATACCAAAAAGGTTGAAATCTTGAAGATCTTGTCGAAATGGTACGACATCAATACCCTGGGGAAACCTGAATCAATGAATGCATTCATGAAGAAACTAAAAGCTGAGCCAGTCAAAGAGTTTATGGAAGATGACTTGAAAAGGTTGGATGATTTTAATTCAATTGAGCAGTATCGCAGCTCGTTTGAGTATTTCAAATCCTCGCTGCATTTAAATTATGAAGACTCAGATTGCATAAAGTCCGTTGCTAGCAACAACATGCTCCAATTTAAGTCAAGTGAGATTAACAATAACGAGTTCTTACTGAAATTCGAACAGAGTTTCAATGATTACCAGGTATACTTGACTGGAGTGAAAATAATAAAAAGGGAATCTTCAGAGTCGAACCCACTTGGAATGGGAGATATTTACAAGTCTCTCGAACACAATATTTCCAACTTGAAGCATTTGGACTTGGTTTTGTCTGTTTGCCAAACTTTGCTAACATCCAACCGTTACACGCCAAGTGTAGGCATCTTCAAGTACCTTTTGGACAAGTTTGGAAATGCACAGTTATACAATTATCAATCATTAGTCTACCAGTCGCTACCATTCTACGAATTCAAACCTATTGTCTTGGCCAATAGGCACATCCCGATGGAAAATATTCATAGCCTAATTACTGAAGACACTAGTATTTTAGAGTCACTTCTAAAATACCAGATAATACGGCAAGACGTTGACAAGTTCAAAGAACTACTTTCATTCTTAGGTCTCAACGAGGTGAACTCACACGAGAAGGTATTGAGCAAGTCTTTCTTATCCGGTATGCTTTCAAAGTCGAGATACATGAGATCTGCGCACGGCTTGGATGAGTCTGACCAAGATTTGCCAGGTGTGATAAATGTGAATTCTATATACACAGCCATTGATGGATGTATTGAATTGAAGCAGTTCGAATACATCGACTTGCTTTTCAATAAAATATTGATACATGGCATAGAAGATAACGAAGTTAAAGTCTTGTTACATTTGGACAAAGAATTCAAGGATCAATTGTTAATATCAAAATATGCGAATGCGAAGACAGAAGTAATTTCGCGAAAGATATTCACTAAAGGGTTGATCAAGCTTTTGATCAAGGCACTGCGCGAATCAGATGATATGGGTAGATTGATGTGGTTAGTTCCACATTTAGACACTTTCCTAGAAGCGAATATTCCCGACAACATTGCCCATATTGAAAGAATAAAAGTCCATATTAATGGACAGTCAAACGAAGAAAAGGAAGAATTCCACAAGCTCGATGCTCAAGCCACTATAGATAAGGAGATGATCCAGGAAATTTATGATTCCTTGCACCAGTTTGGGCTCGAGGGTAAGATCTTGACCTACGATAGAGTTTTGGATTTCAACAAAACAGTGATTGTCTAGTATTCTATTACAGGAATGTCTTATATACAATCTGACTCAACGACCTATGTACTTTTTCTCAAAGTATCTGGCAACGTTGTATCCAATCATAGAGAACGCAAATGCCAACTCGAAACCAATATCCCCACCAGCATCACCAATTCTGACTCCAAGAACACTCTGGTACCATTCTTGGTCCATTCCAACCGCCACTCCTGCAGCTCCACAAGCATAGCCAAAAAGCGACGCCAAGCCAATAGGGTAAACTGCCTTGTTATTGTAATTCTCCAAATCGTAGCACTCAAAAGAACCACGATTATGTATATAATGCTCAGAAGCAATAATTGCGCAGAATATGGCAGATGCATATGCTACTAAATTCATAAAATCATCAAGCACATCGACAAAATGATAGTAGCCCGCGATACTTATACCTAAGGATGCTCCGCATCCAACCGTAGTCCAGATGAATCTTGGAATTTTTGCAGCCTTCGACCAAAACGCCTGAGCAGAAAGCGAGGCAGAGTACATATTAGGGAGATTATTTGCAACTGTTGACATGGCTAGCACCACACACAAGAACTGACCAAAGCCATGTAGCGAGTCTTGAACTAGAATACCGTACACGAGACCTCCTACTGAGTCATCTTCGTATAATTGCTTGAAAGTTTCGTTTTCAACAGTAATCATCGCAGAAGCAGTTCCTAAAACCATTACGCTCAACAAAGGGAACCACAAACCAACCAATACACTGAAGAATACACGCACCAAGTTTGCGTCTCTCTTTTGGTAAACCGTGTAATCTGAGGCATTTGTTGCCCAACCAGCAGCGAAGCCAAATATTGATCCTCCAAAAGACAATACATTTCCAGCTGTTGTGGCACCGGACACCATTTTGCCCACTGTGAAGGCATGCGTTTTCGGTATTCTGACTGCAATTGCGATGAATACTGCCATATTTGGAACCCAGCACCAAGTATCATAAACATGAATTACACGGTAGCCAAAGAACGAAACAACAATTGTGCAAACCAGCAAGATTAGACATCCGGCCCACGGTGGTAAGACCCCGTTATTTACGATATGTAATAGCTGGGCAGAGGACATTATGTTAACTGAACCCCAGCCAACACAGGCAATCATATTGATGAAAGAGGCAATCCTTACACCAATGTTGCCCATGAGAAATCTAGCGACCACCATCTGTCTCAAGCCCAATCTTACCCCAAACGATGAAAAGAATGCTACGGGCAATGTCCCCAATAATGTGAAGAAGATGATGGTCAAGGTTGAAGTCCAGAAGTCCAAGCCAAATGCGGTGACACCAAGTGCACCCAATGCGTAGGTGGAAATGGCCAAATTAGTGGAGAGCCATACTATGGCAGGCGGCAAGGTGGAGGTCTCGGTCTTTTCTTCGTCCGTCACGATCTCAACACCCTTTGTTTCTGCTTTGAGCTTCTTGGCAAATCTGGTTAAAAGACTTCCACCATTCTGCGGCGTTGAACTTATGGAGTCCGCACAGTCCTGTGATAATATTTCATTTGACGTGTTCTCCGATGATAACTTCTCCATTGGTCGGATATGAAGTAGTGAAGAAGGATTTGACTCCTTCTATATTGTAATGAGCTAGACAGAAGCAAAGAGGACTAAAGTGAAAAATCGCAAGAACACAAAGTTTGATCAGGCGATGAGATCAGCCATGAAAGTTGGAAGCTTAGCAGCAACCAGTGTTCATAGGCAAGTGGGACGATGTCCAATGACAGGATTGTTTAAAGAAATTAACGTTTAATTAATGGCTTGAAGGGCCGTAAGCTCTATAGTACATAAGAAATAAAAGGACAAACTGAAATGTCTAACAAAATCAGCTTATCGGCCAATGTACTTCTTCTCCAAAATTCTAGTGGAGTTGTAACCAACAAAGGCAAAGGCAAAGGCCAATTCGAAACCAATGTCTCCACCGTAATCACCAATGTGTTTCGCAAGGGCTCCAGTGTACCAGACTTGAGCCATACCAACCACAACACCTGCACAACCGCAAGCGAAACCGAAACAACCTGCAAGACCCATTGGGTAAGCATTCTTGTCCTTGTAGTTTTCATAATCGTAGTTCCAAGTTCCATCACGGTGAATGAAATGTTCGGAAAGACTGATGGATTGATAAATAGCCAAGTAGTAACCAATCAAGTCCATGAATGTAGCCATTACAGTCTTGAACTCGTAGTAAGCTGGAATAGAAATAGCCAACACAACAAAGTTACCTGCAAGAGTCCAGAAGATTCTTGGGATTCTTGAGAATTGGGACCATAATGCTTGAGCAGACAAAGAAGCAGAATAAACGTTTGGAATGTTATTAGCAACAGTCGACATAGCCAAGATCACACACAAGAACTGTCCGAATCCGTGCAAGGAGTTGTCGACCAAGATAGCATAAACCAATCCACCGATGGAGTTAGATTCGTACATAATGGAGTAGTGTTCGTTTACAAAGGAGCCGTCGACTCTAGTAAGAGTGCCTGTAGCACAAGCAGCACCCAAAATGAGACAGAACAACAATGGGAACCACAAACCAATGACGATACTGAAGAAAATCTTGGTCAAGTTTGCGTTTCTAGGTTGATAAACTGTGTAATCGGAAGCGTAGGTAGTCCAACCAGTGGCGAAACCATAAACGGTACTTCCGAAGGATAACACATCACCAGCGGTGGTCTTTCCTCCAACCATTGGGGCAGCGTAGAAACTGTCAGCCATTGCGAATCTAGCAATGATGGCGACGAATACGGCCACATTAGGAACCCAAGACCATTTCTCGTACATGTGAATAACGTGGTAACCAAAGAAGGATACTATGATGGTGCACACCACCAAAATAAGACATCCAGCCCATGGAGGCAAAACACCGTTGTTCACAATGTGCAACAACTGAGCGGAAGCCATGATATTCACAGCACCCCAACCAACACAGGCAACCAAGTTGACAAAGGCAAAGACTCTCATACAGTAGTCACCAACTAAGAACTTGGACAACACCATCTGTCTCAAACCAGTCTTGACACCAAAGAGCGAGAAGAAGGCAATGGGCAAGACACCCAAGAATGAGAAGAAAATGATGGTTAAGACAGAAGTCCAAAAGTCCAAGCCAAATACGGTGATACCAAGCGCACCTAAGGCATAGGTAGCGAAAACCAAGTTGGCAGACAACCACATGGTACCGGCATTCCAGACCGAGTCGTCGGTCTTTTCCTCATCGGTGACCAAGTCAATACCCTTTGTTTCAGCATTCATCATGTGTGCGATCTTGTTGTACCAGGTCAACTCCTCCACTGGCTCGATGTACCCAGCACCATCCTCCGAGTTGTCGTAAGAATGCACCGACGATTGCTTGACCTCTTTTTCAAATGACATGATTTACAGCTGCTTTCTGGTGACTGATAGGATTTTTCAAACATGGATAACTGTCATATATATAGTCGTGCTACAGAGCAGATGAGCCGGTGGAACATGAGCAGCTTTCAAAATGCCATGCCGCTCCAAAAGAAATTCACCCTAAATTGAAATTACAGAGTTAACATAAGACCGAGTCTATTTTCCTAAATTAACCAATTTCACAGAGATAAGAAAGTTGTACCGTTGGGCATCCGAGTGCGATACGAAGGGCATTACTCCACACAGCGAGGGAGTGCATTGTTCGCTACTGGACAGGACGGCATGATACGGAAGTTTACAATCTTCTTATCTTGAATTTCTAAATTGAATAATAAGGTTTGGCGTGGATGATAGAGGGCCATTTCCATTTAGAGCAATGGCTTTACGGCGTAGTTAGAGGAGTCGTCGACGAAAAAGAAACACACCTCTTATCTTCGATCGTCGTTGTTGGCTGTAGGTTGTTTTGGTGATCTTGAAAGCTTTTGGACGTTCCATGGTTGCTTTGGCACTTTTTGGCAACTCGAAGGAACACCACCTGGGGGCCTTCTTTAGCCTTACCAGTTTGAGCCTCCTTCGTTGGCTGACTCTGCTGGTTAATCCCGAGTCTGTGAATGGCTTCTGTGTGACATCTAAACATCTGTGGTATCCTGTCCAATCAGCTTGGAACAATGTCGAATCTAAGTTTTCACCTTTCTGTGATTTTTGCGCATTTACGCTACGCAACAGGAAACAACAAGGAAACGGTACTTGGGGAATTCTTATCGATGATTTGGGGGGAACCTTGGGCGAACAATAGAGACGCAGAGGGTGCTACTCTGGAAATGTGCACTCCCACTGGAGCAGCTTATCGGGGGACCACTTCTGCAACGGTGTTCTGCGCATGGCTTGTGTCGGCGAAGCGTTCGATCTAATGCCAGCCACGCTCCACCAGACACCTGCACCCCCCAGTCGCCAGAGATCGGGCCTTGTGTATTAGTCCATATTACCTGCATTGTTATCTGGGCAGCCTAGGATCTTCCGCTATCTAATCTGGAATCTGGAAAGATGCACAGCTCCCCTTTTGTTTAGATTGTTCTCCACGATTCGCTCTGTAGCAGTGAAATATTTCCTACTTCCGAACATTCTGATTAGCGTCCCCTTGGAAAACGGTACTTCCACCATGCCCTACATTTTCATTAAATATTTGACTTCTCTCCTCTTAACCTTTCACCTTTGACTTTCCTTTGTTGCTTCAACTATAATTTCCTCGAACCTTCTTTTACATCCAATCCTTCATGTCTCTCGGCAATACTTCACTTTCAAACTCTATACTATTAAGTTCTCCCGACTGTTCTTCCTTGCCTGCAACCACAAACCTTAAATATTAGCCCTTCAACGAACGGACCCTCTTTCAGCACCACTCGACACGCCTTACAGACTCAGACAATTACAATTACAATCAAACTACAATTGGTTTTTCTCTCATCTTCTCATTCTTTAAATGTTTAAGTATTTTTTATGGTAGTATAATTTATTCTTCATTTCATCAGTGACGACCAGCCAACAACAGCTTCAATCTTCTCACTTCCTGCTCCAAGCCTTCTTTGTCTCTGATCAACTCTTCAACTTTGGTTTCCAACTGTGTCATGCGCTCCATCTTTCTGGCTCTCGATCTTCTAGCAGCCTCAGTGTTCTTCGCACGCTTGACAGTAATTGGGTCACCCGATTCGGTCTCAACAGGTGCCAATGGCTGTGTTCTCTGCTTTTTCGAGTAGCTCACACAACCAAGATGGTCAACCTTCTTGGAACCGGCAGCATCCTTGCTGTGAGAGTCAAGAATAGGAGTAGGTAAGGTGGAAGATGGGTTTGGAGTGAACAACTGTCCCTGAGCCTGGCTCTTGGCAGCAAATTCAAACGATTCTTCAACTTCGCTGTACATTCTCTTGTTGGTTGTCTTCGAAGGGGCAATGTCAGCAAACAACTCAGCTTCGGCTGCAGCTTTCGCGTGAACAGCCTCGATCTGGCGGAAGAGCAGGGCATCGGCGAAGTCTTCGTTGCGTACATCTGCAAACGCGTCGTCAACCTCCTCAGAGATACCAACAAGTGCTTCAGCATTTTCATCTCCGAAGAGAGAGATCCAGTCCCCCTTCGAGTTGACTTTGGCGCCATCGACAATGAAGTCGAGCTCGTCAAACATAGGAGTGTGGTCCTGTAACTGTTCGTGTTCGTCCAATACATTGGAGAACACAGAGTCTAACACACTTGAGTGGATCTGCAATGGAGTGTCCGACAGGTCGTCGTCTCCAGGAGCAGATACAACAACGTCGTGTGCTTCAAGACTGTACTCAGCAACGCTAGGTAAACTCACGGACAATGCACTGTCTTCTGACATCATTTTGCCAGAAGTAGCAGAGTCGAACTGACCGGAGTGGAACTTGTGATCAACTGAGTTGGACATGAACATATCCTGCGATTCAAAGAGTAATGAATCGGAGATAATAGTAGAATTAGTAGCAGACATTATGGATAATTTGGGTAAACTTGAATGATAAGGCAACTTGAAAATTGGTAACACTTTAATAGTAGTAGTGGGTAATAGTATGGTATGTGGGTTTAATATTGGGATAATTAAAAACCTAATGGTGGAGCGATAGCGTCATATTGGACGGTGGGGTTATAGTATATTTCACGATAACATTTTGGGATTTTTTAAGAAAACAACAACTGGTTTAGTATGTTAGACATTGTTTGGTTTTTTTTATTATTTCATAGGAGGTAATAATAAGGGGGACTTTTAATTGATATTAAAATTTAGGCAGACATCTTTAAAGACTTAGGAACTTGGTATATTGGGATAAGGTTATAAAAGTAAAAGTAGTTAAAGGTATTGGTGAAGAAAAGAGAGACCAAATAAAACAAACACAAAGGATTTGTTCTTTTATTTATACACTTGAGCCCGAGAAAAATTTTCAGTTCTGGTGCGTGCACGATATCCGTATACGGCAGGAGCCCTGTTTTGTCACACATGTGTAAAGCTGGTACTGCGTTAGTATGGCAAGGAGGGGACAATTAAGGTATTGGGGTGCCCATCAATGGTAGATCTCCATGGAACTATGAGTCATGGATCAGCAGGGGGTGTTTAGCATTGCAATGTTTGCAACCGTTTACTACTTTGGAGCAGGTGCTGGGGCTGGCTGTTGAGCTGCTGCTCTGTTGATCTTTAGCCAAGGCTGAGATTGGCACTTGAAAGGGCTATGGTGCTTCAGAACAATAGACACTATCGTTGACCGGAACAGGCCAATTTACTACTTTTCACACAAAACAGGCAGATTAAGGTTCTCATTAATCAGCGGGTCACGGTTAGCCTGTATGGGTGCCTTGTTGGGTGCAATTCTTCAGTACGAGTACTTTGGTTGGGAGTATCGATGTGCCACGTTATGCTTGGGGTGTTAGGCCTGTGATATATGTGGTTGCAAACTTGTTGATTGTGAGCGACTTGGTCGTAGCCTCTTTGTTTGTGCAACGGTGCGTTCATTTGTGAGATAGTGTGCTTGAATTCTATTGGCTACGATTTGAACCGTCTGGACATACTCAATCGGTACGCCAAAAAAAAGGAGACACTCTTAGTTCAATTTGAACCACTTGGGAACTGGCTTTCCGTTACTCTGTCTGGGCGTTTCATTGTTCGGAGTTGGTCTTGCCACTGGTAACTCGGGCTCCACATTTGCTGCTCTTTCTCCTTCTGGTAATTCGCTTCTATGGCTTTCTAGAACAACTTCTGGCAATTCTGTGCTTAACTTGACTTCAATCGAGTCGGTTTTAATGTACGGACCTTGCTCTACAGCAACCCCTCCTTTGAGTTCCCAAATCAAGGTGATTCGCTCGTTCTGAAAGTCCGCGAGCAGATGCAAGAATGAATTATTTTCGGAAAATGACATTTCAATTTGCTTGAATGGAGGATAACTTAACTTCAAGTTGTACTTACCAACAAACCTATCAAAGATCAATTCATCAATTTTTCTGATCAATTGCCCAAGCTTGGTTTGCGATGCATCATTGATGAAGTTCACTTGCAAGATGGACCGGTCAGGAAATTTCACGCGTATGAGGTACTTTTGAGGGAGAATTGGTGGTTCCACTTTAGCCGTTTTGTCTTCGCCGGATGCTTTGATGATGTTACGGTAAATCTGGACCTGTGAAGCCGTCATATTGTAGTCCTCATCTGGATTCTCATAGCCTGTTGATATTGAACTGGCGGAGGGAATGTACAAACTAGGGGATTCACTTAACTCTTCTGTGAACTCCAACATCTCAATATCTTGAGCAACTTCTTTTGCAGCTACTGCCTTCGGTTTGGTTTTATGTTCTAATTGATCCTCTTTCGTGTGTTCACTAAGAGTTTGACCCAGTTTATGTTGTTCTTTGAGATCTTCGTCTTCCTTCTGTTGTTTTTCCAATTCCTCTCTCTCCCGCTTCAAAACATCATTTCTATCATTCTGTACTCTCAATTCTTCAATCCTTTCTCTTTCCTCTCTCAATTGCTCATTTCTCTCTTTCTGTCTTTTCAATTGTAACTTCACTATACTCTGCTGTTCATCGATTCGCTTAGCGTTCTCTTCTTCACTCAAGAGATAACTCATGCGAACAAGCAAACTTGAACCCCCTCCGACCAAGGCACTCAACTTAGTGGAATGGTACTTCTGAGAAGCGTAGATCGAGTTCATTACGACCAATTGTGAATCCTTCGTCTCTGATACCAACTTGATTGAGTTCTTTTCTTCGAGGTGTGCAATCAATTGGGACAAGGTCTGGTCGGAAGGCACTTTTGAAATCAAGGTTTTCAGCTCGCCATCCTCGAAGTTGACAGTGAACTTGACGTTGAGCTCCTTCGCTGCATTAGCAAGTAAGTCTAACTTCAACTTGGAGTTGTTCGTCAATGCTGTCAATCTGATGGGTAATGATCCATCTAAGACTTTACCATTTGGAGTTGATAACTGTCCAACAACATCAGGGTTTGCCACTCCGAATTTGAGCAAGCACGCATCGCTCACTTGGCTGATAGTGGATGCACGAGGTACCGTGACCTTCTTGGTGACGGTGTTGTATGAAACATTGAATGTTATGGATGACATCTCTGATGTGTAAGATAACTGGGGAAGGCAAAAATTTGGAGTGTTGAAGTAGATAATTTGTAGTGCGATTTGATCGAAAAATAAGCTGCAAAAAATGAGACAGAAGTGAAGAAATGAGACAATAGCCGGAAGATGAGCCAAACGTCGTCTTGAGCAGTTCTGGCTAGTGCGATAAGGTATTTACCACGCTCACGATGATTCTAGTGATGTTTTTTTTATGAAACTTCGAGTCAATGGGCTTTTGAGCACACTTGAGAGGTATGAGAGGTATCGGGGCTTCCAGACAGCAGCTTTGACACTATGTCATGTGCGTGGTCACTGATACCAGTTCCCTGCAGCTGGTCGCATATATTCCTTGCGTAGTGTGCGTAGTACTGGCACTGGAAGCTGTTTTGAACTGGTGGTGTGTCGTTGTGTGATATTATTGAAAACTTTGTTTAACACAAAGAGATGAGCATGATGACCCCAGGAATACCGACAAACAGAAGCACGAAATTCACGATGCTGCACGCGGAGATTTCCGAACCTAATTAGACTGGCTGGTGGATCTGTGCCTTATACTTTTTCGGCTTATTCGCAAAGGTACGGGATACTATTGACTTCAGCACAGACTAGTAGCTCAGGTTAAAGGTGAAAATGTGATATCGCCTGTTTGAATGCAGGTTTATTAACTCAGTCCATTTAGGTCTACCTAGATTCAACTCCAATACGAAAAAACGACAAACCTAGTAAGCCACAGCATTCGTAGATGTATGGTGACGATCAATATCGGGTTTAAATTATTGTTTAATGAGTTATGGTGTACTTCAAGCAAAACAGAGCCTTTCTGAATGCTCCCAAAAGACTATGATATTTCAAATATTTCACCAAAATTTGTGGAAATTGGTGCAAGTCCATTTATCATTTGGTCTAAAGCAGAATCCCAGACGTTCTACACCGACTCTTAACTCGAATGCAACTGCCTAGTACAAATGCAACGAAATCAGCTCCCACAAACAGAAATCTAACTTTAAATGACTTTCAGATTCATGACTCCACTAAAGGTAACCTCACCCGACCACAGAGACCAAAACGTGGTAAGGACCGTTTTCACTCCACTTCGTAATATCCTCTAAAAGTTTTCCAAATCCCATCGGAAACCGCTAGCGAAGTTCACCTACATTCAGCTGGAAAGTCATACAAGCTCATCTTCTATAACGCATCTGCACAGCCTTTCAGAATCGGGCCCCCGTGAAAGTAGAGCCAAATTTTTTTTCTTTCGCAAAATTAGGGGAACATATAAAGCCAGGGGATTCCTACGTTTGCCACTACCACCTACATACCAATTCCACAGCGACACCAAATAACTTAACAATTCAAAATGTGCACCTTCTTGTTCGACGTGTTTCTCATAGTTTTATCGGTGATATTTCCTCCCTTGCCAGTGTGGATCAGAAGAGGTATTTGCTCCTGCGATTCCTTCATCAACATTCTATTGTGCTGCTTGGGTTATTTGCCAGGTTTGATCCATTCGTGGTATATCATAGCATCACACCCTCCATACCCTCCTCGTGGTGACACAAGCATATACTACGTGTATAGAAGCGACTTGGAGAACCAGACTGCTCGCCGTCCGCAGGAGTGCCACCTCCATGTGCACAATGAGTCCCTCAGGCAAGAGCCTTTGGCCACTGCTGCCCCACAATTCCAAAGCTATGGTGCTACAAATCAAGGCGCCATACAGCCGGCGGTGTTTGTTGCTGCTGCTCCAGTGACCCCACATGCTCCTTCACAAGCTGAGGCTCCTTCGGCAGAACCCCCCAAGTACTCAGAGTACGACAGCACCCAAGGTCCTAACATCTAATTTTTTTTAATTCACAACACCACTGCCATGACGCGGGTAATTGAAAAGGCAATCTCATTCTCACCGGCCTTTGTCTGAGGCCCGTAGTGATTCTTGATCAAGTATACCCTTCAATATCTAGAGTCTTTTATAAGCTCCAGCTTATATAGTCACATGACCTCTCTCACATGTCCCAATACATATTTCCCTTTGATTTTGTACCCTTTGCTTATTTTGAACTTACTGATAAGAACGCTGAAACGCCCCCTTTGCCTCTCTTCTTCTTCAACAACATCGAAGCAACCCCAATGATATCGCTCGTCCAGGATGCCATTAAGACAATGGGTAAACCCGAGACCGCGACCAAGGAAACGGAGAAAACAGCTCTGGAACCTGCGCCAGTTAGTTCCATCTCGTTGGGCAACTCCTTCCGAGACTGGTGGAAAAGCTCTGCGGACTTGAAGACGCCAACCAGCCACCTGGCTGAAGAAAAGGAATCTGTCAGAACCACCAAGGCTAAGGCGAAGAACAGAAAGATTGAATACGATCTCTTCAGAGCTATTTTATCAGAGGATATTTATTTGCAACCTCCACCAGAACCAACGCTACTGGGAGTTGAAGTGTCGGAAGCTACCAAACCTGACTCCTCAACCCTGCATAAGTACTTTGGACAACAACTTGATGTGCAATTGGAGAATAATGTCACAATCCACGAGTTTTATCTACAAAACAACGAAGAGGTAACGGATGGCGAAGACCCGTTGCATATTGTATTCATTCATGGCTACATGGCAGCAATTGGATACTTCATTAAGAATTTGGAACCATTGCTCAAGTCCAAGCCAGGCATTCGCATCCATTTGATCGATTTGCCGGGTTTCGGCAATTCTTCAAGACAAAAATTCCCAGATAACTTGCTTTATGATAAACCAGAGAAAATAGAAGACAAAATAAAGCAAGTGGTACAGGCAGAGAGCTGGTTCATTGATAAAATCGAAGAGTGGAGATTGAAGAGGAACTTGTCTCACTTTAAAATCATCGCCCACTCTATGGGTGCCTACCTCTCGGCGTGCTATTTGATGAAGTACAATCAAAAAATGATAGTCGACCAATTCATGCTTGTAAGCCCAATGGGTACAGAATCAAGCCACGTTAGTTTGATTAATGAGAAAAAATTCCAATATAACCATCACGATGAAAACTTGGCAAACGATCCTTTCCGCGAATTGACGGACGTAGTTGATCCAGAGGAATACTCAAAGATCTGGGAAGAATTAGGACAACCGAAATTCCCAAAGAATTTTGTTTTGGAGAACTTGTGGAAACACCAAAAGTCTCCATTCCAGTTATTGCAGATGTTCGGCCCGTTTTACTCAAAAGTCTTGTCGTATTGGTCCTTTAAGAGATTTGCAAATGTGAAGTCTAACGACGAAGAGCAGCATGAACTGGATAGTTCAAGCACTGCATCGCTGGGTTCATCTACAGATTTGATTTTGAAACTTCACAACTATTCCTTCTCGATTTTTAACCAGTTTCAAGGCTCAGGAGAGTTGGCAATTGCCAAATTTGTATCGCATGAGATTCTTCCAAGATTACCATTGTGCGACCGAGGGTTTTGTGAGTACATATTAGAGTCCAAAGTAGAAATTGCGGTGGTCTATGGTGATAAGGATTGGATGAATGCCAAGGGTGGTGAGTACATGCACAACAAGATAAGCGACACCGACGACAAGTTGTCAAAATACAAAGTAATTGAGAGTGCTGGTCACCACATTTATTTGGACAATCCGGCGTTATTTAACGAATACTGTAAGGATTTTTTTGGTTTAGGATCAAAATCCAGTTGAATACACTGGAAGCTACATGTGCATTTTTGTTTCGTAAAATTTACAGAAGTATATATTCAACGAGCGGATCTCAGTCAAATGTACAGCAATAACTCCTCTAACTGAATAATTCTATCAGCATCGTCTTTGTCTTGAACTATATCAAGGAGTTTCGAAGCAAATCGGTAAGCAGCTCTGGTTTCCACCTGAGCCTTCATATTTTCACTAACTTCGAAAGCTTTGCTTATTATCGAACTGGGCAATTCGGCTAATTTTGCAACATTCAAACCATACAGGTTGTTCACCACACCTTGTACCAAGCTGTACAAGAATATGACTTCTGGGAACTCTTGCTCCTTTTTGTATATTTGCTCGAACCCCATATGATAATTCACTACACTCTTTGGATAAGAATCCTGCAAGACATGAAGCGAAGAGTAGTGCGTTATGAAGAGCACAAGAGGTAGCTTTTCGGATTCGATCAAGTATGTTAAAATCAGATGCGCTATAGCTATACCATCGGTGGTTCCAGTTCCTCTTCCAATTTCGTCCAAAATGATTAACGATTTGTCGCTGATATTGTTGATTATACTACTACATTCTAACATCTCAGTCATGAACGTAGAATTTCCCTTCAAGATATCATCTTGAGCACCCATTCGAATGAAAACCAGGTCAAAAATCCCCAATTTCGCAGACTCACAGGGTATAAAACAACCAATCTGGGACATCACTACTGTCAAGGCTACCTGTTTGACATATGAAGATTTACCACCCATATTGGGTCCGGTGATGATCAAGACTCTTTTTGCATCATAGCTGATATCTATATTGTTGGCAACATAATGAGAAACATGCGGTAAATTTTCAATGATGGGGTTCCTACCTTGCACAATTTCAATAATTTGGTCATCGACAAGTAATGGTTTCACAGTACTAGCACCGATTCCACTTGCTGCTGCTAAAGAAAGTAAGCAGTCGAGAGTCGACAATATCTTAATAAGCTTAGCAAAGTAAGCGTAGTTTTCATCAATCTCAGAGAGAAACTGATTATATGCCTCATCACAACTGATAACCAACATTTCTTTGTGATATTGGATGAGTTTGTACAATCTAGCAGATTCCAGGGTTCTGAATCTAGACACCGTTGTGGTGCCATTAATTCTATGGAAGCTCGAGGGAAGTTCATCAACTTGCTTCCCATTTCTTACTTCTATTAGGTATGGTTCCTTGTTGTTGGTAATATAGTTCAACTGCGGCCTTTTAAGCAACTTCCTCACTTCACCCAATTCAACTTCGAGTAGATCTTCTAGTTCGCTAATCTTATTGAATTCCCTGGAAACGCTTTCCCAGTTCCTGTAGCCTAAGTTGAAGAAATGCGTTTTCTGATCTTCAACATCTTTGAATTCATTCAAAATAAAGGAGAGGTTCATCATGTTTTTGAAATTTGAGGCAATATCCCAAGTACTCAATTCCTGCAAATCTTTGAATAACGAAAGTAACAAAGGCGACTTCAACGAAAGTGTGTTGATCAAGGTATCATATTTCTTTGTCAGCTGCACAATCTCATTGAAATAGTCTAACATAACGTAAACTTCTCGTCTTGAGATCTTTGCAGATTTGTAACATGCGGAATAATGTGCTTTGATGAGTAGCTCTTCCAAGTCAACACTTCGTCCGATTTTGTCTAGGAACACTTTGTAACTGTCAACTACTTGAATAAAACCGTTTGTCATATCATCAATGGCCTGGTGTCTTTCCTCAATCATTCTCCTTTCTATCAACGGTTTTGATATCCATTGAACTAGCATTCTCTTGCCAAATTTGGTTCTTGTATGATCCAATAGCCATACTAAAGAACCCTTGTTTGAGTTTGGGTCTGTGGAATTTTTGAAAATCTCCAATGCATACAAGGTGTTGCTCGGCATGATCAAGTACTCCTTGGAGTTCGTAAATGGCTTGATATTCTCAGGAATTGTGAATATATTGCTGAGCTTGAATTCAGATAAGTATGATATGAGTTCAAATACGCATGCTTGAGTCGGTTGGTCAAAGTTAACAATGTAATAATCGCCCAAATGCTTGTATTTCCCCATGGAGTCTATTTCGACAAAGAACTGTTCTAATTCTTTTGATACTTCTAAGACGTCCCTCTTGCGCTTGTGAAGAACTAGAGCCTCAGGATTGACTGTTTTTACCACCTTTTGTGTCTGCGTTGATATTGAGTCCAGATTGTTTATCACTATAACCTCACTAGGGTTCAAGTACAACAAGCGAGTCTCAAGTTCTGAGCTGTCGATATTATCAAGAAAGGAGTCATGTATGATTTCACCTGTGATGGGTTGAACAGCAACCAAACTGAAGGTTTTGCCATTCTCTAGTATGCTTATGATGTAGTCTGGAGACTCTTCGGAACCAACACCCTTCGTGTCATCTATTTCATCGCTCATGTAAGTTCCTTTAGTATAAACACCCGTTAGTTCTCGTTTCATCAAATCAGACGAGCCAGGTCCCTTTTCCACAGACTTCACAATAGAAGATTCAGCTTGCTTTACTACTCCAACTTTATGGCCAAAGTTTAGTATTCGTTTAAGGTTGATGTGAAGTTTGAAGTCTGGGAATGAACAATACGAGAACTTGTCCCCCTTATCGCCTTCATCGTCACCCAGGATGAACATAATGTTCAATATTTCAGATCCAATCTGGGCATCTTTGCCAAACATCTTATACTTGTAACCAATTTGAACTATGAGTAGCTTATCTGGGTGATCCTCTTTCAATTGGAGAATCTGCTTCTCCAATGGAGTCAATGCCTTCTTCTTCTTGACCGTCCCATTCTCATCCAGTTTCCTTTTGATGGGTTTGGCCTTTTGTCTCTGGGTGCTTTTCTCTTTGGGAGGTGCCTTCTCCTTTGGTTGTTTCGCGGACGTCTTCTTTGCTGCTGGCTTCACTACTGGAATCTCTGTAGTAGGCGTATCAACCTTGGATATGAGTGTATTCTCGTCTGTACTGGGTTTATGCACGCCTTTGGGTGTAACAGGAGTAGCACTAATCGCTGGTTCATTGATTTGCTCTGGTCCACTTTCAGCTTCTGTCACTTTCTCACCCAGTTTGTTCAGCTCTTTCAGCAGAGTTTCGACGCGGTCTTCCTTGACCACGCTAGCAACCTGGAAGAACCGACTAATAGAACTTTGCTTTACAGCCTTCTTTAATTGAGTCATTTAACCATTGATTTGATAAAACTAAAGAATCGATATTTACATACTAAAAAAAAGTTTTTCAATATTGATCTTGACGCGTACTTCGAGTACACACCAAAACATGCGAGAGAGAGCTCTAACGAACCCTGCTGAAGGAGATGCTGTTGATATTGGTTCGTTTCAAGCTCTCTGTGGAATCGTTGCTGAAGTTTCCTAAACCTCCATTGGATTTTGGTGGCTGTAGAACATGCTGCGGAGGGGGTAGTGTTGTAGCAGAAGACTTCTGATTTAATACATTCACTGCCAGCGGGAGAGTTCCCGATGACCTTGTTTTTCTTATGACTGGCGAACTTTCTTCAGCACTGCTTGTTCCATTAGACGATTTTTGGGATAGTGAAGGCCGTCTTCTGCTAGGAGACTCCAACTGGTTTAGCGATGTTCGGCTACTGTTGATAGGAACTAGCCTAGCAAGAGAAGAAACCGAAGATCTTCTAGACCTTGGCGGTTCCTTCTGCTGTTGCGTGGGCGACTGCGTTATTGACCGTGGCTGGTTCATAGAGTTGCTGGGTGAAATTGAGTCCCAAGAAGAAGAAGGGCTGCCTGCCTCTCTGAGCGGTGCAAGTTTGGTATCCAAAGCACTCTGAGCGACGACGTGGTTTGGACTAGTATTGATTATCACTGGCCATGGATTCTCTTCTATAGACAAAGAATTCATCTGAGTCAGCAAAGAGAAACTTCTTCTTCTTTCGGCCAGGATGTTCGGAGCCTCGGTAGGAGTCTTTATAGGACTGATGTTTGAAGACGGTACTGCCAGGGTAGTGGCAGAGTTAGTATATGCCAATAATCTTGGAGAATTTGAAGATGATGAATCAAACCCAGTCAAGACTGGGGACTCTGCTGCTGCACTCTCAGCGTCACTATACGACACTTTATTTGAATATCTTTCATCGTCATCGCTTTTCCTCACAGAAGGAGAGATGGTTACTGATTTTATCGAAGGAGTCCGCTGTGAATGCAGCGAAATTGGAGTCTGAGGAAGCCCAGCAGTTCTGGGAGATCCAAATGAGCTTGCTGGAATTGGGTTTGGCGGTCTTAAATTGTAGGTTGTGTTTGAGCGGTTTCTAGACGACGTAGCTGTCTTCACCTTGGCTATCAATCCTTCAGGAACTGCTCCAGGCAATGATTGAGAATGTGGCCGCCTGCCTTTGACAGGAAGATTTGTATAATCTGGACTTTTTGTTCCAGTGGGGGTTATTGGTCCGGAATCTAGGGTTTGGGTGTGAGACATTGAAACTATCGGGCTACTCAAGACTTTATTCTCTTGTAGCGAGATTTCCGAAACACCAGCACTCAAGTTTAGCAAGGAAGAATTGGAAGAACTAAGGTCTGCAATTGGTATGGAATCTTGGAATTGAAAGCCAGAGCTGAGCAAATCTGATTTCAAGCTCTTGAAGTTATTGATTAAGTCAAAGTCCGAGGCATAATCGACTGCTAGCCAGCCCTTTTTGTTTGGGATTTCTTCGTACTTCTGCATGCTTGACTTCAAGGATGAAGAGTCTCTATGCTTGGAAGCCAAATACTTCAACAACTCTTCCATGCAAGTGAACTGACCATACTGGAAGCATAAGTGCAAGCAAGTGTCACCATTCCGGTCCTGGGCACGCCAATCTGCGCCAAATTCCAATAGTAGTTTTACACCCTCTTTGAATCCGTGCACACAGCTGTAATGCAATGGTGTCTGTTTCAACGGTCCGCCGGCGAAATTCAACCAGATTTTACCTGGGAATTCCTGTAGTAAGTAATGCAAGGTCTGTGAGTGGTGCTTCACGGTCGACAAGTGTATGACCGACAACTCGTCGAAGGTGAGCAAGTCCAAGTAACTGTAGTTGTTCAGTAGGCCTCCCAATTTCTGGTTCATGAATGATATAAGGTAGAAGCATATGAGATAGTTCCCATGGTACGAAGCATAGTGCAAGTTGCACCAGCCGTCGTGTGACGGGTCGACATTGAGCCAGAGTTCGGGGAACCTCGAAACCAACCGTTTGGTGATCGGTAGGTTCGCTTGAATGATGGCATTTCGTAACCTCTCCAGTGGTTCCAACATCAGAAAGGGGTGATTTCAGGTTCGTCAGAGGTACAATTCAGCAGGCACTTTTGTAGTGGGAGTATCAATGCTGCGTGGCGGTACAGTGACTCGGTTGTCGTGGTACGGGACGTCTCGTGGTGCTGTTTTTCTGGCGTTTGGTGGAGTGTGGATTCCGTAGCAGACAATTTCACACAATCAGAGCCTCCGCCAGTGCACTCCAAAAGGACCCAAAAAAAAGAGCGAAATGGTGCGTGGATCAAAAAACACGCTTTTTCAGAGAAGAAACACGTCGTGGTTAGACACAGCCGATCGAGATCCTTTTTGAAGACGAGGAAGCCCCGCAGTTACGTCAAGTTGGTCCTGAGTCATTTGACAGCTGAACATCACGCCTTAGTATCTTTGGAGCCACGGTTATACCGCAAATATTGACTGAGCCAAGTCCAGTCGTCCGCTGCTTATCCACCTGCCATATCCAGCCAATCCAATGAAATTGAAGGGTGACTTGAGAATCCTAAGTATATCTGATATACAGGGCAACTTGAACGTGTTCCACGAGTTGTACGAACGAGAGCTAGAGAAGGGAACTCCCATCGATATCATCATCCACACTGGTAACTTTGGCTTTTGGAACAACGACACCGTCGAAGAGTACAAGGACTTGAACTATTTGAAACAGATCGTTGCGTTTCTGGAGGTGTTGGAGCCGTGTTTGGTCGAGCAATTGAACAATTTGAGCTTGATAAACCACTCGTTGACCTCCACCGCAACCACTCCGATATCGTCAGTGGAGGAGTTTAACAACTTTAAAAGTAAAATCTTCGAGTCCGCAAACTCACTAAGCCAGTTTCCATCCTATGTGTCCGGAGACTTGAAACTACCCTGTCCAGTTTATACCATTTTTGGACCGTTGGACGACCCCAAGATAATTAGTAAGATACACTCGGGAGAGTACTCAGTGCCCAATTTGCACTTGATCGATCATTTGAACCATTTCATCGTGAAAACTCCACTACCGACACAGCCAAATATAAAATTGTATGGTTTGGGTGGTTCTCTAAAAATCCACAGCTTGTTTGACAATGGCAACCTAAACTACTCGTCCATCAGTGGTAAAGTGGGAGATTTATGGATCAGTTTGATCCAGATTGCTGAGCTATACTCAAGGATCATTAATGGATCCGATGAGTCTCTTCAAAATACCATAAACATATTTGTTAGTCATGCTCCAGTCATCAAAAACCCATTGCTAGAGCACTTGGCCATCATAACAAACGCAGATTTTACTATAAGTCAAGGCTTACACTTCAGATACCCTGTGATGGGTAATGGGATGAGCTTTGTAGATAGTATGGGTGGATCAGCAGGATATATCGAAAACTACAGATCTAAATTCTCAAGACTAAGAATGATCTTGGGAGAGTTATGGCTAATCATAAAAGATGAAATGACAGAATTACTAGAAAACCACGAATCAAACCATGCAGAAGATTGCCTCAAGCTAAAGGATTCCATTGAGTTGGGACTCAGTTTGTTCGATAAGATCCCAATTTCAATTAATGACTCCTTAGATAAAATAGTCCCGTTGACTTTGAAAACCACCGATACTGAGATTGAGGAAACTAATGAAGAACTAGACTCAAGCAAGAAAATCCTCAAAAGAATTAATGATTTCTACTTCCAAGCATACTTTAACTTGTGGCATTTCAACTTGTGCGATTACGTTGCAGCTGTAACCACACCACTGGCCTCGTTGAAGGGAAGTGAACAGATACATCCGAAGTCTCAGGAAGACTTAGAGAAGTACAACATCATGATATTTAAATTGGATGCGCATGGAAATTACAAATTAGACTACACCAACAGTCAAGGGTTTAATTTTAAATTCAAACTCCAGAAAGAAGACAAGGCATCCAATTCAAATGATGAAAATGCTCCCATCAAGAGCTTGAGCACAAGTAATGCCAATTCGGACTTGGAGAACAAAACAAACAGCGAAGAAGATGCTGATGAGAGTCAACTATATGAAGACTATGATACCTCCAGAGACATCAGTTTGAATGAAGATTCAAATTATCTTGCATCTTCATATACCCCAGGTAGTAAATTTGCATCGAAAGTTGGTGGTATTGAATATTCTCCAAAAACGGGTGTGAAGAGGCAAATATTACGGACTAAGCATATCGAAGAATACGAAGACTTTGAAGAGCGTGCCGATAATGCTACTTACAGTACACCTGTTAGTTCGGAGACAGAAGAAGATCCAGAAAGTAGTTTTGAAGACGGGGAAAGGTCGGGCAAGTACTTGTTCAACAGGCGAGGAGGAACGACCGGTACGGGTACCACGAGAGGTATAGGTCGCGGCAGAGGACGGGGAAGCAGTCGCGGTCGTGGCTCTGGATCTGGATTCCGAGGTACTGGCACGAGGTTCAGTACAAGGGGCACCAAGAAACCATAGAAATCCGACACTTTATCTGAGCCATAATAAGGTGCAAATGCTAGCATAGATCTCAGATGATGAAAAGGTATGATAATAAGCCAGACTACAAAACAACTGATATAGGGCAAACAGTAAGTAGCATTAATTTAGAGCAGAAGACGTGCAGAACTAATACAAGCAATAGAAGAAACACAATAGAACAAGTCAAGTCTTAGATTACAGTAGTAGTACAAGCCAAGTATAAATATCCAATTGCACACTTGGTCTAAGACTGTCGGTGCCTGGCAATTGACCAAGCATAAGCTGGAAATTATTTACTCTCGGTAAATTCACGTTTTGGTGCAAATTTGCATCTACATCTTGCCTATAGTTTTGAAATAGTATTCGGTGTATATAATTATCTGTTTGTAGGAATATGGTACAAGTCTTCACACTTCATCGTATGATCCAACTAGGTTATGCAATTAGTGGTTTTCAAATGGTAACTTTTGTCCAAAAATCACTGGACCGTCTTCCTTGATTCTGTAGAAGATGTAGAACCACATGGACGCACCCAAAGCCTTGGCGGTCCACTTGATCTTGAAGTCAACGTGTGGTCTTGCTGGAGCAAGGTGGCGAGCAATTTTCACGACGTGGTGGCCTGCCATTATGAGTTTATGTGTGTAGTGTGAGATAAACAGGTTGAAGAACATTTTGTCAAAATTACTTTGGAGAGCATTTGGTTGGAGGGAAGTCACGTGCGATTATGTAAGCAAACATCGCCATTTTGGCTGGCTGCAACTAACAGCCCGGTACTGGGGAACAACGTGAGTGCAATTGAGATTTAAGAGGTGCATGTGTGGTTATAGATTCCGAAGCCTGGTAACTCGAAGTCCCAGTTTATCAAAATCCTTTTGGAGCGAACTGAAATCTCCTATTTTGGAGTATTTGCGTTGCTTTCACAGTTTACTAATTGTATTCAATCACTGCTTTGGACAGACAGTATAGGTTAAATAGATCCACTATTCTACAGAGACTGTTCTTAACATGAAATGCTATTTTTTATAAAATGAAACTCTGGCAGTGAACTCTATTCTACCTCATCTCATCTCTTGAGAAAAGCTTTCTGTTTCTGAGGACTTCTAACTGTGCTTTGACCAGATCCACTAGTCATAGTGTATGTCACGCTGGTGTACATGGAATTGTCTGTGTTGTAAACAGTCCCGGAAGAACCCTTCCCTGAACCACCGTTGGAGTCATCTCCCTGCACTTCTGCTCCATTTCCTGTTTCACTATAATGCAAAGTGACCGAGCTGAAGTTGGCAAAGGGATCATTTGAATCGAGCTTTTTACCTTTGAGTCCAGATTCGTAGCTGCTGCCTACGTTGGGCGGTGGCGTTTGGCTGCTACTGCTGCTGCTGTTTATGCCGCTTCCGATATGTGGGATCCCACTCAAGTCAATACTCTGTGGCGCCTTGTCAACTCTTTTGGTTGTTTTAGTCAAGACGGGAATCATGGGTGGACGCTGATGTCTCAATAAGGCCCACTGGGTATTCTTGAAGAATGAATGTTTTTTAATGTCTGAAGCACCTGTCCTCGACCCCAACCTCTTCATTTCATCTTTAATGAGCAATTTCTTAATAATGCTCTTGCAACTCGAGGAAACGGGTTGCGTGTCTGTGAACTTCACGTCACGCTTCAATACATTCGAAAATGTCTTTTTGCGATCGGCACCTTTGAATGGAGTAGTACCGTATAACATTTCGTAAATGAATATACCCAAAGTCCACCAATCAACAGCACTTGTATGACCCTTACCTCTGATGACTTCTGGGGCGATGTACTCCTCCGTTCCTACAAATGAATTGGTCCTGAACCCATCAATGCAAGCCTTGGTGTCTAAAGTGGGGCCATTATCATTGAGGTGGCTCTTGTTGAAGGACATTTCCGGATTCTTTGCCCCCTCGCTCTGCTTCGATAAATCGAAATCGCTTAGCATAATGTGCCCCGACTGGTGTAATAAAATATTCTCGGGCTTTAAGTCACGGTAAATGAACCCCATGAGATGTAAATACTCCAAAGCAGCAGTAACTTCTGCAGCATAAAACTTGGCATCGTTCTCCAGAATTGTCTTTCCTTCCCTTGTTTGCAATGCTCTGAAAAACTCTCCACCCATGCAATATTCCATGCAGAGGTACAAGTAGTCATTAGATTGAAACGAGTGGTACAATGTGACGATGAACGGATGGTTGCTTGTGGCCAAAATCTCTTGCTCAGCAAGGGCACGCTTAATCTTATTCCTCTCAATCATTTCTTTCTTATTCAAAATCTTCATAGCGTATAGTTTATTTGAGATCTTTTCACGGACAAGATAAACTTTGCCGACATCGCCTTTTCCAAGCAAGCGTATCTTTTCAAAGCAGTCAGGATTGACTTGCACATCCATGATCTTTGTGGATGCACTCGAGTACATTCTCTCTTGTGTATAAGTTCTAGGTCTTCCTGTAATTTTGACCTCACCAATGTGATCATTTATATCAAAATCCTTTTCCTGGCTGCCCAGCAGTAGATCTGTGGTCTCAGTTTTGGTACTGGATTCACTGAGTAAGCGGTGCACAAGAGGAGCAGAAGCCACTCTCCTCAAAGTTCTCTGGAAAGGGGAGGATGGTGGAAATAGACCAGATGAAGTCTGCGGTGGAGCAAATATGTTACCACTACTATGATGCGAATGTTGTTGCCTCGGTGGTGAATTCAAAGGGGTTGTAGTGAAAACTTTCGAACTCAGGTCCAGTTTCTCTAATTTACCGTTGGGAGTTTTTGGTTCATTCATCGTTGGTTTCAAAGTAGGCGAACGTGGAATGTAAGCCGGAGGGATATCATTGTACGGATGCGAGTTAGAGTTGGTCAAACCTTCGTGAGCGAACAACGTTATATCTTCTTCATCCATCTCATGCTCGACCGAATCGTCGCTGCTGCTTGAGAATTTTGAATGGTGAATCTTGGGAGGTTTCAAGACGTATTCGTCAGGGTTTGGGTGGCTATGTGGGTCTTCAACAATGACTATTTGATCTGTTAAATCTGCCTCAAGGTCTGGAGCATTGTTGCGGTGAGTAAATGAGAGGACTGAGTCGTTGTGCCTCAATGCGATAGACAAATCATCACCCTTGGTAACCTTACTGTAGAGTAAGCTATGATTCAGTGCTTCTTCGATGTTGCTCAAGTGCTGTTTTGTCAAGTGTGGAGGTAGACCCTGATGTGCAAAGTACAAGTTTGAGGTGACCACATGGCTCTCCGAGTGGACTGGTGACTGTTTTATAGGCGAGGATGGAGTTTGTGGGGTGCTTACTTGGGGCACCTTATTTTTATGCAGAATGTCCTCCGAAATGATTCGTGTTTTCGCTTGCAGTTGTTGGCGAGATGGACTGAGCGGGCTGACCGGACTCGACTGAGATCTCTTTCGTCCAAGCATGAATCGTTTGACGATATTTGGTTGTTGTTTTGAGTTCGTATCAATGTTCAAGTTCTCTATTTTATTTACAAATTGATTTTCCAGTTGGAGGATATTTTGAGGCATAACATCCAGTTGCAGTTGGGCCTGTTTGTCAATCGTTGGGGTACGTAATTTCTTGCCTATTTTTTCATGGGTGATGGGAACGTCTTCGTCACTCAAGTTGGCAGACTCAATAACGTCGTTGTTGTCCAAGCCAGTGTCAAACGAGTTGTTGGCAATAGGGGTCGACGGGGCCGAAATCTTGAACAAGCTCTTTAGCTTGGTGAAACTGGTTTGTCTCCGGACTTCATGGTTCGATAATGACAACGAGGAGGCCGTAGATGTGTTGACTGTGCTAGTTCCGTGGCTCAAGTTGTGATTATGAGTAGTGAGCTTCGGCGAGCCCTTGTCGCGCAATATTTCACTCTCTGTGCTCTTGGTGGAGTCGGTCTCCGGTGTGCTATGGTCCTTTTGGAACAACATTTTGGAGATTGAAATGGACCTCGAGCTGTTCCGGGTGTGTGATCTGGACGCTCCGGAACCAGTTTCTTGGGTGGCAGGTGGCTCTTCCTCTGCTCTGATGACCGGAGGAGGATTTAGAGAGGTGGAATTGTTGTCATGCACCTCTGCCAAACTCTCCAACGTCGGTGTCGAAGGATGTTGGGGAGATTCTGATGCAGGGCTCACTGTCTGTGAGGAACTTCCGAGGTGGAAGAGTGAGTTGTAGAAGCTAACCATAGTGGTGGTGGTGTGTATGCGGAGGTGTGGTTGCTTGAGGATGGTGCTAGAGGTTGCGCTAACTGCACTTTACTAGCGAAAGGAATTCGTATCAATAAAAATAGTAAGCGGTTTACCAGATGAAAAACTCGCAGCTCGAAAAACGGTATCACCAACAATTGCAAAGGTGGAGCAACCGGCCACAGTGGGGCAGCGAAGCGAGCGATGCGCGACAGGCGGGTCGCAGCGCTGACAAAGATCTTAGTGAGAATGCGACAGCACGTCTTTTCGGTGTTTGGCGAGTGCCGTGGCGGATCTCGACTTCTGCTCCAGGTGTCAGTCCTGCCATGGCTGGCACCAAGAGGATCCGGCCTGCTCAGCCCAAATCTGTAAATGACTACGAATGAGGAGTGTTGATAATTTCTTGTCCTTCTGCGAGGGGGCACCAAGAGCAGAATGCCGTTTCCAGGCCGTTCCTTTTTCAGGCCATGTGACTGAGCGGATCAATTGCTGCAAATGTGTGTTCGAAAAGACGTCAAGAGATGTTAGGGGGTGTTGGAGTGTTGGAGTGTCGAAGGGTCTACGAGCCAGTTCTGCTGGGGTTGCGACGTAACGACATAGGTGCTTGCTGGCTGGTCTTTGGCGTGAAGAGAGTAGATCATCGAACCAGATGAGCTCTCTAAGCCTTGGTTCTTCTGTCAATAGAGGGTGCTATCAAAGAAGAGGCTGGTCTCCACATTTAAGCTTCCAAGAATAGAATACAATGTAGAATAAGGTTGGTGTTGTGGGAGTTCTAGGCTGTTACTTAGCCAGTACTTGTGGAGCAGTTGGGTTGTGTTGTTTGGCCAATTGAGTAGTTGAGAGGTGAACCGTCTGACTCAATACCACCAGAGCTAACCGTTACTTCCGGCTTTGCAATTGTGCCATTACTTGCTTTGAGGAACTTACCCTGGTGATGCCAGTTCCCTTACATTGAGCTACACCTGTGTATGAAATGTGCTGTGGATTTGCCTGAACTGCAGAACTGCATTGTATTGAACTTTGAGGTTGTTACTACACTTGAGCCGAGCTTCATAAGAGCTCATACGCCCTTTACAATTACGACTGAGCTATCATTGGGTGCAAAATCGCCAAAATACGAGTTATAAACAGACGATAGAGGAAGCTTGCTTGCATTGCACTGAGGTCTTGCTGGTGTAATGCATGCAAGCAGAAGCGTACTGCAATTGAAAAGCTCTAGTATCGCGTATCTGCGTAGCTTACTCCCAGTATTTGCAAATTGCATCCAATCTGCATTTCAAGAGTATGGTGACCAGGATGTACGTGTGCACATTTGAGGTAGTATGCTTGTCAGTCCTGAAATCCTCTATCTACCTCTCATCGCCTGACAATTCTTGGTTCTTATGCGTCTGCTAGACCGCACTCTAAATCTGGTCCATAATCTTCACCTTTTACATCACTTCTATCATTCACGATTTTATTAATATACATTATATGCCTCTCAAGCTAACTCTCCTCATTGACACAAGTGTGGGGGCAATAGGAAGTTAGGAATGGAGTTCTTGATGTGATAAATATGCTCACAGTTGCGGCAAATCATCTTCCCTTCCATGATCTGCGTTTCCATGAATAATGTGTGCAAGTCCCTCAAGATGTGTTGGTCATCTTCCATTATAGGGTCCAAGTCTTCTGGCTTGGTGGCAGGTAAGGCATCATTTCCCAAGTCATGAGCAACTTGTAAAATGGCCTCCCAGTTCAATCTTTCCAACATATGGCATATGAATTCGGGGTTGTATTCGATCTCCTCTTGTGCTAATTGGCATTCCTCGAACTTGAGTGGAAACGAGTCTGGAGAAGATTGGCACGTCTTTATCGCGCACCTGACGAAGTTGGTGGTCAAGAACTTCATTGCTTGTATACGTTCTGGTGAGCCTTTGGAAGAGGAAGTTGGCTGGATTCATGTAAAATGAAAAATTCGTGCGATGACTTTATACGGTGAAGTTCAATATTGCAGCTCTCTCCATGATGAGTACCCCCAAAAAATTACAGAAAGTAAATCGAATGGCCGCCTTCGATGGCCTACGTTCAATCCAAACACTTGAACACCCCTCACGGCTCCAAAACTCGTCTAGACACCTTGATGGGCGATCCGCTGTCATATCTGTGGAACCCCAGTAGGTCTGTTTTTGGGTACGTGCACGACCCTCGCGTTCACAGACCACACTATCAAAATCCGATCAACAAAGTTAGTGGCAAACTCAACAGCTTATTCACACATACACCAACTGCCATGTCTTTACAGAAGTTGACAGGTGAATTGTACCAGCTATTCGACCAAGAGAACTACACACAATGCCAGAAAATATTACCTCCTGTCAAGATTGAATTGATCAAACACAACTTATTGGTGCCTTTAACCAACAACACCACAACCAAGGATCAAGTCAATGACTTGAGAGTGGCTCAAAGAATCTTAGAGATCGGCGCATTATCTTCATTGTTGACCAATGATTACCAAGGTTTTGAAAACTACTTTGCTCAGTTGAAACCATTCTACTCAAACGTCCATTTCCACAATGGCCAAAAGGTAAAGGATACCGACACCACCAAGATCATCTCGTTATACTTGTTATATTTGTTATCTCAAGGCTTGATTTCAAAGTTCCATATCGAATTGGAAACTATCTATAACAGCCCCCAATACGATACTGAGTCTGACAAGTACCTCACATTCCCAATCAACTTAGAAAGAAACTTGATGGAGGGAAACTACATTAAGATCTGGAAATTACTAAAGGAAGAGAAGAGCTTGCCTTGCAAGGAATTTGGTCACTTTATAGAAACCTTGATCAATGCACTTAGATTCGAGATTGCAAAGTCTTTGGAGAAGACATACAATTCCATTCCTATAAATAATTGCAAAAACTTGTTGTACATTCCACAGGAGGAATCTGATGCAAACTTCGAGCGCATTTTATTCAACGACTTGAGTGTGGTCAACTGCAGATTTGAAGGAGGTGTTATCTACTTTGGTGCCTTGGACACAGACTTGGCAACTGCTGACAATTCGAGCACTATCTTCAACGTGTTGAAGTACGCGGATCAGATTGAGTCCATTGTCTAGGACAAAATATACATTCCTTGAACGAACTAATTAAACCTGTAATTTATGTGAAGTAGTTGAAGCTTTGTAGAGAAGTGCCAGTACGATTCATGCTTCTCGAGAAGGCAAAGTTGACAAGACTGCGGAAGTCGTAATGACCTATAAACTTAGTTATTATGCTGACATCGTTTCTGAATGCCCTATTATGACGTGCGCTTAATATTCTTAGGCTGGTCTTTCAATCTAAATTGAGGAAATCAACTGTGTACGCTTCCGGAGCTCACTCTAACGAACTGTAGAACCCTTTGTACGCCACATCCAAGTCCTGTAAAAAATCGTCGCTTTCCTCTTGCTTCAACTCATCAGAACTATCCAAATTATTCAATTTGATCAACCAGTTAACCAACTTGGACTTTCCCTGGAACTCTAGATTGGTTCTTCCACTTCCTTCATTACTTTCGATCAATAAATTTAAATGTATCACCAAGTCACTGAGCAATGGGTGTAGCTGATCCTTCAGTCTATAATTGAGCTTAAGTGCATCCATGCAAGTGATGAAGTCACCCGTGATTTCTGAAATCAACCTATGGTTACCACCACTCGAGGCGCCGGTGCCGTTTGCGCCACTTACCGTGCCACTAGAGGTTGGATTCGAGTTCAAACCATCCAAATGCTCTATTGTAGAAGGAAGTCCCGATTCTAGTCTCTTAATTGCCAATGGAAATTGTATATTGAACTTAGCAATGAACAATTGTAAGAAATTGCTCAAGTCTTCGTTCAACAGACTCCCTAACAATTCACGTAGTATTGGAATCGACGTGGTATCTGCCTTGAGTCCCTTCACTATTATCTCGTGCTGGTTTATTAGCCTGAAAGAAGTGGAGGTATACTTGTCTTTGTCTGTGATGTAGTCTTTCAAGAACGCATTTTCTATCATTTCCAATGTTGGTAAGATTGAGTAGATCTCAGCTAGCGAGTTATACACCGTTTTATGCAAAGACGATTTCACCAACGAAGACTTGGTGACGTCTTCATGCTGCTTGATATTCGAGGAAGCTGTGTAAGAGGTCGCTGCTGTGGGTGCGTACGCCGGAGGAGTATTCATAGTTAAAATCAGGTACGTTTTTAAAACTTAAGTTTAACGTGAAGTTGGTACATTTTTTATAATCAACAAGATCTCGATACTGCGACTCCCAGATCACACCAAATCTAATTTTTGACTTACAATCTCCAAAATTGGTCACTAACATATCTTAAAGGAGTCTAAATAAACTGAATCTTCTAATTAACTAAACTTTACTTCTAAAAATGGCACCGTAGTGGGGGTTTGAGTATTTGAGGTACAGTTTCATGGTCCATCTGCGGAACTCTTTACCCCAAATTATCATTATAACGAAGGTCATGTTGATTACAATCGAAAGCATGAACATCAACCAAGTGGTAAGAGTGAGTCCACATGCGTCTATCCAAGGCTGAATAACGAAGCAGAACATCATTCCAATCAAGTTACGACTGAACAAGATAATCACCAAGGCTTCACTTGAAACCTTCTCGTAACAATCCACAGCGTAGGTAAGACAGATAGGCCCAGTTGAAGCCATTGAAAATCCAAGGAAACCTTGTCCAATTATGACAGAAATTGCCCAGTGTGATTCAGAAGTAATACCAATACCATACGCTATCAATCCGGCAGCATTGATTATCGTTGGCACAATCATTGCCCAGAGTTTAAATTCAGGCTCCATAATACCTCCATTCCTTCTTGATAAATAGAGGTTCAACCAATCGGTAAATGGACCCCCGTATAACATTCCGAATAAACTTCCAACACAAGGGGCCAAGTTTGTCAATCCTACACTGGCAGTTGAGAAGTTATAAGGAGGCACACTGTATACTTCAGATTGTGTGGTCGCAAGAAGCATAAGCCACATCATTTGAGCACCGTATATCAATCCAGCCCAAATGACTGCAGGGTATGCGGCTAAAAAGAAAGGTCTGTACCAGATGGTTGTCCAATGTCTGGTGTCATTGTATTCTCTTTGGATGATCTTCATCTTTTGCCAGTAGGTACGAAGAGGAATAGAAAGGTCCAAAGATGTCAAATCTGAATTGGAATCAACCCCCTCTTGTACTTCAACAAGCTCGTTACCTTTCTCGATGCTTGGTGAAGCCTCTTTGTCGGACAAGTCTTCGACTTCGCCGGAAGTCTCGTCATCATACTCTCTTCTAAACGTGGTATCCTCCATAACAAAGAATTGGATAATAAGCAAAACTGCAAATATAATGATCTGGAAGTAGTAACACCATTTCCATCCCATCGATTGGTAAATGTAACCAGCAGCCACCGGGGCCAAGTCACTTCCAAAATATAACGCTAAGATCAACCATGAGAAAATAGTAGACCTCTGGTGGAGAAAGAAGACATCAGTAGATGAGATTTCAACAAGAGAATCCACTGGCGCGGCTGCAAACCCAGATAAGATACTTGCAGCATAAATATGACCAATGTGACTTGCTTGAGACCCGATGATTGTAGAGACGATAACAATCACAGAACAACCCAAGTAAACGGCACGTCTTCCCAATTTAAGAGCGGTTGGCTGGAGGAATAAACAACCCAATCCCAAGAATACGAATGTGAGTGCCGAACTGTTGTTTAACTCAGCAAAAGAGCAATTGAAAACCACAGTCCACTCAGTCCACAAAGGACCGGTAAAGTTGACCGCCGCAGCTAATAGAAACGACCAGATCCAAAGCAAACTGAACTGCAAGTACTTCTTGCGGTTCGACCACCGTAAGGGATCATTGATGTTGGAACTTGGCTGTGGGATCAAGACCACTGCATGTCCGTCCTTGCTTAAATGCATGGTACCTTCCAAATCAATAAGATGGACTGTGCCAGGCACACTCATATCGTAGCCTGTCATGATTAATGTGTTTTAAGTTTGAGCTTAGCAGTTAACTGGATCCGTTGGCTAAGTATAATAACTATGCGAATGTTCTTGTTCTAGCTTTCGAATTGAATTGAGAGCCTGATGATAAGATGCAAGGTATAAGTTCATATTCTCCGAATTCTTGAACCTTTATATGTATTTCATCATAGCCTTTTGAAACCAGTTTACAACGATCCACAGGTATTCATTCTTATCGCTGGATCCGCCGTTGCACTCAAAAAGGACAGATTGGCTAACCATATATAACACCAACCAGGTTATGAGCCGCTCCAACTTTTTGACATAAAAACAAGATTGCAAATTTTAACCGATTCTGGTTGGATGATATGTCCATAGATAACAAGTAATCAAAAGGACATCTTGTGGTGTAATCAAAAGGCTGCAAGCCCAACACAACTAAGCCGTGAGTCAAGGCGAGCGTTGTGCAAGCCGTGGGAGCCTGTATAAGCCGTGGGGGTAGATCAAGCCGTGTAGGGAACGTTTTGGTATAACAACATCTGCTTTTTCCGACTCAAATCATGGCCAAACTAACCGACTTCGATTATCTTAAGTAGGGGACAAGATTACTTTTCCGTCATCGGATTGTTGAGGAGCCTTATTCCGTCCCTTATTTATCGAAGCTTTGTCGGTTTGCTTGCTGAACTCAATTAGTTATCTGCAACCCAGTCAACATCGCATTGCAGGTGGTTTCCACTTTGTGCTAATCTTGTATTCTTGTTTAGGAATCGCCGCTAAAAGTGCGCTAACTGAAGCTTATCTTCGGGTGGTATCTTCCAAAGATAAAGCAAACCTTGCTTGTGGAACTATAAGTGTGGATTCAATTTACCGTTGCAGTCCCCGTGGGGTTATTGTGATCTAGAGATATCGACATATACTCCGCCATCCTGATAATGTTACCAACTACCTCAATTAATTAAGATATTTTAGTACGACAAAATATTCTAGAAGGTGACTTTGACCGCGGATAATGCTCGCTAATCAGAGTGAGAGTATGATTAGCTTTAATGTATCATGTCTAAAGTTATATTCTGGCCAAAGTCTTGGATCATTTTCTTCTGTCACGTCCATGAAACCCAATCAAACGCTTTTCCTCTATAGTTGTGTTTCTCTAAAAATCGCTTTGAACAGATTCCTCAATCAATCAATTGTACCAAATTCTTGCCCAGTTTCGAACCAAATGTCTCCGAGCTATAGCCAAGGCGTACCCAGTCGGGTCTAATATTCTTGTACAACACTGGCGGTGGCCTGAACCTACCAAGTAGGTTGAGTGTGTCTTCGTAGCGTAGAGACAGGGCAACTTGAGCTATCAAATTCCTACCAAATTTATCACGAGCCACTTCGCATTCCCTCATTATCCACCTAAGAAGGTAGTCACTGCTTTCGCGATCGTACGGCAGCACGGTGAGTGGGATTCTGACTTCTATGTCTTTGGCATGGCTCATATTGACTTTGAGAACCACCTCGTACCGGATTGTAAAAAGCTTGCCCAACGTAGTGAACCCTTGTGTATGAGTGTGGGGAATTCCTTCATCTAGCTTATTCAACTGAATATTCTTTGGAATATTCATTTGCTGAATGGAGAGCATATCTGATTGCTCTACAGCATAGCCCTCCGCCTCTGCCATGTCAGACAGGGTTCTAGAGTACATTTGCAAATATTCATTCTCTGACGGGAAATCTAGTTGGAAGACATGGGAAATTCCTTGGGTGGTTAGAAGTGAGCCATCGTATTCCAAGATTCTATTTCTGGTGAAGAGCTTCAGCTCTCTGCGGGAGGGCAAGCCGCCATCATGACACTCCAAGATCTCCTTGATTTGGAGGGTGAGCTTATTTAGCCTCAAGTTCTTCTTTACCTTATTATTCTGAGCATTCGTCAACACTTTGACGAACATAGTGAATGAGTCTCGAGGACCCACAGAGGAAACAGGCATTGATATGTCGACCATGACCTGCTGGTTCGTAGAGGTGCGAGTTTCCACAATCGGCTCATTGAATTGCCTGTAGAGTGGTAAAGTATCATATAACTTGATTGCCACTGGGAATGACTCCATGTAAATAAGTTCGTTTTCGACCGAGTCACCACACGAAACTATAACACACAACTGGTGTGTTGTCAGCGCATCCCATAAAGGGAACTTGCCACTTGATATTATATCTCGAGGTAGTGGGATCAATACCGGGATATCTAGCCCCAATAGAGTCGCAGTGAACTCATTGTGGGGGGGACGGAAAGCGAACGGGTCCTCATACACCTTGTACTCTCGAATGGTCGTGGTCGATCCAATTGTGGACGGAGTAGTGACCTTCTGTACCGTACGTAGTTCAATGCCAACAGATCGTATTTTGAAGGGCATTCCTTGTACTGGTCTGATTTCAACAACGGTTTCCAAGCGAGGCTATTTGTTAGTAAACGGAAACAATTGATAGCTGAGAGTCTGGCTCATGCCAATTTCAAGAGCTAAAAGGAAAGCACTTTCCCAACCTCTGGCCATCTCATCTGGCGATCTCTCAGGTAGTGAATTAATTCACTGGAATAACCATATACATACAACGCTTCGGGGCACTCCAGGGCACCCTTTTACCACGCTGCTCAGCGAAACACGTAGATTGGCTACCACTGGTGAAGGGTTCTTCGGTAGGAGCTTGGCCTGTAGGTTCATCGGACTGTTATCGAGGGCTAGGTGCTTGACACTTTTTTGTTTTTAAGACGCGCTTTTTCGCAAATGAGATCGCTTTGGTGATCTCAATAAAGGTTCTGCAATTAGGGGAGCGATGTTAGGCTGTGGTGGCTTAGCCAGAAGATGCTCATATAGGAGGCAGAAGAAGAGAGTTTACGAATGGTGACTTAGCTGGACACAGCCCGCGCTCTAGAATTGGTGCTATTAATACCACTAGTACATGTTTGTGGAGGATCTATTCTCTGAGGCAGCACAGCCTGTATTGAGGAGAGTGAAGGTTTGTCATCAACAGCTGCGTAAACTGAAGAAAACGGTGATATCTATCTCACTGAGCAACTCTGGAGACCGAATGCGTTGCCTGTAGCCAACTGGACTTAGAATACCCTATACCAGCACATCTGGTTCCACTACTGGTCTGTATACTGAATCAAATTGACAGGTGATACCGTTTTTTGTCAAATTATGCCGCTTTCGAAATGCAAAAAAAGGTATAAACCCTATTTCTTAAATTCCGTTCACACGGATCTAAGTGAGAACATGTTCTTTATGCCACGGTTGGTGGTAGCTCGACTACTAAGTATGTACATATTCTTAATTTTGGTTCCAATAACATCTCTACTCAAAATTCATATTAGAATGTTCCTGCAATGATGAAAACTTACTTGCAGAACCAGAACCCTCACTTCATTCAATTCAGTCACCTTTACAATAACCTTAGACGAGCATAGAATGGATCAGGATCCTCGAGACTGTCGTGCTCTGGAATTCCACTCAGTGAGGTTTTTCTCGATATCAATTAAACTACCAAGTCTACTCCGAAATGTTTGACTGCTCTAGCCACTGGATTATAATTGTTTGGTCTTGCATAAACAACTTTGCCAGTTCGGTCCTTGAACATGTGCAGTGAGTGAGCGAGCTTGCCTTTTGCCTCTTAGCACATTGCAATAACACTCCCACCTACTTTTCCATTCATATTCCTCCATCGTAGAATGGCCTATACCAACCAGGGAATTATTGCCCACTTCAATTGGAAATCTTCCTTAAACTTCTCCGTGTAAAAAGAATAGCTTTGGATGGAACTAATTGATAGGTTACAAGAAACGAATAACCAACATGCCAAATAGTTCAATTGTACTAGACCCCATGGGGCCTCTTTGAGACTGAATATTAGTAAAATGGCATATAGCTGTATCTCGTTCAAGTAATGAGGCAGTGAGACATACTTGAAGTTCGGAAGCGAATACTTCCTCAAATTGGCCAAATGCTTGTGGTTTGACCACTGGTCCATTGAGCAAGCAGCGAAGCAAACTATCAAGACAACATCGATGAAGGATACATTCTTCAATAAATCAGCATAACTGTACTTTGGAGATCTGCCTAGAGATAGCCAAGCAATTGCACTAACCAAAACGTAGTGAGACATCCCAGCAAAGTAATGAAGTAAGTTTATCTTGGATTGGGGCAGAAACTTGGTGAGTATGAAAGACTCCACTGTTCGACGAACGCCTTGCATCAAAAGTAGAAAGTGGATAATCTCGAGGTTCTTAAACTGTATAATGGTGGGCTCTTCTGTAGGAAAAGGGCATGGTATAACTTCCGTGAGCAAACTTAATAAGGACAACACGATGTAAAAATGGGTGAAATATGACTTTGGAACTGTCAACTTGTAGATGGGGTCTATCAACGATGCTTCATCCTTTGAGCGACTCTTTCCATGAAGGAGTAAGCTTTCGAGAGGACCAACTATGTAGACACATAGCACAGCTAAAATGCTTAACACATATAGTAGCAAGGTTATTTGTAGCGGCTGCACAAGCATTTTATCTGGGGTAAGAGACTTCTTGGTGATAGTTTGATTTTAATATATATAATTCCTGTACACAGGACTTTCTCCACGCTAAAATGAACATGGGACTTCGATCAGAGAGATCTATCCCAAGACTATCTTCATTAGACTGTCTTGTGTTAGTTGTCTAAGTGGTTTGGGAGTTACCAAACTATTTCAAAAGTCAGAGGGATAAACCAATTTAGTTTGCTCCGAAATCGATTTCTGTTATAGCCTCTTCACGTACTATACAACTCCAATACGCGAACTCATGTCTGGCAAAATTCCCATACCAGTTCAGGCACCGTATCTAACTAAGCCTTTGACTGGGACTAGAACATGCAAGAAATTGTCTCACATACTCAACATTACGTCAAACGTTATAATGGCTTCCAACCGTACAATATGAATCATTCGCGAGCACACTACGATAACTCACCAAATATTCAACTCTACATCAAAGGCAGAAGCAGATTTGGAATACAATTCAGCACTTCCAGCTGCTGTTTGATGGTCTAAAGCTGTCTTGGTTACCAAAATAGGTGCCTTCTTCGTATATATTTTGCAGCCACAAATCCTGCAACCGAAGGAATCTCCAGTATTTAGAATTCAGCTCACCAATTCGACAATAGCATACAAAACTCCAACTCTGGAGAGGGTTCTAATATTCTCCACTTCAACTACATCGACACTCGAGCACCTGCAATTATTCGTAATGTACCTGGCCCAGCATACCCACCAGTGTAGTCTGCCAAATCGCCGTTCAGAATTGCCTCATCTCATCGTTATCTTCGAGGCGCTACCAAATTTCATCTGTGTTCGAGAAGATTCTTGTTGGTCCTTCCAGACCCGAGTATGGCCATTACTATCCCAAAGTTACGCCTACAAAGCACGGTAGACGGCTTTACAAACACTACAGCTTTGCAACTAACGTTGTCGAACACCGTCTGTCATCGACGTAGCTGCATTTTGAGTGGTCTTCCTAGTGTAGGTGAATTTTTCACTTTTTTCTGACTCATTCGTCGAGTCAGGTCTCATTTCGCATAAATATATCGTAACGAGCCGAATTTTTCAAATTCATCACTTCATCTTTTCATATATAATCAAGATGTGTGGTATTTTTGCTGCTTTCAGACAACCAGAGATAGAGTCTTTCAAGGCTAAGGCTCTCCAATACTCTAAGAGAATCAGACACCGTGGTCCAGATTGGAGTGGTAACGTTATTAGTGGTTCAACCATCTTGTGCCACGAAAGATTGGCCATTGTTGGGTTGAACGCCGGGGCCCAACCACTTACCTCCAAGGACGGTAACTACACTTTAACCGTCAACGGTGAGATCTATAACCAGATCCGCTTGAGAGAAGAGTTCAGTGACTACCCATTCCTCACCTTGTCTGATTGTGAACCTATCATCCCAGCTTACATAAAATACGGTTTAGATGCTCCTAAGCACTTGGACGGTATGTTCGCTTGGGCTTTATACGACAAAAAGGAAGACAGAATCATTGCTGCTAGAGACCCTATCGGAATCACCACCTTGTACATGGGTAAGAGCTCTGAAAACCCAGAAACCAGATACTTCGCTTCTGAGTTGAAGTGCTTGACCGACTGTTGTGATGACATTATTGCATTCCCACCAGGTCACATTTATGACTCCAAAACTGACACTTTGACCAGATATTTCACTCCAACTTGGTGGGATTCTTCTAAGGTTCCAGAGAAGAGAGTTGACTTGAAGCAAGTTAGAGAATCTTTGGAAATGGCCGTAAGAAAGAGATTGATGGCTGAAGTCCCATACGGTGTTTTGTTATCTGGTGGTTTGGATTCATCCTTGATCGCTGCCATTGCTGCTAGGGAAACTCAAAAGGCTGCTGCTGCTGCTGCAGGTGTAGCTATCGATGCCAACAAGGAATTGTCTGGTGTTGATGCCTCCGGTTCTTTACACTCTAGTGGATGGAACCAATTGCATTCCTTCGCCATTGGTTTGCCAGGTGCTCCAGATTTGATTGCTGCTGAAAAAGTTGGTCGCTTCATTGGAACTGTACACCATTCACACACTTTCACCTTGGAAGAGGGTTTGGATGCTTTGGACGATGTCATTTACCACTTGGAAACTTACGATGTCACCACTATCAGAGCCTCTACTCCAATGTACTTACTTTCTAGAAAGATCAAAGCCCAAGGTGTCAAGATGGTTTTGTCTGGAGAAGGTTCCGACGAAATCTTTGGTGGTTACTTGTATTTCGCAAATGCCCCATCTGCTACTGCATTCCATGAAGAGTGTGTGCAGCGTGTTAAGAACTTGCACTACGCCGATTGCTTGAGAGCAAACAAGTCTACCATGGCTTGGGGTGTGGAAGCAAGAGTTCCTTTCTTGGACAAGGAATTCTTGGAAGTTTGCATGAACATTAACCCAGAAGATAAATTAATCAACCAAGCCGAAGGAAGAATCGAAAAGTACATCTTGAGAAAGGCTTTCGACACGTCTGACGACCCAACAGCCACCCCATACTTACCTCAAGAAATCTTGTGGAGACAAAAGGAGCAATTCTCTGATGGTGTTGGATACTCTTGGATCGACGGTTTGAAGGAAGCTGCCGAAGCTGCTGTTTCGGACGAAGAATTAGCAAACCCTAAGGCCGAGTGGGGTGATGACATACCAACTACTAAGGAAGCTTACTGGTACAGATGTAAGTTTGACACATTCTATGGCCACTCCAAGGCCGCTGCTTCAACTGTTATGAGATGGGTGCCTAAGGCTGAATGGGGCTGTCATGCTGACCCTTCAGGTAGATACGCTACCACCCACGATGCTAAAGTGGCCCAATAGATTGTATATACTGCTTCAACCAACAGAATAAATTATTAAAAAAATAACCAATACCATTTGCATGGTGTAGACTTTTATTTAAGTAGAACATGCAAACTAGACTAAAACAGAACTCAAGAATTCCTTTACTTCTTTCTTGTCTTTTTTGTACCACGTAGAGTTGATCTTAATCTTGTCAACTGTTTGCTGGTACGCCCTCTCGAAACCGTGTAAATCCTTGTCACTGAAGAACAGAACAATCTCATTATAAGTTTCCTCTGATTGGTACTCGCACAATGTAACCTTGATAAATCTCTCGAAAACAACCATATTGCTCGTCATCAAATCATAGAATTCTGAATAATGAGCTAAAAAGAAGGCAACATATTTGTCTTTTGCCGCATTATTTTGAGAAAGAGAAACACCCAAGTAATGTGAGTCCATTGTTGGAACGACCTCTGGCTTTAGTAAGTCCTTCAACAACAACTCAATGTAATTTTCGTTGGTGGCATTACCCAAGGCGGTCAAGGCAATCTCTCTAGAGTCCATGTTTGTTGGGTGCAATACTTCTTGCATAATCGCTTTGAATTGGTTCTCTGTAAACCCACTCTGCGAAGCCACAGATGCGAAAACAAACGCTCTCAAAGATGGGGGCAATACTTCTCCATTTATCCAGTTGGTGAAGAGCTCTTGCGCATGAGAATCAACTTCTGTAATGGATAGGGTCGCCGCATGGCCTAAGATGTTAGATCTCAACTTGACTTGAACAAAGTCAGATTCATCTGCAGAGTTGCTCTTCAATTCTTCAATAATTTTAATTGCCTTGGACTCGTACACTAACAAAGTTAAGTTGTGCAATTGAGCACTCAATTCCTTGTCGTCTCCGGAAAATGCAACTTTGATCTGGCTCAATCTGTTGCCTAGTTCTAACCAGGTGACATAATCTGTATCTAATTCATTTGCGTTGACCACAGACAATATCAATTTTAACAATATTGATGTAGAAGTAGATCCAGAAGCAGCAATTGAGGCGACGTCTGCAATCAAACCAACCCTATCCCTTGTGGACATTTTTGTGATATATGGCAATATATTCTTTTCCAAAATTGTAGAAGAGTAGTTCACTCTATAAGCTCCAGATGTATCTTTATTCAACTTGAAAAAGTCATTTGACAACCGGAAGTTGTCAATTATCAAGGTTTCCAGCTCAAAAGAATCAACAGATATTTTCCTCAATGAAGTGGAATCAGTTGAGACTCCCAATGGCACCCACCACTTCGTTTCGTTTTCTTCTGCTGTTGCATCTCCGCTATTCAAGAACCTCGATTGACGAAGTACAAGCGAGTCACTCGCTTCATCTATATTAACATCAACTATTGGGAACCCAACTTTCTTTATCCATGATTCCATTAACTGGTTGACAGGTTTGCCAGATACATCTGAGATAGCACCCCACAAATCCTTGGATGTAGCATTGCCAAACTTGTTTCTATTCAAATACAATGCAACACCTTCCAAGAAGGTTTCGGTACCTAAGTAATTTGAAATCATGAGAATGGTAGAAGCACCTTTTAAGTAAGAAATGGCATCAAATAGTTGATCAATGTCCAACGCATCAACAACAGGTACCTCAATTGGGTGGGAACTTCTCAAACCATCCAAATTCAAAGCGCCTTGAACCGATTCAGATACAAACCCACTGAATATGTCCCATTCAGGGAACAAGAAGTCAACAGCATAAAAGCCTACCCAAGTAGCGAAGCCTTCGTTGAGCCATAACTCATCCCACCATTTCATGGTTACCAAGTTACCGAACCATTGGTGAGCCAATTCATGGGCAATGACGTAAGCGACCTTCTGTTTGTAGGCTGGGTCAGACTTCTCCTCCGAGTACAACAAAGCTGTACTTCTGTAGGTAATGAGACCCCAGTTTTCCATTGCATTATGTGAGAATGAATGTACTGCAATCAAGTCCAACTTTGGAAGTGGATACTTAATCTGGAACACTTTTGAAAAGTAGTCTACAATTTTTGGAGTGATTTCCAGGGCTAGCTTGGCATCCTCAGTGAAACCCTTAGTGGTGTAGATACGAACTGGCAAAGGTTTTTCATCTGTATAGAGAGTCTCTGTAAAAGACTCGATATATTCAAACTCTCCAATGGCCCATGCTAACAAATATGTTGACATGATAGGAGTGGTTTCAAACTCGACTGATTTTAAGTCACCTTCCACGGTCTCTTTGGCAACTGGAGTGTTACCTAAAGCTGTCCAGTCTTTATTCAAAGTTACATTTACTTTGAATGTCGCCTTTAGAGAGGGCTCGTCCAAGCAAGGAAAGGCACGTCTTGCATCCGTGGCCTCAAACTGGGTTGAAGCCATGTACTTCTGGATGCCCTGTTCGGTATATCCGGACTTGTAAAAGCCGGCCATGTTGGTTTGTAATACGGCATCATATTTCAACTCGACGACAAATTTCGAACCTTCTTCAAGCTTATGGTCGAACTTGATTGCAAAAAACTCCTTTTGTTTATGCTCAGTCAATGAAGCGACAGTGACTTCTGATCTTTCGCCGTCATTCTCGGTGAATGCCTTGATACCCTCCTTTGCAATCTCCAAATCTCTGTAATTCAAGAACAACTCATCGTTAGACAGTGCCACGACCAAGTTGATGACAACTTTACCTTTAAAGGTTTCAGTAGTGAAGTCAATGCTGTTTATGAACAAGTCATAATGCACCGGCGTCAAGTTCGTCGGCAATGCTTCGTAGTAAGGGCTGTCTGTTGAAGGTTTACACATCTGATGTTGCTGTCAAACTTAACCAAAACTGTCGCAAGATCTTTTTTCAGCAAGAGCTAGCTTAGTATTGCGGAGTTAAAAATTACCCCACGAACAGCCCAAACGATGATGAGATTTGACCAGAGGATGATTCCGGTGAAACCGAGGATAGGAGCGTGCACGGATGCTGTGTGCTATTCAAACCGTGTAAAAATGTCCTACAAAACAGTTTAAAAGAAGAAGTTTGGTCCTTAATGAGTTCTCGAATTTGGACCTTTTCAAATCTGAAATGTTCAAATATTCAACATTAACGCCATTAAACTAATACCCAGCCATTGGAGACTTCCTAGCTTTGCAGTTTGTATGGTAGGAGCAAATTCGATTTTAGAACCTATTTCTGCAATTTTCAGGCATAATTCACCGAAATGTTGTAACTTCTTTGGAGCATTTTGAACGATTGAATGCAAGACGAAGTTTGGAATTGATGTAAACCAGTTTAAAAGTCAACACAACATAGATAACACAATGCCCAGATTTTTATTAAGAAATGGGTTCCTTACTTTGGTGATTAGCAGCCTTGTCCTGTTCCAGAACTTATACGCTGTCGTCAAAGCACAGTGGTGAAATACCTTTTCAATGTTTCTCAAATATTCATCGTTTTCATACTTTCACCAATCAGCCAAAACTGTTCGCTACGGCCGAGAGATCCTGATTCTTTTGTGCCACCCTGATTCCACTCGAAGAATCTTGTCCCCTTCTTGGTCAATTGCCGCAATTGTCTCTGCCTGCTTTTATTGTAAGGCTTTTTTGTAACTTGTAGGGGACATTCACTTGTGATTGGATCTATTTAAAGAGCTCAGCCAACTTTTGCAAATAGAGAATTTACCCTCACTCTGAAAACTCAAATTAAAGAATCCTTGTTACTCCTCCAACAAACTATCCAACAATGAAGCTCGCACTAATTGGATTGATAGTCTTCTATATCAGGTTGTGTCTTGCTGATGGAGGATTCTACAGCTATCAATTGACCCATGAAAAAGGTGCTGTGTGTAACTACATTGACGGTACTGCCAAGAGACCTGGCGCAGTAGCATTATACGTTAACGATATTTCCACCACAGACGAAAGTATATTGGAGACATTGAAGTTCCCAGTGTTGATATTCAGGTACACCGAGATCCTCAAGTTAGCTAATATCCCAAGAATCGATGATTATTACTCTAAGTTCGCCAAAGACGACGCCTCCAAGTCGAAGTTGTACGAAGGAGTTGTGGACTTTGAGAAACTAAAGTTTGACTTGCTGCCGTATAAGGACTCGGTGATAGACGAGTCGCTCATTTACAACGACTACATTAAGTTGGATCAACACGATGGAGAAGATCCAGAACATGTTGATGTTGTTCTCCAAGTGAAAACTAGTGGGGTCTACTGTATCTACATTGCGCCTCCCCCAGAAGGCGTTATTAAAACATTGTCACTTCCTATAAAATTCAGCAATGGTAGTGGTTACTTGTCAGCTTTGAACTACCTCATTTATTCCCAACAGAAGTACTTTGTCCTTGTTGGTTCACTCATCTTTGGATACTTGTTCTACTATATTTTGAGATTCAAAGTGGGTACCGACTACCAAGACATGAATTCGATTTCGATCATATCGAAGGGTGTTATATTCTTTGCTTTATTGCCATTTATCCTTTTCTCGTTATTGCAGCTCATATTCGGTTTCTTGGAAAATAACTTCCTCATAAGTGCTTTCCACGGGTACGTATTCCGTTTCTTGAAGTTGATAGGAATTTGGTTGAATTTGACATTTGCCTCGGTTATGTCATTCCTAATTCTATTGTTTTGTATGGGTTATGGAGTAGTCTATTACCACCAAGCGAACTCAAGAAACTATAGAATCCTTCCTCAAAGACAGAGGTCGGTGGCTATTTTCTTACTTATTACGGACTTTGTTTTAAGCACGATTCTTATCTTGCTTTCAGTTGCCACCTTTGGCAGCTCAACTGAGAGCGGAGGGCCTAATGCAAACATCCCCTACTTAGTTGACGATGACAGCGTTTCTCTTCGCGCCCCTTCAACAAGCGGTGGGTTCTTAGAAAAAGCGTACCTCGTGACATATGGTTTCCACTTATTCGTACCAGCAGTTTGGTTCTTCCTCACCCTTTACTACTATTTCCAAACCAAAAAAATCATCAGCAAGTTCTCGCCAATACCTAGGACTAGAACAGATGGCTTGGATGAAACGGAGGAAAGTAACGAAAAAATTGTTACTTCTTTCAAGAGATCCATATACGCCATATTTATCTTGCCAGCATTTGTTGCCTTTGCCATGGTAGTGGTAATGGTGCTATACGTTATGAAGCTGGGCCTTGACCCCATGGACAACAGCTCATTCTTGAATAACGCAAGTAGACCAGACATGCAAGAACTGGCAACAGTGATGTATATGGTCGAGCTCCAGATGAATTCGAGCAATGCGGTGCCTTTATTGTGGACTTCAGCCATTAATTTCTTCTTGAAGATCATTTGTCTTTTCTATATCTGGATCAAGGATAACAATGGTTTGATTGTCGATAGCGGATTAGCTCCAGATAGTGGGTTTGGCGAGATCTCTCAATTTGATGTTGAGAGTGAAGAGGAGGAAGAACACCGCTAGAATTTGCTTTGATAGTATTTCTCCCGAGGGCTGCCTCTATATTCGATATACCTTTTCTTCTTAGAGTGCTTTCTTATATTGCTAGATGTGACTACGAGTTATGACGTATAGTTTTTACTTGAGGCTTGAATCTCCACTTAACCCCAATATATTGAATTGTTTTGCTTTCTTGGCTAGTATTATCTTCTTGATTTGGTATTTTCAACTACGGTTGAACTCTAATGTTTTTAATTGTCAAAGCAGTCATGGCTTACATTAGTATACAATTACATGGGCTTATTTATCTTCATAGAGATATTAAATAGAGCAAGAAGGTGCTTAACGTGTACGTCTATTGTTTTCCTTCGATACCTTGCCCTTACCCTTCTTATTCCTGTTTCTGTTTTTGTTCTTGTCGTCCTTGTTGAACTTTTTCTTGTAGCCATTACCCAATGATTGATCGACAAGACCGATCTCAGCAGCCAAAGCAGTACCCAACTCGACACCGAATTTTTCAACTCTTGCCAAATCCTTCTTGGCAGCCTCAGCGGCAGCATCATCGCCATACTTCACAGCTCTTTGAACTTTCTTTTGCAATAACTCAACAGCTAGTTGTTTTCTTTCTTCCGCAGTCAAAACCTTTGGTTCTTCCTTTGGAGCTGGCTGAATTACCGTAAGAGTTGGCTCGTCTGCAACAACTGGTTCAAGAGGGGCCGCGGTCTCAACTGTAGCATCAGCAGCTTCAATGGTTGGTGTGGTGTCCGCCACAACTTCACTTTCGATTGGCAATAAGTCCGTGGCTCCTTCGGTGGCCTGCAACCTCTGAACCAAGTCGGCTTTCTTTCCCTCAGTAGAAAGGCCCTTTCCCTTTAAGAGCTCCTTCAATTGCGCTACGGTTTGTGATGCGAACTCTGACATGTTTTGTGAAATGGCAATGCTTTGTTGATTGGCAGTGCAATTGTTGGTTTTCTGTTCAGTATACGCGTGAAAAGTGAAAAATGCAAGAACGTGACCAGACACGACCTAAGCTCGGTCTTCTACAGCTAAGGTGCTGAGGCATTATCATCGATCTCGAACCAGTGACGGCTTACGGCCTATAAGAAGATGCGCTGTGAATTGTCTAAATGGAGGAGAAATTTTCTTAGTGGTGTAAGTAATCATAGCGATATCATGAAATCCATCACGATCAAGCATATCAACATCGCCATAGTCACGGTGACTATGACTATCATGGCCAACCTAGCAGCAGGGAAGTTCCCTTGAATCATGTGATATTGTATGTGGAAATACCTAAGAAGCCCCATAAAAAGAGATATGACGGATATCAGAACACATAAGATCGATAACGGTTTCGTGTAGTGAGACAAGGTGTTGAACTTGCTGATGTCCTTCCAGTATGCGATTGGGAAGTGTTTAAGGTCTTGTGTGTCTACGTCTAGGAGGACCTGTTGCTCCAATCGGTAGAACAGTAGAAATGCGACAGAAAACGTGGCGAAACCTATAGATGTTTGGATCCAGCTGAGGAAGGTTCGTTCGTTTGCAAGCTTAGTAGTTAGTATGGGTTCAGAAAGGCTTTTTTAGGAGCAAGTTATACGTACATGATCTCTTGCTGTTGCCCCCAGATTCTTCAATATGAAATTTAACTTGAAGAGATCTGCAAAGGTCTGTTCAATAGGTTCCTCTTGCTTGGGGGGTGCCTGTGCTGGAGAATGCTGCGCTGATATGTTGGTAATTGCCTGATCCAAGGGAGTTATCGCCCTGGGGAGCAAAGGTATTGGTGGGGAAAGCGTACGTGGACTCAGCTCTTCTCTGGATACCCTAGGCAGACTAAGTGGAGATACCTCTTCACTTTTCCTGTTCTTATGAGCGTCAGCCACCCTTATTGTCTCTTGTATACTGCTGTCAGCTTCCATTGTTGAGTGGTTCAAGTCTTTAGTTTGATAAAATACATCATCAAAATTGATCCCCGAACCATATATGAGCCTGCACATAATAAAGTACGTCTAGTCCAGGGTTCAGCCTCACCTTATTTTGTCTTCAACATACGCCCAGGCGCCACAACTGTGCTGGCTCAAATAGAAACTTCCATGTGTCAACATTTCATGCACTTATGGATTTGACGGGACCCGGGGAACTAGTATAGAATATACGGCTACAGAAGCTTGAGTACTGCAAAGAAGGTGGAGATAGAGAGTGAGATACACCGTACGACAATAAATAACTAATGTAGAGTAAGTTCAAGATCGGCATCGGTGACGGCGATGTGTGGAGAGAACTATAGTCTCCCCAGTTGATTGTATTTTCATTGAAATCTTTTCAATAAAGGCAGCAAGTTCTAGAACTCTTCCACGCATGATGGTATGCATTGAATATGATACTTCACAATATTTGAATGTGATCCACCCAAATCAGTCTCAATAAAATCCCAGTTTGCAGGTTCCAGAAGTTAGTGCACTCTGCTGCCTGTGAATCAAAATTGCAAATACTACAATAAAGTAAAACGGATCTCATATATTCAATAATCGCCAGCCAGGCCAGCTTGATACCATTTAACAAATTCAATATAAAAAAACCAAAGTCTGAGCAGAAGCTAACACCAACTTCCTCCTCCAAAACAACAGTAAAAAATTTATAGGTCGAAAGAACCTTGAAAATCTATAAAGAATTCTATCAAGTTGCTCTTCTATATGCACTTATTGAATCCAAAGTCTCTCATAACTTTTGCTCTTGGTATGTTGGGTAATCAGTGTATCCGTGGTTACCTGGAGTATAGAACAACTCTCTAACATACTTGGTCAATGGCTTGCCGAGTGCCAATCTGTCAGGTAAATCTGGGTTGGAGATGAAATAACGGCCGTAAGAGATCAAGGTTTTGCCAACTTCGATCTCTTTCTTGGTAGCTTCTGGGTCCAATGCATAATTACCTGTCTTGATGACATTTCCGTTCCAAATGGAGTAGATGAAGTCACCAGATACAGAGGACGCCTTTTCGAACTCTGCAACAGTGAAATCAGTAACTCTAGCTTGGATGACGTGGATGTACGCCAATCTATTGTCTTCATTCTCCTTCGCTCTTCTTTCCAATTCTCCGTATAAGTACGCGTATTGAGCAATGGTCAGTGGATTGTCCACACCGCTCATAGCACCAAACTTACCGAATGGAGCCAATCTAATTCCAACTTTTGCGGCCCCAATTTCTTTGGTAACAGCATCAACAACTTGCAAAGTGAATCTTGCTCTGTTTTCAATGGAACCACCGTACTCATCAGTACGGTTGTTGCTTGCAGCGTCGAGGAACTGGTTTAATAAATATCCGTTGGCAGAGTGGATTTCAACACCATCAGCACCTGCCTTCAAAGAGTTCTTGGCAGCAGTCACGTAGTCTTCTATGTATTGCTCAATTTCTGCCTTCGTCAATGCGTGTAATTCATTGCCAGCTTCTTTGGCAGCTTTTTCAGAGTCTTCATCAAGGTAGATCACAGAAGGAGCAACAAAAGGCTTGCCAGCCTTTTTCAAGGCTTCTGGGAAGGATTGTCTTCCTATAGCCCACAATTGCTGGAACACAAACGATTTGTTCTCGTGGATTGTATCGAAGATCTTGGACCACTGTTCAACCTGTTTCTCGGTATAGATTCCAGGGGCAATATCGTATCCACCGGCACCTTCTGAAATAAAAGTGGCCTCGGTGATAACCAAGGTACCTGCCTTCTTGGACCTCTGATTGTAGTATGGAACCATCATATCGGTCGGAATGTTCTTGAAGTCATTCTTCAATCTGGTCAATGGGGCCAACACCACACGGTGCTGCACTTCGACATTCCCAACCTTGAGAGGCTTGAAGAGAGCGGTATCAGCTAACGCAACAGGCTTGAAGTCAGCGTTCAATACAAAGTCATGGTGGGCAGGTGCAGCACCACTGGTCTTAGCGTAGGAGGAAGCCATTATGTAGTTATATATGTAATAAGAGTGTTTATTCTTATTTACTACGGAAGAACTAACTTAGAAGAGCGATCTGAGGCTTTATATACTCCTTGAGGCGCCGTACCTGGCTTACAAATTATATCCCATTCCACTTCCCTTGTCTTCGAAATAGTTCTAACAAGTTGCACCTTATTGTATCGCATCGAGGTCCGAAGCGAGATCCCTAACGGCCCGACCAGCAGCAATTACAATTCGTGTACATGGCTATGATGTCAATCGACTATTTGCGTAGTTGGTGGTATGATGATTGTCTCTGTGGCTGAAAAATTGGTGTTCTTCTTTCTTTTCTCGGTTTAAAGCTGCTTTGACACATATCTTGATTAATAACTCTATTAGTGAGCAGGGGTCTAGGCATGTTATTGTCCTTTTTTCGTTTCACACAATCTTTCTGATTATATACCCGACGTTGATCACGGCACTCTTGTAAATAGAGACGATTTCCCGGTGAGTTGAAGGTTTTCAATACTCAAGTCCGAGAGGACGTTGAAAGGCCGTTGGGAGTCACATCGCTAGGTGAAAATATAGAAATGCAAAATGATCCAATCTGGTTTCCTCTCTCCATGAATAAACAACTTTAATGCCTTCAACGGAAGCTCAACTGGGAACTAGCACTTTTAAAGTTCAAATAAGGTTCCTACTTTAACCCTACTTGATGTTTTGTAAACGTCGTGAACTATTTCCTATAAACTGATATCTCCAATACGGCTGCGCGAAGTTCATATGTTAGTAAGCAGAATCAATGATCCTCCGTTGCCGCGTTAGTGTAACTTCACTTATTGCATCCAAATTGGATCTTCCAATCCTTGCAAAAAATCATCTAAATCATTGTTTAGCCCGGCAAGTGAGTTTTCAAAGTTGAATAGATTATTCAGTAAGTACTTTTTCTTCCACATCTGGTTAACCTGCTCAAATGGAGTAGGGTTCTTCCACCCCAAAGTACTCTCCATGTGAACCCCGACTTGTGGATACTTAAACACAATATAGTCTATGCCTATCTTCATGAACATACAAGCCTTGAAGCATGAGTATATCTTCAAAGATAGTGTTGAACATTCCGAGTATATTTCATTTACTCTCTTGAGAATGTTAACTAGTGTATTCTGCTCATTGGCAAAGTCATAATTTGCCCACTGAATCACCCCAGTTGAGTCCGGTGAATTAAAGTTCTTCAATGACTCCAATAATGAAAACTCGCCGTGTAGCGCAACTTTTGTTATTTTCATGATGATAAAGGAAAGCATTCGTGGACCGATACACAAACGTGGGAATATTAGCCTGTCTAACTCAGGACCAAAGATAATCTCTTTCTGAACAGCAGACCGGTGTAGGATGCGAAAGATGATCAAGCTCCGCTCAAATGCCTTCGATAAATACTCTCCTTGCTTTGCCCCATCTGTAACTGAATATAAAAGGAAGTAAAGAGTGAACTCTTTGTAGGTTAGATCTAGTCTGAGCACGAACTCTCTTGCTTTTTCACCCAATGTGTCGTATTTCGTGTGGTTTTGAGAAGTCAACTGTTGAAAAGACCTAACCTTTAATAAAATTTCAGAGAGATTGCTACTAAGAGCTAACAATTTGTCTGGTTCAATGACCCTCTGAGTGATTTGGCCGTCCAAGAACACTCTGAGATGTTTAGCTGATATACTAAGCAACTGGTTAATCCTTGCCCCTTGCCCGGCATTAGGGGTCGCGATTATATCAGGCAATTGTGTGCTCAACTCCGATAAATGTGTGCTAGGAGGTGTGCCTTTGTCAAAAGCATATGAAGCATCCAAGTAGCAAATATAATCCCAAAGATCTTTCCATAGTTGAATTTCCTCGACGCTCAATAGTTTTTGAGGATACTTTGACATATCACGATTCATGCCTAATACTCTAGCCGACAGTACCAACGTTGAGTTGATTACCAAGGTTGAATAGGAAGTATCATCATCTTCAGGGCAGTACATTTTGTAGATGCGGAGTAGCATCAAACCCTTAACCTTCTCAATTTTCAAGTTCTTAAAAGACTGGGGAGACATTAAGAGACCAACGGCACAATCAACATACGTCTCATTGATATTGATGCTTGAAATTGCCTTTAATAGGGGATTGTCCCAAGAAACTGTAATGTAAGCAAACCTCAACATTATGAGCATCATTGCTATTAGAGAACTATGGCTGCTTTGGGCAGCACCTATGGTACTGTAATTGCCCTTGTCTTCCAATAAATGATAGAATTGTGATAGCAATTCTTCCTTGTCAAAAAACAGAATAAAGGGATAACTTAGCTTGAAGAAGTAATCCAATAAGAAGTCGATGTCTTTGAACGGAGGTAAATTTCCTAGGAAAGTGGAACTTGTCGCATCAGCATCATTATAACAACTCAAATCAGTTTCGCCCATTTGTCTGGAAAGCTCAGAAAACATTATGGAGAGGTCTGAATCGCCCATGGTCGAGCTTAAGTAAGAAGTGGGCTCTAGGTATACTAGATTCGATTCAAACACTGCGTATCCATCGAATTTGTGTACCAGTGCTGGGAGTGTGGCATCTTGAGCAAAAGGTTTTGGAAGATTAGCAGGTTTGTGAGATTGTCCTGTGTTCCTGGCAACTTCTAACATGTCTCTCTGGTATGATACAATATCTTCCAATACTTTTATTTTATCCCTCAATTTTGCCATTTCCATATCATCCAGTAATGTATCCTTCGGAGGCAGATTGCGCATGTCATATGTACATCTATCCGTACAATTTTCTATCACACACCTCCCGCAGAATGGCTTCTGGCGATCGCATTTTAACCTCTTTGCTCTACAAGTAGAACAAACTAAAGAAAGCCTTTTCTTCTTTGGCCTTGATTCTGAATCGTACTTTCCAGAATCCGTTGAAACTCTCCTCTCATCTGAACCTGACTCCATCTCGTCGTTTGCAGAACTCATTGACATTGTGAAACTTCGAATTCTGTTGCAAATGAGGTTTGTTGCAATAAGAAGATGCTCCAACTGAAAAAACCAGAAAACATGCGAATTGTGCTCCTTTATATACAATTTCGCAGCCAAATTTTTTTACGAGGAGGCCTATTTGTGAAAGGAAGATATATTCTCTAGATTTTGAAGGAGAAGAGTATAAAATTACTAAACAGTGCCCTAGAAGTTTATGGAGAGGGTGCTTAAACCTGTTTCAAGGATGGGAAAACAGCTTTTTCGGGACTGGTGGCTTTGAAATACGAGCAAAAATACATATTTTTTGGCCCTAGCTTAAGCCTGTGGGGGAAATACGCCCAGAGGTAATCGAATGGTAGTCTCTTTATCAATCAGTAAAATTTCCCGACTTGTAAATATACATAGATTGAATATCAATTGTAGTTGACTTGAGAAGTACTAACTGGTGATGAACACTGAAAGGAGGCTAAATAGAAAATATAAATAGAAAACTGATCAAACGTTCAACTTGGTGAGATAGGCCCATAACTGATCTTCTCTCTTCTCATTGTAAGATTCTTCAGAAGACTTGGTGATCTCCCCAATATCACAATAAATAACATTGTTGACCTTTGCGAACAATTCATCACTCACCATGTTTTTGCCCAAGTTTCTGCCTGCAATTTTTGGGGTAGTTGCCCATCCAATTAACCTAAAGATCAATCCGAAGGGCTTCATGAGAATTGCCATTGCAGCCCCAGCGTCTCTTCCCAATCCTGTACCTGGAACAAATCCTGGCTCGTAGACAATGAACTTGATATCCTTGTTTTCCTTTGCAAGTTTGTAGATGAGATAAATGACTGCCAACTTACTTGTGGAATAAGCTCTACCACCAGCTGTGATCAGCTTTGGGTTTTCATCTGCTGGGTTTTTAACAGGGAGCACGACTTCGTCAAGATTCACGTCGTTCCAGTAAGGTTTAGGTACCATTCCGTGATTGTGCTCCTTGTCACCATAATGAACATTACTACCTGTGATGAAGACTCTGCTCCCTGATTGATTCTTCAAAAGAGGAATCAACCCATCCAAGAGGAAATAAACAGCAATGACGTTAACATGGAAAGTGTTTTCATACCCGTCCACTGAAGTTGTGGTTCTATTAATGTAGGACACACCAGCATTGTTGAAAATGTACTTAAGCGGAGGAACTTTACCACGCTCAACCAAGTTTGCGATCTTCTGTGTGGCTTGCTTGACACTCTTAATGGAGGAAAGATCACATTTGATAATGGTACGGTTTTCATTTTCGCTAAACCTCTCCGGATTACGGCAAATCATGATATGGTGCCAACCAGCAAGCGCACTTTCGACGTACGGCTTGGCAATTCCTCCCAATCCACTTGTAAACCCAGTACTAACATAAGAAAACTTTGACATATTGAATAAGATATTCTGATAATGATATTGTTCATTGGCTTGAAGTAAGTGGGATTAGACCAGATATTTATAGGAAGTAGTTTGCAGCCAGAGCTTGAGAAATTTTTGTACTTTTGTGAGAACTTCATCTTTTCCTTGGAATCCGAATCAACTCCGAAGAAATAATTTTTCTTCCGCGCACTGAGCTTCGCCACCCCCAGCAGGTACTGCCTTTAAGGAGGAAGTATAGCTAAGCACTCCACACCGCTCTTTGTATTCGTACGGCCGAAGACTCTAGAATAAAGAAACACTGAACTTGGAAAATTGCAAAACAAACAGTCAGGTGTGAAAAGCATTTTGAGTATCGCTTTTGCCAAGCTCAGTCAAAACAGTAGCCAACTATGCTTCCTCTTCGAGCGTGTGTAGGTTGTTACAATGTCAGCAAAAAGATATTGATAATACAACTGAGAAGTGAAGACATAGAGATTATATAGAACAAGGCTTGAAGCCAAAAACAAGGCGAATTGCCGAAGAAGTGGACGAAAACTGCAAGGCAGAAGTCAAAGACCAATGCAGGATTTATCTAATCCTCCATATCATCATTTTCAACAAACATCAATGTTTCACCCTGGTCAATTACCTGCCAAACACCGATCTGGTCGTACTCCATGATACACTCGTCAAACTGCTGCACTGTATAACCTTTAGCAATGACACGCTCTCTCAATTCGCCATAGTCCAAAGTTCTCTTTAAACGCGATCCGTCCCCCATTGCAATCTTACGAATAATCTGGTAGATTCTACTTACCGCAGAGGTGTCTTCATCGCGCGCAAATTCAGCGTCCGATGTGTACAAGGAAGACTTAGACACTTGCATCAATCTCAACGCTTCATCCACATCCTCAAAAGAGACAGTGTTGTCGAATCTAAGTCTCGCCAGGGCTTGTGACAATCTCAAGATACCCAAGAGAGTTCTTGGAGTGATGTGGCTGAACTTCTTAATTGAACCTTCGTTTCTATGCGATTCCTTTCTCATATTGATATACTGCTGCACGACATAGTCACCCACATCCTTAGGAACCACAGGTCTGTACTGTCTAGCACGAGAAATGTACTCACGAATTGTGTTAGCATCTAATGGCTCGAAATCCATAGGAGGTTGTTTGTTGTGCATGTGAACGTATGCCACATGGCTTGCCAAACGCTCATCGTTTTCTCTTGATGGTTGGTCCAACATCAAGAACATGATATCGAATCTCGACAACAAGGCTGCTGGCAAATTGATATTCTCATGCGGAGACAACTTAGGGTTGTACCTACCGTAAATAGGATTTGCTGCAGCCAAGATGGAGGTTCTAGCATTTAAGGTGGTGGTGATACCTGCCTTTGCAATAGATATTGTTTGCTGTTCCATAACTTCGTGGATGGCAGTTCTATCATTTTCATCCATTTTATCGAATTCATCAATGCAGCAAATACCATTGTCTGCCAAAACAAGAGCTCCTCCTTCCAAGATCATTTCATCTGTGATTGGATCTCTCATTACGGCAGCAGTCAAACCAACTCCGGAAGAACCTCTACCGTTGGTGTAGACACTTCTTGGAGCGATCTTTCCTATAGCCTTCAAAAGTTGTGACTTGGCCACACCAGGGTCACCCATAAGACAGACATTGATATCACCTCTGATTTTCAAACCATCTCCAATCTCTTTGGTGACACCTCCACACAAAAGTAATAATAAGATCTTTTTGATATCCAAGTGACCAAAGATTTCAGGAGCAATCGACTTCGCCAATTTGTTATAGGCCTCTGAGTCTGCACTAATTTCTTTTATGGCAGCCTCAACTGCTGGGGTTACCGCAGATGAATCATACTGCTTTTTATGTTGTTTAATGTGTTCAGCTTCCAAATATGTTTCAGTCAACAAACCTGCCCTTATCGCACGGAAACCAGTGTATGGCGAAGGCATGAATATACCAGAAACGTCGACAGTATCACCTGGGTTCATAGACCTGACTAAATCACCATTGACGTGAATGGTCAATGATCTAGGAATATGACCCACTGGGACTTGGTTCGACATCTCTTGAATTTTGACTTCCTGGAAACTAGAGAACTTCAGGGCTCTGGTAGACAGGTTTAACTGAGATTTGCTGCCGTTGGCCTTACATGCTGGCGAAGGGCAGTCGGACAACGGAGTAAAAATTTTGGAGTTGATTTCTTGGAATACTTCAAACCCACAGGTATCACAAGTGTATGCATTGACAACGACAGTTGGCTTAACGTCCGAGACTCTAGTGACGATACCTCTAACTGTGATGTAATTACCAACATGGCTACCCTTTATTTGTCTTACAGACAATGTTTTCTGATTAGTGCTGAGTGGCTTGAAGTAGAGACAGTAACGACGTGTTAATTTTGCTGGGAATTGGTACTCCTCTTCGACAGAATTTACAGTGCCTTCGATTGGATTGCTGAGCCCATCTCTCAAACTATTATACTCGTCATTGCTCTCCTGTTGCAACCTCAAGTTTTTCAACTTTCTCTGGTGTAAGATAACGTCAATTACATCATCCTTGTAACTGATGTCCTTTGTAGGTGTTGGCATCAACTCGTCAATTGCACTGCTGAACAATTCGATATAACGATGGGTGTTTTTAACAATATACCCTACCAACTTTTTCGGATCGGTAGTTTGAGACGACATGCCGTTCAACAAGTTGTCTTGATATCTCTTAACATCATCAAGTTCAATGTAGATGGTAGACGCGTCTCTATTAGCCACTTTCTGCAAGAGATTCATATACTTGAGGCCAGTTTCAGCTTCCTCACCATCGACGTCCATCGAGTCGACCACCGAGTCTTTGAAGGACGTGAAAAAGTCCTTCACCAAGCTCTTGATCTCCCCATAGTTCACGTCCACTTGGATAGTAGGCAACACGCTTTGTCCTGACATTGTTTGGTGGTTGGTATAGTTGGTTAGAGAGTAAGAAGTTCTGTGGGCGAAAAATTACGCGCAAAGAGGTGGAATTTTTACGTGTTGTGCCAATTCCGAATTGGGAAAAATAGTTTCAAGATTGATGGATGGAGATTTGATAGCAGAGGTGGATATTAGGAAGAAGGAAGCCAGGATTGGTCAATTCTTGGTGGAAAAAGAGTTGGATTGAGCGGGACTTGGAGGGAAGGCTGCTGTGAAAATTTCGACGAATTTAAAAGAGAACTGACTGAATTAGTGAGATATTTCACATACTGGTCTTTTTTTGTAGGCACCCCTGGAGATTTAATGAAGCAGTCTGGACAGCAAATGAAAGTCAAACCGTCGGGGAGGATAGGGAGATGTCAAATACGCGTTATTTATATATTTTTCAGTTTTTAACTAGGATGATAAAGCTTAAAGCAAAGATGTTTAAGATTAAGCTGCGAAAATTGAACATAGTGGAAGGAATAGGTACAAGTATAGTGCTAGTACAAAGCTTACATATACATTTGAATAAGGTATAAAATGCAATCAAAAAAACATACATATAGAGGACTTATACATAGAGGAAAAACCAGTGAAGTGAAAACCAGAACTAGTGAACTTAAACCAAGAGAGACAGTAAAACATTATAATAAGCTAACAATAAATAGAAGACCGGGGAATAAAAACCAATAGAAGTAAAGAGGAGGGAGAAGTAAAAGAATCAAGTTTGAAATGTAAAACATGAAATGTAACATGGGAAATGTGAAGGAATGTTCATATGGAACAGAGAAATATGAAGAACTAGATCGACCTCAAGTCTACCAAGGCAAATGCAGCAGATTTCTCTTCGTCGTTAAGGTCAAACGAATTGACGTTCATTGCAATCGAGCGAGAACGTGAATGCGAGTGTGACGAGCGGCGCAGCTTCAGTATTGGCGAACGTGGAGTGATGGACTTCGACAAAAGTGAAGCATGTCCATTCGTTTGCTGCTGTTGAAGTTGTTGTTGCAACAGTTGGTGAATTTGTTGTTGGTGAAACTGTTGCTGTTGCTGTTGCTGTTGCTGCTGAAGTTGTTGCTGTTGTTGCTGTTGTTGCTGTTGTTGCTGTAATTGCATCAATTTTTGCTGTCTTCTTAAGGACTCCGGGCCAATCGTTGCCCAGTCCTCTTCGTCGGTGTCACTGTAACCCAGGCCATGAACCTTTGCGAGTTGTTCGGTGATAGACGGAGTGGAGTTGGCGTGTTGAGCGTTATCATAAGGCTTGTTCAACAAGTTAGCAATATTGAGCAGTTGAGAAGCGGCATGCGGAGATGACATCTGCTGCTGTGCCTTTGGCAAAGACGATGACAAGGTAGATCTCAAATGCGATTCGTTGAAAGAGGATTTTCTACGGTTTCCGGAACCGTTCAAGGTGGCAGCAATGCTATCAGTACTAGTTGCGTTGGTGGTGGCTCCAGAATGGTGTACGTAGTTGTTTCCGTTACCGTTCCATGTTGGTGGAGAGACGCTAAGAGCCGAAGCTGAGCCGGAAGAGTTGTAGTATTGGTTTGGTTGTGCGGCAGCAAGTGGGTGCTGTTGGAATTGGTATTGTTGAAACTGCAGAGTCAAAGTTTGTGATGCTATAGGAGGCGAACTGATGGACATATTTGAGTTCTTAGCTGAAGATTTGATATAGTTATCCAAATTGTCGATCGAGTTAAGTCTTGATCTGTTTATAAGCAGATTCCTGTAGCCCGAAGACTTGTTGATCGAGGAATTTGTCTGGTTGGAGGAGGAGGATCTTCTTCTGTTGGTACGCGAAGGAATCTCTGCTGGAGGAGGACTGAGCTTGATCGGAACTCTCTTTGCAAACTTGATTGGGGGAGAGGATTTCTTGAATTTGTTGATTGGGTCGTCGTCAAAGGCGAAAAGTTCATCGTCGTCTTCATCGTCATCATCATCGTCATCATCATCATCTTCCTTTTCGTCTTCGACAATTTCATCCGAAGACTCGTCTTCTGAGTCACTGGCAATGGCCACCGAATCTGAATTTTCGGCCAAGGCTTCGTTTGGTAACTTCAAGTTGTGTAGGTTTGTCTTGTTGTTGGTGATCGACTCTCTTCTCAGCTTTGATTTTTTGGACCAGCCTAGCTTGACATTTGCCTGGTTGTTGCGTAAATCATTGACATTGATCTGCGGCAGTTTATCCTGCGGGTTCTGGGAGCTGTTTAGGTCCAAGGTGGACTCTGTGCCTTCAGTAACAATGAAGTCCGAATCCATTTTGCGGACAGCCCATTGACCCCAGCCTATTTTTTCGAATACAACTTTGTTTGCTACATCCTTCTGCTCCATGGCAGACATGATGAGTCTTCTTTGTTTCGAAAGGGACAACAAGTCGAAGCTGGGCACTTCGATAGCAAGCTGGCTGGTAATGTGGCGGATAGGAAGCGGGCCCTTTCTGATCAACAAGTTGGCCAAACGGGTTGCGGTGATCTTTGACGCGACCTGGATGCCTTCTGGAGAGGAAGTGCTGAGCAATTTCTTCTTGCTGGAGTCCAGAGACAGCGACGTGTTTGCGGCGGGGGACGTGGCAAGGGAGGCGTTTTCGTGGGTGTGCGAAGCAGCGGAGGAGGATGAGAGGGTGGCGTTAGCTGGAATGGAGGAAACAGGCCCCACGGTGCCGACTCGGGTAGGTGGTGACATAGTCATAGACATCATGGAGTCGCCTATGGGATTGTAATAAGTAGACATTCCAAATATATATATTTGTTTTTTCTAGTCGTGATTGGAATTGTAAGAGTGTGTGAAAAATTACGCCTAAATGGTGGGGGTAAATTTCACAAGGTAGCCAACAATGATAAGGGCAAATACGACGTGAAATTGGTGACTGGGCTTGCTGCGGGAGGGGTGGAAGTCCAGCGGTGACGGGGGCCAGAGCAGGATGATCTGATTGGGGCAGGCGGTTGGGGGAAATGTGAACTGAGGGTCTAAATCGAGTAAGTGACCGTACTTTTTAGACTTTTGGCACAGAACCAAGATAAGAGGCCGAATCTGAGGGAGGATCTCTCGAAGGATTTGGCGGTGCTTCGGTGAGCAGGACTGGGGAGGACGCAGCTTTCGGGAGACTGGTGGCGGAGGTGCGGTGTTGCGGGCTTTGTCTCTTTGTTGAAATTCGTCTCTATCGTGTTTCTCTTTGGATTCGTTTCAGCTGTGGTGTGGCAGTAGTGACAATGGGTATGACTACAAACGGTCCCAAAATGGATACGCTTTTTCTGGTGAATGACTCGGGCTCTGGTTCTCGAGACGTTTGCTAAGCTTTGAAAGAGGTGTGCGAAAAGTGCGGAGGGTATGCCGATTGCCTTCCTTATATATGGCCCAGAATGACTCCCGTGCTTAGTGCCAGTTCCCCCTTCTTTGCAACAATACTCTATTTGGGTGGTTGATAGCACAACCTGGACCGGTATTTTTTGGGCGACTGTTCTATTTGCTGTCTTTGTCTTATTTTGGAGCGGATATAGAGGCAGGAGAATGCGAGTTTGCACGTGACTCTCTCTTTGGTGCGAAACAGGACGAGTGATGAACTGCGTAGATACGCCGGAACCGTTTGTAATTAGAGCGAGTTGTGAGGCAGACGTAGGGAGACGTGGGCTGTATAGGGAGGACACACACCGTGCTGGCTGTCAAAGAGAGGGTGTCGGTGCAAAGCTGTTGCAAACGAAGGGTGGTGGCACAATTGCCAATTGGCACCCATTGGCTCGATCTCATCAGGCCCTGGTATCTAAAGTTCAGCTGAAAGCCAAAATAAAATTGAATAATTAAAAAAAAATAAAAGAAGAAGAAGAAGAAGAAGACAACCACACCAAGCATGTCGTTGGACCGATCCACCATCGAAACCATTGAGTCTGCGCTACTCCACTACCCGAACGTGGCGATCCAGCAGGTTGTGGTGCTCAACAAAAGCCTTGAATTGGTCGGGTCCCATGACTTTGTCTCGCACGGTGTTGTGGACCAGCCAGTGATCCTCGACTTGATTCGTGAGATAAGAAAGTGGGGTGTTCCTGGCCAGTCCGAGCTAACCTCGTCAATAGTCAACTTCGACTACACCACCTCACAACATTCCTATCATGTCATGGCCAACCAAGTGGACGAGCACGTCATGCTCTACCTTTCCTAAGCAATTGGGTTTCTTTTGCACTTATCAATTCGCGAGAGGTGCAAGAAAGCTTGTTCTGCATTTCCGGGAACCCTGACATACGAACAATCCACTTGGTTGTCAGAGTCAATTCCAGTCGCCCAGCCCGTGCACCTGTCCTGCTTTCAGTTACGCGGACGGTGCAAATGAGCTGCGCGCCGCCGGACCTATCGGTTGGAAACAGGGTGAGACCAGGCAGATCATATAACCCCCAGAGGGAGCCCTTTCGAGCCAGTTGCTCCATTGGGAAAACCTCCCTGGTTTGCTGAAAGATCTCTATGTACAGCCAGCTCAATCGCACGCTTGTCAGGTGTCCATTCCGCTTGTCAATTGCCCATTCCCACGTCAATTCCCTCTTGTAACTGTAGATCGCTGACACTAACTCCCTCTTTCTTGCGGCCTTCTTCAGCTGGAACCTTCACCTACCTCGAAATATTTCAAAGTCATTCAACAGAGCTGCCCCCCCTAACCAGGTGCTTTGTGGCTACACCTATTGTCCCTCGATACGACCCACAAACAAGCGAAGTAAGCATACCTCGCACGGACGCTGCTGCACGGCGCTTACGCTGGACATACCGGTGTGGATGGGTTGATCTCACAGAACTTTTCACAAATGGTCAGAGCAGCACCGATTTAAGGTTTGCGCCTGCTGCCCGTTCCAAGTCCGCTTGTGGCCTTATGCTGGAGAGCATATGAATGATGCTCGTGGCTCCAGCTGCTCTTGGCTCTGGCACCTTGGTTTCGCCGTATTTCTCTACAGCATTCCGCGCACTGCATGCTTATCAGGTGGAAGATGGCATCACTCCATCGTTGCAATGGCTCGCTCTATGTTTCTCCCAATTACAAGCACAAAAGGTTCCAGGGAGCGTGTCGTTACGCAGTCGAGCCCCTAATGTGCTCGCCAATCTCGGGTAACTGCTCCTGACTCCCTGCTGCTCCCTTGGTGCCTTCTGGCTTTGGCACTAGCCAGCAATCTGGGTCTTTGTTCGCACCCTGGTGCGCCCGTCTCGGCGTTCTCCGCCCCCGGACCTTTTGTAGCATTCGAGCAACGTTGTGCTGCCCAGGAGATCAATGAGCCTGGAACCTCATCGTCGTCCCTGTTGTCAACTCCACCGGCTCCCCAAAACGATGGGTCCTCGCCACTTCTAACCGAGTTGGGCACAGAAACTCAATTCTGGGACTGCACGCTCCCTAAATTCTCCATGTTCGACTACTACACCTGCCCTGCCGGTTATTCGGCCAGATAGAGGCGCTGGGCATCAACACATCTCTGTCGAACAAAGTCAGAGCTGCGTATCTGACCTTTAGCCGGCACACAGTGCACTAGGGACATCCCTCATTGTAATTGCGAATTCCTCTGCCCTGACAGCATGTGCAACCACACATTCTCGTCTGTGTGTGGCCTCACTGCAACCCATTATCACTCGAGACATGTCCTGCGGCCTAGCCCTGCTGGGGCATGCGTTTAGGGGGCACCGCGATAAAGCCTGAAGAACAATCGGTGAAAGGTGTCTAGATAAGACTTGGTGCTTAGCCTGTAACGGAGCAGGCGCTCATATGCTCATAACCTGCGGATTCCTTGATCTGAACTTTAAAAAGCTGTCGATTGAGGCTCTTCCAAGCAGTGCTAAGGCATTGCCCTTCTTCGTAGCAGTGTCAACGCTGGGTCTCGAGCATTTCAGTTGACTCGGGTTCTGCTGTGCGCAAGTGAGACATGTGAAATCCGTTTCCTGAGCCATCCGGTGTCCAGGGTGCGATAATCAGTGGAGCTGAACGTGAAAGTTTATGCCGTAACAGGGACCCGGTGGAGTTGTTTCTAACATGGCTGGCCAGTTTCGGTGTGGTCAGCTCTGGAACACACATTATTCAGTTGAGCAGATAATACAGATACGAACAATAGTCCAACACAATGCGGCCAACCTTCAAGCTTGCTTACGTACAAAGAGGGGGCTCAACAGCCCATGCTGTCTCACCAAGAGCCCAAACGGTTCAACCTGCTACGGCCATTTTCAACGAGTCCAAGTTCTATAGTATTATATGTGCAAGTTTCATAAACAATCTAAATAAATACAAAGAGCTTAACGTGCGAAAGCTCAACTAGTAAACCTCCAACACATATCTACCCTCCTCCTTCATCTCTTCAACAATCTTGGCTGCATCCTTGATCTCGACTCCGTTTCTCTTACCACCGTTCACAACAATCAGCTCCAAGCAAGCAGTGATGTCCGGAACAGGCCAGGTAGGACCACACAAGTAGAACGACCCGTTCTGCGCTACAATGGCATCGGTCAACTCCTCAATGGTCTCCTTGATACGGTCCTGAATGTAGATCTTTTGGATCTGATCTCTGGAGAAGGCTGCTCCAATGTGCGTCAAAATACCAGCATCCTTGTACGCCTCCCACAACTCACCGTAGAGGTACTCCTCCTTCTTGTGTCTGGATCCCAAGTACAAGTAAACCTCTCCAATCTCCATACCTTGCTGTTGTTGCCAGATCTTCTCTTCAATGAACGCCTTGAATGGTGCCAATCCGGTACCCAATCCGGACATGACAATCGGTTGCGTGGATAATGGTGGCAACTTCATCACAGATGGCTTGACACTGACAACCAATTCGTCACCAATGTTCAAGTCAGTCAAGTATTTGGAACAGTGTCCGTATCTGACTCTACCTCTAGGGTCAACCCAATCCACAACAACAATGAGCAAGTGAATGGCATTTGGGTGGAGTTTCTGAGACAGGGCAATCGAGTACTCTCTTCTCTTCAAAGGCGCAATGATTTCAACCAATTCCTCAAATGGAGGTCTGGCAGAGCTGAACTCTTCCAAGAGGTCAAAGTAACTATCGCAGTCCTCATCTTGTCTCTTCTTCAATTCAGTGGCTCCTTCGGCACTGGTACCCAACTTCTTCAAGTGTTCTTCTTGGGCCAGGTCGGTCGCATACGCAGAAAGTGCTTCGTAGAATCTCTTTGGTGGCTTACCCAAGAAGTCAATGTTTTCGGAAAGAAGTTGTCTAGCAGTTCTTACCTCGAGCAAGGTATGGTCATCCTTATGAGTAGTCTCAACAAGAGATTCTCCATCAACACCGTAGAATTCTAAGAAGCTGTCAACTTGGGCCTGTGGGTTGCGACCATGGATTCCAAGAGATTCACCAATTTCGTATTTCAAATCAGTACCAGTGGTATCAAACTCAATATGGAAGATGTTTCTGTCGTACTCAGCAGGTGTCAATCTCTTGTTTTCTTGAACCTTAACAACAAAGTTCTTCACTGGCAAGTCTGGTCTCAAAGCTTGAGACACACCATACGCCTCTGGGAAGGCCAATTTAATGGCCACATCCTTGGAGGCGGTGTGAATAGTCTCTTCAACGATTTCTTTCGAAACGCGAGGGTTAGGGAAGAAGGCAGATTCCTTAAGGAAGAAGGCAAGCTCCTTTGGTTCAAATTCGTCTTCGGCTTCTTTAGCTTCTTCTTTAGCTTCAACCTCTTCCTTTTCTTCAACTACTTCCTTTTCGAGTGTGTCAATAAGACTTAAAGCATTCTTCTCGGTTGCACTACTAATGAAGGTATCCAAAACTGAACCCAACAATTCAAAGTCATTTCCGTTGGCTTGTAACAACTTGTTCACAAGAATTCCGTTGTTAGCCTCAGGCAAGGCCTTCTTCCAGAATGCCCACTGGATCAAGAAATCAGTTCCAAGGTCACCAACATCACCCTCTAAGTCAGCCAAAAGTGTCAAGTCAACCAACCACAATGAGTTGTGGTTTGCTTCCAAACCTCTCTTGAATTCAACTGGTAATCTGTCCGCAAAGTCAACGTCAGGTTTGATAGGCTTGTTGTTAAGGAGCAAAATGTCAGCGCCTGGCTTAGCAGTGGCCAAGACATCGTACTCTTCCAATAATGCAAAGTCATCCAATACAACAACATCAGCAGAGTCAACTGCACTAACAGAAGTTCCAACGGACAGGACTATTTGAGATTGGAATAATCCACCTCCAATAGCTGCATTATCAAACTTGCTACGCAGCGAGATCTGTTTAGTTGAGTCCAAAGATAATGCTAAAGCTAACTTATCACTGTTTTCGACCAACACACCATTGTCTTTACCCCAGAAGACGTACTTTCCGGCTGGAGCAGTAGTTGCGATAATCTCAGAGGATTGAACAGGCAAAGGAGATGTCAATGCGGCTTCAAATTCCAATTCTGGGATAAATTCTGCAACTACTTTAGCAATGGTAATTGGAGTCCAAGTAAAGTTCAATGGGTAAACGAATTCTTGAACACTCAACTGGTGGTAGATTCCGCTTAAAAACAAGGAAGCAGTGATATCACCCTTCAAGTTTCCTCCTTCGGCAGACAAGACAACAAGCTTCTTGGTCGACGATGGGATTGAGGCAACAAACTTGGAGGCGTTGAATGGTAACGGAACTCTAATTCTGATCAAGCCAGCTGATTGGCCGCTAAGATGACCAATAAAGTTCAGTAATTGGGTTGATTCATGCAGACCGTAAACAACGAACACTGTCTCAGCGTTGGCATCACCCGAGTACTCGAACTGAGCATACTTTCTACCAGTCAAGGCGTTCAAGTTCTCAAAGGCAAAGTCAACAGCCAGGTCTAAGTTTGAGAAATTTTCTGGACCCTTAGCTAACAACTTTGAGTACAACTGACCAACTTGTTCTAATGTCAACAATTCAGAGTACTTCTTGTAAGTCTTGGCGAATTCAGGTCCGTCAAACAAATGAACTGAAGGGTTACTAGTCAAAGCTGCCAAGTAATGGTTCAATAAAGTGAGATGCTGTAACTCCAAGCCATCGTCAGAGTTGACTGGAGTAACAACTGAGTAACCCAAAGTACGAGCAACATTCAACGGAGTTGAGTAGTTGGAAACCAAGCTTGAAGAGTCGCTGTCGAAATCAACAGCACTCACTTGGAGGGCCAAAGGCAAGCTCGCACTAGTGTGCTTAGACAATGCCAGTTGCATGTACTGCACGGCTTGACCACCGGACAAAATAGTCAAAGGCTGGCCACTAGTACCGTTCTTGCTGAAGTATCCCAAGATGGTGTTGGAGGCTCCAGATCTAACCTCCAATCTATGAAAGGCAGGAACAACTCCAAAAGCATTTGGACGTTTGTAGGCAGCAGTCCACAACGAGATGTGCGAGTCAAGCAAGTTCGAAGCACCCGGGGTCTCATAACTAAATACCTTGCTTGAAACAGCGTAGATGGTCTGACTGATGATGGTTTGAGCCGAGGTATAACTAGCTCTCAACAGAGCAGGATCAACCAATGTAGAAGCAAATGGGTTTGCTTTAAGGAGCGAAGCAGAGTTCAGCTGAACAGATACAACGCTGCCATTTTCACTGACATTACCAGTAACAACGTGCGGGGACATCTAACGTTTGGTTGGTTGATTTACAGAAGGAAGTCTGATCTGGAATCTTTATAAGAGAGTTAAAGCGATGAAGCGGAGCATTTGTGATGTCATGTGACTTGAGGTGATGAAAAGTGAAAAAGAAAATCTTAGGTAAGCAGAGTTTGCAGCTATTTGATTTGAGTGGGAGCAGTGACAGTTTAGAGAAGCAGTTAGGGCAAGCACAGAGATCCTATGGAGATGCTCTTGTTCGCAATCGAGTTCACTTAACTTTGCAGTTTATTAAAAAAAAATCGAAATATAGATTTTAGAGACAGTTATAATTCTTTAAATCGTATTTAGGCATATTGGAGTAAGAGGTTGTACGACCAAGCCGGCTTGGTTAAGGGGGTTCTCCTTCCAAGACGAAGATATGAGAGCCTGACCGTGATTCGAAATGATATTTCTGAATCATTTTTGCCTTCTCTCTCGGTCGAGTAAGAAGATGGTGACCCGAGCCGAATCAATATTTCCTGAGATGTCTCAAAGCTCCATACTCTGCAATCTTGGAGTGCTCTTCCTTGGTCAATTCGAAGCCAAAGATTTGTAAGTATTCCTTGAGTCTTTCCTCTTTACCAGAAGTGGTGACAGGCAAGATTCCATTCTCGTAAACCCATCTCAAAAGGATTTGACTGTCTGATTTGCCGTACTTTTCAGCCAATTTCAACACGTATGGATGCAATTGGTTGTCTTCACCGTCCTTTGGTGGAGTGGTGAGAGGACCCAATGGAGAGTACGCCTCGATCAAAATATTATTTGCTTTAGCGAACTCAACAATCCCAGGGTTCTGGTTCTGCAAGTTTGGGGAGTACTCGATCTGGTTGACAACAGGCTGATACTTTGGCTTGGAGTTAAGGATCTCCTTCAACGAGTCAACATCAAAGTTGGACACACCAATTGATTTAGTCAAGCCTTCATCCTTCAACTTCTCAAGCGAATTCCAAGCTTCCACAAGGGAGTAGCCGTGAGTTTCCTTCTTGATGAATGGAGTGTGCAACAAGTACAAGTCAACGTAATCGAGCTTGTATCTGGCGAGGGACTCCTTCAATGCTTCGTACGGGTTGGCGGCTGCTGATTTGGCGGTGCCTTCCTTGTTACCACTGAAGAACTTATCGGTGAGAAACAAGTCCTTTCTTGCCTTTCCACTTTCGGTTATGGCTGTTCCGAGTTCACGGTCCGTGTTGTACACCTCGGCTCCGTCTAAGTGGTTGAAACCCAAGTGGATGGCATTGACGGTGGACTTGATCAAGTCCTTGTCGATGCCCGGTTGCCCGTTCTTGTACCATTTGGTGCCAGCACCGAAGGCAATTGCTGGGATGGAGTGGCCATCGGCCAATTTGAAAGTGGGAATAGTCATCAGTGTTGTAGAGTTGTTATATGAATGGTTAATTGAAAAATATGAGGGAACAGAAGGTGTATTTATACTTCAGACGGTATGGCAAACGGAGTTATAGGGGCTCAGATTCCGTACTTAGTTTTGTTCATTATTAATTTTCTTTGTATGGTGTTTATTGTTTGGTACAGTGGCTTTCGTATTAACTGTGTATATAGCTGTGGTTCTGGTTTGATTTGGCATTACTGCAAGAAGTAGAAGGGGCTAATTGTATGGATGCTATAAGGGAGAATTGGTATAGAGAGTCGAAGTGACGAAGTGTGAGCCCAAGTTGAAAGTGGAGGGTTAGAAGTGGAGGAATTGGAGTAATCCAGAAGAATCAGTAAGCCACAAAGATTGGTAGCGACTTTCCGTCTCTATTTCGAGTGAAATGTAGCAGACAGTGTGTGAAAGATGAGATGACATCGCTGGTGACCTTAAGTCTTCTGGCAGGCAGTGAGTAGTCATATGAACGCCTTGAGCTGAAAGCAACAAGAATTGTCTTCATCATCCGGGCCGAATCAGTGTGCTTAGTCTTTGCGTATGGCTGCGAAAATTACTCTCGTTGAGATTCATACACCAAGTAGTCCTACAGCTTTAGTTGGCGTTCGTCACCTTGACACACTTGGTTACGGGATCCTGGTTACGCTGGGCTTATTGGAAGGTGTGCAGATGATTTGGGAGTTCGGAGCCACGATTGTAAGATCAGAAGGAGCCATCACCTTCTGCCTTCGTCACTTGCCAGAAGAAACGGACAGTGCTGATCTTCATTGAAGGAAAGCTGTAAAGGGAACTTTGAGATAAACCAGTCTAGTCGGAGAAGGTTAGGCAAGAGGTTTTGAAACGGAAGTTTCAGATGGAGAAGTTTCAGAAAGAGAAGTTCCAGAATAAGAAGTTCGAGAATCGGAAGATATTTCACTACTCCGCTACTATATTGAATTTTGAATAATCGCTAAGACCCTCCAAACTCTTCAAATCTCCGGGGAAGGTACTAACTCAAGGTCCAACTATCATGCAGAACTGTGTATCCATTCTGTATCTGATAGTATTTCACTTTGAATCGAGTCCAGCATCAGAGCCCTAGAAACCACTTGAATTGCACCATGACATTACCGTTCCTTTAGTAAGTAGCTCGGACAATAAAGCACTCAAAGCTTTGCATTCCACGTTCTTCTCGGAATTGCGTTGCCTAGGAAGCCCTTATAAATCAAGCTTATCTCACCTATGAGCTGCCCAACATTCGTCCCTTATCACTCCATAAGCAACGAAGCTCCTATTATTGCGGGGTCGATGCTCGTACCGCCGGCCTCTTGTCGAGTTCTCCATTAGCTTCATCCTGTACAGGCCGCAAGTGACTCCGCAAGGTCAATACAGCATCTCCAGATGGTTCTACACCTCCGTCAATGCTCTTGCTCAACTTTGTCCAAACAGCCCAAGCATCGACGGTTTTTCCGGAATCCTTCCAGCTGCTGGTAACCGGAGCTACAGCAGCAACCGTCATCAGCTGATATCGTGCCCATGGTCATAACACTTCGGCGTAGAAGACTGCTAGTAGCACTCCGGCGTACCATACCACCACTCCTTTCCGGCATAGGATCCCCCACAAAAGCATGTCAAGCTGCGATTGGGTCAACTTACACGAATCTCGGGGCAATCTCGATGCTCGGCGCCACAGTGCAAAGATCACGAACTGCTGATAAATCGTGAGCTTGAAAAGTATATAAGTCGTCGAGTGCCCTCTTGTCGCTGATCTATTGCGAAAACACGATTAATTTGCCAACTTTCCAGCGATCCGCTATGTTTCGCAAAATAGGTAGAGGTTTAGGCTTACGGGCTGCTAGAGCGTACTCCTCGAGGTCACAGGTCACCACCGTCAAGTTGGCTGGAATCGGTGCTGGTTCGGGTATCGCCATCTTTGCAGCTGGGTTGATCTTGGGTAAATTGGGTTCATCTGACCTGAGCACGCCAAAACGCTCAACCACTCCGCTAGACACCATTGGTTCCCCACAGTACGCGTCCGCTGCTGATTTCAAAAAGGGTGTTGCTGAGATTGTGGCCATTGTTGGAGCTGAGAACACCACTGCTGACGTAGACGTGCTACTTTCTCACTCCGATCTGTTCTACTCGACTCACCATCCGCCAGACCCTGAAAACAATAAGCCTCACGTTGTGGTTTATCCAGCCTCCACTGAAGATGTGTCGGCCATATTGAAAATTGCTCACAAGTACAAGATTCCTGTCGTCGCAAACTCGGGATTGACGAGTTTGGAGGGCCAGAACATGCACACTAGAGGCCCGGAGTCGATTTCCATCAGTTTCGACAATATGAACAAAATCTTGGACTTCCATCCCCATGACTTGGACGCGGTGGTTCAACCAGGTGTGGGATGGCAGGAATTGGACGATTTCTTGAAGGATGATCCAGAAGGAAAGCACTTGGTTTTCGGTCCAGACCCAGGCATTGGTGCCGCAATTGGTGGTATGGTTGGTACCTCCGCAAGTGGAACTAATGCTTACAAGTATGGTACGATGAAAGAAAATATCGTCAATTTGACTGTTGTATTGGCTGATGGAACAATTCTCAAGACTAAACAGAGACCTCGTAAATCGAGTGCTGGTTACGATTTGACTAGATTGTTCATTGGCTCAGAGGGAACTCTTGGAATTGTAACTGAAATTACCGTCAAGCTCAGTGTGAGAGCTAAACAGGAACTCGTGTGTATTGCAGCATTCCCTACAATCAAGGATGCTGCCCTGACTGCACAAGAGATTATCTCAAAGAGTGGTTTACAACTCAATGCAATTGAGATCTTGGACGACACTATGATGTCATTTGTGAACGAAACAAGCACCGATAGGAAATACTTAGAAAAGCCAACCTTGTTCTTCAAAATAGGTGGCCGTAACACTGCTGAGATCCAAAATCAAATCGATGCTGTACTGGAAATTTCTCAACGGAACAACTTCATCAGCTTCGAAAAGGCAAAGAACAACGAAGAATCGCAGGAATTATGGTCAGCCCGTAGACAAGGTCTTTGGTCCACAGTGGAATACGGCAGAAAGGTCCTTCCAAACAAGGAAGATGTACAAGTGTGGACGACTGACATGGCTGTGCCTGTTTCCAAATTGGCCCAAATGATCTCTGAAACGAATGATGACTTAAATTCAAATGGATTCCACAAAAGATTCTCTGTTATGGGACATGTGGGAGATGGTAACTGTCATTTCTTGCTTATCTATAACTCAGAGGACTACGGTAAGGCCATGACATTGGTTGATAGAATGGTGGGCCGTGCAATTGCCTTGGACGGAACATGTACAGGTGAGCATGGTGTGGGTGTTGGTAAACGTCAATACTTGCCTACCGAATTAGGTGAGAACAGTGTGGATCTCATGAGACACATAAAGATTGCCTTGGACCCTTACAGAATTCTCAATCCAGACAAGATTTTCAAAATCGACCCTGCGGATAACTTGACGGAGTTACTCAGTAGTGGGCATGTCCATGAGGTTAAGCCAGGAGGATGTTGTTAGGCGGGTGCTGCAGTAATGACCAGTGCAAGGAGAGTAAGGTTTCGATTTCGATACAGAAGTGAGTGGTTACTTCGAAGGAGGAGTCTGGCGCATTAATGTAATTAGTCATTGATCACAGTAAGAGTAGTTGATATAGAGCTCTTTCTGTAAGAAGTTATGTACGCCTTAGTATTTTCTGAATTAGTACTTTTATAAACCCCCAAGCCACCTGAAATTGAACATTAGGGCCAAAGGCCGGCATCGAGCGAACTGATCTTGGAAATTTCGTTACTCAACTTCTCGAAACGGAACTAAATCAACTGGGATCCCGATTACAGTGCCCAATGCGCATCTCATCGCAACGCTGAAGGTCCTATTGATCTATTCATCGTATTGTTCTATTCATAGTTCTAGGTCGTCCGGAACATGTCCTGGATAAATAGCAAGAGGTCAGAAAAGTCACAATTCCATAAGTCCAGGGTGCGATAAGCTCGAACTCAGAAACCGACTGTATTTGAACTTACCAACAGGAGAGTACTTCAGTGACAACCCATACTCGTAAGACTAAGCAGGGCCCCGAGCAAAAGCCTGCAGCTCTCTTTTCAAGGTGTGTAGCACGTAAACTTGCAGCTTCTTCACGTCCCTGAAAGTGTGGGGTTAAAAGTGAAGAATCAAAGCTCATTGACAGGGTTTAAATGCCACTATTCTACGCCCAGATCCTCTGTCCAACCTTTTTACGGACCTCGCTCATCGCGGTGTTCCCCACTCCAGCAGCACATGAACCTAAATGCCCAACTCAGACCCAGGTTGAGGTGAAAAGGCGTAAATATCACCTGCTTCCCAACAAAAATGAGTCGCAAAATTCAATTCACAAAGAACAATTGGTGCCATGCCGAAAGTGGAAATCGTTAAAGTCACAGCTTGCCCCGAGCAGAGGAATACGGATGCACGTTTGGCTTTGAAATTGTATATAAGTCTTTGCAGTTGTTGAGAATTTAGGAATTTGGAGCAAGCAGCAGAAAACGACCGTTAGGATCAACTCTCGTCGTATAGCAGCAGTAGTGGATCATAGATCATTGAGTTATCCGTGGGACAGCCATTCGAACCACAAGTCAAGAACACCCCAAAAAAATGATCGACGCTGCCAATTCCGATTTCGACATCAACATCCTCGAGCATGCACTCACGCAGCCAAGTATCGAGTTGCTCTTCCCGTTGCCAACAGATAAAGAAACGTATGTTCTGTTAGAGGGTAATGCACGGACTGTTGGAGAGTCCTTTTCCATCTTGAGTCTCTACTTCAAATGGTTCACCAAGATCGACTACGACAGCATTTACAAGGATAACGAGTACATATACTCGATAAACAAGCACGATGCCAAGTTCCACAAGAAGTTCAAGGACTACATGGACGACAAATTGACCCGGTCTGACGAACGTCTTAACGAGATAGTCTACGACTTGATCAACCAGGAGTTGAACATGAAATTGATCGAAGCCAAGGACTTCAACTCGAGATTTACCGAGGTCAAGCTGTTCATGATCAAATACTACCAGCAGGAAAATGTGAAGAACTTGCCAACATTCGAAAGCAGACAGTTTGTCCAAAACGCCTATGTGACAGTGATGACCTTGTTCAAAAAGATGTTTCCTCGAGGGATTTGGTGCAAGAATCTGGAATTCTCCGCCTTGTACAAAGAGTACTTGAGAGACCCCATGTCGATTATCTTCTTACCTAATCACCAAAGTCACATCGATTATATCATCATCCATTTGCTTGCTGTTCGGTTCCACTTCTCCACCCCGGCTGTTGTAGCTGGAGAGAACTTGAATGTGGCAGTATTTGGAGAGTTTTTGAAGAAATTGGGAGCAGTATTCATCAAGAGATCATTCAACAATGAATTGTACACCGAACGCAATTTGAACAATGTCATTGAGTTCTTGTTGTTGAACCATGTTCATTTTGAAGTTTTCATTGAAGGTACCAGGTCAAGAGACGGTAAATTACTCTTACCAAAATACGGAATCTTGAAAACATTGAGCAATATATTCTTGAAACAGCGTTTCAACGACAACAATGCCACTTTCGATATGGCTATTCAACCCATGAGCATCACATATGAACGTATTTACGAGACAGATGGGTATTTGAAAGAATTGATTGGGAGCGACAAGAAGCAAGAAAGTTTCTTGAACATCGTTAGCAACGGTGTAAAAAACATGCTTTCTGCAGACCCTGCCACTGTTTACGATAAGCACGGCTTTAATGATAATAGAGACGACAACAAGAAGTTGAGTGGGAAAATCTTTATCAGTCTCGGTCAACAGTTCAAGATCTCAGAGTTCATATTGGACCCAGAAGACAGTACCAAGTTAATCGAGCCAGAAGTTAACCTCAAAAAAATGGGTTTCAAAATCCTTCATGAGATTAACAGTAATCGCTATTTGCCTGAAGTGGCAATCGTAGGTACTGCCATACAATGCTACTATTACTACAACAACAATCCTCAAGAGATACATATTGAAGATTTGTTACCATTTATTCATTTAGTGGCGCTGGTTTTGGGCAGAGAAAGTCAGACTCACCCAACCAACCGTACGATCATTGAAACTGTTCAAAACAGCTCCAAGGAGGAGTTGGTTACCATGGTCAAAGAGCAAATTATTCAGTTTTTCAAATTGGTTCGTGTGAACCCTAAAACCAATGTTATCCGTGTTGAAAACCCTATCGAATTGTTGTACTATAAAAACTTGAGTCTTCATCTTATTATCCAAAGATGCATGGTTTGCTTTATTTTAGATAGTTTCGATGGATGTGACAAGTTGAACTATACAAAGGTGAACAAAATCCACTACATTTTGACTGGGTTCTTGAAGAATGAATTCTTATTTGACTATAATTACAATGAACGCGACGAGCTCAGCTTTGTTTTGAACGATTTGATCGAGCAACAAATAGTGGCAAGCAACGGAAACCACTACCTGGTGGTGGACCACAAGTATGTCAGAGTATTTTCGAATGTGGTGAAGCCATTCTTGCAGTCTTACATTAACGTGGTCATGAGTATTTTTGATTTGTTGGACAAGAAACGGTCCACTTTCAAATCTGAGTTGAAGGCATTAAAGGCAAAGGCCAGCGCAAAAGAGCACATATTGATTGATGAAGATGAGTTGAGGTACCCCACCACCAAGTCGTTGCTTAAGTATATCATTACTAGCAGGAAGAATACTGTAAAGTCAGTGGAATCGATCAACAAGCAGTACTTGTTAAGTGATTTGTACTACTTAAACAACTTGCAGCTCATTACTATTTTCAAGAACAAGTCCAAGACCAAGGCATTTGTGAAGGTCCTGTACGAGCGTGACCTTAACATCTTGTCCAAATTCTTACAGCAATTGCTCAGGCTGCCTGAGGAAAGGACACAGCACGGAGACACCAGTATTATGAAGAACGATATTTCGATCAACTACATCGTTGATGTTATTGACAAGAACTTTGATAGAGAGGAGTCGGCGAAGCTTTAGATAAGAAGGTGAAGTATTAGAAGGAAGCTTTAGATGGGAAGGTGAAGTCTTAGACGAGGGAATAGCTGACAACAACATGTGGTTGTTGAGAAGATGGAGTAAGGAATAATATGATAAAATGATGAAATGATATACAAATGTAGAGAAAGTGTAGACGAAATGCCTTGAAAAGCATCCCTGTTAACATGTAGGTAGCTTCTGTCTTGCGAAGTGAGCTTACCCCTGGCCATTATGAACCCTTCATGAACGGCTGCAAAAAGTGTCTGCGGAGGAAGACACCGCTCATAACCTGTAGATATATATAGAATACGACAATAGACTCTCCAGGCCTTCTATTTCCCTGCTAAGAGGTTTACAGTAGGTCACAGTATTCTGAGAGTGTCTTTGGACAGTGTGGCCTGTTTAATTAAGCGAAGTCTTTGTATTTAGTGGCATCTGAGTGGGCCTATTCTTGGTGTTGTTGTAGACCTGCATATAAAATAAAGCACCACTTGAACAATCTCCCCCAAGAAGCTCCAGTGTGTGCAAACAGAACATGGGACCATATTGTAGACAATGGCAGCTTCTATTCGCTGAGTGGAGCTAGAACCAGGCTGTGTATGTGTTTAGAAATAGGAGCAGAATAAATTTCGCAGCCATTATCAAGAGAGATCCACAAAGCAGTACACTAGGGAGAAGAAGTGAGACGAAACCTTAGGACTTGAGACGTCAAGATCTCACATAATGGAACACATGACCGGACAATGTGTGGAGCAATGTGAAAGCATTTGACTTCTAAAACGTGCTGGGCTCATTGTCGTGCAATTGGAGTGTTCGTCAACTTACCAAGGACAAAAGAGAAAGAAAGAGTCCTCATGGGTGTACAAGCACCACGAGGTCGCCAGCCACACAAATAGAGAGAGAATGAACGCAGTGTCGCTGCTTTGAAGCTCCAACGTATCAACCAAGGATGGAACCGACAAAGTACCACAATCAAGCCAACGGCCTTATCTGCGGTCTTGCAAACGGAGCCTGCCAAATGGCCGGAAATACGGGCCCTGCACGACCTCATCCCAGATTGAGCGGTGTCTCGCCCGTCTAAGATCCCCACTGAATGGGGTGCTTTGAGACAACCGCCAGATTCCCACCGTTACCATCGTAATTATATTTTTCCGAGCTGGACCTCGGATGAAGCGGCCAAGGACGAGCCTCGAACGGGCTCAGCAGCTCTCGAGGTCGCCGCCAGACCTGGTGACCAGCCTGCTTGGTGCACAGGTACGTTCACGTGGTTCTTCGGAGGCTGGGTGCGATAGGGGCAGCGCAGGCCCTGTCACGAGTCTGGCTACGTCAGTGGCAGGCCTCTGGCTCCGACGGGCTGCGCACACAGCAGGGAGCGTGCCCAGACCACGACATCTCGCAGCCAAGGCTCGTGAATGTCGCGCACATTGTTATTTTCTGCTTGTCGCGACTTCGCCATGCTGGGTTTGTGCCCATTATTGCTCTACCCCTATTCGCAGAGTTCGGCATACAATCGACACAGTAAAGCCGCTCGCACAGCTATCTTTGGACAACGGTAATTGCGTCGAACGAAGGAAGCGATGGTGGCGAACGTCTTGATGGTGCCCGAACTGTTGCCAGTAGCTACACCCAGCGGAGATTCGCTCACGAACGATTCTAAGTAGTCTTGGAGCAGATTGGCTAGCGAGTGTTTTGACAGTTGAACAAAAAATAGCGAGCAAAAAGAAAGGAGGCTTCGCACTGCCATAGGAAAACAAATAAATAGGTCGAAGGATTCGTTATTTTTGGTGGAGTAAAGACAATCGCTTTGATAGAGAGATATAAGACACGAAATAGACAGCAGAGCCAACCAAGCACCACACTCTGCTCACCAGAAAGCTGCAAAAGACACACGATACACCTCGAATAATACTGCTACGAAACAAGGACACTCCTCGACACACCCCCTGTAGAACACAGAGCGTACACATCACAACTACTGAAACAAGACTACGATAGCTGAGACCCCCAGAATGCGCAAAGAACTCAAGTACATGCTAGCAGCGCACGTTGTGGTGATACTCTACCTCACTTACTTGTCTGCAGACTTGATCTCGTTGTGGAACGACGACACCTACGCAGATGCGTTCCTGAAGCTGGAGCTCAACCCAGTGGGAGAACAGACCCCATTGATACCCAAGATTATCCACCAGACCTATAAGACTACAGAAGTGCCCGAAATCTGGAAGGCGGGCCAGCAGGCTTGTATCGACTTGCACCCAGACTACCAGTACATCTTGTGGACAGACGAAACGGCTAGGGAATTCATTGCCAAAGAGTTCTCATGGTTCTTGCCCACTTGGGACCTGTACCCATTCAACATCGAGAGAGCTGACGCTATTAGGTACTTTGTTCTTCTACACTATGGAGGTATTTACATCGACTTGGATGACGGCTGCCAAAGACGCTTGGATCCTTTGTTGAATGTACCTGCCTTTGTCCGTAAAACTCTCCCAACTGGTGTTTCCAACGATGTCATGGGCTCGGTTCCTAATCACCCATTCTTCTTGAAAGTGATCAACAGTCTCGATAGGTACAACCGTAACTGGTTTGTTCCTTATATCACGATTATGTTCTCGACTGGCCCAATGTTCATCTCTGTCGTGTGGAAGGTTTACAAGAGATGGGGAGTTCCTGAGTCCGGCAGAATAAGAATCTTGATGCCAGAAGACTACAAGTCGAACCCAGACTCCTTCTTTGCCATTGCCCAAGGCTCTTCGTGGCACACAGACGATGCCAAGTTCATCAAGTCTATGGGCAGACACATCTTCCTTTCCTTTGTTGGAATCACGCTGGTCTTCCTTGTTTTCTTCTTGCTCGAATACCTTGTCTACACCTTGTTATGTTCTAATGTGTTCAAGACGTCCTGCAAGAGATGCTCCGTGTTTGTTCAATCGAAATTTAGTGCGGTCGTGCTTTACTTTGTCCCAACATACACTGGCTCCTTGGTTTCCCATGAGTCTGCTGAATACAAGCCTCTCGAGCACAGAGTGAAGGCATCTCTGAAGGTCAAGGGCAGGTCTAGAAAGGACCTGAACTTGCCTGCTATCGAGAAGTTCATCGACGACGACACCATTGTCGATGAAGGATCGGGATCAAAGGAATCAGGGTACATCTACTCGAATCCTTACAACCTCAACAACTTGTCTGAAGCCAGCGGCAGCTCCGCGGATGAATTCGAGGATGACATTGTCTAAGCAACCTTGTCCCAACTCCAACAAATACTTTATTTCACATGAACGAGACTTAGACTAAAGCACTTTTAACTATCCAACCACACTACATTCGCTCAACACTACACACTCAATAACAATACTCCACACCATAGTATTGTACTAATGCATAAAGATTTTCATTTCACACTCTGTCATTTACCATAAATAAATTACCTTTAAATTACCGTAGTTGGAAACTCTTCTGTGCATTAATTAGTGGGATCGGGTCTAACCCTAAGATCACAGCCTTGCGATGATCCACCACTTGTAAAACTTCTTGCTTGCTAATAAGTTCAGCCACTTGTGCATGGCTGATTTTACTCCTCACCCCTTTATGCCTTTTCTTTTTCGACTGGTGGAGACATACTGTGGTACTGGATCATGCAACCAGCTCTGAGTTGCGGAGAGCAAGCTGGAGTGAAGAGAATTCCAGAATTACTACGTGCGCAGCACTAATTTGCTGGAAGCAGCAGTGTTCTTAAAGGTCAGCCAGCAGCACGTAGCATGTTCAGTCGAATGATCTCGGAGTTACACTTGGATACCTCTTTGAGTAGGATGGCATGAGTGATGACCAAAAGAATTGTGCCAAATATTATTTCTCTATATTATATACCGTACGTAGAACAATTAGTTCACTTGATGCTAGGTTAGCTCATTAGTCTGAATTAGTGTTATTAGTGCTTTATCCGTAGAACTTGGACCGTGGTACCATTTTGACCGTGAGTGTGCGTTTTCAGTTGCAGTTTGCAGCCACATCAGGCGACATGGCACAACTTGAAGTTGAATAGCATTTGTGGTATAGGATCTGCACTTGCAGACTAAGTCTACAACCAAAGTTTTTCAAATATGTAGACCTTTGCAGTCTTCTCTATATTTATGCTATTACCTCTTAGCTCCAACCTCCAACAATTTCATATTGTTCCGAATGTACCTCTCCTTCTCGTCTTTATCTAAAACATCCTTCATCAACTGCGTCAATTCGTCCACTATTTTCACGGAGCCAAAGGCAAGCTCTAACAACAATTTTGCGTCTAGGGGAACCCCACCGTTTTTACTCAACTGAATTAACTCTCTATTCTTGTTCAACGTAATCACTATCGAACCATCTCTGACCAACTCTTCTTGTAAGTTGGCATCGATCAACCACTTCAAATCTTCACCATCGCCATTTCCATCGCCTTTCACAATGGACTCCTTGTCAATCAAGTTGTAGAAAGAATACGTCAAACATATCGGCACGTGCAATATGCTCAATGAAACTGGCTGTCTATCATTCATATCATGCACCACTATTTTCTCCTCAATAATACTCACGTCTGGCTTCTTGTAATGCTGTAATGCCAATATCACGGCAAAGCACCCAATATCTATGAAATTTCCATCGAAGTTTAAAAAGTTAAGGTCAACTTGGATGTTCCACACCTTCTCTCCTGCTACTATGCACAAGTTTTCTAAATCAAGAGAAGATGATCTCTTTATGGCCTTCTCAATTACTCGACTCACAATCACTTCTTCATTGGAGTTCTTATAGTTGTCAAATTTCGTGAGTGCCATCGAGCTGATCTCACAATTTATGTTGAAAATCCCTTCGAACGGCCTTTCGTCGTAAGGCTTGTCCACGAATGAAGAAACTCTAACAGCCACTTTGGAACTGGCAGAGCCCCATTGGATCTCAACATATCCGTACTCATCTGGTGAAATGAAAATCTCGGGTTGTCTGATTTCGTCGAGTCTTCGAGAATCCAATCTGATTCCCTGTTTAATGGACTCAAGGAGGAAGAGCCTCTCATTGGTCGATACTTCTATTGAACGAGACATGTTTATCTAAGCTTCAGCTACTCCGGTAGTTTTAACAAATACGTGTACTGGCTGTATACTCGAGATCCTGAGCTCTTCTCGTTTTTTGAATAGTAACCAGAAATTGGCTCTCCCACGACCGCTCTCCAGTATTTTGAGGAAACTTGAAAAAGTAGCAAAAGTGGCAAACAATCTACATAGTAACAATGATTGGCAGAGCTATAACCAAGAGGCAAATTGTCCCTGTTAGGGCATTAACCAGAGCATTCGGTTCTTATGGTGGAGCCAATGGAGGCGCCGGATTGAATTTCTTCCAAAGAGACCCATTACCTGCAAACACGATTATCCGATTCGTTCCACAGCAGAACGCCTGGATTGTTGAAAGAATGGGTAAGTTCCACAGGATCTTGCAACCTGGATTGGCATTCCTTATTCCGGTTTTGGACAAGATCACATATGTTCAATCGTTAAAGGAAAATGCTATCGAAATTCCTTCTCAGAACGCTATCACCTCCGATAACGTCTCTTTGGAATTGGATGGTATTCTTTACATTAAGGTGATAGATCCGTACAAGGCCAGTTATGGTGTTGAGGACTTCAAATTTGCCATCAGTCAGTTGGCGCAAACTACAATGAGATCCGAAATCGGTTCTCTTACCTTGGACAATGTGTTGAAGGAAAGGCAAATGTTAAACACGAACATCAACTTGGTCATCAATGAGGCTGCTAAGGATAATTGGGGTGTTGAATGCTTGAGATATGAAATTAGAGACATTCACCCACCAACCAATGTTTTGGAAGCAATGCACAGACAAGTGAGTGCAGAGAGATCGAAGAGAGCAGAGATCTTGGAGTCAGAAGGTACCAGACAATCTAGAATTAACATTAGTGAAGGTGACAAGCAATCGATTATCTTGGCCTCTGAAGCCAACAAGTTGGAGCAAATTAACAGTGCCAAGGGTGAAGCCGAATCCATCATGTTGAAATCCCAGGCCACTGCTGAAGGTTTAAAGATGATTGCCAAAGCTATTGAAGAAACCCCCGGTGGAGACAGTGCTGTCAACTTGCAGGTTGCACAAGATTACATCAAGCAATTCGGTAAATTGGCAAAGGAATCAAACACTGTAGTCATTCCATCAAATTTGGGTGACATGGGAAATTTCATGGCAACTGGCTTGGGAATCTACAAGAGTTTGCAAGATAACTCGAAGGAAGCAAAGAGTAAATAACTTGTATATAATGAATGTTTACGTGCGTTTTACCCTTGATAGTTTCATTTCTTTAGTCGAATTATGCCCTTTTGAAAAAACCATCTAATGCTCCCTTTCCAACAGCCACTTTCTTCTTGACCACTACTTTGGCCTTGCTCACCGGCTTCTTCTTTTTGTCTTTTTCACCAAAACCTACAATAGCGTTCATATTGTTCTCCACAGTTTTCAAGTTCTTCTCGTCTTCCTTCAATGATTCCATATACAAAGTTAATTCTTTAAAGTCGTACTTGCCGAATGAAAGCAATTTCTCTTTGAAGTTGGCGGACAAGTAGGAATCACATATGAAATCCACAGAGTGTTTAAGAACTTTTAGTTTGAGGATATCATGTGGGACTGTCTGATCTAATTGTCTGGCAGAATTCAATAACTTGTTTTTTAGCGTATTGTATATGGAAAGTGCGTCACCTTTGGAAGTCAAGTGCTCGTTCAACTTGACACATCGGTTATTGACTAGTTCTAAGGACTTATTGAGTGAGAACTTGTAAAACACTTCTCCATCTGTGTCCAAAGTCTCACATATTTGCGACAAAGTACTCCTCACCAAATCAGTAGATAAATTGGAAATCCAGTCTCCCGTCAAATCTGTGAATTGCTCCGTGGTATCTTCCAAGGTTATAAATCTTCTTGTAAACTTGTCTTCGTTGGAATGCATTATTGAGATGAACAAGTAAAGAGGTTTGAAGGGGTTTGAGATAGTCATTCTGCTGGACTTAAGCACAGCCCCATCTTCATTAGTCCCTGACTCTTGTTCAATTATTATGGACTTAACAAAGTCTCCGCCCTTTAGCGTTGGTCTATTATCGTCAGTCTCGAATCCTCTGATCTCATTCAATTCAAACACAGTGCTACCATCAACGGATACCAAAAAAGACTTGAATGAAGCTAGATCTCGCAGTATGGGGAATTTTATCAACTTGAATTCATTGTATGTCTTCGGGAGTAGCAATACTTTGGTATCATTATCAATGTACATGTTGGTGAGGGCCCTTGATAGGTTTATTAAATAAATAGTGAAGTGAAAAATAAATAAAGTTCTCCAAAAGGGAACGCGTCTTAGTTTTAATATTTGGTTTCCAGTTCGAGTCAGAGCACAAGATCAATCAATGTGAAAGATACTTGACAGGGATGACCCAAAATTAACGTAAAACTGTCTTTACAACCCAACGAGAGACCGTATGAGATGCCTCACTGGCCCAATACTGGCCATTATAATCATTACTGTTCCAAAAGTTGAGAAACTAAGCGAACTCATGGAGGCAGCCCTAGGGTTGGTGTTGAGTAAGTGTGCTGTAGCGATGGCACCGCAGTTGATTCCCAAACTCACACCTCTCGTAACGTAGTCGTTTGCTGGTACTCTCAAGAGCTTGAAGATAGGGTCTTCAATAAGAACACCTATTATTCCACTCAAGATGGTACTGACAGCTGCAAGGGATAACGAGCCCTCTAAAGCGTTCACTAACGGGACACCGAGTGCTAACGTTACCGATCTGCCAATAAACCCAATGGATCTCCCTGATTCAATTCCAACAGCATGAGATACAATTGGATAAATGAAAAAGGTCAAACCGATCGAAACAATTATTGGCGGCATCAAGATCCAGAAATTTCTAATAAAGTCTCGACGATGTGTGAACATTGGCAATGATAATGCCACGATGGAAATGTCCATTAAAGACGACAAAAAATCTCCGCATCCGGGCCACTTGGGAGTTGCAGTATAGTTGTCTGGTTGCAAGGCAAATAACTTCCCATTGTTGAGCATTATTCCACTATTAAACAAATACAAGTATGTTCGACCAGTTTTGTAAAACATTAAGTCTTCGAGAAAACCCTTTGGCTGACCCCCATGGAAGATAAGAGACCCAATGAAGCAAACAAATAGAATGATCGCCGTGGAAATCAAAATTGGATGGGCAAACTTTTTGGTCAGGGGCCATTTCTGAGGTACCAATAAAGCAAATCGATATGACAAGATCGTCAAGCCCAAGTGGTAGGGCAAAAATGTGTGAATAGACCTCACATAGTAGAATGGAATTGAAACGAGAAACAACGTTGCGTACAAGATCCAATCTATGTACTGGGTAATGAATAAAATTATTGTCTGTTGATTCTCGGACAATCCTGGGTCATTTGCAGGGAGATCATTCACTGACTCTTCTCTGGATATAGTCAGACTTGTATCGACTCCATCCACTATTTGTGGATGAGTGTTGTACTTTGTAATTGCAGCATCTTTCCAATAAGTTGGAGCAGGATGCGAAATGCTCGGGGATGTAAATGCTGGGGATGAGGGGCCCGAATGACGAGGAGACAATATGGGTTCTGACTTAAAAGACGACAATTCAATTGTAGTGATATCATTGATTTCGGTGAATCCCCTGGGAGGAGTAACACCCCCATCTTCTTCCAGTTCCAGCTCCTCAACCTTATGATCCAAGTCATCCTTGTATACTCCAAAATAGTTGAGTACCCATTTGAATCCAATGATCATGTAGACATCCACACAGAAGAGAGCAATGAGCCCTATGATGAATACAGCAGCAATCTTCAAACACTCCACAATCGTTATCGGTTCTGATAACGGCAAAACAATGAAAGATGGAATGAAAAAGACATTGATCCACACAAGTGTGAAGTTCATTGAAGGCTTGATAAGTCTTAAGTAGCTTGTTAAGACCCAGTCGGCCCCAGACTTCCATGCATCGATATTCTTGCCAGTTTGTTTCAATGTGGAGAAGTAAGAAAGCAAGCACAAGAAAATCAAGTTGATCAACATGCCCAAGACCGAGGCTGGGAACTTGATTTTAATGACATTGGTGAGTAACTTGTTCAATCCGTACAAGATGGTGAATAACACCACTATTCCTGTGGGGACAACAAGATATGATCGTATCAAGTGGTGCCGCGAGTGCCATACTCCATGACTTATTCCTATATAAACATCTGGTGCAGTCAAGCTCTTTATGAATTGAATCAGCATTTGGGCTGGTCTTACTCTTCATTTCAGAAAACTGGAGAATTGTTGGTTTAAATACGATCTGATAAGAATGTGTCACTATGGTGGGGGTGCGAAGGAGTTAGAAGTAGCCTTTGACCCGGACTGGCGGAGTCAGAAATGAGATCGGCCTGGAAAAGTCCTGGTGGGGCTTACGAAGCCATGCTTGGTGCAAATGGCTTAGTGGGAGTTCCCCCAACATCGGCAATGGGGTTAAGGAGGTCTCTTATGGAGAACAAGCGTCTCAAAACGATACTAGACGAGGTTTTCGATGTGGTAATCATCGTGCGAAGGTGGTACAATACGTCTAGAAGATGCGCTCCATTTGTATGCCAAAACAGGTCCGAACTAGCTTCACCGTGGATATTTGAGATTGTGCCGTTTTAATGCGTGGACGTTGGCGTGGTGGGGTGAAGAATTACAAGAGATAGCGAGTTTAGGTGCTAGAGTTGTGAGCAGATTGAAGTGTCTCAATGTGTGCTTACTTTGCTTTCGAGTCTTGGTGCTCCTCGGAAGACCAGTTGCCAGGTCCGCTTGTGCTTCTCTTTTGGCTCGAGTTTTCATGAGGTCAATTGAGTTGCAAGTCATATTTAGAAGATATTGCAAAATCCGTAGGGTGATCAGCTTCAAATGGTGTAAGTTAGTGTCACTCGGATTGCTTCGTCTTTGATGAAGAATACCTACAGAATTGCTCTTTGAAGTGCCCACTACCGTTTGTAACCAGTAAAGATTTCAAAGAAAAGGAAGCATATAAATGTTGCTGGCACAGCTCAATCCATGGTTCCTAATCAAATTGAATATTCTCAATGTTAAACGTTGAACCGTACACTCGCATTGTTTGATAAGTATCAATTTGGTTCTCACCACAATAGTATTCTACAGTCTCTTTCGTCGTGTCTACAAATGTGCATACTCATTCGGATGAAAGCTCATCACAAATAAACAGCACCTGGTCAAATACTTTATGATTTGTATTCTTCTGAATATCAGAGTTGTCAAAGCTTGAATGCCAATTTGGAATCAATCTTTTAATGCCAGTAGTTCAACCACTCTGACTTAAAATGAAAGTGGTCGTACATGTTGTGAAATGGCACAGGTTGCGCAGGACATGAATCGGGACATGCTTGCGCAAGACTTCAACTTTTATAATGGCAATATCTACTTGCTGTTAAAGCATCACGATTGTGCTTCAATGATCTCCTTGTGCTCTTCCTTGGCATATCTCAATCCACAGTACCCACAGGTGGCTGCCTTTGGCTGGTCCAAGTTAATGAAGACCTTAGGATGTCCTTGTAATGTGTTTCCTCTGTTACCATCACACACGGCAATGTTTCCTTCACTGTGAGTCAAGTATCTGATTGGTTCTTTCGCAATCAAGTCAATGGCTGCATATGGTCTAGGCTGCAGTTCCAAATCTCTTTGGACAAATCTATGTGCGTTCTTGGAGATGATCTCCGTTCTGGACTCTTGAGTGGCCGACCATGTGGTGTTTCTATTAGGTGCTTGATCAGCGAACTTGTTTTCTTCCAACTCCTCCTTCGACAATCCAGTAGACGTTTTTTTGGCTATGGATGTTTGGAAACGAACACTTTGGATTCTGCTGCTTCTGAGAGCCTGCTTGTAACTTATTCTAGACAACATTCTGGCTATCTCCACTGGTGTTACGTAGTTCTACTGTTGGCTTCTATTTAAGTTTTGAAGAAGCGAAAAATTAGGTGAGACAATTCAGTGTGATTCTCATTGGTTGGGCTATGTGCAGGATGTTCCTCTTCTTTGTATTTTTGTTAGCAAGATTATAGATAGCAGTATACGCACGGTGCCATCAGCTCTGCCAGAGAATGCTCTGTAAGCTGAACGGGCATCGCTACGCTAACGTATAGCAAAATCTACCATTTGTCTTGTGTAGAGATCCTACATTTATAGCGGCAGTCTAGAGAGTCTAGCGCATCTGTTCCGTACAGTTCTCATAATAAACTATTAATAAAAAGAACAACAATAACTAAAATCGATAAAAATGAATTGAAAAAGGCATAAGATCAAAAGAGTGCAATTACAACACAACACACTTCTTCTTCTTTTCCTTCTTTTCCTTTGTCTTCAACGAAGCTCTTGTAGCAGACTCAAACACTTCTCTTACACCTTGGCCAGTTCTAGCAGAACATTCCAAGTAATCAGCAGCACCAATCTTCTGGGCAACACCTTGACCTTCAGCAGTGGCAACTGGTTGCTGTTGTTGTTGTCTTAATAATTCAATAATGGTTGGGTCGTTTCTCAAGTCAGCCTTGCAACCAACAAGGATGATAGGAACACCTTGACAGAAGTGCAAGACTTCGGAAATCCACTTCTCCAAAACGTTATCGAGCGAATCTGGAGAGTCGACAGAGAAACAAATCAAAATCACATTGGAATCTGGGTATGACAAAGGTCTCAATCTATCGTAATCTTCTTGACCAGCGGTATCCCATAAGGCCAACTCCACTTTTCTGCCATCAACTTCGACTTCAGCAACGTAGTTTTCAAACACAGTTGGAACATACACTTCCGGGAAAGTACCCTTCGAGAACACAATCAACAAACAAGTCTTTCCACAAGCACCATCACCAACGATGACTAACTTTCTGCGGATTTCAGCTGGAGGAGGAACCATTATGTGAGTAGTAATGCTAGAGTAAGTTAGTAACACGAATTCAAAATTAGGCAAAAAAAAACAAGGGACGGGGAATGTTATGGAAAATCAGGTAGCGTGAAATTGGCTTAAATTATGGTAGTGTGATGTTGTGGAAGAAAATTTGAGACAGGCTGAGCGAGATCATTTAATGATGTCAGGAGTGCTGAGATCGGCAGGATCAGTAGATCAAATAGGATTCTCCAAGCAGCATCTTGAGTTCGCAGCGAGGAGGAATACCACGTCGTATACGAAGCCGAAATGCGCAGTTTCAAATAATATCAGATCTACGTCCACTGGTGCAGCAAGCACCCTTCACCGCCATTTCGCATCGCCCAAAGCTTTGCGTGCCACGACCCCAGCACTCTCAACCGTCCCAACCACCTCTTCTCATGACTCCATGGCGAAGTATTGTCGCGAACTGCACAGTGGCATTCTCATATCGGAAGAAACAAAAACATTGAACGAGTCGTGTACGAGACGATTTTGAAGGGGCTCTTGAAACTAGTCCTAGCGAGAGGAACGAGGAATAGGCACAATGCCCTCACACTGGCATTCTGTAGACGAGAGTGGACGTGATACTCCGTAGGTCGAACGAAATTGAGGATCTGCCCCTTAATTTCTCACGTGCACAAACTATGGTGTATCAAGTGAACAATAAGCAGGAGTGCCAAGCAGCCGTACGAGCAATCGAAGTGGTGGCGCTGAGAACGTCGGCCTGGTAGTGGCTGTCGAGCTGGTGGAGCTGGCGCCAGTGTAGCCGTAGTAAAGGTGGTGCAGTTGTATCAAATCAGGCTGAACGAATCGACTAATGTCAACAGACCTCAATCGATCCTTGATCATAATCTGATACATTCCACAGAGTTTGGTGTCGATCCAGCCGTCGAACAGCGTAGCGAAATGCCCAGAGACCTCTGTAGTATCACAGGCATCCGAGCACTAGCCCGTAAGATCCCCATGTCACGACTCTTGAGTGTTGTACAATCAGCTTCAAACTCACCCCAGCTCCTATTACTCCAGTAACCAAACTGAAACGGCCACTGAACCTGCTATATCCCCTTCAGAACCGCCCAAATTTCCGCACATCAACAAGTCTACTTCTTGCTGTGTCGCTCCAATTCACAACAAACATATCTATCTCCTTAGTGTCATTGTACATACCTTTTAGTCTAGAGTGGTTCTACGACTATACAGAAAAAAACAGTACTAGATTTATATTTATACCAAACATTTAAAATTGGGCAGGGATTTTCGTGCAGTCACAATACCGTTTAAGCATAAAGTTTTGTGTAGTGGCTGTTGCTGGAGCTCGATCTACGCTTGGTAAGTAGAGTGATGTAATCTAAGAGAAGAGCTACATGGCTTGGCGGGGTACGTCCGAAGGGTGTTTAAGGAACTTGTTGAGCAGCTGACGGAACTTTGGCGAAGCTGGAGTAGCTTGGATCTGAGATAGGGGAACTAGCAGGGCTTCGGAATGCTCCAAACTTTCACATCTGAAAGGCTTATGATAAGCTGGCAAAAATCGCCAAATACCTCGGATTGATGATTTTACCTAAACGATAGGCCAGTTTTGGCAAGTGATGGGTTCACGTCAACTGTGGTATTCTTGTGAGCAGGATACCTACGGCGAATTCGGAGTTGCCATCTGATTTGTACTAGTTTTGATGATTTTGTCATGTTTTGGAGATTTTCTGATGATATTTAACATACAAAACGAGATGTTCACACCGAACAGATCTAGAACATGAAGCTTAAAACTACAGGTGTAGATTTTGTCGTTCTTTACGTAGAAGTTCAAAGGTGGGTACACACTAGAGGCGATTGCTTGCAAAATTCGACTAAGTGGGGGTTAAAGCTGTAAGGAAACAACCCAGTTTCAAGAACCAGGCCGTGTCTCAGAAAAAGGATGCGACAAGGCAGCCTTTATTTATGTTCCTCTTACCAAGGTTTTGGCCAGCTCCTCAAATTCTAACTTTGAGCTTCCTTTCGTTGGGTATTTGTGTAAAGAGAAGCTCTAGCTGATAGGCCTATCTTTGGTATCCACAGTTTACACACGTCTACCTCTCGAAAAGCAAGAATTTGGACTCAGTTTACAGACTCAATCTTCGCAGTCCTGTTGCACATCTGCAATTCTCCAAGACTCTGCAATACACAACATGATGCAAGGTTCCACAGTCTTGTGACATCTGTGTTGCTTCGAATATTTCCATATTAGGCTTGAGGTACATACGGATTGCGGATCTTTGCGTTAGCCGGGGCATTTCTAATCAACACTATGCTGACAGACGGACCATGAGCCCATAGTGTCTAGAATAGGGCCTTTTGGAGTCAATCTCCACCCATATTAGATTAATATTCAGGCAGAAGAACCATGTACGACATCATCATGATGAGACTAAGTATTTGCATCACTGTGCGGGGTGACCGGCGTATTGTATTAGAGTTGGCGAAACAATTTGCAGCCAACTCAGAAATCAACCTACTTCCATACGCTGCAGAGTTGGCTAATTTTTCAAAGAGATGAAGTACACCAGATAGTCAGATTTGGCACCTCGGTCCAAGTGAGAATTCATACGTTGGAGTAGTTGCCTGGAGTATTCCTGGTGGTCTCAAGGTTCCGAATGCCAACACTCCTTTTGGATATTCCCGTATATGAGTTTTGCGGCCCCAAAAAGAGTTCACCAAGAACACTACAAGGCGAATATAGTGGGCTGAATCTCGCTTAGGAATATATAGTTATACTAGCTGGAGGAATCTAGCATACGGTTCACGTTCATCGTTTAGATACGGAATGTCAATGACTTGTTACCTTTCTCTTTATTGTTGTGGCCAAACAAGTTTGCATTCAACTATACGACGAACACACTGAGCTTTGGGTCGGACAGTGAGAGCTTCACTACTCTTCTTACCGTCAAGAACAATACCTCAGAACCATTTTTTGCACTTCGTACGGCCACTAAAATACAGAAGTGAGCTTCATTTGCCGTACTTCACGCGTATACTCAGTATATACTGTCCACCAACTTCTTCCACCAACTTCTTCCACCAACTTCTCAGCACAGTAACATAAGCGTTGCAGCTTTCAGCCCAACACGCTAGAGGTCTGGACAAGACATAGGCAAAGTGGCAGGCAGATTCGATAAGTCATCGGCCACTTGCAATATAGAATGCTTCCGACAGACACTCAAACTATGTCATCGAATAAAAGTCGTTAGAGAAGACCGCAGACCATAAGATTTCAAAAAGAAGTAGAAATCTGGTTCTGTTCGCTGGAGACGAAATCCAAGGCCAATTCAACACTCTTATGTCACGCAGGAAGTAAATACGATTGCACAACATTTACTATTTGTAGAAGAATATCGCTATAACCAAAGCATCGCAAGAAGGGCTGCCAAGGCCAAATCCATGGAATCTGTAATGATATTTCTGAAAGCTTTTCAACGATTTCACGATTCAAAAGTACAATTTTGCCAAAGTGACACTTTGATTCATCTAGTACTGAGGCACGTGCTTTGAACTTCTTGAAAATTTATCTCAATAACCAGAGTGATTCGTATGGTTCCACCGAGGACTTAAGCATTAAATGGCCTAGACATCATGGTGCCAGTTTTCGAAAAAAAGTATACTCAAAAATCTCAATTTTGGCGAATTGTCACATCTGCCTATCAAACTAGCAATAAGCGTCAAGTTTGCTGACAATTTTCTCAACAGCTAGAAGATGCCAAAGAATCCCGCCTCAAATGATGCATCCTGAAGCCTAAATAAAGAAGATTAAACCTTGACATGCTTGAAACTCAAACTTTTAAGATTTCCTTAATTTGGCAAGTTCACATTCTTCACTAATATAGGCAGCTCTTCCCTGATGGCTATTTCAACAACCTTAGCTCAAAAAGCTCTGAAATTTGGTATAAGGATACAATAGTAGCAGTACAAGTACTAGCTACAGTTTGAAGTCGAATGAGCAACTTTTTGGTGCCTTGCAATTGCACATATCTCGAAACTATCAGGAACATTGTTTTGACGATTCTGATTCTGGAGAGCTTGCGCTGCAGAGGACCCCTTGCCCCTTGTGTGTTGCCACACAAAGCGTTAAATTCCAGCAATTTAGAGCAGTATAGCCCAGTATAATTATGAGCATGCTATTGAACTTGCGCAAAGATTCTTCTTCTCCAAAGAGGACCTGAGACTTCAGTCTTTTCACAGGTCGCAGAACCATGGTCGGAGTATATGGGGCCGCGAGAAAAGGCGTCCTTCTGTTCGCCATATTGGCCTGAATTCGCAAGTACTTTCAGACTATTCTTTCCACTAACTTATTAGTATTGAAGCTGATGTGCTTGATTTTTCAACACAACATGGCCAGATGTCAACGCAAGTAGGGGCCACATTTTCAGGCGAATTAGATCACTACTCACTTCCTTGTATTCGAGTATGATCAGACTTGGCCTTGAAAATATACTGGCTCCTGATATTTCAAGGAAAGCCCTTCAAGTCACGAAACTTCAAACGAACATAGTACCTCAGTATGACAGGGGGGAAAACGGGTTTTCAGACTGATCAAAGAATCTCATAGCAAGTTAAGATATGAGTATAATTGTAAACTTCTCCGTGATCGCGTTTATATCGACAGCGAGGTGATTTCAGAAAGGGCCACCGACGCCCAATGCCCGAAATCTGAGGAGGATTCTTTTGACTGCTTTCCATAGGTTTCATCTTTGAAATGTTCATTTTCACCAAAATGACACTTCTGCCTATAGATTATGCGTTGGGCACGTGTTCTCTGTCTCTTGTTGGCATATTTCAACAACCAAAGTATTTCAGCTAGGGCTACCGAGTGGTTAAGCATCAAATGGGCTGGAGAGCATTTGGTCCAAATTTTAAGGATTTCATATTTTAGAAGGTGAATTTTGCCGAATTGACGCTTCTCTCTGTCACTTAGGTTCAGAGGCACGTGCGTTTGGTGGTAGAAACTCAATCCCTATTCACAACAAGTGAATACGAGTAACATATCCTTAATGCTTCAACTGCAGAGTATGGGATTGCTGCGAGCTTTCAGATTTGATAACCTGAGAATGAATTTAGGATTGAGGGCTACACGTGGTCACGTGATAAAGTGTTCTTAAGTCAATGGCTCCATGAAGATGCAACCATTCCCGTCATTAGAAGTATATTGATGTCGAAAGCTTGATGGTGTACGATAATTGAGGAACACCGAGAAATTTGACTATTTTGGCTACTTTGGTTGCAAAGAAACACATGAAACAGAACCAGCCAGTACGAAGAAGAGACAAAGAAGAGGATCAGAACTAGGTACACTCTTTAAGACCACACAGGAAGGACATCCTGACATTGGTGGCTAGTAGTTTCACCACTCAAGAAAACTTTGATCTAGTAGATTACTGCACATCACTAGCGCAAGTTCCATAACAGATAACCCCCATCCTACGGTTGTTATCAACAGGCATGGTTCATATTTGGACAATGCCGTTCAGCATGGTAAGTCGATCCATTAAAAGTTTGTTAGTTTATTTTTACAACCTATTTGTAAGTCTACTTTCAAATTAAGCATCATCTTGTACTTGCTCCTTTTCCGTTGCATCTTCCTTATCATTGTCTGCTGCAACCTTCTCATTTTGATCATCGTCGTCTTCATCTTCCTCGTCCTTGTCGCTCTCCTCCTTGGACTTCACCTTCCTAGGTGGTAATACTTCATTGAATGCCTTCTCCCAATCATTTCCCAACTCAAACCACTTGCAGCACAACTCATAAACATGAGAAGTTGCCAAGACTTGCCTACCATTGATCTCGATGTACTTATCAATGGGCAACTTTCCAACCCTAACTCCCAATTCTTTTGCCTTGTTCACACAAAGGTTCTTGTATCTGTTCTTATCCACAATTCCTCCTATAATGTACGTGTGGTCTGGCTCTAACTCATGAATGATCTCATCAGTATCTGCTGTCAAATATACATATTTTTGCAACTCTTCTGGATCTGATGGCAAGATTTCCTTCAAAGTGTCATTGGAGCCAAACTCCATTCCCTGCCAGTGAACGTAATGTTCAATCGATTTGTCGAACCTTGCCTTCAACGTCTTGTTGAAGGAGGAGATTTTCAAAGGAAGATCATATTCACAGTGTCTCTTAGCGGAGTACGATCTTGTGACTTGGTTGGAAAGTGATACTATTTCTTTAGGATTCATCATATCGTCAAACTCACAGTCCATAATAACCTTGATATTGGATGCTTTTTGCAGAGTTGGAAGTGAGCGTGACTTCTTGAGTTGGTGGTAATGCTGTTCTGCCTGTTTGTCACCAGAAGCTGCTGCTTCTATCAAAGCATCTCTTTGCTCTCTCTTCTTCAAAAGAGCAACTCTCTTCTTGTCTTTTTTGATTTGACGGTAATCGGCTTTGGTTTCTTCCCATCTCTTGTCTCTTTGTATCTTCTTCCATGCATTTTTCAGCATACCTTCTGGTAGCGATGCCGTTAGCAACTTTTTACGTTTACGAGCCTCTTCAATTTCTTCGGCACTTGGTGGGGCAATCCTTTTCTTTCCCTGAATTGGTGCTGTTTCAGCGACCGCAATAGCCTCATCAGAAGCACTCGTTTTCTTGGTTGGACTACTCATTGGATATGCTGTGAAAGGTTTGATTCTAGTTTTTCAATATTTTCATACTATGACACAATTGCTACTTGCACGACCGGCTGCAAAATGTATACCGATGGAACAAGACACTTTCACTGGAGGCAGCAAGTGGTCGTTGCTGCCTTATTCTTTTATATGAGATAGTGGTGACAGTTTCACGGACTCCCCGAGCTTGGTATATTTTGTACATATATTTTTGATTTCATGACGTTCTCATGTCACTTAATTGTCGGATTAGGTTGGTTTATTTCTCAAGGACTCTAATACTTTGACGATTCTAAGATTTGCTACAATCTAAAGCTATTTCTATAACGATTTCTCAACTTTTGCTACTCCGTATTATTTTTTATATACCTTTTCTATGATTGCATATTAATTTTATGGCTTCTCGATCATGACCCATCTGTCATCCCTATGACCAAGCTTGTTCACAACCAATCTTCCATTGCACCAAACCTTCACACAATTCCTATCGTCTCCCGAAAACACCCACTTGCCCAATAAGTCAAGCATTAAGTCCTCATTAGTTTTGGTCTGGGCAGGTGTACTCTTCAAGTCAGGTAACTGCCATGCGAATAAATCGACATTGGATCCAGTTTGACTGGACAAATCAATCATTTGGGCATCAAACCTCTTGCCTATGGCAAACGATCCTATCATATCTGGCATTCCAACAGCACGGGCGCCTCCTTGAGTAGCCATGTACATTGCATCCATCATTGAAAGCTTGGAACACCCTACATTTGGCTTCATCGATGCATGATGACTGACTAAGATCGAATGCTTCAAGACTGATAAAATAGACAGCTCGAAACCACCACTAACATCTGTACCAAGGGAAACATTAATTCCATCCTTGTACAAATACCTCTTTATTGGGGCCTCACCGCTTGTGATAAAGGTATTGGATGTTGGACAGTGACTGATGGAGCAATTTCTCTCTTTAACCAATTTGCACTCGGACTCCGAAAGATGTACAGCATGTGCCAAAATTGTATCTTTTGTGAGTAGATTGTGCTTATCATACACTTCTGCGTAACTCTCACATTCAGGGAATAATTCCTTGACCCATTCGATTTCTTTAAGGTTTTCACTAATGTGAGTCTGGATTGGCAAGTCATGCTTGATGCTCAATGCGCCCAAAGACAACATCAACTCCCTTGAGCAAACAGGTGCAAACCTAGGAGTGATGATAGGCTTGACCAACTTTTCGCCATCTGGGTTTATGTGATCGATATGTTCAACCAACTTGGACATCGATTCCATACAGGTATCGTAGTCCTCTTCGTAGTTTTCATTGTGGTCCATACACACCTTTCCCACAAACCCACGTTGACCATGCTTAAGTAGTAATTCTCCAAACAAATTTGTTGTTTCTCCGTCTGTGGTTGTGAAGTATGAAGCACAAGTAGTTCCGCTATTCAACGTCTTTTTAATCACTTTTGAGTAGATGTCTTCAGCAAACACCATTTTGTTTTGTTTTGTAAACTCGCTTTCCAAGGGGAAAGTGTATTTAGATAACCAGTCCAATAATGGTACATCCAAACCAATTCCGATGTTTGGGAACTGTGAGGCGTGTATGTGAGTATCAATGAAGCCAGGGAAGAAGAATTTGGTAGGGTCTTCTGAGTGGTCGATGAATTCGATGTTTCCGTGTCTTCTGTACTGCTCATATTTGACATCTACGAATGAATCGGGGGATGTGTAGATGTCATTGGGTGTGTCTGCCATATCGTGGTCTTTATTGCTACCCTCGTAGGACCTGTAGTGTGTTCTTATAAAGAATTGGATGGGTGTCATATTGTCATGTTCCAGTGGAACATAGTTCTTGAATACGAAATCAATGTCTCCGTCGCTGTTAACACCAACCAAAGTGTGGAAGTCAATGTTCAATTGGCCCAAGGTTGGCGTATCTATGAAAGTACCATAGAAAAGCGTATAAGGAATATAAGTTGCAGCTTTCGCTGTCACGCTTGTAAGAGAAGGCATTTTGGTGTGTGGTGTGTTTCTGTTCGTATTCAGACCTCTATCTGTATCTGGATGTGTTTTCTGATCGTAAACTGAACGAAGACCAGCCCCAGTATATATAGTAAAGATAAGAGATCGCAGCACGAGCTAATCGCAACCGATAAATACGGAGACCCGATCCTGCAGGTGGGCCTGATCTGTTGGGTCCGGTGGGGTCCCGCGTTTCGATAGCAAGCCTGTAGTGGTAGCTCTTCTGGTGACGACAACACTATTAGAAGAGCAACTGCGACAAGGGAAGCACAGCGCTAGTATTGCGACACCAGGGACCGGCATCCGGAGTTCCTTTAGCAAGTTGACGAAAGTGGTGACATTTGAGAGGAGAAGACGGTAGAAAAGCTGGAATGGGTACCACTGGAGTTGATTGGTGGTTCTGCAACGGTTGTGGAGGCCAGTGTCCATCAAATGTGCTGCCAGGACTCGTTGTTGTCTGTTCAGAGGCATTTTCTGCCGTGTTTTCCTCATGGTGCTGTGGAAACTGAGTCTGCTGGAATCTTGGGTATTTGGTACTTCGAATGCGTAGAGTTGCCCAGTACGACTTCTGAAAGTTTCCCAAAGACAAAGGGCTCCAAAGGGACTCCGTCTGAAGTGTTTGCGTCACGTTCTCGATGTTCCCCATGACTACCAAGTCCCAGTAGCCGGCAGCTTATTCTGTGGCTTGTCCTGTACTGTGAAATTTCACTCCGACAACAGTGAAATTCGTAGTCAACGGGCTGATTTGAAGTCATTTCCACGCAAATCGGATACCCCGATCGGTGGCTTGTACCTGACAGCGGGCGCCTTAGCTTGAGCCGTAATTCCTGAGGTACTACTTCACTTGAGCAGCATTAGCACACGTTTTCAAAACTGGCTGCGAAAAGCCTAAAATAGGTCTTTTTCATTACAGAATACAGAGCATATAAGTACAGATGACAGAATATGTGTATTCTGAACCAGTAAAGTCTCTGTCAGAAGAGAATGCTGTCGTTTTTGAGGGGTTCAGCTTACTTGTATTGAAAACTTGTGAATTTCAAATTTTCAGTGTTTTAGCATTAATTTTACGAAATGCAACTTCACAATCATGTTTAGTTATCGCACCTTTGAGATTAAGTCTTAATAGATGACTCTGTGGAATGAACCTCGAAATGACTAAACATACCCAGGAGTGACTTGCTGAACACTTTCCAGCTGGATTTACTTCTCTAATTAAGTCTTTTCTTGTATATGCTCTTTGGCCTTTTGGGGATCCTTTCGACACAAGGTTGAACGTCAACACAGAAACTTCAAGACTTGGCTCATACTGTAGAAAAGCTACAAATTGTGTCAAATATTAAGTATGAAGGCACCTATAACTGGGCACTGAACACACATACAACACCAGCTCACTCTTATAATGAAGTTGAGCACCAAGTCTAGCTACACTCTTTAAGCAAGTAATTTATTTGACTTTTAACCAGAAGGAAATAAACAATATAAAAAGCTCCAAATAATCAATGATATTTGGAATGGATATCTAAGTCAAAGGATATACCTCGACAAATGAAAGTGAACAAAAAGTAACCTCGAATAGTATACTGTAAGAAATTGGGTATGCAATGATCAGACTTACAACAAGGCTGCAGCAGCCAAACCAACGAAGGCAGCACCGAAAGATAATTGCAAGTCGTTTGCAGCACCTGGTTGAGCAGAAACTTTGCTACTACTTGAGGCGGCCTTCGACGAGGATGTAATGGATGAAACAACTGGAGCAGCTGAGGTGGTTGGGGTGAGTGACAGGGTGGTGGTTGGAGCAGCAGACGATGTGGTAGGAGTTGGAGCAACAGAAGATGAAGTAGTGGATGGAGCAGCACTCGAGGAGTGAGTGGATGAAGCAACACTGGAAGAGGAGGAGGAAGTGGTGGTCGATGAAACGACAGCACTAGATGAAGCAGAGCTCGACGAAGAAGTGGAGGAGCTGGAAGGAGCGGCACTAGAGGAGGAAGCACTGGAGGAAGCACTCGAGGAAGCACTCGAGGAAGCACTCGAGGAAGCACTCGAAGAAGCACTCGAAGAAGCACTGCTGGAGGCACTTGAAGAAGCCTTTGAGGAACTGCTTGAGGCGCTGCTGGAAGCACTCGACGAAGCAGATTGAATAGAGTAATCACCGCAAGAAGACTCAAATGCACTGATAGCATCACTGGCACCGTCGTTAGGACAGATGCTCTTCAAGCATGCTTCAACAGCAGCACCGTTGTCGGAACAGATACAACTCAAATCGTTCAATCCAGAACATTTGGAAGCCTTTTCAACTTGGGCGACACAGGCCAACAAACAAGCTGGAGGAGTGGCAACAACAGACTGCAAGGAGGCAGCTAAGGCAACTAAGGTGGAGATCTTTAAGAACGAGGCCATTTTGTAGTGCTAGGGAGATTAACGAAGGACGACTAGTAACAACTGAAGAAGAAAGAGGAGTGTAGAATTTTTCCAAAACAAAGGTCTAAATTTAGCTGGAAAAGATACAAAATGACACGTGACGAGATTTTCCAAATAAGGTCGTGTATTGGTCGTGCACTGGATGGTTATGTAATTGGAGCCGACGGCCTGTAGTCACCAGAGAAGGCAGCTAGAGCGCTGTTTCTGGGACTGGGTGCTAACTTAGAGGTGCGGAGAGAGGGGAAGCGTCTCGTTGGTCCAAAAAACGGACCAAAAGGCTAGAAATACGCCAATTTAGCGATGGTGGCAGTGTCGGTGAGATCGGGGCTGAAAAGTTTACCCAAAAGAGACAACAGCGACCCTCGCTGGAACCACCACCAAGACCACAACAACGACAGTTCTTGCTTCAGGAACCAGTTCTAAAACGTAACCAGGTATAGTACTGGTTCTACACAAAATGGCTTCTTCAGATTTGCTTAATTTCACTATTTATGTCCATCGGACAGGACTTTGGAGTTACCATCGACTTGCACATAGTATAACAAAGTGATAACTATTCGAATTATACGAAGTTGGAATGCACACTAGGTCAAAAAAAAGTACGACGAACCGTGTTGTGTCGTCCAGACAATTGCAGATATTCGTGTTTACTTCAACTAGAATAAGAACAATAATCTTGGAAGTGAAAAGATAGACTTGGCTTTACTTCAACTCTCCGATCTACGGATAAGGTGTAGGAAGCAACAATATGCTAATATGCTTGAATCGAGTTTCGCAGCAATGCTTTGATTATAAAGTGGGCATCTGCATCCATTCATGTTGCAACTAGAAGTCCCTTCAACACTGAAATTTCAATTGAATAGTGACTGAAAAGTCGTCAGACTCGGCATGTTTATTTGAGTGGGAATGGGCTACCTTACTCCAAAGCATTTACTTCTGGAGATACTATTGCGTCTTTTGAAGGCGATTTAGGGCCCTTGAACACTTGTTTACCCATTTTTGTGGTATCTAGTCAAATTTCCAAAAAATGGCTCCTTTGAGGCATGATAAGACCGTTACCATTAATAACATGTCTCACCACTTCCCCTAGCACCATTTGCCAAAAACTTTCAAGACTGGAAACAGAATATTACCGACAGTAATAGTGTAGCTAAGACCGTAGTACCTTGAATACTGGCCTCCCTTAGTGGTATAAAACTATGCCAGATAGTTCCTCCATCGACATCATCCACTTCTCTCCAGAAACACGCTATTATAACTTTATCTGCGCTGTCAACCCGGAACCTGAATATACCAAATCTGCACCAAACTCTTCCAACTTTACGTTAATCATAGCAAGCACATCTATCACCAAATCTCCATTAATTGCACGTTTGAGAACATCCATTCCCATCCCTTGGTTAATTTGCATTGGGATTCGGGAAGTTCGGTGGATCCCCAGTGGAACCACGACATGCTCTACCTTTTGCAAATGGCCAATAACCACGTTGCCAGATTTTGCTTCTGCCTGGTATATGTCGATTTCTATTGGGAGATTCGAGATGGGGTTGAAAAGGGTGAGTTCAACTTCCGATGTCAAAACATGGATTGTAGACGCAATAATGAAAGGACTGGGCCCATTCGATTCCTCTGAATTCGAGAAGCTGATTGAAGGAATCAAAAAATTATGGATGTTGATGCCTTCAATCAAGTCATTCAACTTCGGACGGTTCTTTATGGAGTTTCCTCCAATATCAACAGATAGATTGTGATATCCAGATATAAACGAACCAAGCAAGTGCTCTAATTCAATTCTTGACTCTGGGGTCTTATCAACAAAAATATGGATCATGGCATCTAGAGTGAAACTTCCTTGCGCCGGTATATAGACGTCCTTAAGAACCACGAACCCAAAGTTCTGTGAAGAATTAGCAAAGTTCAATCCGAGTGTGATCTCATCGTTTGGCATATCAATTGAATACGGTGTTGGGTTAACTATGCTGACAACACTATGCAACACAACACCTTCCGGTGTTGAGAGTGCCAATTGCAAATCGGTTATGGTAATATTCAACATCTTGAATATATCGTCATAAATAGATCTGTAACCTTGCATTTGGTGTGTACCAATGGACCAATTGCTAACACTCAACTTATTGAATACTGTACTGAAGTACTTCGATTCAAAGTGTAAGTCACTAATATCGAAATCCGCGTAATAGTGTGAAGACGAAAAGTTGAGCAAATCAGATATCAAACGTCCAACTAATTTCAGATCTAGCAATTTCATCTCGTATTGTTTAAAGTTGAAGTCGAATTCAAGTTTTCCAGAATGGTGTCCAATTTTCAATGCATTATGGCCGTTCGATTGACCGCTAATCAAACTACTACCTGTGGCATCTTTAAGCACGAATTCATTCGAGAACTGAGGTATCTGGAAACGAATTCCGAACAAGTCTTCAACTAGCATGGTCATATTGGATTGTAATCTGAAATCAACATCACGGCCAGATCCGAATTCAAGGTCCATACTCTGTAGACTAAGGTCATCATAAGTTATCATTCCTAAAGCTGGAAGTTTCACTCGAACATCGTAATTCAAATAATGTAAGACATAGAATAGCCATTCGGGCAATTCATTATCTTGATCAGAGGATGCCTTTATGACTATATGTATTGCTCTGCCATCCACATAGTATTGAACTAACTTGTTCAAAGGATTAAAACCATCTTTGCACTTCTGCGACAATTCTGGAGGCAAGTCCCTGAGTGTACCGTTAATAGAAACCACAATAGGTACGCCTGGAAACACCAGGAACGAATTGGATTTCCAGTAACCAAACTGAACCAAGTCGTCGCAGCCGTCAATTGAGATGTCCCAATTGATCTCCGGTAAGTCAAACGCAAACGGTAATAACTCATCAATTCTAACTGCGCTTGTAATTAATAAAGTGCTGTCGGAGCCATCTTCATTTTTACCATCACCAAGGTCACTCAACTTGAAGTCAAGAATATCGAACGTGGGCTGGAACTTCAGTTTGGGCAAAGAGATCCTGTCATTGAAATTAATTTCATTTGTGGAGAACAGGAAGAAACGAGTAATCAAGTCGGTTGCAAACTCTGCCCTAACGTCAAACAGAAGGTTTTCGTCATCAATAGTGGACAATTTGTTCAAATCGTTGCCAAATTGGACCAAGTTCTCTTTGACCAAGTTCACCTTTGAAACAAAGTCTAGCTGCGTTAAAGTGCCACCGACAACCAGAACCACTACTTCCGGTGGGTATACGTCCACCAAATGGATAGGGGCGACATCTAAGCTTTGTGGTTTGACAAACAATTTCAAGCCATTTGGAGGCGAGGCGATTGTAAGAGCACCAAAGAGTGTTCCTCCAACGATAAGCAAGTTTCTAAAGTAGAAACTTGGAATCTCGGAATAATCGACATAAACAGAGCCCACGAACCTTGTGTCTAGGCCGTCATTGGTAACACCCATTACAGAGATGTTTTGCACGTTGAATTGAACGGACTGAGAGATAAAGATGTCAATGTTGGTGACAGTATAGTAGGCAAGGATCAGTACTGCTACCAAGAGGAAAAGCAAGTACAAGAGAGCTCTCGAGTTTGCTGGGTGGAAGTACGAAACAAACTTGTAGAGCAGACTTGGGGCGGAATCAGTTGGTTCGTGTGGAGCATGGGAGAACTCAAAGTTAGAGAGCAAAGGTTGCAGCTCATCATTAGCATTTGAAGGAGCTCTTTGTTGGGTTTTGTTATCAATAGATTGATAAGGGACTGATTTTGGAGAAAGCGGAGGCTCCTCTTTAGGGGTTCTCTCTAACAATGGTTCCGTTGGTTCTGGCGACTCCGTTGATACGCTTGGTTCGGCCGGTTCCGACACTGTAGGCTCTATAGGTTCCGTAAGCTCTATTGTTGGTACTGTGGCAGGGACTTCCACTTGAACGCCAGCTAGCTCTGTTGCTGGGTCTGTTTTTAATTGCTCAGGACTGCTTTCTGTTTCGTGAAGGAAGGTGATTGCTTGTGCTGCTTCTTCGGGAGCAGTGTCAGCCTTTGGAGCCTTTGCTTCAAGAACACTAGGAAGCGGTGATGCTACCTTGCGCTCTTCCAGTCTGATGCTGTCTGTGGAAGTTCTTGTTCGAGATCGCTCGCTGCTGGATCTTCTCAAGCTGGAGGTCTTGCTGCTCGTGTCATCCTTCTCTTTCTTCTTCCGCTTGAAACTCAACGACCGCTTGGGTTTGGCTGGCACATCTGGATCCTCACCAGACCCTGCTGAGAGTTTCTTGACTGCTTTCTTGTAGATGCTGGACATTAGGGACCAAGAAGAAGACTAGTAGTTGTTAAATTAGGGAGTGAATTTAGTGCAACCCCTCAAACCACAATAAATGAGAATCGTAGCAGCTCGCTATGCGATAGCGACGTTGTTACGACTATTTGACGAGTGTGAAACCAAAACGTGGGGAGAATGATGGGATATGAAGGGCGTGGGTATGGGGATAACGGTTAAGCTGTTTAGAGTACAATGGAGGGGGTAGGACTGGGAACAGATAAAGAGGAGCTTATACCGATAAGGACGATAGGTTAAGAGTCAATTGCAATAACTCACGGCTGAGGCCTGTGGTCTGGACGATAAGCTCAGAAGACATCGTTACACCACTGGAGGTCCTTACACGTTAGGGGTGGACCTTCTAAGTTCGGTTGGTTCAAAATTGACTCTTTTAATACCAAGAATACGAGTTTTAGAGAAGAGTTCGACCGGTTCAATATTCAGATATTCTTGCAGCACTAGTGACTTTTGACAGAGCTGCGGAGGTAATTGCTCGAAGTCAGGTGTTACGTATCTTGCGATACTCCAATGGCATTAACAAGAGCCTATAAACACCGAGGAAGGGTGCTAGAAGGAAGTCCAGGTCAAGGAGCTTGAGATGAGCATGAATTAAAGTTGGCGATTTTGGTGAGGCACTCTGGAAGGAGCTAAGTACACCTTAGACAGCCAAAATCTTTGTGATCGACTTCCAATGGACGCCAAAATCAGCATGCTGTTGTATTACAAGCATAATGTGACCTTTTAGAGATCAGCTTTCGAAGAAATAAGGATAATAGGGCGAGTTTTGGCGAAGTTGCGGCTATTGAGAGCTGATTCTTCTCACAATAGATACGTGTAAGTCTAGGCCTGCCCAAGGCCCAGTGAGTACGTCAGATGTGTAATTCAGGCTCCAGGGACAATACTCCGAAACCCATATCGGTGTCTCAGGGATCCCCTAGTTAAGAGTAGTTGAACCCTGTCGAGCTTTCGGAGGCCTGTTAACTGAGAATGCCTCAAAAACGCGTCAACATGAGAAACACCGAAATTGATCAATTTCAGCACCAACGAATCCTTCAAACACCAAGTTAGCCAAACCATGAAGAGTGACTACTACGACTTAGACGACGTGCTAGCTGACGGGGAAAAGGTTCCCTGCCGATTCAACATCACAGTGCCAGGATTGGGATACCTTGAAGGGAACCCTGGAAAACCCATCTTGAAAGATGCCAAACTTGATCTACCATTATGGATTGCAGAAGTGCTATCCATCATCGACTTCAAGCAGAACTCAGACGACAAATTCATTGATTTGTGTGAGCCGGAAGCGATATCACGCAAGGTGATAAGTGCTATCAAAACCAGTGCCACGTATGTGGACCTTCATGCTTTAATGGCTAATTACTACAAGTTAGTTGAGAAATGGGGCCATATGTTCCAAGAGCCAGAGCTTATAGATACCATATTGACCATGTTGAGAGAACGTGCAATGGAGATTAATAACTTTGCCAATAATGCTAATAAGCAGATCAATGGTGAATTCATATACACCTTGGATGAGTTTGAGAAAAAGTTGTACAAGCTGACTGCGGAAAGCAATAAGCATATGAGGAGATGGTTAAAAGATACCTAATCTTGATAAAAATATGGCATACCTCGAGATTCAGCTGTTGGGAGCTGTGCTTTGACAAATTATAGAGTGCGGCTTCTAATCTGAACGGTGAACCAGTTCTTGAAACCCGAAATGGCTCCTGTTCACGTTCACTTTTCAATATTCTAGATACATTTCAATATTGAGACGAGACAACAGCAAGCAAGAAGGGTGTTTTAAACGTGCAGGTTGCCACTGTGTCTCAGACTATCCATCTACGTGCTGACCAGCTCTTGATTTGGCGCCGTAATAATCGGTGCTTTGAGCAGTTTCATTGTTGCAGAGATGGCTCTTGTCTTCGCAATATCTTAGGTATAACAGGGCAGCTATGGCAATCCTTGAATGATAGTAATAATGCTAGTCGAAGTCTTGTACTGCCACTCAAGGCCTCATACAGCCACTCAAGGTCTCATTCGGCCGCTCGAGGTGTCACACTGTCACTCAAGGTCTGACGCTGCCATTCGAGGTCTTAAACTTCTTAGTTACATGTTGTTTATTTAATTATACAGATACTTTACAGCTTTTACTCAACATCGTTTTCCTCTGCCTCATCCCCATCTGGTTTGGCATATTCAGACTTCTCGTCTCCACTAGGCTCTCCAAATAAATCATCATCCAAGTCTTCGTCACTATCTCTAATGAACTCGTTAGACTTTGTCTTCTTCGACTTACGCTTTGACTTCGACGAAACCTCCGTGCTTTCTTCTTCCTCCTCGTCATCAGATGGAATTCCTCTCTTTCTCTTGACTGGGGAATTTTCACGTTCAGACTCATCCGCACTTGCCTCTGCTTCAGGTTCACTATCGTCAACAATAGCTTTCTTTTTTCTGCCCTTGCCCTTCTTGGCTGCAGCAGCCTTCTTTTTAGGTTGCTTCTTTTTCTTGTCGACGTTAGCATCGCCATTTTCATTGAATAAGTCATCGTCATTCTCACCTTCATCGCTCTCCTGAACCAAAACACTCATACGTGACTCTTCGGCCCATTGCTGTGCTTGTTCTTGTAATATGGCTCTCTCCTTGGCCAATTCTTCTTCCTTCAACCTACGGACTTCCAGAGCATCTTGCTCCTTCTTCAATTTGGCTGCATTTTCCTCCTCTCTGACCTTCATGGCTCCTTCCAACTTCTCAGCAATCTCAGAAAGACTTTGTTGTGTCTCTTCACGACATGTCTTCAATCTGGTCAATAAAGTGGATGTTCCCAAATCAGCTCTGGCTTGTAACTCCGACTTAGGGTATGGTGCGAACTTCTCTTCGTCGCTGGCCAATAAATTCAACGTTTCGATACCACTTTGCAATCCCTCAATGGCAGAGTCGATTTCTTCGAGCGATCTTTGCGCAAGAGGTGTTTTGCTGACAAACTCAGCAACCTGGAATTGTATGTATGCCAAGTTAAACTTGAGTGAAGCATGTGAACCACTGGCAAATTCCAAAGCATTCTGAGCGTATTCAATGGCTTTCTTATAGTAATCCAAATTCTTTTCATTGTGACCACGCAAGTACCATGCTCTACCTAAGAACGAGTGGATCTTGGAATCACGACCATCTGTGAACCTGGACAAAGCAATCTCATAGTTTTCAATTGCCTTGCCAAATTCCTTTAATTCCAGGGAAACATGACCCAAGTTCAAGTACACCGATATGTCATTGAGCGAATCTCTGATTTTTCTCAAAATGTCCAACCCTTTGGTCAATTCTTTGTTTTCAATGTACGCGATAGCCAAACCTTGGGCAGCGTATACGTTCTTAGGATCAACAGATAACACTTTGGCGAATAATTCAATGGCCCTCACATAATACTTTTTCTTTTTCTCATCTTGCGATTTAACATCTCTGGCCAATATACAGTAAATATTTGCCAATGAAATCAATGCATAGCAATCGTGAGAATCGTACTTCACCAAGGTCTCCTTTTGATGATCAGTGTCAGCATCTGGCTTCAAGCCCAATTTCTTCCCGAAGTTCTTAACGAACCAACCGTAGAAAGATCTGATTTCCAAATCCAGGGCGTTCAACTTGAGCAATTCATCGATTTCCTCTTTGATTTCACTTTTTGCGAGCTTATTCGTCGAAATGCTATCGAGGAATAAAATTCTTAATTTTGCAGAGAAATAATGAGGAGCATCGTTCAACAATGCTTCGTAGATTGCAATAGACTCGGACTCGTTTGAAATTTCTTTAGATCTGGCCAAGTTGTAGGTTAACGTCACTTTCAAGTCTTGTGCTAACTCGAGGTTCAGGTCACCGTCACTGTCCTTTAATGTTTCCACTTCTGTTAAAGCTGTCTGGAAACTGGCAGCAGCCTCGTCGTAGTTTTGTTTTAAGAATTGGAAAACACCAATGTTATTATAAACTTCCAAGGGAGCGTCTTTGTTGATTTGTTTTCTCGATTCAATAGCCTTTGTCAAGTAAGTAAGAGATTGGTGGATATCTCTCGACTCGTAAAGTTTGCTTAATACTAAGTATGCATTCAAGGCAACAGGCTCTTTGTTCAAGAATTCCAAATCCTCGTCATTTTTCGAAGAGGATAATCCACGATTATTTGACAATTTCAAATACCTTTCCAAAGTATGGATAGCTTGTTCTTGTTTTCTTTTTGATTTTTGTTGAGCGTATAACAAACCAAGTGAGTAATTTACCTCCAAGCACTTTATGTTTGTTCTCAAGATAGATTCATATGACATAATGGCCTCCTCAATGGATCCACGATTGTATTGAGATTGGCCCAAACCAACTTTGGCAACCAAATTCGAATCATTCAACTTAATGGCTATCTGGAAAAGTTTTGAAGCCTGTGTAAAATTGGAATTGACAAATTCGATTCTGCCCAACCAGGTAGCACATTGGGATAAAATGTTGGCCTCAAATTTGGTGACTTTGTTAAAATTATTGAATTTGATCAAACTCGATTCGCCTGTTAACTGCTTGACAATTTTCGAATTAACCAACTTTTCTACAACATCGAATTTGTTTTTCGAAAATTGGAAGGATGCCAATACCAAATTGACAATAATATCGCTTGGATTTTCCTTGTAATTTTTGATTAGTTCTTTCAAACATGCGGTGTAGTTGTCCAAGAATTCTTGATCACTAAGAGAGTTTATGAAGGTGTTGTTGAAAGTTGCTAAGTTGAGCAAAATCTTCGCCTTTAAATTATTAGGATCCAACTCCAAACATCTTTCCCAGGCAGACAATGCCATTCTGTGATCTTTCAAGAACCAGAAGCATAAACCAATGCCAATTCTGGGGTCAGGTTTCATCAACGGATTCAATACAAGAACTTGTTGATACAACTTGAGAGCATTTGCATAGTTCTTGGTCTTATGCAAAACGATTTGAGCCTTACCCAAAAGTGCAAAACAATTATTTTGGTCGATTCTCAATAGCTTCTCAAAGATATCCAATGCCTTATCGTCTCTATTTCTGAATAGGTACAACGTGGCTTGAGATAAGATGTTGGAAGTATTATTAGATGAGTCCAATTGAGATAATTGGGTGATTTCAGTGGAAGCCTTCACCAAGTTCTCCTCCTTATTCTTGCCACTTGAAGCGAACTTGAAGTAAAGCCATACCAAATATGAATGGAAACTGATTTTCTCTTCTTCATTGAATTGGGACAAAGTCAAAGCGTGGTTAATGATCACCAACGCTTCCTCCAACTTGTCCAATTGGACATACGCAGTTGCAACACTGATCCAGTACTTTTTGGCACTACCTTCACCGTCCAAGAAGCTGATTAACTCGTTGGGGTCTTCTGGTAACTCTTCCACCAAGTTGATACTGACAATCTGGCCATTACTTAAGGGAACGTCCAAACTGCCAATCGACTCTTTGGCTTGGTCTCCCAAGTAGAAGGAAATGTCGCTGACTTCTTCCATGTCGAGGTTAGATGAGCAACGTGTGTGATTACCGAAGCCTTGATGGGTGTTGATGTCGTAGTTAAAAAGTTTGCTTTTGAAAAAGTGTTGTTGATGGCACGTGAGAATTTTGGTAGCGCCCATTTTCAAATCGACCTTTGATGATCTTGGTCTTATGAACACCTTTCAAGAAATTGACATCGAAGCTGGGGATGGTTGATATTACCTAAGCGATGAAGATTATCGGCTGGAGCTGCTGTATGTTTGCTGAGTGTTGAAGGTTTTCAAACTAAATTGCATATAAATTAGTATACATTAAATAAATAGAATATCTATGGATCGTGGAATGGATGAGGAATGAAGTCGTTTGGGGTTTTCAGAGGATGTTCAATTAAATATTGGAGAAGTGAGTCAACTTGTGCGAAATTCCGTAATTTGGAGAAGCTTTTCTCGTGATTGCATGTCCTCTGTCCCTGGTTATTTACAAGAGGTCTCACGTCCTAAGTCTTGGAGCAGCATGAGCCTTTCGGACTCGGTTTCTCCATCTGCGACGGCGAATTGGCTTCCTGCTTCACTTGGATGTTTTGCGACCGGAGTAACGGAATTGATAAGCTAGGTGACGTTCCGTTGAGATGGATGGGAGGGCTAGGTTGAAAGCCATTTGGACTGTTGGATTGACTGTTGAGTAGTTGCCTGAGCTGCCCGTTTTGTTGAATGTTGAGTTGGCCTATCTGCTGGCCTATTTGCTGACTCGTATCAATACCATTTTGATTTTGTGAGCCATTATATAGTCCCATGTCTGGCAGTGTGTTATATGTTCCAAATTGCAGCAGGAATTCACCCATGAGTGCCATTAACTTCGTGTCTTCTATAGAACTAGCGTTCTGGAAATACTCGTCCAATTTGAAGCCATTAATTATACCATGAGTTTCACAGTTAGTACACTCACACCCATCTGGCGCACACACACAGTCGTCGTTAGTTGGAGAGTCATCGTCAGCAGTATTTAGCAAAGTAGCAAAGTAATTGGAGGTGACTGGATTCGAAGTTTGCCTTGTATGGGCATTCGTTGGCTGTGCTGGGTCTATCGCAGTCGAAGTGTTGCTGACAGGAGCAATTACTGGGTTCATAGATTCTTCAGTATGAATACCTTTACGGTTCAGCCCGTACAAACTATCATCACTGAACATGTTTTGAATGTCCTGGTATCCTCCCAGTTGTACCGATGTAAAAACAAGATTCGAGTCTGAGAGATTCCCCGTAGGAACCAGCATGAACTGATTGTTGAACACATAGTCCTGTGATACGGTTCCGATGACATTTCCATTATTGCGAGGAATAGTTTCGATCTTGTTACCGTGAGTAGCACAGCCTTCACATTGGCACCCTTCGCCACAGCCACAGAAACCCGATACAGAGCAAGACGGTATGGACACCACATCGAAAACCTGCTTCTCTTCAGGGTATGACCATGGGAACTGAACGAGTTCCCGCTTGGGCACTGCGAAGTCTTTGGAGTCTGTTTGGCCAGTTTTTAGAGAGTTGAATCCGTTTTCAAAGCTCTCTGACTTTATGTTGTGCTCATTAATACCACCGTTAGAAGCTATACCATTCAGTATTTTTTCTGTCTTTATGCCGTTGATAGTGCTAGTGTTCAACTCAGTTATGTTCAACTTGGACTTTACATCCATATGTCTCTTTAAGTATGTCTTTAAGATCTTGCTCTTGTTGACACCCTTCTTGCTTCTGTTACATGCACAGCATGTCTTCTTTGCCACACCACCATTCTTACTACCACCACTACAACAAGTGGAAGTGTTGATAAAACTGTCACTACTGATCTTGGGAGTAGGGGGCCTAGCGCTGGCGTCTGGCTTCGAGTTGGCCTCGTTGTAGGGTCCAACAATCTGTCCACTAGTCAAGTCTATAACTTGCTTTGCAGAGGCTTTTAAGATGATGACTGGGTTTTTCTTACAGGTCTTCCGATCTGGTGAGCTTTCTGCCTGTTCCTCGACTTCTTCAGCAAAGACTGCAATTCTATGGTTTGGGTTTCCATTGGCGTACACATTTGGTCTTCCCTTTGATCTGACTTGGAGTAGCGGTCTGGTGTGGTGGTAGCACAGCGAGGAACGGTGGCCTCGAATACACTCCACGCACGAATACTTGGTCTCATCTATCAAGATCATTATGCTGTTGATTTAAGATTTGAAAGGGAAAAGGTTCCCTTTTTGATATTTGTTAAAAGAAGAGCATATTAATGTGACGAAATAGGCAATTATGTCGCGATGAGCCGTGAGACATTGTCTTGGTTCCGCGTTCGACTCTGGGCAGCATTTGCGCTTGGAACGCAAATGTGCGACATATCAAAAAAAATTGAAGCAGCTGCCAGCTGAAATATCCATTGCCCCATCGAACACCATAAATGCCAGCCAAGACGGTAGACGATATCCAGGACGACTCAAACGGTCCAGCAGATGCCAATATCAATTACAATAATGCCATAGAGTACTGGTCATCAGTTCCTGCAAACGTAAACGGTGTGCTAGGTGGTTTCGGAGAGCAGACATCTGTACCCAAGGTAGATATTATTGGGTCGTCGACCTTCTTACGCAAATTGCAGCTGCGTATGGTGTGCCCTGAACCATACAGAAAATTAACCATTGATATGGGAGCTGGAATTGGCAGGATCACTAGAGATTTGCTCTGGAAAGTCAGTGATGAGTGTGACCTCTTGGAGCCAGTTGCACCATTTGTGGCCCAGATTCCAAACGAGTTAGCTGGTGTTGCACAGAAGGGTAAGTTGGGAGAGATATACGACATTGGAATGCAAGAGTGGACTGCACTGCCACAGAAACAAGGCCAGTACTGGTTGGTGTGGTGCCAGTGGTGTGTCGGCCAATTACCAGATAACGAATTGGTCGAGTTCTGGATCAGGTGTCGTGAGGCACTCATTGCTGGGGGCATTGGAACTATGGTTGTCAAAGAGAACATTGCTCCTTCCGAGGACATCTTTGATGATACTGACCTGAGTGTAACCAGAACCGATCAAAAGTTCCGCAGCTTGTTCATCCAGGCTGGGTTTAAATTGATTGCTAGTGATGTACAAAAGGGTTTGCCAAGGGAATTATACCCAGTTCGCATGTACTGTTTGAAAGCAGCATCATAGATTCTTGTTTTAAGCAATCTCAAGGAGTACGCGCAGGTGATAAGTACATGTATAAAGCCACTGGATTGGAAGATGTGACGAATACTTGAAGGTGCTTGACTGGATGAAATAGATTCATGGATGACATCTTAATGGGCCTGTCCGACAACCCAGGGCTCTATGTCTTACAGACAATTAAGCTAATTAGAAACTGAAATACTCTCCAAATTCCACCACTGAATAGCACATAGCCCAAAACTGGTTGATCGGAGTTGCCGTCACCGTTATTTACACAATTTCCAAATCTTTATGATAATTTCTGTAATTTTAGTCTAGTCTAATCTAATCTAAATCTAACGACCTTCAGGCCTACTGTGCCTATACCACTCTAGTCTTACTTGGCTCGAATGGCAAGAACAATGCAATCACACCAATAAACCCTACAAATGCACCAGAGATCCAAATAGGAATTTGACTCGAAGTATCACTGTACCAGGCTATAATCGGAACAATAGCAGCTGCAGTACGAGTACATACTAAGCAAAGACAGTTTCCGGTGGCTCTAGCAGAACTTGGCATAACCTCTGGAGTGTAGGCGTAAATGACTCCGTAGTAAATGTACAATGTCACGTAAACTGCCGAACTGAGTGCAACATTCTGGGCCCTTGTTTTGATCTGAGCATATCCAAAGAGACATGCCATTGTAGTGACACCACCAATGAACAAAACACCTCGCCTACCTAATTTTGGAAAGTAGTAAAGCAATGCACCAGCAATCACTGGACCACCAATAGAAGAAGCATTGGCTATCAAATTGTCTCTGTACACACCACCAACAGTTGGGGCTGAGATATTGGCACCCTTGGAGGCAAGGTACACAGGCAAGAACAGTGAGTACAATGGATAGGAAATGCCCAAACAGAACCAGGATACGAATAACAAGATGGTTGACCTCACAGCCCTTCTAGTTGCAAACAAAACTTTCAAATGTTTCCCCATAATTCTCATGGTTGATGTGAAGTTTGCCTTGCCTCTGTAATCCTCATTCGAGGTGATCTCACCGCAAGCCTGTAATCTTTCTATGGTCAATGAGCAAGTTCTGTTGTACTTAACAGCTATTTCTTGTAGCACTTGGACAGCTTCTGCATCTCTATTGTTAGACACCAAGAACTTTGGAGTTTCCTTCAACTTGACTACCGTCAATCTCAAGATAGCCATAGCAAGGACTATGGAGCCGTTGACGTAGTAGACATATCTCCACCCCTTGTTTTCATGGGAAGGGCAGTTATCTCTCGAAGAGCATGAGTTGTTGGGCAAAAATGCAAAAGCCAAACCGACGGCGATGGTCTGGCCAATTCCCCAGAAGAATGCAAAGAATGTCAAGAGCCACTGGTCCTTGTGGGGCAAGAACTCCAAGAACACACAGGTGTCCAACACCAAGTTACCTCCAGCAGCAAACGAGATCAACAACACAAACAAACAATACAGGGCCATTGTGCCCATCATGCCCGTCATGATTGTGAATATCCCACTCAACATCAAGGAGAGGTTGAATGCCAACTTTCTTCCGATCAAATCCGCCAGGAACCCCCAGAAGAGGCCTCCCAAGATCATTCCAGCAGCATAGCACTCGTTCGAAACGGGAAACTCATAGCCAAATTGGTAGTTGATAAAGGTACGCACACTGCTTTCGAGGTAGGTCAACTGGGTGTCGGTCATGTACCCCATACCATTGAGAAAGAAGAGCTTGAGGTGGTACCAGGTGAAGCCTATTTCGTCGATCGCATCGTTGACAAGCTTCATTTTGCGGTGCAAGATCATGTCGTTTCCCTCGAGACCCACCATGTCCTGCTCGCTGGAGCCATCGCTGTCGTCCCAGTCGCTCTTCTGAGAAGCAGCATCGATATCAGCTGCAAACGCAGGCTTGGTCTCTTCGAACAACTTGCTAGACATCGAAATTGGAAAATTGTGCAATTGACACTGTTAGTGGGACCGATATTTGATCGCTGCACTTTGGGAAGTTGCTGCCATCATTTCCGGCAGGAATCATCCGGTTTATATATCTTTTGATTGTTGCAGTGAGAACTCTAATTCCAGTTGGTTTGGCATACTTTCTTTGTTCGCAGCCTGGAGAACCGGCGCCTGCACACAACCCATCCAATTTACATTACGAAGGGCTGTGTATGGCCCAGATAAGGTCCCAGCGTGGAGCTTGTGGGGTCGAAAAGGCCGAAGGGAGATGCTGTGGGTGATTTGCAGGCCAACGGTGCCAATTTCGGGCAATTCGAGGGTAAATTGGCCGAGTACGTGAACACACTCGAAATCACGTAATCCGGGTAGTGCTGGAAAAGGGTTGCACTCGCTGGTTACGTCAGACCTCCATGTGCTTCTCCGCCAAGAGCAATTAAGCTTTTAGGCTTTGGCTGCTGAAGGAATGTTGCTGGAGCTCGGTCTTTATGCTCTCGAAGTTAGCAATTGGATCACTTGCAGTGTCGCTGGGTTAACTGGCTCTTTGCGTGGTTGCTGCTTCTGGCTCGAATTTCTTGCTTCGCTATTTCTTCTTGTTTCATTTCTTTACATTCTCACAGGACCCGAAAGTCTTGGTCCGGTTGGAAGACCTGTGTTTGCTGGTGTTGCTCCTACGACAGTGGTGCTTCTGTAGTGGCAGTTTGCCTTTGCTGAGCTGTGAAATCTTGACAGCCAGAGCACAATTGCAGTGTTTTTGTGCTGAGCATTGGTCGCATAATTTGGGTGCAAAACCGACCTTCTTACTCTCCATGAGCCGTTATCTGGCGTCGAGTGTCCAGTCGAAGACATGCGGAAGATCCCCAAGGGTGCAGACAGTACCCTGTCTTATTCGTCTTTGTTATTTTATTTTTCAATGTAGGCTTCGGATATGAAGTGGACAAGCTTAATATGGTTGAGGTGCGCCTTAAACTTGGATGGAGAGTCTTGGGATGAAATAGGGTCTTTTGCGTCTGTTGCGACATGCTTACACATTCTTAGTAAGGGTTTTGGTGTTCTGGGTGCTGAGTCTTGGGGCTCTGTGCTCTTTTGAAAATTAATACAGGTTATGAGCGGGCCAAGAATACGCGGAGGAGACATATCGAATTACAACTGCCACATTTGATGTGAAAAGGCATAAAGACTGGGACAATGTCCTAACTATCAGGTTCTAGTGGAAATATGAATCTGCCGACAAGCGACTGAGCTAAGACTATTTTGATATTTTAGCACATTGTCAAAGCTATCAAGAGTGTCTCGCTTTTTCAAAGAATATTGACAGTCTAGTTTAACCTCCCTCGAAAACCTCTACAAAGCCAAGCTAGTCCAAAACCTGTTGACTTAGACCTGCAAGGTTTTAGCCCTTCTTGCCTTCAACTCTACAGGTTTCGTATTTTGCAGTCATGATTGGAAATAATTAGATTTCTGTTGTAGATTCCTGTTATTATTTAAGAATCCATATTCTCTATTTAAATAATATACAAAGTAGGGTGTGTAATATGTTGCAGTATTTTGGAAGGTACTGGGAGGGTTCATTAATACTGCAAAATTATTTGCATTTCAATAAGACCGGTTCTCTACTCATAATCCTCAATATACTTTTCCCTCATTGCCATGACCCTATCAAACAACGAGTCACCACCAACAGATAACCGCAATATAATATCATCCGGCTCCCAGCCTTTAACTTCGTAGCTCTGGATCTGTGCATGGATGTCAACCAATTTCCCGTAGTATACTTTGTGTTTTTTGACCAAATCATCTGTAAACTTGGGGATTTTGGAGTTTTGTAAGAGGAATTCTCCTCCAGTCTCATTGAACACGTTTATGATAAGCGAGATTAGCTCGAGCAAAGACTTGATGTTCGATGAGTATTTGGCCAGCAATTCTTGCAAATTTATAGGATCATCGCAAAGGGACTTGGTGGACAGTCTAAGATGGTATTTGATTGGGTTCTTCTCGATATTATGGCAAAGCTCGTAAAGCCACTCCAAGCTATATTGTCCAGGCCCAACCGGTTTGCTGACCCTAGGTGGTTCCAAATCGAAGCTGTCCGTGATTGGAGTACTCGGCAATGATCCCGTCAAGATATCTTCTTCATCGTCTTCGCTAGGATATGGAATTAACTTGGAATAAGTCCAATCTCCAAGTATATCGATGGACTTTCTGATCAACGAATATTTGGAAGTACCACTAGGGTATCTATCATAAACACTCAATTTTAATTCCTCCATTGGGTCTGGGAATTTGAGGAAGTTCTGTTTGAGCAGTTCGCTGACCTTCACGTTGGGGACATCGAGTTTATACAAGATCCCCTTGATGTTACCCCAGTGTACGAAACTCTTAAGAGCAACCAAAACATCCTGAGATACAAGCGCATCAGGTCCGAAATACTCGTTTATGAAATGCTTCATATAGTAACCTTCTAATTTGGTTCCTATATGGTGGTCTGTGTGCAAGAAGTTTAGCTTAGCACACATGAGTAGATTGAGACCCATTGTGATGTGTTTTGGCTCTACCTTATGCACATCAACATATTCCAAGGCATATTCGCGAACAACCAACGGGTTGTATTTTGAGTTTTTGTAGTGGATCACACTGCTGTTCTCTTCTTCGTACCACTGATTCAACTCCAATTGCTTCGCCACCCCAATTATAGCAAGACAGAAATCCGGGAACCGATTCAAGATGTCACCGCCATTGATATTCGACAAGATGAAGAAGGATGAGATGGTGGCCAAGTCCATTTCTGGTTTCTCTGGACAGATCACCAAGTGCTTGTCCTCTTCTCTAATTCTCTGAAAAGTGTTGTTAACAAACCGATATTTGCGGCCCTTTTTGTTGTACTCCACCTTGTTGAGGTCATCTATGGAGTTGAGGATCACCTCCAGCACAGTGATGAGGGCGTCGGTGGTGGATACCATGGTTGAAAGAAAGAGGTTGGTGGCAGTTGTTACGAGGAAGTTGAATCGTTTGAAAAAGGTAAATAGTACAGATCACGTGATACAATAAGACCCAAAGGGGAAAATCGATCAAAAGACTTTGCAGCTGGAATACAGTGGGTTTATAGAGATCAAAACAAGCCCACAAGCCAGTTGGCTGCTCGTGTGGACTTGGGTGTTACTTAGGGAACTTGCAGGTTGCCGGGTGTTTTTGAAATTTTGAAATAAGCCACCTACAGCTGCGGTGCTGTACTGAGCCAGAAATAACCAACAACAAATGATGCTGTATATTGGCTAATGGGCATGGCCAGCTCGCAGCACGTAGATCTAAGAAACATTGGAAGCAAATAGACATAGCAGAGTGGACACAGCCCCTCAAGGTATCCAAGCTCAATGCTTTGGCTGCGAACTCGTAGGGACCATCGCGGATGCTCAACCAATTGCAATCCAGCTGGCTGAGCGAATAGTATAACACGGGTGTATTGCACTCGTGGTAGAAGTAATCAAGAGGGCTGGATGTGTCTGCAACGTAAGATAGCGGTGCAGCTACTATTGAAATTTGCACAATACTTAAAAAGTACATGCCTAGCACTCACAATACGGAAAACGCAGATGGTAGCACTCACAATATCGAAAGAGCACAGAAGAACGCGAGGATCCAAGGATGAACTGACAACAGCAAGAAGACCACCAGTGAGCTGGCCAAATGTCGAACCTAGACCAGAGAAAGTGCCCATCCCAATTCGAAGTGTAAAGCAACTACTTTATAAATAGATGCTCTGGAACAAGAAGTTGCAACCTGTTCTCCAAGAGCCCTGGCAGATCAGATAGAAAGAAACCACCCATAACCACAATACTAACTCAAAAGTTAGCTTTCGCAAAACATACGAGCACTGAAATTTTCTAGAATGCCATAAAATGACACTGAAAGGAGCACTGAAGTACCACAGAACAGCTGGAGATCAGCCAAACACCACTAAACCAACGAAGATCAACAATAGAACACTAAACGGTAAACGAAAGAAATGGTGACCACGCAAAGCAAGCTCAAAAAAGGCCAAGCACGAGAATTCTAGAAGGAATCAGAACAGCTTTTTCTGATATTTTTATTGCAGAATTGCAGTCTACAACCTCCGTAGCTCGTAAGTTGTTCTTCTGGAGGCACGAGCACCGCAAGCGTTTCGAGCTTGCCATACACCCTCTCCTCTTACACCCTTTTGCAATTTCAATTCTAATTGAAAGTCTAAATTGGAATCCAAACTAAGGAATTGAAATAAGGTATACCTTAAAAAGGAGCACATAGTAGAGTTAAAGTTTGTCTGTCTGATACCATGGGATCTTAAGATTCAGGTCTCTGCGAGCGGGGTGCTCCACGGCTTTTCTTATCTCCCAGGGGAACGAACTGGGCAAATAGACCGTTCTGCTTGTAGCGGATAACGGTTGTTCGAGAAGCATTGAGTGGAACAAAGGAGACGTGAGCATGATATTTGGGGCGGAATGGGGAGCGTTTCAAGGTGCCAAACCAAAGGGGGTGCCCTTGGTTAGGCTACGCAAACGACATTGGAGTGGTGTAGTGCTAGGCTGCAAATTGCTGGCAATGGGCGTTGTGCCACCGTCATTTCTGGAAGGCAGTTGTCAGTGGTCTCTGATCTGAATGTTGCCTTAGATTGTGGACCTTGTGTTGGCATTCGTTCTGGAAGCAGGAAATAGGGTGTAGGGAATTCTTGGCTCGAGGCAAGAACCGTACATTTGTGACCAGAGGATGTCGTCGAGCTGAGCACTCGGATCTCGAGCTCAGAGCTCAAGTGGAGAAGCCTCTGGAATGCACCATACCGAGCATTGCGGCCAATTAAGCTCTCATCCAGTCAGGCTGGGTACGCTTTCCCAGGTATGGTATCCAGGAAGAGGCTCAACAAGGTTTTATCGGAGCTTCCACTAAAAGCTCGACCTAGCTTCACTAAAACAACAGCACAACCTAGATACGGCTCGTCCCTACTGTCAAAGGAGCCATTCCCCACACGCACCTTTCCACTGACGTTTGCACCAACGGTGTACTTTGTGGGTTTTCGAGGTACATTGTGTGAGGCCTAGTCCAGTTAAGACAATTTTGACAGTCTGAGGTCGTTTGAAGGTGGCCAAGGACGCCTCGCGGAGCAAGAAAGCATAAAGAAGCGGGTCGAGCTTGTGACGCAAATGGGCACTCCGAGGTCTTTGTCAACACTACATGACAGGTTCTGACTAAGCATACGTCAAAAAATAGAACGGTCTATCGATGACAACTCGCTTGTACATCAAAGGTCAGGCCACACCTGCGCATGGTAGGGAAGCCATCGCTTGGAACCGTTCTCTTCGTTTTTGGCAGGCCAAGAACTGGTTTCAACGAGTGCTCCCCGTTTTCTCGCGGTGAGCCTGGCATTTGGCTGCGAAATCGAAGACATGGGCCACCCTGGAGCCACCCTCAGACCCGGCAGCAGTTTCAGTCAGCTTGTGGATCGTTATCTTCTCGTTAATTTCGCACTTCGTCAACATAAATCCGTTGCAGTTTGTGGTGGGTTTTAGCTTTCAGCAGCCTTAGTGCTAGCGAGAATGATAATGTGCCTATGCACGCTGGCTCTGGTATGTGACACAGTACCAGCACGGAGGAGACCGACTGGAACGGCCCGTTCCATGCTATGTTCTGGCCTATAGGCTGCGGTTGTGAAGTTTTTCTTGGGAATCCTCTGCTCTTGGATTCCCATATTATCTTCATTATTACTGGACTCGTGCAGTCTGCTGTGCGGAGGCGTAGGAATGCTTAGAGTTGTCTAGAATGGCAGAAAGAGGCATTGCGTGGCATCATATGACAGTGACAGGTTATGAGAGGGGCCTGTTTCCAAACACGAAACGACTTTTGGGCAAAAGGCAAGCTGATAACAGACCGCAGGGTATGACCATCACAACCACCAAACCTGGTTTGGTGCGAAATTTTCTTCGGCCAGCTGCGCAGGGCCAAACTAGCGTGGTCTCCAGAACCCAAAGCCCTTTCGAGCCAAGAAGCAGGGTCCTCAACAAATTGTAGACACCAAACCAAGGCTGCCCATCGTAACCCAAGCGAAGCATAAAAGTACGAAAAATAAGCCCCAGCCCCAGCAACCAGGCTCCAGAGCGAACCAACCCTCTTGAACCAAGCTCAGCACGTACTTCACAACCCGAGTGCGTTTATACCTCTCCTCTACCTTCTGTTGACGAATGTCTCTTATGAAAGCTTATTCCGATCAGAGGGAAACACACTTTTGTCCTCTTAAGGCACTGCAAACTAGCACCAACGTCGTCCCCTGTCACACACTTCCGTCAGGCTCACATGCACCTGGCCCGAGAGCTTACACCGTGTACCAACGAACGTCGATCTAGACTGTCAAAATAGCAGGTGTGCAGCTCGATTGCACCAGCATTATGGAGAATTAAGCTTTAAGGTTCACCTCGAGCCATTCCTTTCGAAAGTGGAATCTGTGATGAAATCGTGAAGCAGGAACTTTAGGTTTCAAAAGAAAAGACAGAGGGTATAGACATGCCTAAGAGGTTAAAGAACAACATGCCTAGGATTTCGTAACACGAGTTTCACGACTTCTAGAACCCCTATGTTGTTTGGCAGCTGCGTGCAAGTAGAAGCGAACGACGGATATTGAGGGTGGTACGGAGCTGCTGGTGATGAGCACACTGGCTGGAGAGGGTGTGGAGAGCTGGGGGCATTTAAAGGGTGTACGAGGGCCCGCACGCAGCGGAGGAGGTGCTGGGAGGGTCAGCAGAAGCACCTGGAGCCAGCAGTATCACTGTTGAGGCAGAAGGATGGCTGTGCTGTGTCAGACAACTCCGTTGGTTGGCAGGATGGATCTGAGATTTGTTGGCCTGCTGAAGATGAAATTTGGCTGGAATCTTGACACAAGACCACCTGAGTCCGGACCAGACAAGACTAGACGAGCTTGGCTCGACGTTTGTAGTACAATTGGGCTAACAGGTGTCACACCATGTGCCACTTTGACAGCCGTTTGAGCTACGTTCCGTTGACACTGCTGAATGCCCAAGGGCTCGGCCAGTTTGATGCTGGTATGACGGCTTTTTGGCAGCATGACAATGGTCTGACACTGGTATGAGGAAGCACGGAGAGCATTATACTTCTCTCAACTGGGACCGAATTCCAGGTGCATCTACGAAGGCCAATTTCAAGTCGAAACTACGCTTCCAGGCTACAAAATCCAACAAAACACCTTTCGGTACCTAACGTCAACGTGAGGACTCTGCTCTCTTGCCGTCTACATCAGCATGCTCTATGCAAGGCTCCTTGCTCACCACATTGCTGCAAAAACTTCTAACTTTACGCTTATTCCTGCTACCAGGCTGCTCTTCTAGTAGCTGGCTGCACTACAATCGTTCCGTGGGTGCAAATTGCTATTGTGATTAAATATACGTAGACTCGATAGTTCGCCTGCGACGCTAAGGAGTTGGGGGAAGGCTAGGTACGATCAAAGAAAGCACCTAGATGTTAAAAAGTCAAATATGGCAAAAGTGCTCTGAAAACAGTCAAAAAGTGTTTGGTCAAGTCGATTCAAGGTGGTCGAATGCTGACTAACCTTGTCGTAAAACTCCCTTCGACAAAGTGGCCTAGTCTGCTGGTTTGTCCCTGCAAGAGTTCATAGTGGTTGTTTGGCATTGCAGCCGTCAAAACACTCCCTATAGGTCCAACCTCTTCTGCTCCTTCAAGCTCTTGATCTTACGCCGCCTGGCATTGATGAACCAGTTACTCAATTGCTGTTGGTTCAAGCCCGTCAGCAGCATCAACTGGTTCTTCTCGAAGGAATTGGGGTATGGGTGGTTCAAATGATCGTTGAGCCACTTCAACAAGATGTAGGTAGTTTCCTTAGGCAAGTTGTTGCGTGTCTTGCGCTTGGAGTTGCCACGCAAGTGGTGCACATCGTCGTCATCGTCGCTGAGCGTCCTTGTGTCTGGCGAGCTGAGCGACTTGTGAAGTGGAGGAGGGTAATGAGCATGGTGCTGCAGCGAAAGGTGCTGCTGGAGTGGGTGTCCCTGGTACGGAGGCACGTATGGCGGGTACTGTTGGTACTGTGGGTGGGAGTAGCGGATCATCGACGGAGGAGGTGTGGTTTCGTTCGAGTACACGGGCGACGAGTTGTGTGACAATGGCGAACGTGTTGGAGGGTACGCAGCAGCGCCAGCGATGCCTGCGGTGGAAACAGATGAAGTCGACGAGACCGAATTGGACGCGGAGTGGCCATGGCTGTGCCCATGGGGTACAGTCGCAGGGTCGCGTCCGTAGTAGTAGTCGTAGTACTTGTATGGGGGCGCTGGCACGCTGGGCGTAGACGTGGACCGAGCCAATGGGGGCAACACCGTCGAGCCACCGCTGTAGCTCCCCTGGTGAAGCTGCTGTTGTGGAGGTACGGGGTACTGCTGCTGGGGCACCAGAGGCTGTTTCTGGTACACCGGAGCGGGCAAATGGTTGACCAAGATGTCCGAGATTGGAGGCAAGCTGATCTTGTTCGTTCTCATACTGGCAAAGGCAAAGTGTTGGATGAGTAGCAAAGGGTGGTTGGCTGGTGGATTGGCAGGATTTCAATTCGTATTTATGGTGAAGAGAAGAAATTGGGTCCCAATTTTGGCCCAAAGGCTGTTTTTTATTTTCTAGTACCCGTGCAGGTATGCCAAAAAATTTTTAAAGGATGTGAATTATTTTCTGATGGCGCCATGCGTAAAAAATACTTGGTGGATGCAAAGACACAAAGTGAGGTGTCGCAAAAATGTCGCTGGAATGGTCTGGTCAAGAGTAAGGTGCAAATGTTGGCAACTCCTTTGGGACAGTGGGTCAGCTGAACGGGTCCCTTAAGTATGGCAATCCTATAGCTAGTTCTATAAAGACGAGCTGTTTGCTGAAGGTGTGTTTGTATGTGATTTTCTTATGAACGGTGGGTCCGTCGTTTGGTGAGTCCTTGGTGTGCAGAGGCTGAAGGTATCTAGCATGGAAATACCCACGGTTATCTTTTGCAGGGAGCGTATATTCATAGGAAAGTGCCAATTGCAAGCATAAAAGCTCAATGTTTGGTGATAGTGGTAGCTGGGACTTCTTTCCAATGAGCTTAGCAGAAGAATTGATAGAGTTGGGCTCTACTAAGAGAGCTGTACCGTTAAGGTACGTGGACTCCTTGGGTGGGTGCTTTTACCTTTCAGCAACTCTTAGGGGGTTTGTTGGGAGTATTGATACAGTCTAGAGTGGACTTCAGCAAAAGCAGGCTGGTACAGTCTGTTTACCTGTGTGCTACATGGAGTTGGACCAAGGTACTAGGTGGTATAACCTGGAGCAATACCAGCTAAACCCTGGGTTATTGGGTAAGTGAAGATCCCAGTGTTCACATGAATGAAGAAAGATAAAGACACAACAAGAACCAGCTACTCCAAGCACTAATAGCTGTAAGAAGATGAGGACAGCTGCAAAACCCATCTGTCCGAATTTGGAAGTGTGCAGCCGCATAGACAAGACGTTCAGCTGGCGTTGGCCACCTACCAGGACCAGAATGGATGTTCTTGAGTAAGTTGGGGATTGAGACACAGAGAATACGTTAGAAGTGGGTTCTAGAAAGAAAGGAAGCTGCTGAGAGTTCAAGAAGCAAGCATTCAAGAGAAATCAAGATAGCAGACAAGTTGCGCCATACAGTCGAGCAAGTTGAAGTCACCAAGCAAAACATCACAGTTCCGCAGGAAATACTTGGTTGATACTAGGCAGATAGACCCAGACCCAGCACTAGCAATATCTGACGGCCAGGAAGAGCCATTTTACTCGAACCAGGAGGAACCATACTAGTGTGGGACCCTGTACTTCCAGAGATCTCCAGGACCCTGTAACTGGCCTATTCGGTCTGCCCCTCCACGCACGGCAGCTATTACGTTGGACGACATGGCTGGTGGATAACAGCCAGAAAGAAGGAAGGTCGAGCCTATCCAACAGTTTCAGGACAAAGTTCACATGCAGGCAAACCGATTCCCAGTAGCACAGTCCGTTCCTGAGAGGCTATCTGAGCGAAATTGCATATAGACTCCGAGGGATCTGGAATAATCAGCTGCCCCATTGAGTAAGATGGCAGGAAGCGAAATGCATCTAACATTCCACGGACTCGATTCGGGCACAAGCAGTGTCGCAAAGTGAGCAGGGTTTAGGGAGCGAGACATGTCCCAGAGGTCGAGGTGAAATGAAGTGGCGGTGGTACGTCTGGAGGGTAATTGAGCTGAAACAGCGAGGAAAGAAGCTAAAGCGAACAGCAAAGAGCCAAAGCTGGTGGTGTCAAGCAGAGGAGGGTGCGTTATCGCGGTGACAGCAGGGCAAGTCCGTGCGGAGCTCAGTATGGCAGGTTTTGTCTAGAATTACGAACGAATCATGGCAATTTAGATTTGTAGGCTTGGAAATGCAGAGCAGCTTAAACTGGGCCTTTGAGACTCCATACATGATCTTGGAGCAGTTTGACCGTGGTGCGTTTATTCTTCTGCAAATGTGTCTTCAATTAGTTAACGGATGCAGAGACACAGGCGTGGTGGCGACAGCTCTCGTGTATTAATTAGCAGAGCTAAAGGAGATGAAAGAACGGAGTGGGAGAGAAGCAGAGGGAGCAAAGGGCAGCCTACGGTCGGAGCTGTCCGAGAAGAGCCTGCGGAGCATTGGTTGCCGTCTGGCTCTGCTCGAACGAAGGCCTCTGGTGCCTGACGAGCTCTGCAGAGGCCAGACAAGTGCCAAGACCTGTTGGAGCCGATTGCAGAGGACCAAAGCTTAAAGAGCTCGGTCGATGTTTTGGTGATCTTTCGAAAATGGCTAATAACAGCAGAGGCAAGCAGCGCCCCCGCTATCGGCCCCACCTCTGACTATATTGCGCTAGCAACGTCGTCCTTTCTTTTGAGTAATTTCGCGGCGGGGCAGAGCCAGGTCGAAGCATGTCGCCCCGTCTCTCAAACCCTAAGCTTAAATGGAAGCTTATTTCGAGCAGAGCCCAGCTGCATTAGCGACTGGGGGTTTCGGTTGCGAGAGCCCAGGTGACGACGATGAAGGTGCACCGAGCGAAGCGGCCCAAATCGAGGCCGTGGGACATTCGCGACATTTGCAGCAGACAGCGGCAGGCTCATTCCTGTGGCATTCTAGTTGTGTCCCACTTATCCGCTGAACAATAGGATTGCAATTTACGAAAAAAGATCTGCATGGATCTGGGGCCAGTTGAAGGGGTGAGGTGGTTGGATTGACACGGAGAAAGTGTCAAAAAGCGTGTCAAGTGGGAGTCGTGTGGGCTGTGTGGGTGGGCGAGGGGGTGTCGAGCAGCAGTGTGGGCGTGCTTTGCAGCGTGCTTGCGGGCACATAGAAGAGAGCGGGCTTGCGTCGTGCTCCCAGGTGTGCGACATTCGACCCTGGACCCACCGCCAACACTGGCGCCGTCATTCCTTCTTATTTTTTCACTCAAAATGCCGTTTACTTTGTTATCTGAAGATCTGCCACTTGACTCAAATTGTTGTGATTTCCTTGTCAGGAAGTGAGGATATACGTTGCATACAAAGAACACATTGACCGTTTGGCACAATACGACACCGTGCGGTGCTAACAGGACGCGGGAGACGACATAACAAAAGGAGAAGCACTGGCACACCACCACCATAACCACCGTAGCCACCACCAGCTGGCACACCCACCGGGCTGTCACGGTCACCAGGTCACCCGACCGCCAGCTGTCACCTCGCCACCGGCATCCGCACCCTTCCTTGCACCCTTTTGTCGCACGCTTTTCTTCCGCCTAACGAGAAGTGACGTTCAGATCCAGGGCTTGGAATCTGCTAATTAGCGAATGTCAAAAAAAGTGCCCAGCTTACATGATCCGTGTCCGCCTGCCATGGGGTGCGATCCGTCAAGGATGCTAAGGAGGATTGTGGAACAATGGCTGCGCCCACACCTGGTGAGGAGGCCCACTACGTTGTATTAGGAGGTGGATTACGAGGATGTGGGTGCGCTCGAGAGATAAGCGTTGTTCAGGTACAAAAAGCTGGGCTTCGTTAAGTGTCTCGTCAAGCGGATATGTTCATTAGTTCGTTAAGATGGGTGTCACAGAAGAAAGGAGCAGGTGTCAAAGTGGGCCTTTTGCTGGGAAAAGCCGCTAGCAGGGAAATTGCCTCACTGAGTAAAGCGCGAGGTGTGAACAAAGAGACCCCCAGCGGAAGTGGCCTAATGATGACTTCGCTGATGTCGCCAACAATGCCTCGGTGTTGTATCTTTCTAACAATGGTGCGGTGGGCTGCGCTATGGGCGGCGCTCGTGCTCTATGCTCGTGCTCGGTGCTCGTGCTCGGTGCTCGTGCTCAAGTCTGCTGCTCGGAGCCCGCTCTTACCCTGCCCAGCAACTGCATCCTTCACGCTACGCATTCCATCCTTCGCCATGTGTCAATCGGTCCACTAATCTCACTAATCTTTGTCGCAAGCACTAATCGTCTCGTAGTCGACTCGTAACCGCACCGGACCGTCTCGTAACCGGTCTATAGCCCACCACACCACCTTGTGACCTCTCCAGCGACCATTTGCGTGCACCGCTGACTTGCACTCAACAAACACCGCCATGTAGCTTTCCCCCCCGTTGCACGTCGCACTACGCTCTGCTGCCGCACCGCCCTAACCATCTTTGTCTTTGTCTTTGTCTTTTGGCTTTCTCCTTTAGCCATTTGCACCCAAAGCCTAGCAAAGGGTCTAGAACAGGGTTTCCCTTCGTTTTCTCCAACCAGTGCACACACGCCATACGCATTGCTTCTCAAAACACCCTCTGGCCTTGGCCCAGGAAAATATCCCTAGGCGATTTCCCTTGCAACGCTACAGAATGTGCACGGCAGCTTGGCGATTGCGTCCTGTATTCGAACCAGCGTACCCAAATGTCTCTTTGCTCTCCGTAATAGCAATTTTCTCTCTGAAAACAATGCAAACGGTGTTGCTGTTACACTTGTCTTTGTTCCGTTCAACATTGTTTCTTTGTTACTGTGTCTCTTTGCACTCACCTTTCTGCATAGATCTGGCCATAATGCCAAAAGGTTCCGTATCCTTCGTAATGGTTACAATCTTGTCGTTTGATTCTATTTCGAGCTTGACGTATGCACCGGAGGCCTGTATTTGCCTGAGCAGTTTGCGAAGCTTGCGATCCTGGCACAGCAAGCAGCCAGAAAGGTGCCAATATCGCCGCTGCACCGTCTACATTAAGGGCACATGCTGCACCTCCAGCCACAGGCTTCCAAACAGACAGGCCCTCCACCCGTCCTCGCGCACCCTTTCACAGCACCCTTCGTTTCGTCTGGCTCCGAATATTTCGCTCCTCCAGCGTCTGCTTTCTGCCAACATCCTCCCTTCAACGTCACCTTCTCTTCCTGCTGATGAAAAATATCCCGGCGATATAATATTCACCTACATTGCTGGCCACAGACGCGGGGTTGTTCGTGAATGTCGCTGAGTTCTATGCATCCCCATTCGACAGTATCGGTGGGACAAATGCTCTTCACAATCAGACAGATGCCACAAACCGACACAGATACTGGTTGTAACGCAAACGACAATCACACAGCACCAAGACAGCCTTGACACAGCATTTCCGTTAAAGAACAATGTCTGATAGTGCACGCTAGGTATGACAAAGTCAAAGTGGGCCCATCTTGTACAGACAATAACATCAAAAGAAGCGAATTATTATCGGAACGCCAATCCTACCAATACGCTCCCACAAACACTATGGGTGATATCTCGTGAATGACTGTGGGCGTATACGGAAATCCACGTGAGCACCTTCGACGGACCTCGACCCACACGGACTTTGACCCCAGACAATGCGCGATGAGCTCGCCTTGGGCGCTCGCGCGTTTTTGTATGCTGAGATGAGCTGCTACTGCTGGTACGCCTACTGAGATGAGCTCGTGCTGTGGATTCGTAAAGGCTGTATAAAGAGACGGATTATAAAGTTTGTAGTGTGTTCGCAGCACGAACGACTCGTTCGCTGGCAGCTGCACCGCTGCTTCCAAAATGCACTGGCTCGTCCACGACGTGCGGTCCTGTTGGAGAAATGCACTGCTTCAGACATGCAGTGCTTCGGAAACGCAGCTATCGAATGGATTTGGCCTCGCTCGACTCGCTCTGCTCGCAGTATTATTTAATAAGCTTTTTAAAGCCTTCGCAAGCATTGTTAGACCTGCTCAAACAGGTAAGGCATACGCATCAGCTCGCAATTCCAGCACCTAACTTCCAAGAGACACAGCAGCATCCTGGGATGCCTCGGTACAACCCAATGAGAAACCTTCGCCAACGAGCTGCGCACAATGCCGAATTCCAACTGCAACAAAGCCCCAAAGTCGCAAACGTTTGGCTGCGATACCAATGCCAAGCCTACACCGCTACAGGCGCCTCTGGCTCACGTTGGTATGCTTTGCTAATTCGCTCACACCTGCTTGTCGTGACTTTTGTGACCTTCGGACTATCAGAAATCAGCAGAGAACTTCGAGAAGGCCCCCAGCGTGCTTTGGTATCAATTGGCAACCAATCAGTATTGTAGTAGTCCAGCACTACCGTGTGCAAGTAAGTTTCCAAGAACTCAATCTTTCGCTCGTGGTCTTAGTTATAACTTCCCGGAAAAACCACACAGCCGTGTTTTCGACGTCTAATTAGCTCAATTCACCTTTCAACTTTCACAGCCAGCACTACAACTCCCAATGTCACTGGGGCAACCTTGAACTCCACCAATGCGGCTGTCGACCATTTTTCGTATCCAAAACTTGCTTGCAACTTTCCTCACGGTCTCAACTTACACGTTTTTGTTGATTCTACCATATTACGACCTTCAATGTCTCTGGGCCTTCCACTATACTCACCATAACCGTCTTTCCTATCCAACGGAACACACCTTCACATATTTAAGGATCCTCCTTATAACTTCTCATTCAACAACTTCTCAAACGAGGTCTTATCATACTTCACATACTTGCTCTTGTTTTTGGTAAAATCACTGCGCCCATACTTATCGTACAACTTGAAGTACGCATTGATGATCAACTTCTTAATCTCGTTGCTCAAGTAGCTCCGCAAGTTGGTGTCAGTGATGTTGTACTTCTCATAATTCTTAATGGCCTCCTCAAACGACTCGTTGAAGTTCTTGAACAATTCCTTAATAGAGTCTCTTTCCTTGCTGGAAAGGTTGACCCCAGGTCCACCTACACCCAGAGATGTGGCCACTCCTCCGTTGTGTGCTGCATTGCTTGTAGCAATACTGGTCATATCTCGAATGATAATGTACGACGCATAGTTCCAATCATCCAAGAATAACTTAAGAAACCGGTTCTTGAGTTTGTTCAACCTCTCCGTACCCAAACTGCCCAAAATGTCAAAGAGTGTCGATGACCGGTTAATGATCGTCTCGATCATAATAAGGTTCTTGATCAAGTAGAATCCCTGCGTAGACTTCTTCACGGTAACTTCGTTGTTCTTGAGCCCAATCTCGATATTGATCATTATCGAGTCCACTATATCCGAGAAATACGACGAAAGTAAGTACTCAGGGCTCTCGTCGTTATTATTGTTTGGAATCACAGATGTGTACACATTGATGAACTTAACAGGCGGCTTGATCAGTAACCAGTCTCCCAACTTGAATTTCGCAATCAACCTGAGTAAAGACGTGGGGAACTCACTCGATCTGCGGAGCTTTGAGATTAACTCCACAATGATCTCAGGTATGTTTTTATCATTGAAAGTGCTTATACCCTGGAACTTCACCTCGATCGCCAGCAAGTACTCCTTAAGAAGGACAGAGTTCTTCAATATGAAAATGTCCACGTTGGTCCTGAATTCCTTGTGGGAGAGTCCATAGTTGCTGAAAAAGACTTCGAAGTGGGCCAAATTCTCAATTATCTCAAGCAAAAGCAAATCGTTGTTTACAATCTGCTTCGTGCTGTTGAAGAAACTGTTGAATCCGTTCAACACTTGGTGGTTGTACATGTCTGCCACACACCTTTCGATCAATGCATTCATCAATTCGGCGGGATTTAGTTCGAGCTTTAGCACCAATTCATGTTCTTCTTTGATGGCTTTGATACACTCGTTGTTGAATCTGTTGATGCCGTTGGTACCCTTTTCATAAGGATGGTTCGAGGCTCTCTCAACCGGCGTGGTGGCCCCGACAAACGGTTTGACTCGTTCCACCAAAACCTGACTACGTGTTCTCACATACACCTTTCCCACTGTTCCAGATTGACCGGCAAAGTACTTCAAGATCGTACCCAAGTCATTCAACTTCAACTCGTTTCCCATGATCTCAAGCGGTAAGGTGCCTAGCAAACTCTGGAAATAGGCCTCAAGCTTCATTTCTGACTTATCTATCAAGTTCTCAAAGTTGTAAATGATCCCCGTGAACTGGCTGAATTTAGGCTTGATCGCCTTCAAAAGTGCTCTACTTTTGACCAACGTCTCAATGAACTTTCTCAATCCAATCAGCTCAATTCGGTTGTTCAACAAGTCTTCGTACTTGTGGATGATGGCAGCACTTTCGTTGACCTCGCTGAGCAACTTGATGCCGTTCTCGACCTGTCTTTTGCTCGAATTGAGTTTGTTGACGTCGTTTAATATGGGTTTTATGTTACGCAGGGCGTTGATTGATTTGGACGAGACTTTGGCTAACGACTTCGAGATTGCCTCGAAGAGGTCTTTCGACTTGATGAGGTTCTGGTTTAGAACCGCGACATCGGCTTCGTCTATGTCTACGTTGAACGACATTGTCTATGGTTGTCAAACTGCTTTGGTGCAACACGAATTGAATTATTTGATGTTTGAAAAATCATAACTTGGGTCACGTGAGTTTCGTCAAGTATCCACCTACCTAGAAAACTCGAAGTGGTGCCTGGAGACCTACAAGAAGATGAAAGTATTTAATCGGGGTTACTGAGATGCAAATTTGGTAAGTACCAGTATTGTTTTTGAGTTTCAAGTGATTTTGGTGCATCTGAAGCGAGCTCTTAAGCTTGAAGCAAGATTTCGCAGCCAACTGATCTTCAAGAGGAAGAGGTAGTTGTCGTAGAAATAGTAGGAATTGGCTCGTGTTTGTTAGGTTAGAAGAAGGCTATACTTTCAGATGGATTTGAGTAAAACTGTAGAGTTGTCACACATTTGAGTATACTCCTTGAGTTAAATTGACTTGAGCTTAGAAGCTGAGTGTTAGTGTGACTTCCAGTCGGTGCCTGTCATTTGTCAAAAGATTCAAAATACTTTACGTCTTCACCTGAAATCTAATGGAATACAGATATATGCACAAACCGTATGTCTGTAATTTGTAAAGAATTGAGCAACACAGATTGCTCATATACGACCATTCTTTGTATTGTTGGCAATTTGCATTAAATAATCTGACATTTTGGGTGCAAAATACAGAAAGAAGATAACTCTCCAGTCATAATAACCCAAAAGAACCCCATTCCAGCAATACATTGAATCTGAATTGCAGATCCTTTTGACTTCCAATTGTAACTTCGGCTTCATACTCAAATGCACGAAGACTCACCAAATTCCAAGATGACTCAACACCAGTAGATCGACGTACTCAATTGCACCAACTATAGTCACCCTGTTTCAGATCAATGCCAATTCGCCCTCAGGTAATGGAATTACTAAACGATATACTCCGCAAATATCAGATTATCAGCCGTGAGTCATCTGCACCATTATACCTTTCGATCTGGAGATCAAGTGGCGGTGGCCAAATACCTTTGTGTGGCAGTTATCACAAAATGAAGAGATGTTGAAGATGTATACTGTCTACTAGGAGTCGTATGAGTCATTTGAAGCGATTCACATGACATTTTTGGTACTAAATGTTGTTTTTAAAGGAAGTGGTGATCTTTACATAGCGAGAAACATTTCGCACTGAAATCCATAAATAATCTTCGGTATATAAAAAGGCAGGCATCGACTGAGGTTCTATTCTTCAGTAACTACTTCTTCAACCACCGTTGCATACAACAAGCTTCACAGTATCGACCATTACGCTCATTATTCACTCCACAGATACAAGAACTCATACTCAGCAATGCAAAGAGACAGTCCAGACCAAACAGCCAAGCTCTACAAAGACTTGTACGCTTCTTTGAAGCTTAAGAAGGAAGGAAGAGGCAAAAAGACTACAAACACGGTCCACAACACCAAATACGAAGTCCAGAGCTGGAAATTCAACGAATGGGACTATCCAAAGCTGGTCAATGGTGAATTATTGCCTATTAATGCTAGAGGCCTTTTCACATTTGAAGACAGGGAAATCGTGGTACGTGGGTACGACAAGTTCTTCAATGTTGGGGAGGTTCCCTTGACCACGGAGTCAAACTTGCTTGAGAACACAGAGGGCCCTTACGAGATCACTCTCAAGGAAAATGGCTGCATCATATTGATAGGTGGATTACCCTCTGGTGAAATTGTCGTTTGCTCAAAGCACTCTACCGGTGAACGTGAGGGATTACTGGCAAACCATGCATTGGAAGGTGAATCGCACTTGGTGGAGCAGTTGAAACCCTTGAATAAATCACTTGCACAGTTGGGGGCATATTTGTATGAAAACAACTTGACAGCAGTAGCTGAACTTTGTGATGATGAGTTCGAAGAGCATGTTTTGCCGTACGGTAAGGATAACTCGGGACTTTATTTGCACGGCCTCAACTATAACACTATCAAGTTCAAGACTTTGCCAATGGCAGAGGTGTACAAATTTGCTGACGACTGGGGTTTTAAGACCATTGATTCGTTCACCTACAACAATCCTGTGAAGCTTTTTGAATTCTTCGAAGAGTCGAAGAAGACTGGAAAATACAAGGGGAAAGAAGTAGAAGGTTTTGTCATTAGATGCAAACTAAAAAATGGCGATGATCTCTTTTTCAAATACAAATTCGAGCAGCCTTACTTGTTATACCGCCAGTTTAGAGAAGCAACCAAACAATATCTCAGAACAGGGGCTGTAAACCAGGTCAAAATCAAAAAGAACAAGTACATCACTGGACAGTACCTTGAATTTGTCGCACAGCTATTTGCTAAGAACCCCCAGCTCAAAGAAGATTTTGTTTTGGGGCATGGGATTATCAATGCCAGAACTCTCTTCTTAGAGAGCATTGGTGAAACTGACGGCATGAACTTGCTCAACATTGATAGGATCAGTGAATATTTAGAAAGATTGAGTCTTGGGGAGAAGAGCAAGGCTGTCAACAAGTACATCTTCATTCCTATTGCGACGATATCCTGTGGCAAAACTACAACCTTCCAAACACTAACAAACTTATTCCCTGACTGGAAGCACATTCAGAACGACAACATTGGACGTGGATCCAAATTGAAATTACTGGACCAGTGTTTGCGAGAACTATATCTGAGTGATGTTGTCTTGTTGGATAGGAATAACTCCGAGTACAAATTAAGAAAGCAGTTGTTTAGCGACTTTGAAGCTAAGCGTAACTTCTACTTGGGTGATGATCCAGATATTCAACTACACTACATTGGTTTGAATTTTGTTTCGGATAAGCTCTTCGAAGATCAAAAGGCCCTTTGGGATATAACTTTGGAGAGAACGAAAGCAAGAGGGGATAACCACCAGTCAATCAAATATGAAAGTGACTCCAAAACAGCCATATTTGTTATGAAGAAGTTCATGAATTCTTTTCAAAAAGTGAATCCTGCAATCGAGCCAGATTCCAAGTTTGATTTGATTATTGACTTGAATATTGAAGGTGAGAACTCGTCGTTGACTAATGTCAAATTTATTTTGGAGAACTTGTACAAGACATACCCCGATTTGATTGCGAAGAAACCGACCGCGGATGAGTTGAGCAAGGCATTTGCTTCTGCTTTGGAGTACGTCCCTACATATACCAAGAAGATGCTGGCTGTGAAAAAGGTGCAGCCAACGTTTATTGGTGTGGATATTGACCCGAAGAAAGTGCATTCGAGGTTAGACAAATTTGTTGGAAGCGAGCTGGAATGGCAAAAGTTGAAGTGCTCGGGACGGGTTCAGAAGGAGTTCCATGTTACTTTGGGCCATTCTGCAAGTGCAAGAAAGCTTCTCAAGCCAAAGTGGAAGGTTTTACAGGACATTCTCATGAATGGGGCAGAAATTGCCACGGGTATATCCGAAGACGTTGTCAAGTCTGAAAATAATGATAAAGATAGCCAAAGTAAGGGAAACAAAGGCAAGACAAATAAGGCAAAGGAATTAGCATCTAAGGGAAATAAAACTGTGAATGGCGTAACGGATAAACCGGAAGAGATTAGAGTACAGGCTGTTAATGCTGATGAGAGTAAGCTGCCTGGCAAACTCTTCTTGGACTTTTATGCTGACGTCAAGTTGCAAAGGGTGGTGGTACATGAGGAAAAGTTGATCTGCATGGAGGTTGAAATTGTTGAAGTGTACAACACGACCGGCAAAAAGGTAAGCATCGAGCCTTTAAACAAGCACCTCCACGTAACAGTGGGTACATCTTCTAAAGATATCAAGGCAGCAGCGTCAAATGATACTTTAGAGAAGCTCAATTCGGTGCTGGGTGTGAAGAGCGGGCAGGTATTGATAGAGGAGGAAATCATGACAGTCGTTGAAGTGCCAGGTGAAATCATTAGAAAGCAAAGGATTTTTGCACAGTTTTGATGGGAGTCTAACTGCAAGCATTACTCAAGATATTATAGAGCGAACGAAGTGGTTTAACAGTAATAGACATAACAAAACTCGCACCAAGTCTTTGCCATTCCTGATCGTAGTCTTTTAATAACTCTGAATTTGCCGAATTAAGTCTTTGCTAGCATGCGGAACTCGATTCACTCCGAGTTTCACTTGTTATTATAAGCAGTGTAGCATCGTCAGCATGAAATACACTAGATAGAGCACGATTACTTGTATTCTATTGGCAGGTTAAAAGTCATTTCATACTTCGAACATTCAATTTCAAATAGATCTTTATCGCCTCCACAAATCAAGTTCTTATTCCCACCAGTATAATGTTCAGCTATATTGCTTCGTGGTTCCAAACTCCTGAGTTGCCTGCTAATGTTGTTCCAGAGTTAATCGACACCATCAAGTCCAGCAAAGTAGTCGTCTTTTCAAAGTCCTACTGCCCTTACTGTACTAGCACGAAGAGCTTGCTCAACGGATTGAACCAGAGCTTTACTCTTGTCGAGCTCGACCAGGACTCCGAGGGCTCTGTAAAGCAACAGGGTTTGAAGGAGATCACTGGACAGCGTACTGTGCCAAATGTGTTCATCAATGGCAAGCACATTGGAGGAAATGATGCTTTGCAAGCCTTGAATAGAGAAGGTAAGTTGAAGGGCTTACTTACTTGAGAATGCTGTTTAATTAGAAGGCTCGACGGGACGCAGCAGTGTTGAGCTTCTTAGACTAGCTTAGGTAGACTCACACTTTGTCTCTCAAAGTTGAGAAGAGTTTCCACACTCTATTATCAGATTTATAGATGCACATCTAGAACTTCCCTTTACGTTGTAGACTCTCACAGTGTGAGCATGAATGGCCCGGTTTGGCTTGCTCTTGTTCTTACCACTCAATTGTCGTAATCAGTGCCTAGCCACCGAATCAGTACACGGTCCTACTTCGTATGAAGAGTGCCCTGACCATGTTGCACTGCCCGTCAAATTGCTGCTCCAAAGTCGATAGACACCATATTGGTGACCATGCTCGGCTGCACCTTAAGGAAGGTCATGGATCACTGAGTAATAACCAAGAAAAGGAGCTTGGAATGTCACATCCTTTCTCGTATCTGTTGTACGTGATCCAGTACCAGATAGCACCGTTGGACAAAACACAGCCGCAGCTACGTCATAGGCTTCTCTCATTGCTCGTATTTCCACAGATAATAGACGAAACGTCGTACTTATAAACCGAGATTTCCTGCCAACATCGAATCAAGTCTTCACCATATACCATGACTAAACTTTCGGAAATCTTCAAGAAACCAGATATTCCACCAAACATCGTTCCCGAGTTGAACGAGCAGATTGGGTCAGCGAGAGTGGTGGTGTATTCGAAAACATATTGTCCTTACTGTGTGCGAACCAAATTCCTTCTTTGGAGACTACACCAGAAGTATACGGTAGTAGAGCTTGACTGGGTCAAAGATGGGTACCTCAAACAAAGAGGGTTGTATGAAATCACCGGCCAAAAGACGGTACCAAATATCTTCATTGATGGGAGACATATTGGAGGTAACGACTCATTGCAATCGTTGCATTCTGCTGGTAAGTTGAAACCAATGCTCGAGAATGAAGACTGGAGGTCAGTGCCGAAGAAGGGAGATGCTTACCCCAATGAAAAGACTGAATCTCTTTGAAGAGTATTGCTGAGCGATGTGAGATACTTCCAGCTTTGAATTGGTAGGAGACAACAACTTGAATACCTAATTTGCAGTCTGTCTAGTCTATTTAGTCTTCCCATTGGGATAACCAGACCATGTTGGAAAAGCCATTTTGATAGTGGTTTGCCTATTTATAGTAATGATATGAATGATATGAATGATTGTAATTAGCAGCGACTTCAACAGGTGAAGTGTAGTTTGAAATTGGTACTGGGGTGGTTATCCTTCATTATCTCTGATAGCAGCAGCACTAAGATGTGCGAAATCTGAGTACCAATTTGGATCATATTCATCGTCCTGGAGAGAAGTACCGAAGCACTTTTAGAAATCAATTGCTGGTTACAGTGGAGACCAGACCTGGCAGGCTTTGCAATAAATTCTACACTATTTGGGCCTCATTTAGCTTGAAAAGTCCAGTTGTATCTTGAAAATTGGCTAATTGGATCAGCAAATCTCCCTGGATGTTGCCTTTATCAATGCACGTCTGTTATTCTTATACAAAAGCGGCCGGTGAAGGTCTTGGGGCACAAGCTGTATCTCAAGCCAGCCAGCCCCGATCTCACCAAAAGCTTTTACCGTTCTCTCTGAATTGACAGTTTCGCTTGAATACAGTCCACTTCCTTCTCATTCAATTGAAACTCACTAACTGTCCTTAATGTCGCCTTACTGAGCAGTGTCACTGGGATCCAGTGGCAGCCAATTTGCAGTGTTCGAATGCTGCTGATATCTGCCAATCAATTTGAGCGCGCATCACTTTTTGCAACTCATGTTTTCATCGATGAAACTCGAGCAAATGGGACCCAAACGGCACACATTGATCGTCAGGACGAAGCTATGGTTGCTCCGGAAACGGTTAGTCCAGAAGGTGTACTCTTCAAAAACAGCTAGGTCCGTAGCTCTATTGGTTGTTGTGCAGGTGCTATTGTCGATGATATGGCTGTTCTCCAAGGTGGATCACCTCAACAAGCCAATTACTATCAAGGACGCGACCAGCTTTGACGGTGCGCTCTTTGGAATCGAATATTCTTTTATACCACCGGCTGCTGTGGATTTTGGCCACTTGGGGTACCCTTCCGCCACCATTGTCGGTCTGGAAGACCACCGCTTGTCGCTCTTGCACAAACAATTGCATGCTGACTTCGATCCGCGCTTGATGCCAGCACTATTGCTTCACATGGTTCGTCGCAACATAATGCTCAACGATGGGTCCTTGGAACCTCGCTTCTCAGTTCCTTTCTCATGGCTGAGCTGGTTAGACCTTGGGAATTCCTTCTCCAAAGACTTGAACTCTCTCGGTTGCCTGGAATTGGTGGGACATTTCGGTTTGACTCCAGGTCATGAATTTCTAGAAGCTTGTGTTGATATCAAGAACTCACCAAAGGCATACCCACTGTTCAAATTAATTTCCCCGGTGGACTGTGAGATGACCGAGCAGTTGAGGCGGTTTGCAGGTTCAAACTACCTCTTGCACTCAGCGCCGATCCCAGAAAGAATAGCCATCATGGGGATAGAAGAAAAGTCGTCTACACATGAGTCTCCTGATTGGAGTACATTGATAGTTCCCACCTTCAAGAACTCCCACACTTCGGTTTATGGCCATCACGATAGAGACTACATGATACAAACCTACGGTAAGAAGAATTCAGTAAGTTTACGCAATGAATTGGATATTCTAAGTACCTACTGGCAACAGTCCAAACAATCAGAGTTCGTCTATTCGGATGAGTACCAATTAAGCTATGAGACTTTCAGAGCCGTCAACAGAAAGACGCAGGTATCCTTATCCGTGGAAGACTTCGTTCTAAACCTCAACCTGTACGTCCAAACGCTTTCTGAGAATTTGGCAGCTTCTGTCAATGCCCAAGTTATTAATGAATTCGAACGCAAGTTGTTACTGGACATGAAGGAGAATTTGAAGCACAATGACATTTTCCCAAAGTACTTTCACGAGGCATTAACTTTGGGAGATAAAAGGGGCCATCACTATGACTGGAGATTTTTCCAAAACTTGTCGTACTCAGAGTACGAGAAAACGGCTGTACTCCATAGACTCACTCGTGCCTGGCTCCGCTTCGCTCGATCTATTGGCATAAAATCTTGGCTAGCACATGGTTCTTTGTTGGGGTGGTACTGGAACGGAATGACAATGCCTTGGGATCCAGATTTGGATGTCCAGGTGACGGTGCATTCGCTTTTGCTCTTGGCCAGAAACTATAACCAAACCTTAGTGGTGGATTCACAGGCAGAAATAGGATCTTATTTGTTAGATGTTGGACCCAGCTACTTCAGCAGACACAAGGCAAACGGACTCAACACCATTGACGCTAGGTTCATAGACACGGCAACTGGGTTTTACGTAGACATAACCGCACTCGCATTCAATGGTGCATCTTCTCAGCAGCATACAAAGTGGAACATGAACGAGCAGTTAGAGTTCAAGAAAGTGTTGGATCCAGAGTACAAGCAGAAGGAAAGGTCAACGATTTTACCGGAGGACTTAAAGCAACAGTTGGAGTCCAGAAGAAACAATGTTGTGCAGGCAAAACAGTTGTTTAACTGTAAGAATCATCATTTCTACACTTTAAATGAATTGGAACCGTTACAGCCCACATTTTTCGAAGGTGTATTGACTTTAGTGCCTCATAATTATATGGGAATATTGGACCGTGAGTATCCACACGGGCTCTATAGTAAGGAGCACTCTAAGCACAAGTTTAGACCGATACTCGATTTGTGGGTGCCTACCAAAATATGTCCCAGGGATAACCTAGGTAACAAATGCAACGATGTAGGCACCAATATGGAGGCTGAAGCTGCTAGACCGATCACATCAAGACATCGCATACAAATGAGACTGGCAGGCAAGCCCAAATTTGAAGGTAATTGGAAAATGGGCGAATTACCTTCTTGTCGGATTGATCCTTGGTTGGTTCTCCGAAGTCGCAGGTTGCAGCAACTCATGGCTGAATTTTAATGCAGCACCATTAGCTATTAGTTTGAAATGATAGATAGATAGAATACAAAATGCATAATTCGAAACGTATAAATCTGGCATGTGATGCTACCTCGGTGGTCTATCCGAGAAGTCTTGGACTTTCTTCCAAGATGTGCTTCTAGACAAATAATTTCTAGGCTATACTGCACTGTCGACCTCACCTCATTATATCCTTGAGTAGCTCGATACCCCATAAATGGTACTTCACAAACAATTGCGGGTCGTTGGTGAGCTCCACCAAAGACTTAGGCTTGATCATCGATCTTCTCAAGTACCGCTCATTATCTATGGAAGCACTGCTATTTTTAAGAGAGCTGGAAGACCCGCTGCTGGCTTCAACTTGTTTCTGTATTAGCAGAATGATTTCCGTGAAGTATATGCTGATAATATCCCAGTTTAAAACGAGCTTCGTCTCGGTATCCGAAACAACCATGAGGGAGTACTTGCGTTCTGCGCCTCTTGCGTTTATATCCTTTATCTTGAAGATCTTGGTGATGCAATAGCCGTTCGTTGCATCGCCATAGAACATAGGTTTGGTGATATCTGAGGTTGTTTCCACCAGTAGAGACTTCATCACTAGCTTCGTCAAGGAGCTGTACTGCCTTGCATTTGCCGGGTAGTTCGTGGAGATGAACTCGCGGGAGTTCTCTGTTGTCAGCAAGTTCAGAGCTGCTTCCTGAGGAAGCAAGAGCTGGCACAGAGCACACACTAGCAGCTTCGCTCTCGATTTTGATGTGCTGTTAGTGGATTGGTTGTGTTTCAACGGATCACCCGCACTTGCGGATTGTGTGCAGATGATGGTGGTTGGTCCATGGAGCTCACAGAAGTGGGCTAGGCACACTATGACGTTGCTCATGGTGGCTGTTGGTGCTGATATTTCAATTTTCCAGGAAAAGATAATGCCCGTAAACGGAACGACATTCTGGTGATCGTGATTTACGGGGGTTGGAGACATTTTCAAAGGGTGGTCCCTTCAGCTCATGCTGTCTCTCCAATGCCCATGACTAGGCTGTCACAAGAAAGATGCCCAATGCAAGGTCTCAGACACTTATGCCAGTTACGGGGGAATTTCGACTGTAGTTGCCCATCACAAGGAAATGAGCCTATCGACAGGTTATGAGCTCTCCAATCATATGGGGGCTGCTCCATCACTGGTAGCTGTCTGCCTGATGTAGGCTGTCAGTCGAGCACGATGTGTTGGCCAGTGTAACCCACTGCCATCGTCCACGGTGTAACTTTAGGCTATTTGAGCTCTCGACACCAGTCAAGACCTCTGTTCTGCTAAGAGCATAGTTAAGATATTTGCATTTGGAGAGAACTGTTCTTTTGGAACTATTGTTCTCGCCTGACCACAGTTGCTACTGCATTCCTACACAAGTACCTCTTGGTGGAGCAGCTGCATTCGTAAAGAAAGGGCCAGATCGTGGACCAGTGCTCCTGAAATCTGCACTGCAAGGTTCGAAGCGGAATAGCGTACAAGATTGAAATGGCGATCTCAAAAGTGAAAAAGTATACTGAAAGGCCACCATACGAAAAGTCGTATCGTAAATGAAATTTAATAGATTCGTGAATGCAATGTGAGTCCTTGCCCTGTCTAAATAATAAGCTCCCTGCAGCACCAAACCCTCAGTTTGCAAACCGTGGGTTGGTTACTATCTGCTTGATCAATTTCACCGACTTTTGTGGAAAAATATACCAAATGTTAGGGAAACTTACGAAGATTCAGTTCTTTTAAGCGGTGGTAATCCACCGACTTATCTTTACCCAACACCTTCTGGAATTCGTTCTAGACTTTACTCCAGCATATCCGTTGCAGCTCTTGGTATTGGGTGCAAAATCTTACAACAGGCTAATTTAGGTACACTCTCGCATACCCTGAACCTCCGCTGCAAGACTTCGAAACTTGCCTTGGTATGACTTGGCTAGATGTCCACCATGCCCCCAAGTGAACAAGATATCTTGCACTGGTACAACTTTGGTCATTATAGCTGCGAAAACCACGAAAGTGGCCGATAGTTACTCGACTACTGGTCCAATTTTCACCTACAAAAGCTTGTCCTGTTCGTCAGTCTCACACCGAATCCCGAAAGAACACAGTGTACCCCTTTTACCCCATTGGCACCCCAGGTACCCCGTAATGTGAGGAAGGCTATTGTCGGTGTTGCTCAGTTCTGCTGTGCTCATCTCGACGTCACGTGCGCAGCGCTCTGTGAAAAACTCCAGAGCCAACGAACTCGTTTTCTCCACATCAACCATGTCCAAAACTACCAAGAACACCAAGCCTTCCAAAACCGCCAAAGGTGAGTATTGCAGTTGCCGTCTTGAACAGCATTGTGCCATTGAAAATTTGTACTAACAAAACAAGCCAAGGGCCCAGCTCCAGATGAAACCATCAACAACCCAGACGTAGTTGCTAAGTACCAAGCTGCTGGTGCCATCGCCAACGCAGCCATTGCCTACGTCAGACTGTTGACTGTCGCAGGAGCAACAACCTACGACATCTGTGTCAAGGGGGACGAGTTCATTGTCGCTGAAATCGCTAAGGTCTACACCGACAATGACAAGATTGTCAAGGGAATTGCATTCCCAACGTGTGCCAACCCAAACCAGATTCCAGCACACGTTGCTCCATTGAACGAGCAGGAACCTGCAAACTTCACCTTGAAAGACGGTGACGTGGTCAACATCATGCTTGGAGCCCAAATTGACGGGTACCCAGGTGTTGTTGCGGAGACTGTTGTTATTGGCGAGAGCGCTTCGAGTCCGATCGTAGGCCGCAAGGCCGATTTGGTACAAGCTGCTTGGGCTGCTTCCGAGGCTGCAATCAACGTGTTTGCACAATCCGGCAAAAAGAACTGGGATGTCACCAGTGCCGTCGATAAAGTGGCCAGTGACTACGGTGTGATTCCAGTGGACTCGATGTTGAGTCACAACATCGAGAGAAACGTTTTGTACGGAACCAAGGAAATCATCTTGAACCCATCCCCTAAGAACAGATCTCAAGTCGAAACAGTCAAGTTCGAGCAAAACGAGGTCTACGGTTTGGACATTTTGATGTCCACCAGTGCTACCGGTAAGGTCAAAGATTCCGTCTACAGACCAACCTTGTACAAGTTGACAGGAAGTACCTACCATCTCAAGATGAAGATGTCTGTCAAGATGTTGGCCGAATTGACCAAGAGATCCAGTGGACCATTCCCGGCCAATATCCGTACGTTTGACGAGTCCCACAGAGCTCGTGGAGGCTTGGCAGAACCTTCCAACCACAGACTTGTCTTGGCCTACGATGTCATGACTGACCGTGAAGGAGAGTTCATTGCTCAATATTTCACCACCTTTGGTATCACCAAGGAGGGTGTAGTCAAGTTCACCAGCCCTCAGTTCAACTCTGATTTGTACAAGTCTGACAAAGCTGTTAGTACCGAAGCACCAGCTGCTTAAGTGCAAGCGGTCTGGCCTCACTTTGGGTGTTTGTTTCATGTCTGTTTGACGTTTTGCAAACTGTATCCTTGGTGTCTTCCTGTTGAAAACGGTTTTCAAAACATTTGTATGATAAACCGAACAATTGGATTCGCGTGTTGAGCACTCCTTCTGGATGTTCGGCTCGGCTGCGCACTTGACCTTTGGTGCACTTTTGCTACGACAATTGGCTTGAGACACCGTATAGTACCCACGCAAAATATGAAACATTTGTGGTTTTCCACTTCACTAGATCTGCCATACTTGCTTGCAAGCGAGACACACGCTTGTTGTCCGCACACATCATGAACTATCCAGCAACGAACTTACGTCCAAAAATGACCTTTGCGATTGGTGCTCTTCTCTATCTATATACTACTCTATTGCCTGTATATTCAAAACTGTCCAAATCGTACGCAAATAAGATTAAAATGATCTCCTAGGGCTCACAAGCTCCACAAGCCTAATCTCTACTCTTCAATGTTTATGCTACGGCTTCCAGCCACGGTTTTGGGGTGAACATCATCTTCCAATTTCGTGTTTTTCTCAAAGTGAGAATTCGATCGCTACTTTTTTGAGAACTACACCACTTTCTTTCCAAGGTCCGATTGGTGTTATGGCTTACGCAGCAAAGAGCTCAGTGAAACTGCCGGCCAGCACAGTGCCGCGGAACCTGTCTTATAGACCCAATGACAGTGACGGTGAATTGAGCGAAATTGGCGATGTTGGAAATGAGGTTGGTTCGATGAATGGCCAGGATAATGGTCACATCAAGGCACCAACGGTGAATGTTGTGGCAAAACGAGGTGTTGGACGGCCAAGGTCTCGCGGAAAGTCCCAGAAGATCGGCATTTTCAGCAGAAATGGTCGCTTGGTGGTGCTGCTACTGCCAAAGAAGCGTGGAAGGCCATTCTCCAAAAACAAAGCAAACAACACGAATAACAGCGCAGGCGAGAAAGAGACTCTGGGAGAAAAAGGATCATCAAAAGATGACAAAGATTATAAAGGCATTAAAGACAGCTCCGCGAGCAATTCTCGGAAACGAAAGTCGACCCGACTACTCGAGAAGTCTGAAAAACAGGACCATGAACTGGACCTGGAAACAGAATCAGCGTCGAATACACCAAAGCTGGTCAATCTCTCACTGTTTCCAGTGCCAGAGCTATCTTTCCCAAAAAAACAACGAAAAGTCGTGCCTTTTGTAGAACCCCCATTGGCCGAACCATCACCTGCGTATACAGGTCTACCGTTGGAATCGTTCCCTACGGCCAAGATCAAGAAGGAATCGTTGTGGCAGAAGAACAAGAAGCGAGCTAGCTCGCGCGAGTCGTCCTCGGTTCCCTTGGATTCAATTGCCCAAAAACCGAAACTCACCACTAGAATACAGGCAAAATCAACACCAACATCGACTCCGCCTTCAGAGACAGAGGAGTCTCAGGAGGATGCTATCTTTGCCAAAGAACAGCAGAAGTGCGAAAAACTGCTTAAAACCAATGAAAAGGCTTCCAAGTATAGTGATATCCGACAACTACTAAAATTGCGAGTTGCAACTCCTCCTCCGGTTAAACGAGCTCTTCCGGAGACAAAAGTGCTAAAGAAGATCAAGATGGCAGCATCACCCAAGAAAAAGTCAGGAAGCACCAATTTGTCCACCATGCAGTCGAAACCAGTAGTAAGGCAAAGCAGCGAAGATGACCCAACCAGGGACAACGACGAGTTCTGTGGGTCCTGTGGCGGAATGGGAATTCTTCTCTGTTGCGAAAATTGCCCAAAACTGTTCCACTTTACATGTTGTGTACCACCACTAGAAGAAGCACCAGAAGATGAGTGGTTCTGCAGGGAGTGCATCGCGTTGAAACTGGGCAGTGCGACCACTAAATGGAACCAGGTCGGACTCTTTTCGAAGCTCCTAAACCTAAATGAGTCCCGCAACCAGAAGGAATTCCACCTACCAAAAGGTTTGCGCGAATCCACATTTGTGGGGGTTCAGACTGGTCCCCAAGGTGAGTACGAGGATGATAGTCTCAAGGCTCCAGTTCCTTACAGCAAGAGTAACGGAGCACAGATTGCGGGATACAATCATAATGAAGACTTGGAAATAGAGTCCCTATACAAGGATGACAAGCCTTATCTTTGTCATAAGTGTGGCCAATCGGGTTTGCACCACAGAACCTTGACACACTGTGAGTATTGTCCGCTTGTTTGGCATCTAGACTGCATCGAAGAGCCAATGTTCACGCAGAAGAAGTTGGGAAGCAAATGGATGTGTCCTATTCACATAGAGCGAATGTTCCCAAGCGACATGAAGCGCCGCCGCTTGAAAGACAGTGTGATTGTCGATCCGTCGCTTCAGCACCACTTCCTCAGAATGGCCCAAATGAGCGATTTTGTTATTGGAGATCCAGATACAGAAAGCACGACACTACAAGAATTTCTCGATGATGAACAAGATTCACAAAATCTGTTGAATACGGTCAGTACATCGACTGGAGTAGCTTCTAAAACCTGCAAAGTGGTTTGTATGTCGAATAGAGACAAAAACGCTTTCATATACCGAATTCCAGAAGAACTGATACTACTCGATTTCACTACCAAAGTTGAGCTGGACAAGGCAAAGATCTTGGAGAATATTAGAGTGTACGATAGACAGAGCCGGCTAGAAGAAAATCCTACAGAAATGCAGTTTGTGGAAATAATAGAAGAGCTCAAACTGGAACCTCGCACGGGGCTTAATTTTGAAGAATTAGTTGGGGAAGCTAAAAGAAGAACCGAAGAGATAAAGCAGGAGGAACACGAGCCAGAGGAAGAAGAGAAGATTGATGATCTTGAGGAATTTGAAAAGTTGTCACTGGAGGAAATGCATGCGTTGATGAATACCAAGAGGTTGATGGAAATGAAGGGACAGGAAGCCATGATGGAGTTCCTCAGGTCATAGATCCAAGAATTACGTGTTGGTATTTTGACTGGCGGACAAACTTGGAAGTAGAGAGAAATGCCAAAACACAACAGGCAAATAAAGTCTATTTCGGCATGTAACTAGAATTTCCTGCTGATACAAATGCAAAGACTAAGTGATGAGAAGGTTACTCCAACTGGATTCTTGATTGAGTATTTAGGGCTTCGAATAAAGCAATTTTTGCTCTTCCAATTCATCAATCTGACCTCTGGTTTTCTTTCAAACTTGATGTGCCTGAAGAGAGCATTTTTGGGTCCAACATATGAAACCACCACCATCCGATGGGGCTCGAGTGTGCGTGCTTGAAGTCTATTCAACTGCTCTGATTTAGAATCGATAGTGAATTGTTCCAATAGCATTATAGAAACCTTTAAACGACTCAGAACTAGTTCACTATGTTCCTCTCCAATTAAATTATTTGTAAACTTGAACATACTTCAAATGAATTCTGGCAATACTTGGCTCATTCAACGCCTATCTGCCATGTCTGCTCCACTAAGACCTAAAGAGACTTTAGTGATTATCACTTAACTAGATTTAACAGATCTAGAGGTTCAACCTTGGATTGCAATTTTGCGTACTTCTCAGCCTATATATATTCCCGTTGGTACAGCATAAGTGGTAGTCGTACCATGCGTACAACTCGCCTGGTATACCCAGCTCTACATCTCATAAGTATTTTCATCTATTCTCGTGTAATATGTACATGGTTCTCTCCTAATATAATGCAGCAGTCAGTGGTGCCTTCAAATGTGGGATACTCTCCTCCGGGACCTTGGTTGCGCCCGTAAGCTGTACGAGCTTCTTGAGGATCTTGCTTTGGTTTAAATGTGCACAGTCAATCTCCAACTTGTCTTCAGAGCCAGTAGGTGTAACGTAGATCTTGATTGGACATTTCTTGACTTCTTCCTTATTCTTCACGGCAATTCTGGTGACGACAAATTCCACGTCAGTGTTGTGGAACTGCAATACAGGCAAGTTCTCCTTCCAGAACTTCCTCAAACCGATAGCAGGCTCATGGATGTTCTTTTGGATCACCAACAACTCAACCCTTTTGAACTTTTCAGGGTTCAAAATGTAGGCATTCTCTGGGTTTCCAGCAATGAGGTTGACTCTTGCGATCTGCTTTAATATCCTTGATTTGGGGAGGGCCTTAAACATTCTTGGAGGTTGACTTCTTCTTGTACAGTTAAGTGGAGTGAAAAATTGATATAGAATGGATAATGGTCAACACACGACTTATGTAATCGCTTATGAAGCGTTTTTTAAGAATCGAAGATGGAGCCTTAGCAATAGCATAGATGACCAAGGGGACTGGATTCAGAGCTCAATACTGTTTTCGGGATGTTTGAACTAGACAAGGTTGAGCCCTCAAATATCAAATTTCATGCTCTTAAATTTCGAACTGAAAGTCGTAGGAATGAGCTGTTTGAGGAGGCACTGCTGGTTAGGCTAATGTAGTTGGCCCTTAGGAAGATCATATACATTAACAGAATTTTGACAGAAACACAATTAAGAGTAGCAGGGATTCGCATGTTTAAATTAGTTACATGTTTAAATTAGTTGTGGTTATTTCACATATAAAGTTATTTGCTCTAAAGCAGGCACGCAGCTCACTCGAATGCCCCGATTGTGAATTCACCTCCACAAGTTTCCAAGTTGATTTATGTTGAAGTAATAACACACTGTGTTAGTATGATACTACAATGCATCAGTCTCTTAACTCTGATTTGTGTATACTTCCAGCTTATTCACCATCAGCTATCATCAATTCGCCTAGACCAGCATAGACCTTCATTATCGTACTCTTTCATCTTCTCCTCTAAAGGTAATCTGAATTTAAGCGTCTCAGTCATGTCGGCGAAATGACTATGCTCAACACGAGGCCACTTAGATCAGCAGCAGCTAATGTTGTGCCATGCCTATGGTGCTCAATATCTTGTTTGCAACATGGGTGCAAAAAAATGCCAAATGCGTAAAATTAGCAGCCATTAACACCAAAGCACTTGAGTTGAACATGATCCCTTTGTTCTTAGTTCTACTCTACTATCACTTCAACAAGCACATACGAGACTTCTGTGCATTACTTATCGGTAACTACTATGAATCTCACCGTGACATTGTGTTGGTCACTGGAGGTTGCAGTGGCTTGGGCAGAGAGATTGCACTTAAGTTTGCCAATGAAGCAGCCAAAGCGGGAGTTGTGACTAGGACAGGAACACCTGTCTCAAGCGCTCATCTTAGCAGTAGTACCAGCTCTACTCTTGTTTCTGCAAATGCTTTCTACAGTTCAAGCAGAGTCATTGTACTTGATATAGAGCTCCCTTCGGACGAAAATAGAATAGACGGCGTCACCTACTTCCAGTGTGACGTTGGTGATCGGAGGCAGGTCTCGCAGATCCAGCAGCAGATATCGGAACGGATTGGAAACGTCTCCATATTGGTTAACAATGCCGGTATAACCACCGGGAAAGCCGTGGTTGATCTCAGTTACGAAGAAATCGAGCGGACCATCCAGGTCAACTTAGTGGCAAGCTTCTACACGATCAAGGCATTCTTGCCTCAAATGTTGCAGCAGAAGCGGGGCTACATCATTACCATAGCCTCAGTACTAGGGTATATGAGTCCAGCATGCTTAAGTGCTTACGGAGCATCCAAGTCTGGACTCATTGCCTTGCACGAGTCTCTCACGTACGAAATGGGACCTCCTTCCTTCAACAGAACGGGTGTCAAGACACTCTTGGTGTGTCCTGGTCAGATTCAAACTGGCATGTTCCAGGGTGTCAGGTCGCCATCCCAAGTATTTGCTCCAGAATTGGATCCACGGTATGTAGCATCTCAGATCTTAGGTGCCGTGGAACTAGGTCGCCGTGGAGAGATCAAGTTACCGTTCTACAGTAACTTCGTTCCACTATTCAGATCATTACCGTGGCCGGTTGTCCAAGTAGCTCGAGCTATTTCAGGAATCGACAAGAGTATGAAGACCTTCAAGGACACCATTTCGAAGATCTCACGAATCAACTCTAGAGTTGTATCAGTGGTTAGTTCAGCAATAGCTTCGAATTCTCCTTCCGAGTCTAATTCTCCAATTTTAGGGACTCATTCAAATGCCACCATTTAAATAGCCAAGTTAACGTACAGATAATAGGAGCACAATCTGTTTTGAGCAGACGAATTCAATTTGTAGTAAATTGTGTATTAGTTCTGAGGTGTTATGACAACTTTAAAACGTGTTAAAGTATTTTATAAACTTACCCCAAGGGCAATAAACACATAAATATGTTAATTTCTCCCATCTCATGTACGAGTAATTTCCTATGCCCTTCAATTAGCTCCCCAATAACCTGTCGATAGTTAGACCAAGCGCAGACCAATATAGCCGACCTGTCTTTGGGTCCTTCACCAAAAGAACCTCTAATTCATGTTTCTTGCTCAATCTCGCCGATCTTGCAAACTTGTTGTTGTACTCCTTCACCGAGGTATAAAGCTGTTCAACGTACCTTTGATTAAAAAATTTGAGTGTTTCTTGCGGAGTGATCGTTATGGTTAACGAATTATGCAAAGATAGTAATGTCTCTGGGGAGTTTCTAGAGAGTCCAGAATCACCAAGTTCAACGTCAGACAAAATTATCTGCAATCCTCTAGCAACAGGGTCCGATAGTTGCACCAGTTGCGTTAAAGAATCGTATTCGTAGGATTTAGTGCATATATGAGACCAGTCTTCAGGAACAGTCCCAACTACATATGCAGAAATCACAAACGAAACTCCTGGATTTCTTTCCTTGTTTAGGGACCCAAGTAAAGTATATGGCTGGGATGAAGGGATATTATTCAGTCCATTGCTGGTGGCTGGCTGACGTTGGAAGAGCTCGATTTCGAGATTTTCGTCTTCGTCAGGAGACCCCTGCTCAGATCCAGAACTGTAATCACTATTGAATTGTGTGTCTAAAACCTTCTCTGGAATAGCAGGCGCTTTTTCCAATTTGACGAATGTTTCGGGAGAATTTGGAGCTGAATTAGTGCTGTCAACTAGGGGGGTGGACTGGTTCTCTTGCGATACTATGCGGGCAACACGAACAGGACGAGTTCTTGAGGCTGCGAATTCTTGCACAATACCTAAAAACCGCAGAAACTGTTGCGGTGGAAGTAAGTATTGGGCCAAGTCACGGTTAATCCTTGAGATATCAGCAGGTGGTATGATGGAGAACATTCTGTCGTAAAGCTGATCCAAGTGTCTGTTTCTTATGGTAGAAGAAGTGACCAACCAAACACCCCTAATCTTCCCTTCAAATCTGTTTTTATATAGCTTGGGAACCACCCCAACTTTCACTACCAACAAACTGGTCCATACCTCGTCATCTTTTTGTATAGATCCAGGAAGTGGATCAGTCCATGTGGGCCATGGTTGAAACTCATTATGTGTTGCTTTCATGAACTGCTGTTTCAACGACTCAATCTTGTCAGGAAATACGTCACATGGGAGCATCTCGTCAACCTTAGGAGTGTAGCCAGTGAAGTCAGGGTTGACTGGACAAATGCTGCTTATTGCATCGTTTGAAGTGAAATCGGTGACATAGAGCTCACAGTTACTGTTCACAGGTCTCATTGTCAAGACAAGACAATAAACAAAACGACCATAGATGTTGTGGTTTGGTCTGTGAGGTTCGTCCAATCCCAGAACATCAGGGAGCTCTGCAATGGTGCACAATTGGTTGGACGGAGGCATAGAGTGTTTGTAGATGTTTTCAGTACCAAATCTTGAAAGACGCGTGCTCGCGACAGATGCGCCGGCGCTACCAGGTCAATTTACGGATGGCACTAACGTTACGTAAACCTGTTAGAACTTCGCAAACTATGCCAAAACTGCCTAAATTTGAGTAAATCCTCCAAGTCGAAGTGTCACAGCACCGTTTTTATGAGCCTGTACTGGGATCAAGTAGAATAAGGGATGTGATTGGGCTTCTGAGACAATTCATAGATATGTCGCAGTATGTCGCAGTATGTCTCTTTTTTGCACCCAAATTCAGCTAGATTCATGCGCCTTTTCAACTCTGGAAGCGAATGTTCATTCTTGCCCTTGTACCTATGCATTTACGGCCTTTCTGAGTGAGTGAAATGCCACACTACCGAGAAGGAGCCCAGATGAGTTTCCTTTGTGCAAATAAGGAAGTGCTTAGTTCTACTGCTTGCTATGAGAAATTGTACAGTAGTTTCAGAAGTCCAAAACTAGTTATTGAAACGGGAGTGACTACAAGTTCTAAACAAACCCTTTGCATTTGCGTGTTATCACCACCCTACCTCTCACTAGCCAACAAATTTTAAGTAGAAATGTGGTCTAGAACAACTGAAACCTAGCACTGCTGAGCATGATGTTCAATTCTCCGTATATTCAGATCAGAAGACGAAATCAATTTACAAGAAATTGATAACACTTTTCGTTTTCTTATTACTTTCGGTTGCGGCCATATCTAGTAGAAAGCACCGTTTCCCGTCCGATCAACTGTAGTTAAGCTACTAAGAGCGAGACCGAGTAGTGTAGTGGGAGACCATACGCGAAATTCTCGTGCTGCAATCTTTTTGCCAAACTGATAATCGAAGCCATAAATATCGATTAAGCGACTGAACTCTTTGGAAGGGCATTTAGAAGGTCCAAAGCAGTGTGTTATACCTAAACTACATGCGTTTCAACATTCTCATCGTGAATATGTTACCTCCGTTGTCCTTGTGTTTACCTTGTATTGACTGCTTGCGGTAGTGGCTTCATTTTGCACCCAAAAACTCCATATGACACAGAGTTGAGCACCCAGCCATGACGAGATACTACTCTATAGCCTTAAAGGACTCGTTTCAAAGGTACAAAATGTGATTATACACGTCTACAATGAATGAATTTCGTCAGCTAAAAGCTCAAAACTAATATTCTTACAAGACAGACTTATATTTAGGATACAAATATAGTGTTGACTAACTTTTCTATCCATGGAATTAATTTGTAATTTTCTGATGATCTTAAGATCTGTAGTCTCCGTTGATTGTGACGTACTCGTGAGATAAATCGCATGTCCAGAACTGAGTTGATTCTCCACCTCCAGTTCCTAAGTCAATAACGATCTCTAAGTCTTCGTGCTCCAAGATTTCTGAAGCTCTGGCTTCGTCTACGAGTTCTGGTTCTCCGTTAACCAACAATTTCAAGACTGCTGAACCATCAGTTGGCACAAAGGACACATTTGTATTTGCAGGAATGACAGACTCAGATGACACATCAGAGTAGCCAATGGCACAAAGAATACGACCCCAGTTTGCATCCTTACCGTACATGGCAGTCTTGAAGAGAGAAGAGTTCGCGACTGAGGACGCAATTGTTCTTGCATCAGTGTAAGACAAAGCATCCTTGATAGTGATGGTAATAAATTTTGTAGCACCTTCTCCATCTCTGACAACCAATTGAGCCAATTGCTGAGCGAAATCCGTGATTTCGTCTTGGACTTTGGCAAATGAAGGAGATGACTCATCGACAACTTCTCCACCAGCAGCACCATTGGCAATTGCCACAATGGTGTCGTTAGTAGACATGTCACCATCCACAGATATACTGTTGAAAGATCTGTCAGCGGCATGAGTCAAGATCTTTTTCAATGCTGGAGCAGTGATAGGCAAGTCGAGAACGAAGAAACCCAAGAGTGTAGCCATGTTAGGACAAATCATACCAGCTCCCTTAGCCAAACCAGCCAATGCGTATTCTGTATTTCCAATGGTGAACTTCTTGGAAACCAACTTAGGGAAGGTGTCAGTGGTGCAAATGGCCGTAGCACAGTTTATCCAGTCTTCATGGGAATTGCCCAACTTTGAGGCTAATTCTGGGATTCCAGCAATGATCTTGGAAATAGGCAAGTTTTGTCCAATGACACCTGTAGACATGACTAAAGTGGAGTCTGGGGTGTTTCCGTTGACAGAATCAGTGGTATCAATCATAGCTTGAGCATCCTTTAAACCTTGAGATCCAGTGACTGCATTGGCATTACCACTGTTAATGATTAACGAATTGATTCCCTGACCACCATTTGCTTGTAAGATCTTGGTGGAGATCTGAACAGGAGCTGCCTTAAACTTGTTCTTGGTGAAAACACCGGCTGCCGAAGCTACATTTCCCAGTGTATTGTGGAGCATGGCTAAATCCAACGTTTTGCCGTCTTTTTTGACTCCACTGTGGATACCACCAACAGCAAAACCCTTTGGGTATACCCCCGTGGTAGGGACGAATCTAGCAGCCTTCTCTGAGAGGAAACGAATGGAGGGTCTCATGTCTTGATGATGATGGTTTAGTTAAGGAAAATTTTAATTTTTCACTCACCGATAAGCTTTGGTAGTTTAGTGATTTGATTGGTTGGTAGTGACTTGATAAGAGAATTGTTGACTTAGTGAACACTAGAGAAAGATCCTGGTGGCTGTGTGTGGTTGTGGTGGAGCACACTGGTTTTTGGTAATGAGAAGTTAGAGAGATAATTTAGATGGTGGCAGTTGAAGGTGAAAATCGTAATGTGGAGGAGGTTATCGTCCGATTGCGAAGTTTAGTCAAGAGAAGAGCCCATTTACCATGATCTTGCGTCTTATAGCGATCAGAATGTATAGTTTAGTCCCTAAGAATTCGCTGACCAGTTCCTAGAGTAGTTATGGGGAATTAATGTTGGTACTTCTGGTGATGTTTCTTAGTGCTGGAACGAATTTCAAAAGACTATATCAGGCTGAACACATCTTTCCTCAGGGTTCATATTGATTTGCATAGATTTATACACTTGAGCGTGTTCAGAGTTCCCATTTTAGTCCCTAGGTTTTCATCCATATACATATGAAACCACTTGGTGAGCTTCAACTTTCCATCAGAGTCATTCTTGTGTCTAGAGTCATTGGGGAGGGCATCGCAAATTTCAAAAATCGCTTGGAATTCTCAATAGTTTAACAACTAATGATCCGATGCAAACGAATACCATGGCGACAATTCTATAGGGCCTACGCTGAAGCGACCGTACCAAAAGTCAGACTCCCTTCAATTAGCTCAAATCTTGAATCTGGTCTCTTTGCACCCGCTCTAGATGTGTCTCCGTTCGTTCTGGCTCCTCATGCCGTTAAAACTCCAGTCGACCAAAGAATTTTGGTAAGCATATTCCTCCAGGCTGTACTACGGAATGACTTCAACCGACTGAGATCTACACTTGGTAAGATCGCACTCAAAATCTCCGACATCGAACAAGCTCGTTCCTATTATTCATGTTTACAGCTTCTACTAAACAGTTTTACCCCAGAACTGGCGAATGTGTATAACATTCAGGCTCTTTACACAGATTTCAATGCGGTAGAGAAACGAACTAGCCCGTACAATCTTCATGAGATTGAACGCCAGATCCAAGTTTCTCTCATTATCAGTTTCATACATTGTTACTCCAATATCGAAGGGAATACTGTTGGATCAAAAGTTGTGAGAAATTCTATTGTGAAGTTCATTGACAATTTGATAGCTAAGAGTGGAACTGATATTAGCATCATCTCTCTGAAATTGGGTGATAGACATCTAAGCTCACTCAAGCATGTTTTGAAGAAATCGACATTAAAGAAATTGACTTTTGATAATGTTCCGATCTCCGAACAACGCATTGATGATCAAGACTTGTCTATTGACCCATTTATGGATAAAGAAGGGTTTGTTAATCTTGAACGTTTGTGCAAATACATCTCCAGTACCGGCTCCACAAATAAGGACTCAGGACCTATGAAAATGTATACTCACTACGACTCACTTACTCAAGAGCAGCAGAGTTCCTTTGATACTCATTACAACGCGATAAATGAGAAAAGGCAGCTCGTGGTGGAAAACAATATGTTGCTGCTAATGGAATCATTAGTTGCTCCAACAAAAGGATCTGGCTTCAAGTCCGCCGATAAGGCAACAATGTACTCATGGTACTCCGACTCCTTAAAAGTATACACCGCATTACTTAAACGGTTAAACAACTTACAAGGGAAATCAGATTTGAATCCAGAAGATACAATATATGCTAAGAATTTGGCTCAATTAAATTCAGTTCCAAGTAATACCTTGGTCACCCTAGTTCTTGCCACTTTGGTATCGCAGACGATGTCTTCTCCGGATGGATACGTCACTGTTGTGTCTTTATCGCAGCTGCTACTTTTCCTGTTCAAAAGACTTATTGGAAGAGATCAATACCTAAAGTCGATCTCTGATAATTTGCTACAAATATCCAACGAGGAAGGAATTCAACTTTTTGGCAGTCTCTTGAAGATTTTTATAGATGCATGCAAATTTGCCGTTCCAGATCACAACATGGTTTCCTTTGCACAATCCTTGAGCTTGACTCAATCGAGCATTGACCCTGGATTCATCTCGAGCAACTCAGCTTTTCTTCATTCTGTCAACTTTAAGAAGAAGACTGGAAAAAGGTTGGGAGTCATCAAGATCCACCCATATTTGTTTCATCAGTTCAAGACTGATGTCAGCTTAGCCTTTGACAGATCGCTTTATTTGCCCATGTTGCACAAGCCGAAACCATGGACTTCTCCTCATGAAGGGGGTTATTTGCTGCTTCAGAGGAACCTATTGGCATCTCAGGACATATCTTCGTCCTTGCGGTACATTGAAGAAGCACATAAAACTGGGCAGCTTGATTCCACCTATCATGGATTGAATGTTTTGGGTCTGCAAGCTTGGGCTATTAACTCAAATGTCAACCAAGTGTTCAACGACGTAATGAAACTCGGGCTGGGGTTTCTCAAAATTCCACCCAAACTAGAAAACTTGGCCGGAAAGGCAATGCTGCCTACAGCAGCAGACACACAGTATCACGACTTAAAGAACGTCCGAATTGTGATTGAAATGACCAAAGAAATAGCTAATGCTTTCGATGCAAACGGCGATGCTTTCTATCTACCACATTCCCTTGATTTCAGAGGGAGGGCATATCCTTGTGTGTCTGTACTATCGCATCACCAAGACGACCTAGTACGTGGACTAATCATGTTCTGGCATAGCAAGCCGTTGGGCCACGACGGCTTTAACTGGTTGGTATACCAATTGGTCGGTGTATTTGGTAAAGACAAACTACCATTAGAGGAACGGTTGACATTCTTTGAACATTGCAAATCTGACATCATTGATTCAGCAAGAAATCCTTTACATGGGAACAAATGGTGGATGATGGGCGAAAAACCATGGCAGACATTAGCTCTCTGTTTCGATATAGAGGGAGCATTAGACTTTGTTGAGCGTGGAGGATCGATAGAGGACTATAGAAGCAGACTGCCAGTGCACCAGGATGGCTCGTGTAACGGTTTACAACACTACGCTGCTCTTGGTGCCGATGTTAAGGGTGCAACTGCGGTGAATTTGGCTGCTAATGAAACGAAGCAAGATGCCTATTCCACGGTGCTACAAGTTGTGCACCTGAAAATCAGCTCCCAGGACAAACCTCAAACAGAAGGAACGCAATTAGCATTGAGACTCTTGAGTCGAAAGATCATCAAGCAAACAGTGATGACTACAGTTTATGGTGTAACCCGTTATGGCGGTGCAGAGCAAATATCTCATCGAATTGGTGAAATCATCCAAGACCTAGAACTAAAAAAGCAGCGTGGTGAGCCTATAGACTCTGAGTTTCATGAGCAGCTAGTTAAACATCGGGCCAAGATGTCAATGTACATCAGTGGACTAGTTTTGGACTCTCTTCTGCAATTGTTTGAAGGTGCTACGCTTCTTCAGCATTGGCTCTCAGAAAACTGTGCCCGGATTGTTGACTCGGTTGATCTAGAAACAATAGCTCATTTGAGGAGCGTTCTGAAAGAATACGGTCCCGTTAACTTGTTTAATGGGCTCACCTTCCGTCCCATGCAGTGGACTACAGTGGCAGGCTTCCCTGTAGTCCAAATGTACAAGCGGAGGAAGTTAGCACGTTTACCGTCAGCGCTTCAGAACATTGCTGTCACAAGGCCGCAGATTATTGCACCAGTGGATAGAAGAAAACAGCTGAATGCTGTGGCACCCAACTTCATACACTCAATCGACTCGTTGCATATGTTCATGACTGCAGTTGCGGTGAACACTTATGGCCACTCTTTCGCTGCTGTTCATGACTCATACTGGACACATGCGGCGAATGTAGACCAAATGTCGAAGGTTTTACGTCAAGAGTTTGTGAGGTTGTACGACACAAACATTATTGAAGAACTCAGGAAAGATTTGGTGTATTTGACCCGCAACAGTTTCCAGATCTTATGGATTCACAAACGAGAGAATTACGCCCTATACAACGAGGTGGAGAAGTTGAGACCAAACAAACGTACGAAGCGAAACTTGCTTGAATACTCCGATATCCTCGTCGAAGAGATGACGAACAATACTGAAGTTACCCAATTGCTACAAAAATACAAGCCCTCGCGTTACATGCGACACGGCAAAAGACTTGTGCCATACGGAGATCCTAACGGTCCACAGAAGTTGTTCAAGCTTGCGGACTATTTCCCTGTGTTGGTGCCAGTTGAGATTTTAGAGAGTCCAAAAAGGGGAGACTTCAATATCCATGAGGTGTTACATAGTAAGTACTTCTTCTCGTAACTGTCTTTATATCTTGTATATATATTTTAGATTATTCTTGTAACAATGCTTGTAGCTTTGAAGGAGCTTTTTAACGTTAAGCTTTTTGGTCTTATTTGCCTCTTAGTTCTTCTTTGTATATTCCAGTAGGGCTGTTCAATTACAATACAGAGATGAGTAAGTTTTCAAAAGGGTGTGCAAGTTTATGGTTGTTGGATCTGCTTGTATTATGGATCTCTGAAGTAGTTGAGGATTTGGTTATTCTTGTTCGTTTATCATTCGTTCTAAGCGTCCAAATATACGGTCCCGGTGAATAGCAGCTTCGTCGTGCTCGTCCAGGGCAAAAAAGGTGTTCCGATGGAAGTCTTCTCCTTCGCCATCCGCTTCTGCTTCATAGAATTGATCATCTGGCAAGTACGCTATATCTCCATAGTCTTCATATTGGTCTTCATCCAAAGTAAACCCATTTCCTCCCGCTTGATTTCGTATCTTCTCAAAGTCATACTCATCATCTTCTCCAGGGTCGGCTCCAAAACTATCGGAATCTGCGTCTCGTTCATACATTGCTTCCGCATCTTCATCAGCAGGGTAGTCATTCTGGTAGAAATCCTCTGCATTTGAGTCTTCATCATCTGTAAGTCTCTCATCGTCATCCTTGTCCAGCTGATATGCCTTTAAGACGTTTTCATCCTTGTCATCCTCCTCATCATCGAAGAATCGAATGTACCCTATTTGAGATTGTGGGTGATTGGCAGAAGTGAGTGGTTCTGAGTCTAAGTAGTACACGTCATACACGTAGTCGCTATCCATGACAGTGTTGCTGGTCTCTTGCACGCTCAAGAACAGCTGGAGCATATCCGACAATTCGTTGGGTATGGTTGTATCCTCTTCGGACTGTTTCTTGGGAATGATGAAGTTCGCTCTGGCTTCAGCATCTGCAGCAGCAGTCGCTTGTGCAAGAACAGATTGTATAACGTCGTCGTCTTCGTCTCCATGTGCTGTCAAGTCGTCCGTACGGGACAATTTGAAGTAGAAGTTCTCTGGTAAAGGAAGCTCCTGAGGTGCCAATTTCGGAGAGTTTGTAGGAGAAGCAGAACGAGACGTCACTGGTGTGGAGAATTTGGAACGCTTCGCACTACGTCTATCCTCTAGTATGAGGGCTTGAAGAGGGTCTTGGCCCCTCTTTCTTTTGATTCTAAGGACTCTTGGTGGGGCATTCATGGTTAGTGGGCAGTTTAAGATTATTCAGGAAATCAACTTTTGAATGATATCGCAATATGTTAAGAGTCACGACTATGGAAACCACTATTTCCAGCTCTATGTGTTGATGTCTAGTTCTATGATTGGCCAAATGGACGTGATTACAAGAACTGTTACTTAATAGCTTCCTTTGTAGAATATTTGCTGTGTTTAGTAGTTTTTATTGAAAAGCTATATCGTCCCTGGAGTGAAATTTGAAATTCTGGGGTAAACTATGAAAAATACGAAGTACAGTATTATAGGGAACAAGGCAAGGCAATTACTAGTGAACAAGACACTTCTTTCACTAAAGAACGAACCTTTGAAGTTTCCAGGAATAGTATCTTAGATTCGACGGTGTATAGCTGTATTTAGTTAAGTTGCATTATAAGTTTCGTTTAACAATTCTACTTTCAAGTTGAACCTCCGACGTAAGTCAGAAACAAGATCAAGTTGAAGTGCTCCGGTCCAGTTCTGTTTCATTGTATATGTTAATGACAGAATTTTTATAAAATTCATGCTACAACTGATATGACGTGGTCCAGGTAGATGCGGTGCTTGGCTGTGGTCATATTGCATGGTGCGGTAGCAAGAGCTTAAATGCGTGTATCAGAGTACGGTAAGTACGAACCCTTAGTCAGTTGATGTATATGCTTTTCAAAAAGACGGATGTAGTATAAAATGCAAAACAATATGTGCTGTAGTAATAACTTGTGTAGAAGCAACTTGGGTCGTTTCTTGCAATGATCGACGATCAAGATTAATCAAAACAGTGCAAGAGTTATTTCTAGACTCTTTTTATCACCTTGTATTCTTAACGTGTCTCCACAAGGCTAGTTGTTTATCGCAGTGTGTATGTTGAATGTAACCACTGGGAACTGGGTAATTTCAGCTGTCACCAGGCACTCTGTCCCAAAACTCATCAAAATACCCCTGATTATGCCACAAGGAAACCATAAATGCGCCCTAGCCTTCTGCAAAGTGTCGCTATGTCCCTTTGGGCTGCACAAGTCCGCAATGAGCTTGTACTGGTTATCGACAAGAACAAAGGTGCCTCTATGATTAGTACGCAAGTTGTCCATCTGCTTGTTGTAGAGACACTTCCAAACATCACGGCAAACAAACTTCATGATGTCTAGGATATCGACGATCTTGGAGTTACTTGGTCCAGAACCGTTCTTGTATAGGAGCAAGTTGGCGATCTTGAGGCCCAACAGGTATCCATAGTTCTCTATTCTGATAGTCACGTCATCTTGATTGATTGTCGGCGAATCAAGGGCAATAACAGTACCTGGGATATCGTTTGGAATCAGTGACAAGGGCGTATCCAACTTGGTAGCGATGTCGGTGGTTGGGCTGTCTTCTTCTCGTAGCTGGCTGGCACCTTTTGATTCGTTCAATTGGTGAGACACACGGATGGAAGTCGGCACCACTTCCTGTAAGAGCAATTGGAGGCATGCACCATTGACAAACGTCTGTGTATCTAGTACATCTGACATTATTGAGTGGTTTATGTTTGGAGTCGTTGAAAGCAGTTCAATTATTGTACACGAACATTTTTGTCAATTTGATCTGGTAGCGCTACCAAGATAAATTTCGAAACACTTGGTCCAGTATTTCTAGAGATTGAGCAACTAAAGTGTTTATAGAAACAACTAGATCTAATTGAGATGGCAGAGTCGATGTTATAACATCTTGCTTGAATTTTGAGTGTTCGCTAGTTTGACACCTTCATTTGAGATTTGTTTTGAGTATTTTGGAGTGAAATTGGAGGGTTCACAGCTGGCAACTAAGGTAAGTACAGTTTACGGACTGAAGCGGTTTGAGGGCTCCTGAAATGTTCTGGAAGATACCATACAGGAGTATTCAGCATCAAGTAACTTATGAGATGCAATTGGATCGATTTCAGGACTGTCTCTCGCATGATATGTTAGAACACACTGGTTTGGGAAGTTCACCAAAGGAAATCGTTACTTTACAGGGCAGAGTTATTGCACTGAGAAAGGGTTATTCATGTGGATGGTTCGATGTGACTCTGGGTACTAGTTCCTGGGTATTTTGACACCCATTTGAGACGACACTCAGTTAAATTTGAGCGAAATCAACAAGACAAGCGACCAAGCGACCAAGCTCAACACAACCAACTCTGTTCAATTCAGCTCAAGTCCATTTTCTCAGCTACATTGATTTCTCAGCTCTATTGATTGTTCAGCTTAGCCCATTCCTCAGCTCTATGCACACACACACTACGTAACCGCGCTAAACCGTTGTCAGCGTCAACGGTTCTGTTCTATGACGTACGCCATTCAGCGCAGCCTAGTCCTGAAACTAGGTGCTGCATTTTTCGCAGCCGTTGTGTTTATTGTTAGCATGTTAGCCGAGACCCTGCCTTTCAACAGCTTGCACAATACACTGGAGACTCAATTGACTAGGTTTGGGCAGTAGTCAACAGCCAGCGTGTTTAACAACCGTTCAATTATTGCTGGACTGTGAACCAGTGTAAGCAGCTGTGCTCTGGAGACAGAATAGGCAACACTTCTAAGAGAACTTACTGTGCAATACCACACTACAGTGGCAGCGTACACCACATCGCAACAAATCACGTCTCTTATCAAAATATGAATCCCTTCTCCACACTATTCCATCTCCACACTAAACTATTCCCATAATCCCGTCTCCACCAGCCGCCTCCACCAGTGAACTCCACCAATCGTCTCTGCTCTCCACAAGTCGTGCCCCCACAAGCAGACACGCACTCACGTGCTACGCACGTGACTTTATATTTTTTGCCTATTCCTCCGCGGTCTCGTTAATACTCACACAAATGTGTAATCTCCAACACTAACTAACCACAGCAACCAGCAGCACCTCCAAACTGCCCCCAAACTGCTCCGTTTGCTCCCAAAATCTCGGGACACTCGCTCGAGCCCAGCGCCAGGCCCTCTGAGCACTCATACCCTGCTTCTTCGACAGATCTCACGTCAAGAATCCAAACCAAGCGCAGCACCCGGACCGCAGTAATGGGCGCCTCTTTCTACGAGCGCGCCAGGGCTGCGTTCGTCGCGCACTCGCAGTCACGATTCGAACAAGGTAAATCCAAAATCCTCCCAGTTTGCACTTTTAAGCAGGCCTGGCCAGCCACCAAAACCGGGAACGTGACTGTACGCAACGGAGCACGAGCTGTGCAATCGGGCGAGCGCCGGAGGTGTAGAGGGCAGCGTAGGCGGTTCGAGTTCTCTCCGTAAAAAACAAGAAGGCAAAAAACGTGACTTCAGAAAATTTGTAAAACAAAACGACAAAACAACCAAAAAGTAAAAGGAAAAAAGGAAAACAGTGTTACCAAAGCTATCTCACACAACGCCCCCCTACGAACCGAAGCGGTAGCACATCTCACGTCAGCGTCTCTAGATCAACGATATTGGAAAGAATCCAGTGCCAGAGTCCAAATTTTGCGCGAAACGGACCCAGATTCACCCCCACCACGAGAAAGCTGAACACGAGAGTCCCTAGCCCCAAGTTTCCTGAACGACCCGTCGACTCTCTCCCAATCCACCAGCACGTACTACGCGAGCCGTCTCCACGCAGCAGCAGCACCCATTGACGTCCTTCCTCCAGAAGCTGCTATACTTCCACGACGTTTGATTGAACAGACCACATCCTCCAGAAGGTCTCTTGTTTCAATTTTCACCACTTCTCCTTAATTGTCAATCTCAACACTCAATCGGATAACTCATCAATTGTCCATACTTCCTCATGATGTCCTCCGAGAACCAGTTCCATAGTTTGCCCCAGTCAAGCGGTTCCATCGTACCGCAACAAGGTGGTCCTTCTCAAGGTCCACTTCGTTCTCAGTTACAAGGGCAAATTCCAGTTCACGGCCAAATCCATCCTCAATTACAGGGTCAAGTTATAAATTCCTTTGGATTAGGCTCTCAGCAGCTGATTCCCCAGCAATTACATCAACAGCAGCTGATTCAGCAGCAACAACAGCAGCATCAACAGCATCAACAGCAGCAGCAACAACAGCAGCAGCAACAACAGCAGCAACAACAACAACAGCAGCAGCAGCAACAACAACAACAACAACAACAACAACAACAGCAACACTTACACCAACAAACCCCATACAACCACCAACAGCATCACCAAATCAACACTCAGATACCACAACAAATAAATCCCCAAATCCCACAACTAACTTCCCAGATCTCACAACTCCCCCAGTTAACGTCTCAAACACCCCAGCATGCAAACCACCAGCAATTGCAACACCAGCAATTGCATCAACAATTACACCAACTGCATATACAGGCATTACCAACATCTGGCAACCCGGGTACCTCGAACAACCTGAATGTCAACCCTACAGCACTCTCAAGTTCTAACAACGGAACTAATGCAGCATCTACTTTCCCTCCGGGCGCAACCTCACCATCCAATATTGCCGTGCTAAAGCTCAGTAATATTCCTGCTGATTTGACCAAGAGAGAAGCCTCAACCATCTTCTCCCTTGTTATTGATGATGTAGTGAGTATTGAAACAAACGAGTTCCTGATATTTGTCTATTTCAAAAATGTGCACACATGCTTAACCACGGCCAAATTGCTCGATGGCAAGTTTATCTTTGGCCATGAGTACCCTCCAATCAAGGTCGAGTACGACCAGACTTTGTTGGGCCAGACAACTAGTCTCGGGTCCTCTCCTCCAAATGTCAATTTCAACTCCCTTAGGTTGTCTGCATCCAACATTTCTCCACCACTGTTAAATCATCAGTTGCATCACCAAACCTCAAATCACTCTTTGGGAAGCAATAGTGGCAACGAAGGTGCGACTCCAAGCTCCTCTACTCAGACTACTTCCAATCCGTCTTCATCGGCCAACTCAGCTCCTACGTCTGCAGCAGGCGCTGGTCACCCGGACAACTTCCTGAAAAGACAATCCATTGGAAACCAGAGATCTCGTTTCGTGTTCAGCGACCCATTTTCAGCTGCAAACCTTTTGGCTAATGGCCAGAACGGTGCTGCTGCTCCAGCCCCTTCGTCATCGTCTTCCCAGGAAACTCCATTGCCAGTTAGTGCAAATGGATCTGCCCCTGGTGTGATAGACTTGTCCGACTTGACTGGAAAATCAATATTGTTAATGGATTCGCACAATGAGGCCAGAGAGTATGAAAATTTGGTTAGAGATCTGACTTGGGCTGGGCATGCTTCAGCACCTTTGAACTCAGCACCTCAGACTCCAGGCTTGGCCAACCCAACAAACAACTTTGATTGGACCCAAGCAAACACTTCTAGTTCTTCGTCAACGGTTGTTCCTAATGGTGCATCTAGTCAACCTGCATCGCTGGCTGCTCCTGCTAGCAGTGCCAACTCAAACGGGGCACTTGCGTCAAACAACAGCAGTAGTGACCGCAGAAGGACTTCGTCTGCCTTCTTCAACAATCCATTGCATTCATTAGCACCTGCTCCATCCCAAGCAACTGCCCCGGGCTCCAAAGTCCCACCTAAAGCAGGTACATCCACTACTGCCAGTACAAGCATATCTAATCCTGTCGGCAGTGCTACTTCTAATGCAGCACCTATTCCAGGATCTACTGGTGTTGGGCCTAATTCTTCCAGCTCTATTTCGGGAGTTTCCAATTCAGGTAATCCTGCTAGTGTTGGTACTGTTGCTGGCACCCCTGCCAGAAAAGATGTTGCAGATTTGTCATTACTTGCACGAGTTCCTCCACCTGCTAATCCAGCAGATCAAAACCCTCCTTGCAACACGCTCTATGTTGGTAACTTACCTCCAGATGCCACCGAAGCAGAACTTCGGTCATTATTTTCACCTCAACGAGGTTTCAGGCGTCTTTCGTTCCGCACCAAAAACCAGACTCAAAGCACTGGTGCAAACGGAGCCACGACGACCCACAACCACGGACCAATGTGTTTTGTTGAATTTGAAGACGTTGGTCACGCAACACGTGCGTTAGCTGAGTTGTACGGACGTGCCTTGCCTAGACCCAATGGCAGTAATGGCAAGGGTGGAATCAGACTCTCCTTCTCCAAGAACCCATTGGGAGTGAGGGGACCGGGTAACCCTAGAAGAACCTCCACCAATCAGATCCCTGGTGTCAACGGAGTTTCTGTGCCTGGATCAGCTTCATCATCATCGTCTTCCACCGGTGTACCTTTATCTTCAGGTGTCACCGCAGGTGGACCCAGTGGCGACGCACCTGGTTCGTCGTCCACTGCCGCATCAAATGGTGGGGTTGGCAACTACGGCTACCTGAACTACCACACCAAGTAAGATTCTGACAATGCTCATTATCAATGCTCATTACCAATGCACACTACCAACGCACCACACCAAGTCTATTTATTCATTCCGTTTATTTCCTGATTGTTTTATTGCTGCGCGTTGTTGCGACGACTTTACCCTTTGTACTTTTGCACCCACGGCTGATGCTCCTTCTTTTCTTGTTAGTATTACTACATGGCTATGGTTTTCTATAGGCTTCTCTCACGATTAAAGTGTTTGGCACTCTTACTGTTTAGTATGTTTTTTACATTATGAATTTTAAACTTCTTTCCAGTAGAAGATGTTGGTTGCAACCGATATGTGTACTAGAAGTGATATGTAGAGAAACGTTACATTCGAGTTTGGGTGCAAATGGATAGATTCTAGATTCGTTTTTGGCCCGTTTCAAAAGGGTCCAGTTTCGTAATCTGATACAGATCAACTTACACATTGGAGCAACTCCTTCTTTTGCTCCAGAGTCTCTAAAGTTTTACAGCCATGAGTAATAACAGGAAATCCGATCCAATTGGTCCCCTTGCCAGTACAAGTTACGGTGCGAGGAAAGTGAGATCGTCGGCCCTGGAAAGAGACAAGAGGAGAAGCTCAGGGTTTCGCAAAGCTACTCCTACTTCGTCCCAGGAGCCAGTCGCGTCTGTTGGTGTGAACCATTCGTTTACGCTGCCGGTGTTCAGTCAAGCTGCAAGACAGTCCGGTACAGCTCTGTCGAAGGAACAGGTAACAGAACTGACACCTCCGAAACCAGTGATTGTGGACAAAGTTACTCCTCCAAGTATTACCGTCCCAGAAGCTTCCGTGTTCGACAACCTTTCTCTCAGTTATACGGAGAGAAAACACGTTGAAATCCAGATCCCTGAAACTGAGTTTGAAGATGCTATGGAGTTTCTTGCAACTTTCACCTTTTCATACTAGGTTATAATGGAATATCCAAGTGACTTTACAAAACCACACCTCTTAGTACTTGTCTTATTTTAGTAAAAATAGCTAACTAGCTATATAACACTCACTTCAACGCATACATATGGTAATATTTGTAGTTTCTGGTTGTAAAGTCATTTCTCATCTAGCTTTCTTCTCCACCAACGCAATCAAGTCTCGTGTGTTGGCGTACACTTGCAGTATCCATGGTGAGTCTAAAACCTGTTGCACCGTTAGTCTATCCTTCGCCTGCGGATTCAAAAGACCTATGATGTGCTTTCTAGAGTCGTAGTGTATACTCTTGAACAAATTCAAAGCTGGGTTATTTCTGAAACTGGTGATTTTGTTGTTGTTCAAATCATTCACCATTCTCGACAAGTCGGTCGAAGTCTTGGGGTAGTTCTTCTCGAAATCAGTGTACTTGAAGTTGGCCAGGTCATACGCATTTGCATTGTTCCAGGGGGATTGCATCGTGCAAATATTGAGGTAAACCACACCCAACAGCCAGTAGTCGAGACGGTACAAGTGCTCAGCCGTTATCTGAGGTTGCTTGCCTGTGATATTACTAATGCAGTTGCAGATTTCACTAGCCAGGTCTCCCTCACCTTTGGCCATGTTGATGTAATGCTCATAAGCAAACAACTCCGGGGCTTTGAAGCTGCTGGTCCCAACGTAGACCTCTTCTGGGACTTCATTTAGTTCACGCATGGCAGCCTCGTCGGACACAACAACACTGAAGCTGAAATCAGCGATCTTGACGACTCCCTGAGCGTCTATAAGACAGTTCTCAGGCTTCAAGTCTCGATGCACAATGCCGTTCTGGTGCAAGTACGTCACACCTTTGAGGATTTGCTTGAACACACTGTCTTTGAGGCTTGCGTTGATCTCCACATGGGACCTCCGTAGTGAACAAAGAAACCCTAGCAAGTCGCCGTGCTTGTAAAAGGGGAATACAATGGCTATTCCATTCAAGCTCTCAGGTTGGTGTGCCATGGCCATTATATCCGTTGAGCTATTGGCGGTCTGATCATCTTTGACTTCTAGTTTTGCAATATCCAACACAGTCACCACGTTCTTGTGGGAGCATCGCCGTATTACACTGAATTCGTTCAATATCAGTCTGCGCAACCTCTCTGCGCAACAGTCTGTTGAGTTCTTGATTATTTTTATGATCACCACGTCGTTCTTGCGTTCCTTGTGTGCCCCTTTGACGATGATTCCGTTTGCACCTTCGAATAATGGCTTACTGATCCGGTAGTAGTCATGGGACACAGTAACGGTGGGAAAGAGGGTGTCGATCAGCACTCCTGTGGGTGTGTCTCCTTGCATCTCTTTGGGAGTGTCAGCTTGCACTGGAGCATGTTTGGGTATTTCAGCACTGTCGCCGGCTATTTGGATGCTCTGTAGCCTGGCAACGTTCTCTTTTTCAGTCTGACATATGATTTTGGCATCTCGAGCAGACTTCTGCTGAGTGTTGAGGATGGGTGATCCAGACGGCTTCAACATCGACTTGATAGGCGTGACTGGAACAGCGACCCGTTCCAACAAGGATACCACCATGTTGAGCTATTCACGTTCTGTAGGAGCTGACAATTGTAGGAGCAGTGCTCTGGTCCGTGATCCGCGTGGTGCGCCTATTTCGAAGCAGATTGTTCTCCATATATACGCTGCAACCTGCTAGCTCTTAATCTTATGCGGAGTTGGTACCTGGTCTAATAACAAGCAGTACGGGTCCTTAACACTGGAGCCCCTTTTCGAGTGTCGGTAGCTGAATTTTGCATTCACTAATTTAAATTGCAGAGCTTTTCCTTTTCGGTGCAACCTAGTCTTGGCGATTGTGACGTTCTGTTGCCTCGTAAAAGGCTGCACGGGTTCCATTACTCTTTTGTGCAAAAGTTAGCGGAACAACTCCAGCAGCTGGTGGTGGTCCTGGCAGGGCTGGACTCGCCGGAGCTGGGCTGCAATTGGAGCAAGGGGGGTCCAGCGCAGTGGTTCGTGCAGAGCAGGTTTTACTGGCGTCTCCAGAGGCTCTGGAAGCGTTTGGTGAGAGGTGTTTCGGCAGAACAGTAGTCCTTCAAAAGAAACAGACTTTGGGGGAGGGGTTGTGTTGCTCGAGGGGTATCACGTTTTGATGATCTGGGTGGACCGGACTCCACACGGTGGTTCGGAATAGACGGCAAGTCGTCCATACAGACGAAGAAAGGATGGCATTCGGTGGGTGGTGCTAAAACGGAGCTTGGCCAAAGCCTATGGTGAGGTTTTTTAGTCAAAGACCAAGTCCAATCTCATTGTAGATAAGGAACGCCAAGAGACCATTCTAGTGCGTTACGGAATGCGAAGAAGCGCATTCAAAGTCCGAAACAAGCCTTGTAGTGAAAACCTTGAACAAAGGGAGTCAACAGCGAAGGTTACGGAGTTCTTCGAGAAAGTGTGCGCAGTTCTACGTGAATGGTAACGGAGTTCTACGAGAAAGGTAACGCGGTTCTACAGGAAGAGTGACGACTCCACGGGAAGTGCTCAACAATGGCTCAACAAAAGCTCAACACTACTCCACCCAAGTTCACTACTCCACCCAAGTTCACTACTCCACCCAAGTTCACTACAATACCAATACAAACACTCAACACTCTAAAATTCCATTATAGCATAATAACTGTTCGTCTCTACTTAGAAGCCTTCACTCCGTACTTCTGAACTTGCTTTCCGTCAGGAATGGTGAACAAAACAATGTCCTTGCCCTCTTCGTAAGCACGGTCAACTCTGTAGTATCCCTTTCTCTCAAACTGGATAACATCTCCAACCTTCAAAGAAGCAACATTCAAGTCAGCATAAGCACCGGTGTGGAACTCGGTCTCTGGAGTGAGGAAATCTTCAAAGCTGTCGCCCTCCTCTAACTTGTCCTTGGTGATCAAGTGGTCGAAATCAACCAAATCAACAGAAACCTTGTCCTTGGTATTGGCCAACCAAGTGAACTTCTTGGTTGTCTTACGGAAATCTCCTTCCAAGTGCAACTTGGCTTCAAGTGCAGTAACCAAACCGGCCTCGGTCTGCTCCACCTTGGTGAAAATAACATTACCCCAGTCCATGAAAGTCACCTCTTCGCCAACAACCAATCTCTCAGCATCAGCTTGCTCCAACAAGAGCTCGTTGGAGAAAATAACCTTCTTGGTTCCAACCTCTGGGTTCTTCTTGTGCTTTGGCTTGATTTCAACAACAGGCTCAGATGGTCCGTCAACTAACTTGACAACAACAGCGTTCTTCTTGTCCACAGCAGTGAATCTTGGAGCAATAGGGTCAATCACCTTCTTGTTCAAGGCCCAGATAACAGACCAGTCCAAGTTAATAACGTTTCTGGATGGACCCTGTGCAATCACAAAGTTTCTCAATCCTTCAACAGTCATACCTCTTCTTCTAACACCACGCACAGTAGGGAATCTAGGATCGTCCCAGTTTGGAACAAGCTGCTTGTCAACAAACCATTGCAACTTTCTCTTGGAGAGTAAGGTACGAACAAAGTTAACTCTTCCAAAATCCCAGATGTCAACGTGACGCAAACTCAACGCCTTCAAGATCCACTCGTACTGGGCGTTTCTGTCTCTGTACTCGTTGGTTCTCAAGGCATGAGTCACACCTTCAATAGCATCAACCACTGGAGCACAGAAATCGTAGGTTGGGTACATCTTCCAGGTCAGTCCGGTTCTGTGGTGTGGGGTTGCATTGCATCTGTAGATAACTGGATCTCTCAAGGTCTTGTTCAACGCAGTGTAGTCAATCTTGGCTCTCAAACAGTACTTGGCTCCTACTTCGGTTGCCTGCTTCATTTCTTCAGTGAAAATACGCAAGTTCTCCTCGATGCTGGTGTCTCTACGAGCGGACTTGTCACCCACCATTCTTTCCTCTCTCATTTTTTCAACAGGAGTGTCATCACAGTAAGCATTGCCATCCTTGATTAACTTGATGGCCAAGTCGTACATCTCTTGGAAGTAGTCAGAAGAGTACGAAACAACGTCTCCCTTAACTCCCAACAAGGCCAAATCCTCAATGATCGATTGCTCGAACTCTGCCTTTTCTTTGGTTGGGTTGGTATCGTCGAATCTGATGATCAACTTACCCTTGAACTGGTGAGCAAAGTATTCGTTCAAAATGGCAGCCTTGGCGTGTCCAATGTGCAAGTATCCAGAAGGCTCAGGAGGGAAACGAGTGACAACCTTACCCATGGTGGCACCAGGCAAGTCAATGTCAAAGGAAGCCTTGTGGGTCTCCTTCTTTCCACCATTGTTGGCAGTTTTCAAGGCCTTTCTCAACTCAGAAACACTTTTGATCATGTGTTCAGCGGTGGAGTCAAATCTCTTGTTGTCATTCAATAACAGGTACCATCTGGAAACATTGGTGTAAACACCGTTTTTAATAATAGATCCCATGAGTGCGTTGGCTCTCAAGACACCCCAGACTGCAACATCAGCAGTGGAGTAACCGTAACCAACGACAAACGATCTGAAGTTCAAGTGGGCATCCAACTTTTCCAAGTCCACAGCAAGATCCTTGAAGTTCTTGACGTATAACTTGTCCAAGGCAAACTTGACCCATTCGGAACCAGCAGCAGCCAATACAGAAGGGAACTTAGTTCCAATGTAAGCCAAGGCCTCGCCTTGGTCGTAGATGTCACCCTCAGGGGTAGCCAACTTGATCAGAGCATCTTTCTCAGTGGAGGTTGACTTCTCGTCAATGAATTCGATAATAATCGAGCTGTCGTCATCGCTGGCGTTGACGAACCCAGCTGCAATCAAAGCTGGGTAAGCCACGTGTTGCGCTTTAGCCGCAATCGTTAAAGTGAACGACATGATGTACTTGGAGATGTAGCTTTTCACTGCTGTTGAAATTTTTGTTCTTATAGTGAAAAATTGAGTCTCGTGACTCAAGCATGTCCCTAAATTGTCACAGCAGTGTTAGAAGACATCTGCCAGTTATAACAGGATATTCGTGTCAGTGAAGAGTATCGGTAGGTAAGTGTTTCAACTGTGCTTTGGTGCTTTCTCTTTGTTTCATCTAGGTGTCAAAATCGACTCTTTTGGAGTAGGTGTAGAGTCAGTTATGGGGTCCAAGACGGATGTATTAAGGCCTGGAAATCCCATTCTAGTGCTCTCTGTAATTACGAATAGTGGAAATTAACTTTTGGGGCTTCAGTGAGTTTGTGGAACGCAGCTTGGGCTCCCGGTTCTAAAGAAGCTAAGTTTTAAGGCTTCATGGAATTCAGTTACAAGTATTGAAGAAGCTGCTTGCAATGCCAAACTTTCAAGGTCTGGCAGTGGTGAGTACTTGAGATAAAATAACAGAGTCCCTTGGAAGCAGTTTGACTAAACCCTACTCCAGCTCTACGGCAGAATCGAAGACAAATGTTCCGGTTAGTTCTGGTTCTCTAACCAAGATTCGTCCTAATTTGCACCCAAATAATGGAATTGCTTCAAACCGACACCAGGGAGATAAACAAGAGCAGGTAATCAATAGAATGTCGTTGTTGGGTGTACATGCGCATGGTTCCACTCCCAAGTTGCCTTTCTTTTGAGCAAGAGTTATTATTGCCAAAATCTTCCGAACTCAGAACCAGCCATACTAGAAGCACCACTTCACGTAGCTCGTGCCACACTTACCCCAATGGACCCAGAAGTACGAGGTTTTACTCCTAATGTCTCAGTTTCTCGGCACCTTGTGGAAATTGCTACTCCTCAAACTCAATTAGCCTTTTTAGCTGTCCAGCAGATGCTTGCTCTGGCTATACGGTGCGACATAACATCGCCAAAAAAGTGCATACAAAAAATTAGCTTGAATTCTTGACTAGCCGTATTTCTTCATTATTCAACCTTCTGCATCCACGAGTTCCCCAAACACAGCTCCATGTCAGCCGATTCACTAAGGAGGGCTGGTTCTCCAGGGTTACAGCCAGTTCAACGACCTACCGCAAAGAGATCTCCATCGATCTTGGTCACCGATGCCAGAACCCACACTTTAAAGGGTGCTAGAGCTCCTTTTGCTGGTCACAATTTCAGAAAGCAGCAACAGCAGCAAGAACAACAGCATCAGCAGCAACAGCAGCAAATACACCTGCTGAATCAGCACAGTTTTGACCAGCAACAACACCAGTCAGCATTACAGAAGCGCTTGGCATTCCGAAACAAATACACAGATATCTCGGTGGATAAGCTCCTCAGCAACTCGAGTGATATACCCTCGGGCCAAAGTCGATTGCCACTGCTAATATCGAGTACGAATCGAAGAGGACACAGTTCCCCGTCTCTGCTGATGCAGCAACAACACAATCAAAATCTGCAGAACTACAACCAATCTCAATCCCAAGACCAACAGAGCCAGTACAGCCAACTTTCAAAGAGAGATGTGCTGGCACCACGTCTGCTGGAAAAGAGGAATATAAGGAGTATCCCCAAGCTTTCGCAATCGCTCCCATCAAGAACCTCTAAAACTTCACAAAGATTGGTCTTGATTCCTGACCAAAGGCACAATTCTCCTCCATTACCAAATCCCCAACCGCATCATCATCTTCAACAACACTCACAGTCAACTTCTGTTTCGCATGATCAAATCCTGAGGTCTCGTGCTGAGTTGATGCCAAAAGAAGATAGGGCATATGAGTTCAGCAGAATGACTGCTTATTTCATCTGTGACCAATTCAATTTAATGGCTGTATCTAAGTTCTTAAAAGAAAGTCATGGAGTCAAGCCAAGGAAGTATGACGAGGCATTGTACGTGCCTTACTCTCTTCCACTATTACCTGGAACAGATGGGTTCAGAGTTAGATCTAACAACTCGGCAAAGCTTTTGCCCAATAAAAAATTAATGGAGAGTTTGATAAACAGGAGTGAGCAAACAGACCATTTGTATGAGTACTATTCTGGAGTTGAAACTCCGGAAGATGCGAATAACTATAGCATGGACCCTGAACTGGAAGCTATGAACAATGCCACTTTCGACCCCAGCGAGCCTCAATTCTTTGCACCTCCATTGGATGCAAAGGAAGCTGCAAGCAAGGAAAAACAAGAGAAGGAGAAGCATAACTTGGAGAAGGAGAAACCCATTAATGAAAATGGCAATGGTCAAATCTCAAATGACTCAGACTCAAACGGCAAATCTGGTTCTAATTCCCCTGATGGAGCCTCTATTAATGGAAAGGGACCTAGTAAGTACCAGGCAGACTTCTCAAAACATCATGCTGAGATGTTCGTGTTTGCATATGGAATTGTGGTGTTTTGGAACTTTTCAGAGATTCACGAGAAAAACATCTTGGCTGATTTAGCATTTGCTCTGGATGAACCAGTTCCACTCTTGATCAACCCCATCAATGAACAAGATATTGAGACTGAGGAGTTTCACTTTGAGTATGATAATCAAATCCACAGACCTCGTATCTACAATGATATGATCACATTGCGCTCTGGAGATCACTTAATTAAACTCACAATGTCGCACGCAATTGCCCAGCTGACCAAATTGTGTCTTTTTGAAAGTAGAATGGTCAACATCTTGCAGCTGATCTCTAAACTTCCTAAGAAATTGGCATTAACCGGTCTGTTGGGGCTCAAGAGGACCCAATTGCTCCGCAAGTCTGGAAAATTGTTCAAGTTGCGGGTGGATGTGAATTTATCGAGTTCCATCTTGGACACACCGGACTATTTCTGGTCTTTTGAGCCTGCATTGCACCCATTGTATACTGCAGTTCGAGAGTATTTGGAGATAGAGCAGAGAGTTCAAGTGCTCAATGATAGATGTAAAGTATTTCTTGAATTCCTGGATATTGTCAGTGATAGTATCAATGAGAAGAATACGAACCGCATCACCTGGATGATCATTGTGATTATTTTCATGAGTTTATTCGTCAGTGTATTTGAATTTGCTTTGCAAGTGATATGAGTGTCACAACACACTGACAAAGCTTGCAGCACTGCCAAGAAACAGATGTAACTTGACAGCATTGGAAGTGTGTGTTTCACAAATTGAGCTATTTCCTCAAGTATGTACCACGGCATTTCCATTTCTTTTCCAATCTAGACTCCAAATGGAGGTAAAACCCACTTGTTTCAAGTATATTCTTTTTGATTTCAGCATAGGTGCCACCCGGCACCATCATTATTTAGTTCTATTCAAATAACCACGACCTTTATCGTATTATCTTCGTCCTATCTTTGTAATATCTTTTTACAAAATTAAAAGCTGTTACTCCGTTCCACTACCTTTTAATACCGCTTCATTACGACTAACGATCCTATCTGTATTATGTTAGCACCCATTCTAGATCCACGAACTATCTTGGAGCAAAGGTGAAACTGGAATCGACTGCAAAATTGAACTGCGAAAATGATCTAAAAATTTGGAACACTTGAATAACAACCAAACAAAGGCGAATCCAGAAGTACTCGTTAATAGAGAGGCAGTTCGATGTCGTTGCCTTCCAAATATGCCCCCGGTGGGTTGTCACTTGACGACCAAAACAAAGTCATAGTTCTGGGGAAGAAACATCCGCTGAAACCAGTCAACTACACCGTTAAGATTATCGAGAACCGAATCAATTCAGCATTAAGCAGTCTGGACCACCAGAACGACATAGAGATGATCCCCATGGACGACGATCAGGAGGTCAACGTGATCTCTGAGTTTGTACGGAATACAAGAAACAGGGGAGAGCTAGAGTACCAGCAGGTAGATAGTGATGATAGAATGGAGGTGGAAAACATAACTGTAGTGGAAGGAAACATATCTTATTTAATAGTAGATACGAACTTTCTACTATCTCATTTGAACATCTTGGATGGTCTTAAAGGATTGGCTGCTGATTTTGGGCTCAAGCTCATTATACCGATCACTGTCATAAAGGAGTTAGATGGTCTCAAGAAATCCACAAGGCGACAAGAAGACTCAAGAGAAAATGGGCCCGAGATCAATGGCAAATCCATGGGCCATTTGGCTCGATGGGCAAACGAATGGATCTATCTGTCTCTCGCAGAATCCAGTGATAGCGTGAAGGGCCAGAAATTGGGTCAGTGGTTAGAAAAGGATACAAGACAAGACGATGCTATTTTAGATTGTTGTTTATATTTCCAAAAGCATAATCCGGAGGCATTGATAGTACTTCTTTCAAACGATAAAAACTTCTGCTTGAAGGCGTTGACAAACGATATCTTAACAGTTAGTTTTCGAAAGAGTATGACTGCTGAGTTGATTGCAAAAGTGGTCTACAATGAAAATGTCCTGAGGTTTGGTAAGAGAAAAAGTCATATTTCGAGTGATATCACCCCACATCATCTGAGTGACAACATAACTCAAAGTAGTATACGTCACAATGAACCTGAATTGGTTGGGCCATCGAAGGAGTGGATTGAAGAGAGCCAAGATGTACAAAATGGTGGTTCAAAACCAGCAGTAGAACAAGTCTACAAAGAAATCCAGCAAGTAGCTTTGGCAATAGTACATCAATGTATGTTCAGTGCCTACGGAGACGACTTGGACTTGTTAAGGAACTATGATAAAGAGCTGGTAATAACTCTAAACGATTGTTCGCAGGTCTTCATAAGATTCTGGCAGCCTGTATTTCGACAGTATTTTGATCGTACTTCGGTGCTTCCATTCGAAGAAGCTGGACGTGGAAAGCTATCTGTTAAAACTCCGAAAATGGTGGACATTCCAATGGGTAAGCTGGAACTTACGGAGTTTGTGAACTTTTGGTGTACTATCTTGGGGTTATTATACTCTGCTGAGATGGATGCTACTCAAAACAAGGCACTAGAATTTTTGACAAAGAGATGGGAGAAAATGGCCGCTACAGTGGAGTAGTATTCACTGGTCCCTTTGTTCGGTGCTGGATTCATATTCACAGGTCAACCTAAATAAGGCTGTATCTGCGTCCCCAATAGATAATTGGAATCTAACTCTTGTATAATGTCAATTGAACTACTGCCTTTTCTGTTTCTTTGTAGGAAGTGAACCGAATTTACGTTTTCTCTTCTCTTGACTTGCTGGCTTTAATATCGGTGTGGATTTCTCCTGGAGTAGATTTGTTGGTGTTTTCTTTATTGGCGACAGCATCGGATCATCTGATGGTTCTCCATACTCCAATGACGGTTTCAACGGAGATGTGAAGTATGGACCTGAGGCGTCATCATCCGATTCTATTTCAGCAGCTTCTGTGATGATTTGAGAGGACTTTGCCCATGTGTTGGAGTCATCAATGCACTTTTGGATCAGGTTCCATTGTAAATCTCTGTGATGGACTCTTTCGAAGTCTTCTTGCCAGGTTTTCTCATCAAAAGGTGAAAAGTACTGGGCGTTTTGCTTATTGTTATTCTTGAATTTATCAAATAACTCGACACCATGGCTGAGCTTGAGGTTCTCATAGAGAAACTTAATGTACGAATCTTTAATTGAAACTACCAGTTTCAAGTGATTCAATTGTTCTTGTAAGTACCTGTGATTAGCAAACTGTTGTTGGTTAAGATTAGCTAAGAATTGGACAGTGTGATGTGGCGAGTTTTCAGTTAGGATGAAAGTCCACGGGAAATCACCAGTTGTCTTTAATAATAGACGAATAGGCTGATCTGGAGCTGTATACGCTGATTGGTCGTTTTCATGAGCTTCAGCTTGTTTTCCGGAGATTTTGGCGTGTTCTTTAATCGAAGCAGCTTCCTTTTGAGGAATTTCAGCATTACTCAAGCCATCAGTTTGACTCTGGCTTGCTCTACCTTTATCTAGTCCAGCTTCAGCTTGGTTCTCACTTGTTTCTGGTTCTTCTGATACAAAATTCACCAGTTTTTGAAGGCTTCTCTCTAAAAGCTTAAACAACTCTGAACTCTTTTGATATGATAAATCTTCTATTCCATACCTATTTGTCTTTTCGATAAAGTCTGCTGCGCTAAGCACTTCACTCCAGACTTTTGAGAAGTTGGTAAGAAATAGTGAATAAGAAGGTTCATCTACGTTATAAGTAAATCCGTAGATCAGTTCCGGAGGTGTTAGGGAGGTCACAATTGTGCTGTGCCAGTGGACCGGAAGCAACATCAGTTTGGTGATATTTTCAGAATCTAATGAAATTGGGTGCGAAATATACAGCTTCAACAAAAGACTCTGGCAACCAACTTCTACAGCCAACTCACCTGAACCAGGGAGTTACTCGAGCCAACCCCTCTAGAGACATACAGAGACACTGGTGGTGAAAACAGTACCCTGGCGGCTTTTACGTATTAATCAATTGGTTATGGCTTTGGTGCATTCCACTCCACCAGGAATGGCCCGGCAAATCCCAAAGCGGACTCTCAACAGGCCATAAAGAAGCCAAGCAAGCGTATTTTCTGAGTTGCCAGCACAAAGCTAACTGTTTTACAATGAATGAGCTGAGCCATTTGACTGTGATATTGCTCTTTTGCAAGATACTTGCGAGTGTCTTTCTTGTAGTTTTTGGGTAGACACTAGTTGACATAAGTTGACTAAGAAGTCGACGACGACCAAGTCCATTAAGCGAGCCAAATCTGACCAAATCAGAATGGCTGCGAGAGTTGAAAGATCAAGCACATACAGAGATGAGCCACAACAACAGCCGGTGTATGTGCATTGGGTGATGGAACATCGTATCCCAAAAGTGTAGGGAACGGGAATTGAACCTGTGTCCATCACATACGCCGGAAGCTCGGGACACTTGAAATAATTTCTCTCAAATAGTTGCCAGTACAAATACGAACTAACTTCCCAAGCCAACCCCGTGTAACAGTTACATCAGGGTCTTAAATGCCAGTTAAATACGATGCATCGCAGGTGGATGAGATTGTAGACAGAGTTGTGGCATTACTTCGCAAAACTGAAGGCCGAGTCCTCATCTCGTTGGCAGGCATCCCAGGGTCTGGGAAATCTTCAATTTCTGCGGTGATCACCGAACAGCTAACCAACACTGATGGCATAAGAGCCGTAGTTTTACCTCAGGATGGGTATCACTACTACCGCGCAGAGCTCTCGAGAATGCCCAATGCCAAAGAAGCACACTTCAGACGAGGAGCACCATTTACTTTCAATGCCAGCAAATTCGTGAAGTTTGTACTGGAGTTGAGAAGTGATAACAAGAGCACGAAGACGTTGTGGGCCCCTTCATTTAGCCATGATATCAAAGACCCTATCGAGCACGATATCGAGATAGGACCGGGTGTCAAGGTTGTTATCATAGAGGGTAACTACGTTTCGTTGAAGGATTCCCCTTGGGATGAGATAGAGGGCTTGGTGGACGACACTTGGTTCTGCGCAGCACCGCTTGATGTTGTGCGTGGCAGGATCATAGGCAGACATATACAAGCTGGGCTCAGCAAGAATGAAGAAGAAGCAGCAGACAGAGTGGATAATAGCGATCTAGTAAACGCAAGGTATATTCTTCAGAACTCGAAGGACTGTCAGGTAATTATAAACAATGATTAGGGGGGGTTAGATAAGGTGAGAGGTATGATGGCATAGGTAATAAGTAATATAGTAATTAGAAATGAGAAGGAGAATTATAAGAACTTGTAGACTTCAGAAGCAACTGAAGAAGTGTACCAATGGCGTACAACTTGTCGCAACTCAGCTAACAAAAAACGTATAGGCACCACGTAATAATGACGAAATAATTACGACACAGGGAACAAGAACAATAAAGTATCTAAGGAACCGCAACCATTATGAAGAATTTCAGACAATCGCTACCTGGGAAACGATCAGTGTCCAATTTCCGGTATCATTATGTGAAGAAGGGGTGAACGACTTGCTGCCATTTCGTAACTAACCTTAATATATTAAGGTGCCCGCAGTGCGTCGTGCCATACGGAAATATTCGAAGGTCTCCTAAGCATTCAACACAATACGAGAATTCGTTGTTGAAGTGGTCAACTCGTCCATATCCATCAACTTAGGCAGCTCCAGAAACTAGAAAAGACTTGGAGACTAGTTCTCAGCTCTGGCACTAGACCTGAACGTACACTACTACCTAAGTCCAGCACTATGGTGTCTTTCGTGGACCAACTAGTCTTGGTGATTTTGAGTGTTTCCTGCACTAGCACTTTACAGATATACGGCCGCCAGATGAAATATACGAAACAGCTTTGTTACCCCGATATTTTCCACAGGTCACGAGTGCTGTCTTGGTTCGACTAATTAGAACAAACAGTCCATGCCTACCAATGGTTATATTTATCGTCTATTAGAATTACAAAGATAGCAACGTATGCAGAATGTACAGAAAAAGGTTACTTGCAACTGGGGAAGTGCAAGTTTATGAATTATTTATGAGAGTGTCCCCACATTGTACCTCATCTTGATACCCATGGCAGACAACTCGGAGTCCAAGTATTTCAACACGAACGGAATAGCAACGGTGGTGGTGTCGTCTCCACCAACGAATCTCTTGCCTTGACCGTCCTCCCAGATCTCAGATTCGTCTGCAAAGCCGAACTTCTCTAAGTGGCTGTCCAACCTCTCGGCACATCTGCGACACCTGACGGCCGCCAATGTTCCAATACGTGGCACAGTGGTTTGCGTGGTCAAAATCGATCCACATGAACGACACACAGATGTCTGCGTGTAATCGGAACAGTTCAACAATCTGTCCTGTAATAAGAAAGCAGTACCATGTCCAATCAATGCATCTCTTTCCATTTCTCCCACACGGATACCACCAGATCTCTTTCTACCCTTAACAGGTTGCATAGTCAACGAGTTCACTGGTCCCGTAGATCTCACCTGGAACTTATCGTTCACCATATGTCTCAATCTTTGGTAGTAAACACATCCTATGTATATGTCACATCTTAACTCTTCACCTGTAGCTCCAGAGTACATTGGCTCATTTCCGTGGTAGTTGTAACCAGCCTTCTTCAATTGCTCTCCGAAGAAATCAGCTGGAGTATCAGACTCACTAAATTTCCAAGGTGTGGAGTCTTGTGCAATTCCGTGTAAAGCACCAGACTTTCCGGCAAGAGACTCAACAAACATACCAATGGTCATACGAGATGGGAAAGCATGCGGGTTGATAATTACATCAGGTTGGATTCCTGTTTCGGAGAATGGCATATCGATCTGAGGCCACTTACGAGAACACACACCCTTTTGTCCATGTCTCGACGAGAACTTGTCACCAATAAGTGGCGCTCTTGGGATTCTGAACTTGATGGTGATATACTGAGCTTCTTGGTCGGAGTTATCATCTCCTAATAATTTGACCTCTTCAATGTAAGCAGCCTCCGAACTGTGGTATGTCTTTACCTTAGTCTTACCTAAGGTTTCGTCATAGTATGCAGCGATTGGGTCACCTTCCTCCACCAATACACCGATCAATGGCAATCCATCGTCGTCCAACTTTTCCTTCCAAGACTCTGGCCATTCGTCAGTTCCAAAACCGAAATGTTGTGTGATTGGGTCTCCTCTACGTCTCAGTTGTGACAAATCCACTTTCTCAACCTTGTAGACGGTACCATACCCAAATCCTCTTTCGTCAGCGGACTTGTTGATAATCATGGCATCATCCATATCATATCCAGTGTATGCAATAACTGCGACAACCGCATTCATACCGTTAGGGAAGTTATCCATTCCGTACTCATCATACAATGCAGCCTTTACAATAGGAGTTTGGCCGGTTTGCAATCTGTACATCTTATTGTCAGATCTGTGGTTCAAAGCAACACCAGGAGTACCCATGGTTTGCTTACCCATTTGACATTGGTACATATTTCTTGGGGACTGGTTGAAGTCGGAGAATGGAGTCAAGTTGGCCAAAATCGACAAGATGTTGGTTGGCGAGAACTCAACGTGTGAGTGGATATCATTTTGTATTTCTTCTGGGGTAACTGCCACGTTCATGTAAACCTGTTCAAATGGACCTAAAATGTCCTCTTTGTTCAAAGGCAAATACTTTGCAGGTCTCATCATTCTCGAGTGTCCACCAAAGATGTATAACCCTGGGTATTGACCCTTCTTTGAAGGAGGAACGTATCCTACTTCCAAATCAAGTGGTAAGCCATGCGAGCCTTCAACCTTCCAGAATCTCAAAGTATCCGCAACGATCTTACCTTGTTCATGTGTGGTCCAACCAACAACTTTTCCGTCCAATTGCACACAGCATACGTCTGGACCTGCAGCAAAAGCATGAGCTGGGGAGACACCCAACGTAGCCAATGCCTTGGGCACTTGCGATACGTCAGATGCTTCGGTTGCAATCATACATTTGTGAGACAAATGGTTTAACAAACCACATGGAGAACCATCGGGAGTATGTACTGGGCACAAGAATCCCCAAGATTCAGGTAACAACTTTCTGACAGTGGTTGTTTTCAACTCAGCGAAGAAAGAACCTCTATGCACCATTCTGAAATGTGAGATGAAACGGTGGAAGTTAATCTTTTCTGCAACAACAGTGTAACCAGAAACTTGCTGTAAATCTAAACCAGATTGCGACACCAAGTTACCTGTGGACAAGAAGTATTGCAACTTTTGTCCAATATTCTCATTGATTCTCATGAACACTTTAGACATGTACTTTCTGTCTTCGAATCTGACAGCAACACCACGGTTTATATCAGACTGAATTTGGGCCTTGATGTTTTGTAAGTACTCATCGATCTTTTCCTTGATGATCATACCGTACAAGAAACCACCAAGTAACACTTCTTGATGCTGGGTGGCATCTGGGTTATCTGGGCAACAGTCACCGGCCACCAATGTGTATAATTTTCTAATCATAAAGAGTAACATTCTGAACTTATCTTCATTTTTAGGTAAATGCACGAGAACGATTCTCTTTAAGACTTCCTTACCAACGTCAATGTCGGAAACATCAGGTGTGGAGCCAAACACAATTCTAAATTTGTCACCCAAGTAGGCCAAGGTCTCTTGTTTTGAGGACAATGCATATTGTTTGTAGGATCTCAAGAGCAATTCCAAACGATCTGTCAAGAACGAGTTACTGGAAGAACCACCAATAATCCCATCAAAGATTTCTCTATCATTTGTCTTGACCAATGCCTTCAATATCATCACCACTGGTACCAAGAATTCGTTTTTTCTCCACGAGAAACGGAAGGTCACATTACCATCATTCAAGTAATGCAAAACGTTGGTCTGGGATGTTTGGTCTGGTCTCACACATCTTATCTGGACACCAAAGCCAGTGTAAGAAGCACCTCTGTTGGCAAAGGATGGTCTGATAAGTGCCATTGGGTGGTTACGACGTTGAACGATCAACATACGAATCAACTTTTCAATTCCGTTCACAACGAAGTAACCTCCAACTTCGTCAGATTCTTCCTTTTGGTCAACCAAGCCAGCTGGAGATAACTTCTCCAAGTGGCATCTGTTTGATCTAACCATGACTGGGACTTGGCCAGCTTCTCTCACTTCGGTCCTTTCTTCTCCACCATTGACTTTCCATGTCACAGTCAACATCAATCTCGATCTGTAGGTAGACATCCTTTCTCTACATTCGGATGGATAGGTCTTTCTATTCACAGACAATTTGTCATTAGGAGCAACAGCTGGCTTTGCCAACAGAACCGAGTCGACTCTGATCTCCAACTTATTTCCCAAACGCACTTGGTCATTCGAATCAAACACTGTCTTGGTTCCGATGTCTGCCACTCCCAAATTGAGTAAACCACCGCCAGGACCTTCAGTTAAGGCATTGAAGGACCCAATATGAGGCGCAACGGCTTGTGCTAAAAGAGGGAAAGCACTCACATCTTTGGGAGGGTTCTGGAACCGCTTTTCGCGCTCAAGTGTACGAAACAGAGCTCCCATTGTTGATTATTGAAGAAGGGTGTTGGTATGACTTTTGTAGAATATTTGCAGAGCTTATAAAAGGAAAAAAATTTGAAATAAATTTTGAGATGAGTAGTGCATATTATTCAGTCACGTGCCTTTATTGATGATCCTCCTAAAAAAGTTAGAGGCTCCATTAACCAGTTGAATCATCTCCACCACACCACCACAACATGGCCAAGAGCAGATTCGAGTACGTTAAGCAGTTCGAGCGTGAGAACTACTTGCTTCCGGACACTTACATCGTCATTAGAGTTGACGGGAAAGGATTCCACAAGTTCAGTGAGCAGTACCGGTTCGAGAAGCCCAATGACTTGAGAGCGCTACAAGTGATGAACCGTGCCGCACACAAGGTCATAGAAACGTATCCTGATATACTGATGGCATATGGAGACTCTGATGAGTTTCTGTTCCTTTTGAGAAAGCAATGCCAGCTCTTTGAAAGAAGGGAAATGAAATTGACCACGACGTTTGCACTGTTGATGTCTACTTCGTACTACTATTTCTGGAACGAGGAATTCCCTGACAAGCCAATTGAGCTCAGTCGGATGCCCAACTTCGATGCTCGTGCTGTGGTGTACCCGAATTTCAAGGTTGTTCGTGACTACTTCAGCTGGAGACAGGTGGACTGCCACATCAACAACTTGTACAATACCACTTTCTGGACCTTAGTCTCTGTAGGTGGCTTGGCACCCAAGGAGGCAGAAAACAAGCTAATAGGGACACTTGCAAGTGACAAGAACGAGATTTTGTTTTCGCAGTTTGGAATCAACTATAATAACGAGCCTCAGGTGTTCAAGAAGGGAACAGTGATCGTGAGGGAGTATGAAGAAAGGGCACCAAAGCAAACCGACCAGGAACTATCCGATAGACAAAAGCAGCGGCTTGCAAAGATACGGAAGAAGGCAGTTATCCTGGAGCAGCATGTTGATATCATCAATGATGAAGAGTGGTGGAGCCTGAGGCCATGGGTTAGAGATTAACTGAATAAGTTGGGATCGATGACTTGTTTTGAGGAATTAGTAAGGATGACTTTGCTATACCACTCAGCTTGAAGAATAGACCTTGAAGAAATGACCTTGAAGAAATGACCTTGACGATCTAAGGTGAAAACTTATATTGAAGAAATGCCTTATATTAAAGAAATGGTCTTGATATGCATTAAAGGCCTGGACTTTCTTTTGTCGACTTTGGCATACTCAGCAGTTGCCAATGACAGTACTTCAAGATCATGAAGCTGAGGAGGCAATTTGCCTCGGACTCAGGTCCAGTCTCTCCAAACCCAGCCAAACGGATGCCCTCGGATCTGGTACCTTTCCTTTTATCTAGTGCATGCGAGATAGGGGTCTTCTGTATACAACTCAGAATGTGCATTATCCGGAGTTCTTAATCCACTTTTCAGACCTTGATCTGATGCAAGTTGTGGCTAGCGTGTGCCATCACAACCCCCGAACCTGCCCAGATCAAACGCATCCCTCGAACCATAATTAACCCCAACAACACATTCCAAGCTCCAAGAAATACGCTTGCAACCTGATTATGATCACGGAACCAGGCATTGTACCATTCCCGTTTTGTTGCTCCTACTGCACGTTGCTTGTGTCAATACATTGTTGCTCCAACGTTTTGCACCCACAAAATATTATGAGCCGAGTATACTGATATGGGAGCAGGCGGAGAACGTGCACGATAACTGAATGAAGATATTACTAAAGATACGGAACAAAAGATATTACCACTATTAGGCATTTACTGTAGAAACTGATTGACATTAGATATTTATGTCTATACGGTACTTATTGAGATGAGATATTTATTGCTATACACTGAAGAAGAGGATACTGTTGAGTTGTAGATTACATAGAAGCGTACAAGGCGTACTACAGTCGAAATAGTAATCAAAATAATTAGTAATATTAAATAAATAAGAACCCTTGGTATAAATGTACCACAACATGTGAAGAATTGAAATGCAAAGCTAAAAGTACAAAAGAATACAATAGATTGTGAGGTTGAAGTGAATGTGGAGTGGAGTGTTTGCGATGCGAGGTAAAGCGAAACTGAGCTCGAAAGCACAGCTGATCTACCCGGTGAGTGAATGGAGGGGCGCGAAATGCGAATGCAAGATGCTATGTGTGAATTGAATCGCTGAATGAATGGAAGGTGGAAGCGGGAGAACAGGTACTGCCAAAGTTGGTTGTACCGAAAATATCGCTGAATGGGTTCGAAGTGGTGGAGGAAGCGTTCTTCGAGAGTGGAATGCTGTTCGTAGATACGCTTCTTGGAATGACGTTGGTTGGGGTTGGGGTTGGAGTATTTCCTCCCGAGAAACAATAGTTAGCCAATAAGTCCGTGTATGAAAGGGAAGCCAAGGACTTAGAAGCACCAGCAGAGGTGTTTTGGGAAACACCATATGGGCTGCGCGCAGCGGAGCTTGCAGCAGTGGTTGTGGATGGTGTTGCTGGGCCAGTTGTGGTACTGGCAACGATTGGTGTAGATGCGGCCAATGCAGGTCTCGAAGCCAGCTTGTTGTCTGGAGTCTTGCTGTTTTTGTTTCTAAAGGATTGCGAATACTTTGCCTTTGGAACAAAGATATCGTTTGCCAGGAATGACTGCTTTAATTGTGGTCTGGCAAACGTGTCTTCGCCGCCAAAGTTGTAGCGTGAGTGCATTGATTTGCGTGGAGAGCCATTTAACTGATCATTTTCATCGTTTTCTTCCTCTGTATCCTCTCCGGATGCGTTTGCAGGCACGAGGGTCTCCTCAGACTCATTCTTGACAGTCATGAGCTTGCTGACTAAAACGTCGAATTGCGAGTAGTCGTCAATTCCCTTCTTGTATGTGTAGGTCTTGATGCTGCTCTGAGGTTTCAACAAAACGTGGTAGTTCTTGCCTCCGTTGTTGTCCCAGAACACATGCTTGTTGACGGTGTACTGGATGCAGAGTTGGATGTCCAATTCGGAGGAGAGTTTTTGGAGGTTGTGGTTCTGCAAGTCTGCGATCGGGATCTTGAACTGGAACTGGTCTATTCCAACGTGTGGGAACAGGGAGTGGAATCTGATTGTAGTCGATTGGTTTGAAAAGGTCACGTTCGAGCTCCAGTTGTCTGTGGTGAGTTTGATCATGAGATGCTTTTCAAAGCCCAAGTTTGCGCAGTTGATGAGGCCTGTGAGCAGGAACTTGCCATCGAGCAGGGACTCCTCGAGGCGCAAAGACTGGAGGTATAATGAATTAGTGAGGCTGACAAATGGCTGATATGGAGGAACGTCCGACTTTGCAATCTGGTACTTGACTGTTGCCGTGGAGGCATGTTTATAGGTTGGCTCATCGTCGGAGGTGTCTGAGGACAAGTCGTCGTTCATCTGGAAGTAGTCCGAAGAGCCTCTGCGCACGGTCGACCTGCGGCGTCTGATGGTGTCCTCCGGAGAGCGGACCGGACTGTTGTCTGTGGTCAGGACCGCGCTAGGGGACTCAGTTCCGTCAAACATCTTGATATTGGCCAAACGAGCAGCGAAGCGGACTGACTTGAGTTGAGGAGTTGACATGACTCTTGGAAGGTTGCGCAAGGAGGACAACTTCAAGGACGACTTGAGGAGCTCGCCGGACTTCTTTCTAAGCAATGAGGGAGGCGAGCCGGAGGTCGAGGACGACTCTTTGGATGAGGACTCCTTCGAGGACGAGTCCGGAGAGAATGCCGGCTTAGATGTGGCGGCAGTGGCGGTTGCCCCAAGGGTATATGTGCTGACACTGCTGCTGGTCCTCAACAAGGAGGGCGATTTGACGGCCCATCTAGGGTCCTGGAGGTCGTTCATCTTCGATGGGTTTCTGTCGGATTCGGAGGCTCTGAAGCTCTTCTGCTCTACCGCAATACTCGCCATCTTTACAAAAAAAAGAGAGCTATCTAGTTGTAAAATTGAAGATCCCTCTGTACTTTTATAAACACAGCCATAAAAAATTTTGTAAAATTGTGTGAATTTAAGGAGTCCACAAAAGATAAGGTTGAAAAAGCAACAAGGGAAAAAGAAAAAAGGGCCAAAAAAGACGTAATGGTGTAGTGGGAAGAGGGCGACAATTGTTGGGCCCTTTCCGAGTGTGGGTGGAGTTGGGGAAAGGGGAGGGCCAGGGAAGAAGGTGGGCGTGATTGTTCGAGTGGGCTATTGTGCGTATTTTGTATGGTGGTTGAAGGCCCCAATCGAGGAGGGCAGGTGAAGTGGGCAAAGGTCTCTGGCAAGTGGGCGTGCACGATTTGTGACAATGTCCCACCAAAAGGGAAAAATGACAAAAGTGAAAATTCACTGATTAGAGAGCATCCCTCGCCATCAGGCGACGAACGCTGGGGCACACGGTTTGTGGACATGGGGCAAGCGAAGCTGGGGTGTTTTGGTGGAGATTGTGGAGACGCACAGCACCAGCGACAAGACGGCCGGTTTGGCTGGGAGCGACGATGTTGGGAGTTGCTGGTGGCAGTCAAGGAGTCACCGTCGTAGAAAGCTTATCACCCAGATGCAGCCATTTCCGGCGCGGAAGGGCTGCGAACCATCGAAGAGTGGGTTCCAAGCGAAAGCGAAGGAAGCGTGCAAACCGACCGTGTGGGCCCCGCCAGCGACGTGGAGTCGCCCGCCACACGGATGACGGCAGCCACGGCTTGCCGCGCACTGGCTGCTCGAGATCCGGGCACTGGAAAGTGGGTCGAGTCGAATGTGCCATCAGCAGATCAGGTTGCCAAAAAAAAAAAGGCGAAGAGCTAATTAAGAGCAGGCCTGCAGAGTGGTGCCATCTTGTTCGGACTCGATTCGGACTACGAAAATCGCCCGTCTCTCGAGGCTCGAGGTGTGGCAGGCTGCGAACACGGTTGTGGGAGGCCCGCGCTGGGGCTGCTGGCGGTGGGCTGGCGGTGCTGCTCGGACGGATCTGCGCAGTGTGCCCGCACTGGCACGGTGGGTATCTTTACTCGAAGAAGGACGCTGCTGTTATTGTCTGGAGGGTTTGGATGATTCGTGGATTCTTCTCCTCAACCTTAATTTAGCATGGTGGAGCACGATAAATCAAGCGCATGGTACTGTATTACCGCAAACAGGGTTGTCGCAAATCTGGAAATTGCAGACCGCGAACAGCAAATTGCACCAGCAGCCAGAGGCCAGGCCTGTTGCTTGCTGTGCCTGTCGTTTTCTGAGCTTACAGTCTGTCGTCGAGCAACGCTGGTGCCCCACTTGACGTTCTTCTTCTGTCAGCGACCCCACCCAGGCATCGTCTGCCTTGGTGCTGTTCCGTCACGTCATGCGACGAACGTTTGCTCAATTTCGAAGCAGCGCGTTTTATCGAACGCCTTGCAAATTCGTTTCATTTCGTCGCGACTCACCAACAATGAGCACGTCCTCAAAAGGGTAAATACAACTTGAGGGGAGTTATGTTGGGTCTGGCTGGGAACACTGCAGCTGCGCTTGTTTACGGCGGCCGGCACCGCTTGTGTTGCTTGCGGAGAGGCCTACTGGTCCAATTACCTTCGCAGACTACCTAATTCTTTAGATTCTGCAGAGGCTGAGTTTGTGTGCCGAAGCTGCTGTGAAGCGAGTTGCACTTTCTGTCAGCCTGGAACGTCCTGGTGCTGGTGCTAGCCTGCTGTGTTCCAGCACCGCGGCCGTGTGCACCTGTCGAATGCCAGAGCTGGTGCGAGCGGTTTCTTGGTGTTTTACCCAACACTGGCTGCAAATCGGCCCCCTAATTGGAGTCCCCTATCTGGCCGCACGGGAGTACCCGCGTGCACTGCAACCGATCTGCTCCTCTGCCCGTGTGCTGAGCAACCGGCCTGCTGGTGCTCGACTCCTGGTGCACTTGTCTACGTCGTGAGGCTTCCTCCTGCCTACTATCTTGGCTGCTCCATCTGGCTGCCTCCATTCTGGCTGCAACCCTCGCTTCCAATTACACCTCAAAACTGGCTCGTGTCTCATAACTCAGCTCTCGCTCTCCCCACAATCGCTAAAACGCTCCCAATTGGAGGCGTGCGACATCTGCCCACAATCATCAGGCTTCCCCCTATTGTTACTCAAGGATCACAACCGTTTGTGATTAGGTTTGTTTTATGCCTCCGTAGGACGGCGTTCCGGAATCGCGCTAAATAAAGAACAGCAACGCAACCTTAAACCTTAACTATTGTCTCCAGTTCGGAGTTGGTCTCTGGCCCCAGCGGCCGGAGTTGTGTGCTGGGTCGTGCTGGGTACTCGTCTCCATTTGTGTGATATCTGGCTGCAATAAGAAGGCTGGATAACGCTCGCTTTTCTGGTGCGGTTCATTGTGCCATCAAACTGGGTGCAAAATCAGTTAGTGTTCGAACGAGCTGGCTAAAGGCAAGCCGCGCGACTAATGAGCACGGAACAAGCGTGCTGAGGTGTTCTGTGCGGCTGGAGATGGGCACATACGACTCAATGCTTGAGGAAGTGCTGCAGGACGCAGCGCAGCAGCACGTTGCTGGTGGTGTCAACCCCTTGGAGGGTACAGTGTTGGAGCCAGTACTCGAGTGTTTCTGGATCCTAAGCCAGTATGGTGTTTATAGGACAAATAGAAAGAACAGCTGAGACCAGCTTCTGGATGCAAACTGCATTAGAGAGAAAGGGGTCGTTTCGTGGTCCCAATACAGTTCGACCCAGAGATCAACACCAATCATCAACATTATCAACAAAAAACATATACCAAGACACAAAACATATACCCAAAACATAAAACATATACCAAAACATAAAACATATACCAAAACATAAAACATATACCAAGACTTAAAACAAATACCAAGACATACCAAAAGCACTTCAGACATCTACATCTATTAAAACAACTCAACATATCTCATTCAATTTCATCCTCACTATACTATTCACATACTAAACAAAATACACTACTTGTTGGCATCCTCCTTCAACGTAACAATCCTGTTCAAAATCAACCCAGTCTTGTCGCTCGAATCAATATCCACACAGAAGTATCCCTCCCTCAACGCCTGGAATCTCACAGTCTCGGGTCCCTTCTTCTCCTTGATGTTGAACTCACTGCCCTCGATCGCAATGTTCAAAGGACTGTTCTTCTCGGTCTCAAAGAAACTAGGCTCAATCACAGCATTCTCAATGATCTCCTCGGAGTTGGAGTTGATGTCCTTCAAGTATCCATCAGGATTGGCAAGTGGGTTCTCACTCTTGAATAACTGGTTGTAGATTCTAACCTGCTTCACCTTCACGGCTCCGTTCACTGGAACCCACTGGATGTACGTCTTCGGCTTCTTCTTCTGGTCCTGGTCGTAATGAGCGTGTATCTTGGTGATCTTTCCTTCAGCATCTTTCTCGACAGACTTGAAACTGATATTGAATGGCACTCTCATCAATCCAACGGCCTGGCCAGGCGCCAATCTGAAGTAATCCTTCGAAATCTCTTCCCTGAAATCATTTCTATCAATGTAAACCCTGTTTGCAAAAGGAACCGATCTGGTGCCAAATACTTCTCCTCCGTTACCAGGCTTGTATGGAATGTCTATTTGTTCGACAAAGGAATCATCCAAGTTATCAATGACAACCTCAATTGGGTCCAAGACCATCATTAATCTGGGCGTGGTCTGGTCCAAGTAGGTTCTCACAGCACTCTCAAATCTTGCAACTTGGATGTTGGTGGTGGACGTGGTGACTCCCAAGGTATTAATGAACGATAAGATGGCTCCTGGTGGAACACCACGACGCTTGATGGCCTCCAACGTGTATAATCTAGGGTCGTTCCACCCACGCACATAGTTGTCGTTGACCAACTTGGCAATCTTTCTCTTGGACAAAACAGTCCCCGTGATGTTCAATCTTCCATACTCACGTTGCGCGGGCCTGTAAACATGCAAAACGTCGCAGAGCCACTCGTACGACTCACGCGACAACCTGAATTCGGTGGTGCACAAGGAGTGACTGATGTTCTCAAACGAATCGACCAAACAGTGTGTGAAATCATAGGTTGGGTACACCTTCCACTTATCGCCGGTTCTGTGGTGCGAGGCATTCAACACTCTGTATGCAACCAAGTCCCACATCTGTGGAGAGTCAGAGGTTAAATCCTGCTTCATTCTCAAGGTGGCCTCTCCAACCTTGTAGTGCCCATCCTTCATCGCTCTGAACTTTCTCAAGTTCTCTTCAACGGGGGTATCGCGCTCGGCACATGCCTTTCTCTCTCCTCCTAAGGTTCCATCTTCCTTCATACCTCTATTTTGCTTGACCTGTTCTGATGTACAGTGACAAACATAGGCTCCGCCAACCTCGATCAATTTTTCAGCCAACTCGTACAATTCGTCAAAGTAGTCGGACGAATAAGTGATCTTCCATGGCTCAAATCCTAACCAGGAGACCATATCCTTGATGGAGTTGAAGTAAACCTCCTCTTCTGCCTCAGGATTGGTATCGTCGAATCTCAAGTAGCAGACACCGTCGTGGTATTTAGCATATCCGAAATTGACCATAATGGCCTTGGAGTGCCCGATATGTAAGAACCCGTTAGGTTCAGGGGGGAAACGCGTGTAAACCTTACCCTTCGTGACAGCCAAGTGTCCCTTGATCAACTCAGGGTACATTTGAGGCTGGTCACCAGCCTTGTGCAACGCACCAAGGAATCCTTCAGAGAACATGGACCGTTCCACCACTGGTGCGGCAGCGGTATCTGCTTGTTTGTCTGCCTTCTTGACGGCAGCTTCCTTCTTCTTTGGCTGCTTGGTGGTGTCACGTTCGTCCTTTGGTCCCAAAATGGCCAAGAACAAGTCGTCGATGATTGGCTTGAACAAGTTTGGTGGAGCCCATTTCAAGGAAGCCAACTTCTTGGATTCTCCCAATACCTTAGGCACCATGGTGTATCTCTTTGATTCGATTTCCGTCTTGTTCACTTCGATGAAGGCTGCGATCTCCTTCTTGACGTCTTGCTCGGACAATTCAATGCCAACACCAGAGGCCTCATTGAACGCTTCCAAAGATGGAACAGATTCCAGCAGTTTCACAAACTTCAACCCTTCAGACACTTGCAAGTTCGTTTTCAATCTGCCGTCCAAGATGGCTTCAGTGACGAGCTTTCTGTTGGGCACGTCAGCACCCTTGCTTTCAACAGCCAAGCTATGCAAAAGGGCCAACTTCTTGTCATCGTACGGAGCAGCACCAAGATCGGTTTCGTTCTGCAAGATATCGAACAAGGAGTGTGCCACCTTCTTGTTTTTCACAATCTCAGCACTCTTCTTGTCGGCCAAGCCTACCTTGCTGAACAAGGCAGTTAGTTCGTCGGTGGTGGTGGACATTGTTGATACTAAAGATATATCTCTTCGTATTAATTTACGCTTTTTTTATGTGTCAATACGGTGACTCGTTTTCAGAAGCACACGACTTTCTCAGATTTAGGCGAAGGGTTCAGCTTGGTTTGGAACGTGTTTGGAGGGTTCAACCCTTCTGTTGGACTTCTGAAACATCTTATCTTTGGCTCTGAAACATCATGTATTGGAATTGAGAGGAGTCATCGTTGTGAAACATCGTTTCTTGGTGTTTTGGCATTCGATGACTCAAGTGAAGAGATAGACATAGAAGTCCAGGGTCAGCAGGAATTGCTGTGTTTCGGTGAAAAACAACAGGAAATGATATTCAGGGGTTACTGTAGCTTGGAGTAGTGAATCTTGAGAACCAGTGTGAATAGTCTCGATAACCAGTACAAATGATGGGCCACACGAAGCCAATTTGGTCGTGTTTCAGTGCAGTTCAAATGAGATCCAAGATCAGATCAAGCAGGAACTTTAGGTAGTATTCCCCGTTGATTTCAAGCCTATTTCTATGTTTGGAGTCATCCACAATTGATATTGCACTCTTAATACAGCTTCAATGGCTTCTCACTATTTAAAGTCGCAATGACTTCTCCCTATTTAAAGTCTCAATTACTTCTCACTATTCAAAAACGACTTCTCACTACTTAAAGTCTCTTTATCGTTCTCAATATCAGAGCTTTAGTCTCATATTTTTCACCTCAACTATCCTAGACGGTGTCAACCAACCAATTTCAGGACACCTAACTAACTTACCTGATCAGTCGAACCAATCTGAAGATAGTCTCATTGAGATCTCAGGATGTATGCTCGAATGCTAAACTATACCAGGTACGAACAGCTCAGCTTCTTATGACAACTAGAATTGTGAAACCACCTCTTCAATGGCTGATGGTGTCTACTGAAGCTACTTGAGATTGGTATCCGACACTCATGCTCTGTTTCTTATCTTCGTAGAGCTCATTGGCCGATCATAATCTCACTGGTAGCGCATAGATCTTACTCGTACTTTTTTTTTGCAGCACTTATTTGCAGCCTTTATAGTCAGTGCACTATATAAGTCGACGCGTGTTCCTCAATTATCAAATCACATATTCAGCATATTGTGACCATAGACCTACGGTATATCAATGAAGGCTGACGAATTAGCTCTTGTCTTGACCCTGGTCAAATTGAACTGCCAGGATCTCTCCATCACCAGACTCAACCTCAAAAGAGTCAAGCTAGCTTTCCTGGAGCCAATTACCGGTACTGTGACGGAAATGAATTCGGTCGTAAACCTTTTACGTGAAATCTTCGTGATTCTCCAGAAGAGCATGCACAGTCCTTCCATCCATTGCTTGTCAGTCTCCTCGCTCATTGTGTGCACCTTGGTGAGTGAATTTGTGAAGGCTACAGACTTTGATATTTTGCAATTTTGGCCCTTGCTTGTCAAATCCAGTCCTGGCTATGAAAACCCTGAGTGTGTATCTCAGTTGATATCCAATATTGGTGACCGAAACACCACCAGTTGGATTTCAGCTAGAATTTTGTACAATATGGTCAAATCTTCGGACGTTACCTGTTCGAGGGTTGCGTTTCATTTTGATGCCGGCACACTTGAGCATCTCTCTCTGGTTTTGAAATCAAAGTCTGATTTCACCACTTGCGTCTATTTGACAGAGCTTCTTGGTACTGTATTTCCCTCTGAAATTTACGCGTCTGGTGCTGTGAATGTCTTGCAGAATTGCACATTCAAGAATTTCTTTCAATTGAAATTAATCGAGATTTACCTGAAGCCCAAGTCGAACATATCATACTCCAAATCAGGTCTCACAGTCCTTCAATTCGCGCTGACGGAGATCATAATTGTTTGGCTCAGTGGCGATTTCGGAAAGTCATTGAAACCTATGTTTTTTTGATATGAAGAGATTGATTCTGGTTGATGTAGACAATTTTCAAGTGACAGCTTCGTTCTGTTCAACCCCCGAAATATCGAACCCAGAAGTATATCCTGGCACAATTTCAATTACAATTGCTTTGAAGAATGATAAGTTGCTTATTCCTTTCCTTACTTATTGGAATTCCAAGACCCAAGTTTCGATTACGAAACTTAAATTGGATTCGTTAATGAAGTATTTGAATGGGAACCCAAGATACTACAAACTGAGCGAGGAAGTTACTGCTAACGCATTTTCAAATCTGCAACCACGGTCAGCAGCTGAAGTAACACCAGTTCAACATGGTCGTGAAAGCACATTGCCTCAAACGGTTGAAGTGCATGCCCCATGCATGGATCTTCCAGATTGGGATCCACATCCTTATAATTCTGCTAGATTGGCAGCCGCAAAAACAAATGAAGAGATTCATTCGAGACCGCCATCAATCAGAATCGACACCAATTCTCAAGTTAAAAGACAGCAGAGCAGAGAAACTCCTAGGTATCTAGTTCGCATACATCTACAAAGATCCAAGACTGGTGAAGCTCCATTACCAATTTCAACTATTCCCAGTAAGAGACCTCTCACGGTTCAGGTTGAAGATTCACAAGCCTCTGAGATTCTCCATGTTATTTCCCGAAGAGATAAATTTGTAGATAATCAACGACTTCAAGCGAATGTGACCTGTGATGAAGAAGATGATGTGGCTAGCATGAATACGCTGCCGTTGTTTCGGAAAAGACGTATTGGAGTTGTGATTCCAAGCTCTCTCGCAACACAAATACCAAAATATAAATCTTTGCCAATTGCTGCAAAAATAAGCCAAAATTCACAAGAAACTACAGATTATACAAATGATGAAAACTCTCGAACAGAAATAGGAGATCCAACAACCTTGAGAACAGCTTTCATGGATAATGAGTCTACACGTGAAAACATTTCAGCAAAGAAGGGAATAGAACCAAATGAGAAGTACTACGCTGCTGTGCAAGACACAATTGGAATGTTAACGTCGAATCTAATAAATAAAATAAAGTCTTTAGAGCTGATGATCTTGGTGAGAAAGGAATCGATGGTTGACGAATTGAACCAAGAATTCGAAAAGATAGAATTGAAACACCGACATAATTTGAAGAAGTTGCAACTATATTATGAACAGGAGTGTGAAAAAGTGTTTGGGAAATAAACAATGCATATGCTAGTGTAAATGGTTTTATCAAACCTTTCTAGAGAGTCCCAAAAACTTGAATATCTGCTTCGCAAATACCTTAGGGTTATCAAGATACAAGTGGTGACCAGAATTAGGAGTGATGGCGAATTCAGCTAAGTTGGTGTGGTACTCTTCGTTTGACAAGGCATTGATCTCCTTTGTCATGTGCAAACCAGCCTTCTCATCCATCCAATCTCTGTCACCGTAAAGCCAGAGAGTTGGTAACTTCATGTCAACAAACTTCTGAGGAACTCTATCTAACAAAGGGTACCTAGGCATAGCACCAAAGGCCAAGATTCTTGAGATGGCATACTCTCCAGACCCCTTCCCATTGAACACTCTATAAATGTAATCGTGCAATGTTTGGAATTTGGCAGGATCTTGACGGTAGACGTTTGCAAATCTCCAGGTAGTCCAGTTCGAAATGATCTTTGATCTGGCTGGCCCGATACTACGCACAATGGTGAAAGGTGAGTAGTTTCTGCCCCACATGGCGTGGAGCAATCTTCCAGACCTCTTCTGCAAGTAAAGATCGACCTTGTCTTGTACCTCCAAGGAGTAGTCGTGCTCGGTGGGCACTGCGTTTTCGCTTGCCTCAGCTTTCAGTGGAATTGGCTCCTTGTTCTGGAGAGTTCTTTCTTCGTCGGAAGCAGCACCTTCAGTTTGAGAAGCATTTCTGACAATGGAGAATCTGTTTCTTTCCAAACCAACCGGACTGATCAAAACCAACTTCAGGATCAAGTTGTGGGCGATTCCTGTTTTCTCATCTTCGATCTTCTTGTTGTACTTCAAGGCGTACGCACAAGTCAAATAACCACCAAGGGAATGGCCCATCAATACAAAGTTATTGATGTTCTTGCGTTTTCTCCATTCTTCCAAAGAGTCAATGAACCAATCTTCAACTTTATAGATGTCTTCCTTGGTGTTTACCGGAAGGTTTGGGAAAGCAGGTCTCGAAGAAAAACCAAACCCTGGCAAGTCGAGGGCATGTATGCGGACTCCAGGGATTGACGAAAGCGCGTCGAAGTTGTCGATGAACAAACCAAGAGAAGCGGCATAGCCATGCACCAACACAATATCCACCGGCTCCGTTTTGGTTAACAGGTTGCTCTTTTCTGTGTTCTCAATATAGAACTCGTGGATATAGTTGCCATTACCCACATCAGTATTGATGACCTTTGCGGTTCTCTTGCCGTCACTTTCAGGGTAGAAAGGAAGCAACGACAACAAGCGTTTTTCAACCTGCTCATCAGTATAGTCCCGCGACAACGATTGTCTGTACCAGTCTTGGATCGACTTCTTCCACGTGTAGTTATGTCTTTCGACAGTACTAGGATCGAAGTCAGATGCCTTTGGTGAAAGCTCAGAGGAAGTGGACGACATCTCTAGTTGCTTAAAATCTGAAGATGTGAACTAGAGTAAAGAAGAAGGAATTAGGTTCGTATTTAAGGCAACTTGTTTACCGATAAGTGTTACGCTGCTGAATTCGCCACCGGGCGATGCAGCTGCCCACTGAGGCTAAATCCCGTTGCTGATAAAGCGCCAAATCGAAATCTTCCGAATTCGAACATGCTCTTAACCTGTAGAAGTCAGGCTCTCTAGGCCCCCCTGTGTGTGCAGGAGCTTGAAAATTTTTCGAACTCACACTCACACTCACAACTCAATATTTTAGATTTTTGATCACTTTCTAAGAAGCTTTCTTCTCCATATAACAAGTTAGATTCAAAATGGTATGTAAACTTGCAAGCTCCGGCGGATGAGCAGCGTTGATATATCGACAGTCAGCATCGAAAGAGCATAGAGACAAGTCCGACATACTGTGTCGTCTGTCGAACTGCTTTGAATCGGTGCAGCATCACGGTTACTTTGAACACAACTAACATCTATAGGACACTAAAACTCCTGTCACTTTAGCTAAAGTCATCAAGGTCTTGGGTAGAACCGGATCCAGAGGTGGTGTCACCCAAGTCAGAGTTGAGTTCTTGGAAGACGCTTCCAGAACCATCGTCAGAAACGTCAAGGGCCCAGTCAGAGAAAACGACATCTTGTGCTTGATGGAATCTGAAAGAGAAGCTAGAAGATTGCGTTAAGCTCTCTTTTGCATTATATGTACACTAGTCATTTTACATGTCCATCTGCTCCCTCTCCTTTGCTGAGCTGGATGTTGGCTACGTTCAACCCTACGATTATGTTTCTTCGATTGAGTATGTGAACTAGATGGAACTCTTGTGATTATCAAGCTGCTACTTATAATTGGCCACAAGGTCTGTTTGTCTTTGTTGATATCCAACATGTTAATACACTAAAACGTTTATGAGATGTAGAATGTACAAGTAGAGCTTGGTCTTGTAGGTTATGGTGTTTGGATGTTTCTGAGCTCGAGGGGTCAAACCCTATAAAATCCAAGGTCACGTGTGTATTCTCGATTTTTCGTGGCATCGCTTTTGGCCCCAGCTGTGTTTAGAACTAGCGATAGGCGGAGGAGTGGTGCTAGCTCTCGCGACTCACTTGACTATCGATCGTAGGCCCAACCGGCAAACCAGATCACTATTGGAATATCTTAGAGGCTCTCGAGTGTTTATAAGGACTTTGATCAACACGGCACTACTCTCTACGTATTCTGTTATCTAACTCTTAAACACTTTCAAAAGAGCCCACTTTCTGGTGTGGTCTAAGCAGCGCCCGCACAGCCCGTCTAGGACCCGTATACCTCTACGACCTACTCCGACTCCAGCAACATCCCCATTGATGTCGCAGAAACTGTCGCAGAATTTGTCGCAGAACACATTCACGTGACAAATGTCCAAAGTTTGAGCACGATCACAAACCAGTGCCCTTTTCAAAAAACCAACTGCCAAACCAAAATCATACTACACCAACAACAACAAGATGTCTGATTTAGATGATGATTTGTTGGCACTCGCTGGAGGAGCCGATTTCGACTCCGAAGTGGAGTCTGATGCTGGCTATCAACCTACTTTAGGGGGCCAGGTGGATGAGGATGACGACGATGATGAAGCATTATCGAAGAAGCGAAAGGTGGACGTTTCCGACCTAGAGGACGACGATGCATCTGCTGGCAGCGAGCTAGTTAACCCCTACCCGTTGGAAGGTAAGTATAAGGATGCAGCAGATCGAGACTCGTTGGAGTCTATGGATGAAATCCAAAGAGAACAGATCTTGTTCGACAGAACACAAGAGATGGAAAGGTTCAAGGAGAAGAAATACTTGCTGCAAAGAATGAAGCAACAAAAGAAGTTGCAAAGACGTGGTGGTGATGATGACGACGACGAAGATGACGAAGAAGAATTCACTAAAGCTACTAGAACTTCCAAACGTAGTAAAGGAAATGAACTGAGATCGTCAAAGCTCGATAAGTTGAGCGAATTGAGGAAGCAGAGAGAGAAAAAGTCAAAGAGACAGTATGACGATTACGAAGATGAGGAAGAAGAAGACGAGGATGACGACGAGGATGGAGAGGCCGAATTGGATGAAGATGAGGATGCATACCGTGATGTGCAATGGGGAGGACACAGCTCCAGTTCGAGGGCACCTAAAAGATCCACTGAACGTGCCAAGTTGGAAGATGTAAACAGAATCAGACTCGGAAGAAGTATGTTAACCAAGTACTGTTTCTACTCGGACTTTTCAGACGTAATCATAGACTGTTTTGCCAGGATAAACTTGGGCTTAGACAAGAGAACCAGACAACCATTATACCGTATGGTGAAGATCAACGATGTCAAGTCACATCCTTCGAGAGCCTACAGATTGGGTAGTTCCAAGTGCGATTTGTTCTTGGTGGTGAGTCAGAACAGAAAGCAAACGAAGGAGTTCCCAATATCCATATTCTCAGACTCTGCCGTGACACAGGATGAACTAGAGAGGTATTTGATTGAATTGGAAAAGACAAGTGAGGCAATTGACTTTGTTGACGATGTTGCAGACAAGTTCAAGCAGGTACAATCTTTCATCAACAAGGGAGTAACTGACAAAGATGTGAATGAGATGATTGCCAAGAAGAAGAAATTGAAGAGCGAAGCTCTGAGTGCCAGCACCGGCATAATAGCTGGGTACGATGCCGTTTTCCAGAAATCAAGACTCATGGACGAGTTGAAGGTGGCCAGGCAGCAACCACACAACCAAGCACAAATCAACGATTTGATAAAACGTGTAACGGATTTGGACGCGTTATTAGTTAACCATGTTGCCACACACAACAGTGCGCAGTCGCTGAATACGATGTCCAAGGTGAATGAAAGGAACAGAAAGCTCAACAACACCAACATCAGAAAGGCAGAAATCAAGAGCAAGCAGAACTTGCTCAATGGAAGTACTGTCACCGATGGCGGGGATCCATTCTCGAGGTTGAAGACGGTGACAAGGATGTTCTATCACGATTTGATCAATCAAGAAGAGAATGAGAAGGCGTTGCAGGACGCGCAATTGAATTACGAGAAAATGCTCAAGGAGAGATCCAAGCAAGAGGAGAAGATTGCAAGCTCCACTTACCGTGTTTTGGGAGAAATGGACAAGTTGATCAACAGCATTGAGATTGAGATTGACATCGAGTAGGCATGCCACAGATGGCATATCAATGAGGAATGCATTGCCATTGCAACTGAGTATGTTATTTGCCATGGAGAAATGTACTAATACTAAGCGAATGCGTAGATGTGTAGAGTGTGTTGTGTGTTGTGTTGAGCAGGTGACGGCGAGTGTCTGGTGGCAAGTCTGGGACTATAACCGTGGCCGAGATATCGTGGCCGAAAGTTCACACTTCCCCAACTTACTACCCCAAGTTCGAGCTCGCTAACACAGGCCAAACCCAGCCTCCACTGAAGCCGGTAATTACTTGCAGACAGCCTATTTATGGCATTCTTGTATATTGACCATAGTTAAGGTTCTATTGCGAGCCCTACGAAGGCTCAGTCAGTAGATCTTTCAGGAAGTCATGCAAATAATGTCAAAGCTTATCTGAGGACCATGGTTCTGGTTCAAGGACTCTACCCCAGCACCGGGTTAGCTGTGTGGCATTGGTTGGTGTGTAGCTCGGAGGACTTTAATATCCGAGTCCAATCTGGGGAAGTGAAAATTTGGTTATGACAGACAGCCAATCCCGCATGGAGTAATATAGCGAGAAGGAGGTTCACGGGTCACTGGCACGTTTGCCACACCTTGAGGACAGCTCTTGGCAAGCCGTCACACTGGTAAACTTGAAAGGTGCTATTATTAACCAATCAATGGGTCTTGGTGGCACACAGCCCGAAGCTGCAACTTAGACTAATGCTTCTATTCAGTTAAGGCTACAATCTCTACAAGTGATTCTTACGATTATTGTATTATTATTATATTATTATTATTATTATTATCCGTCCCAATATATACATGCACATTAAATACCAATCCAAGTGTAAACGTCTTAGAAATCCAACTCCTTCAACATCTGGAGTCTCAACTGCTGTCTCTCTCCCTCTTTGTCTGCCTTTGCATCTGTGAGCTGACGATCCGAAAGCTCTTCTTCTGGAGTGTATGAGTAGTGGTAGTCGTTGTATGCGTAAGGCTGGGCAAGCTTCAAAGTGTAGTGAGACTCGTCAAGATGGTATGAGCGGATGGATTCCTCTTCCGACAGCGAGTAGTCTTCTAAGTCCGAGTAGAAGGAAGCCTCCTCCATCAGCTCTATCGATTCAGAGTCATCGAACTCCACATCGTTAGACCAGGAGTTGACTTGCAGTCTGTGCTTGGGCCTTCTGTCAACCATCGAAGTACCAGAGAAGTTCTTGAAGTCGTTGAAATTCACAACGAGGAAAGCGTCGTTGGTATGCGAAGGTGTTATTGGTGCGTTGAAGTATGATGTGGTTGGTGGGGTCAATGAGCGCCTGTGTGTCTTTGTCTCGAATAACGAGGAAGGAGACGCTGGAGCGTGCTCTGTGTAAGAAATAGCAGTGGAAGCTGGAGGAGTGTTCGTCTCCGACTTGGAGCTCGAGCTCTTCATCGATAATGCAGTTGTGATTCTAGTCAACATCTTTCCCTTCTTCGGAAGCACCTTCTCTGGAAGCAGTTTTGTGCTGAAAGGGCAGAAGTCCTGGTTGGCTCTAACCGTCTTCTTGAACTTCAGGAAGAATCTGGCCTTGCCGCTGCTGGAGATCTTCTCGAAGTGTGTCTGCACTTCGCATGGAGAATCGAATGAGACGGTGTCGTCCCTTTCGTTGTAGTAGTAGTACTGCGCCAATGTGGCATCGTACTTGATTTGCCATGGGTAAGGCATGTTTGAGTTGACCTCGGTCAAGTCACCGGTGTTGCTCGAGGTGCTGGACCCGCTGTAAGAACTGTTCATGGATACAGACATTGTTTATCGTGTAGGAGAGTTGACTAGTATCCCCGTAAAGGTGGAAAGTCTCGGTATATTTATATGGGACTCCTCCGGAGCGTGGCGCACGGAACATAAAATACGGAACCGGTGTTTACAGCGGCACGCCCAAAAACTTTTGTCATCATGCCGTTGCGTTTATAAGCCGCTTAGCTAATCGTGGAGCCAACAGAAATCTTTGCACTTCGATGAGGATCTGGCTCTCGTAAGCGCAGTTGTGTGAGATAAGCTTTGTAGGTGGCGACCGGCTGAGCATGTGAAGTGCGGCGTCTTTGGGTGCTGATGTAGCAGCAGCTTTGGTGGAGAGGATCGGACACGAACTGGAGGACCTAGCTGAGGAAGCGGTCGCCGAGTACCTAGGCCGGAACAGCACGTAAACGAGATCGGAGAGTAGGAGGGTGTGCTCTGGAGGCCCCTCGAGCCATTGGAGCCATGTCCGGGTCTCGGTCATGCTGTAGAGGGCACGATACGGTGGGAGTTCTTGGGAGGAGAGGAAAGATGACTTCGCAAAGTGAAAATTCACGTGACTTGTCTTACAAAGGTATAAGCTAGCAGTTGGTTCTAGAGCAGCACCAAACCACGTAGAAAGCTTGTTTGGCGAGTGTGACGACTCCAGAGAGCCACAGATCGAGCTCCGACGCCGTCCGGTCTCGATCGAGACAGTTCCACTGGACCTTATCTCAGTCTTGGCCGCGTAGACTGCTCCGTCAGCTCCCTCCGTGCTCTCACATTACACACACTAACGGAAAAAGGCATTAGTAAAGATGCGGAAAGGCAGTACGTCAATTAAAGTTCAACACAATCTTTAGTACAACGGGCGCTGCGGGTCACACTTCACCCCCCGTGAGGCATCCGCTACACGTCCCAGATAGGCAGCCAGACAGGGCAACTACGGGCTGGGTCGTTGTACCTTCAGGAACAAAGTACGAACACTCCGCCTAATGTGGATAGGAGACAGCTTGCTGGAGGATCTAACGGCGTGTGCTGTGCCAGCCTCCACAATACCAGCTGAAAGGAATACTCAGCCATGCGCTTTATAATCAGATGGTTAGGTATTCAGCCGCAGTCGAGCTGGCTCGTAAGTCGAAGTCCTCTGGGCTGAGAACAGGCTGTGAGAAGGCTGTGAACAAGGGGGTGCTCTGCTTGTGCTGTGAGTCAGAGGAGCCAGCAAGCTCACCACAACTGCTTCCAGAGCAAGCCCGGAAAACGTACTCTTCAGAAACGGACGGGTGGTGGAGTTGGAGCCAGTTCGACCGTACCGTACTCCCCAAAGGGCAAATTCCAAGTGGTTAAAACACGGTCGGTGTTTGCCTAAAACAGGTTGTTGCCGGTTCTGTGTAGTGGCAAATTGGTTGCTGGAGGAGCACAGATGCAGTGGAAGTGAGTCGAAGGAATCCGTACGCTTGTGACTCCAAAGTGGACGGAAGGCGTGTGTCGTTGTTGAGGTGCGCGCTTAGCACACCACGCGTCCAGAGCCTGGACCGTGAGTCTTCCTGGAAGGTGCTTGGAGGCTCGAAGAGAAGAACCTCGATCATTGGATGAGATGAGCTCGAGACCCTAACCGCAGTACTTGGTCTCGTCTCTGCACCGCTGCCAATCATCGGGCTGGATTTAAGACTTAGACTCGCTTGCGGAACGGGTTCTGGGAGGGTTGTTCCAGCCGGTAGGGTCTCAGCTCTTGGCTGGAGACCACGGGGCAGAGGAGAGATAAAGTTGTATACACGGACGAGGAAACGGTTCACGGTACGGAAGCTGTGCTGTCAAGAGAGTACCGTGAGCAGCAACAGCTCCTGTACCAAGTGGGCTGGGGAATGTTGCTCATCACAGCAGGTGACAAGTACCACCTGGGTAGGCAAGTGCCAGCACTGGGCTGAGCAGAAACCGATAAGGTACTTTTATGAGCTGGTTGTGGCAGGTGTTCCAGTGTCACGCTTGTTCGTGCTGCTGCAATTTGGGGTATTTCGGTAGTCAGTTTTTGCACCCAAATCTGAGAAGGCGGTGTATAGTCTGTTGTGTTGCACTTGTAGCTGCCTTTGCACAGTGCCTAACACTACTTCCTCTACTACTGCGACCGTTATTTTGACTGTTGGACCCTGCTGATGCTTCACTTTACGTCATCTTTACCTTCCAGCAGCTCTCACCTACTTCACTGCCAACAATAAGAACCTGGATCGCATAAGAAGACCTTCATATGAGTACCACTCAACTAACCTATTCAGAGAAAAATTGAACTAATGTGTGCTTGAAGCTCTTTGCCTAATGTCTTTCTTTGATAGGTGTGATACCTGTATATAAAGCACAGATTTGCAACTAGATATTAGTAGAAGGTAGGTGCTTTCTCATTGAAAGACACCCTTAACCAGCTACAACTTGAGGCTCAGCTTGTACATTTTTAAAACTCCAAGTTCTACTACGACTTCCATAATACTGCTAGAGCTATTACATCTTCTTCACTCATCCTGACTGGCACTCAAAGACTAGCTCCCCTTAACCAAGCACCAAAACGACTAGCAAAACACTTATATTAGATCAAACTCCATTACGTACAAACTAAACCTTTCTACCAGACCACTATTGCCTCCTCTTGGCTTTCGCAACCAAACACATTTCCGCATTTCACTCACCAATGAAATTTCACCAAAGTACCAAAGAACCAATGAAACTGCTTGCTTCTCCTGGCACCTCCCAGATCCCAGGAATCGTCTCACTTCACAATTCCAGCTCCTTGCTAACAATGACATCAACAATAAAGCGTACCACTTCCCCATACAAGGGTCACGTGACCTAGCCTCAACAACGCCTGCACACAACCATTTGTTGGGGAATCGCCACAGAGTATAAAAAAGACACGGTCCTTGAATCAACTATCACTAGACCAACACCAACAAAATGCCATCCCAAGAATTCACTGAAAAGGTACGTCCATGAGAGCAGTCTTTGTGCAATTGGACTCTTTACTAACACGTCTAGGCCGCCGCCGTCCAAAAATTAACCAAACGTCCTTCCGACGACGAACTCTTGAAGTTGTACGGTTTGTACAAGCAAGCCACTGTTGGCGACAACACCACCGCCAAGCCAGGTTTGTTTGACTTGAAGGGAAAGTACAAGTGGCAATCCTGGAAGGACTTGGAGGGAACCACCCAAGAGGAGGCTGAAGCCACTTACATCACTTTTGCTGATGAGTTGTTGGCTAAGTACACCGAGGAGTAGATCTATATAGATGAATGAACTTTTATAAATGAGAAGATGAGAGTGAAATGTAGTGTGACGTGAGGGCATAGGGCATATAGTATACACTTAGGGAATGTTCAGGAGGATGTGAAGGGAGCGGCCAGTGGAGATATAAAGTGTGCAACTGCTGATGTAGATCCGTATTGCTGCAAACAGATAAGGGCATAATCAGAGACACAGACACAGTCAGGATCACGGATTTAGATAGGATGACATAGCATAGCACGGTATATCGTAGTCTTTGTCTTGCTTGTGTTTGCTGGTCTCTTGCCTGTGGCTTGCGTGTGTCTTGCGTGTGTCATCGATTGTTCCTTTGATTGTTTCTTCGCTAGTTTCTTCGCTTGCGTCTGCTCATATCTGCAAGGCAGTTCCAGATTGCAAATACCTGAAGCAGTCTGCCTACTCCTATCACAGCCTACGCCTTCCCCAACACCACCCCGATCCTGCCAACGTAGTCAACCAAGATCAACAACGGAATCGCCAAGTATGGCGAGTAAATGGCCATCAAATTGTACTTTTCTTTGGCACTCAAGCCCTTCTTCCCTCCAGTAACGTAGACGTACACCAAGCAGACCAAAGTGGTGAAGCTGGCATTGAACCCATATATGACCATCCAACTCCAGTGCAGTCTGTCTGTTCCTTGGTATAATTTAGTACTCAAATAGATGAATAGAGGCAACTGGAATACCAACTCAAACATCCCAAACACCTTCAACCAGAGTGGTGAGTTGACCAATAGGAAATCCTTATTGGTTGAGATGTGGAACTGCAACACCTTCTGGGTCCAGCTAGGGGTGTATTTCTTGGGCACAACGATGTTGGAGTCCATGAACACCGTGATGGGGATGTGCAAGAGGAAGTAGGCCAAGTAGAACTTATCGAGTGAATTCATTGGAAACAGCAGCAAGAGAAGCAACAGCAAGGTCTAAGTAAAGATAAACCGACAGAAAGCGAGTCTAAGGAAGCGAGAAGTACCAAACTGGTCAAAAAACGTAGTAAAAGTTGTTTGGTTCCAATATCAATTCTCAAAATTCACTTTTTCAATCTAATTAAACTTCAATGTTCATCTCAAGAGCAGTCTCCACATTTAGGACCAGTATTAGAATGGCTGAGCCAGTGATAAAGAAAATGAAAGTAGACGTCAGACCACTTTCAACGAGTCCCAAGTCACCGGGGTCTCCCAAATCACCCGTTGCTTCCAAAGCATCGCCAGCTTCTGCTGAATCAATAGTTGACTTCATCAAGTCCACGAAACGTGAAGTCAAGAACGCCATTGTATGGGTTGACTGTGAGATGACTGGATTGGACGTGTTCAACGACAACATCATTGAAATCTGCTGCCTCATCACAGACGGTGACTTGAACATAATCGACGAAGACGGCTACGAATCAACCGTGTTCCAGCCCAAGGAAAAGTTGGACGCCATGAACGAATGGTGTGTCAACCAGCACAACAAGTCCGGCTTGGTTCCCAAGATCCTTGCCAATCCTCAGCAAACCTTGTCGAAGGTGCAAACTGAATTGTACGAATACATAACCAAGTATGTTCCTAACAAAAGACTGGCCGTGATGGCTGGAAACACCATTCACATGGACAAGTTCTTCATGATGAAAGAATTCCCTCAAGTGATCGAGCACTTACACTACAGATTAATAGACGTGTCAACCGTGATGGAGTTTGGCAGAAGACATAACCCTGACTTGATGGACTTATGCCCGAAGAAGACTGGTCAGCACACAGCCAAGGCAGACATCATGGAAAGCATTCTGCAGATGAAATGGTACCAGCAGAACTACTTCAAGAGTAAGGAAGAGACAGCTGACTTCGTCAAGCAAAACAACCTTGATACTGTTGCTTCTGGAATGAAGAAGTTACAGGAACTGACCAGGAAAACCTGAGCATCCAGATACCTAAACAACCAGATATCTCCTTGTAAATAGGGCCAATCTTGTATTATAACAAATATATATGAATATGTATATGTGTCTACGCATCAATAGCCTCATCATTCGTAGTAAACTTCGCAATACAGGCGCGTGCCAGCTCCAACAGAACAGGTTTCTCAATGATGTAGTCGAACAACTGGGACTCAGCAGCCTCGTGTGCAAATCCAGTTACAGCAATTATCGGTGTGTTGTAGTTCACCCCAGTGGTGTACTTGATCAATTTCACAGCATCAACGGTGTCTATCTTGGGCAACTTCAATCCGGTAAAGATCAAGTCAAATTTGACCTTACCGGACGCTCTTCTCACTAGCTCCTCGCCGTCAGCAATAGAAACAACAATACAGCCAGACTTCTCCAATATCTTGCACACTCCATGGCGTACGATCGGAATCGACTCACAGTACAACACGTCAAGTTCAAACATCCGGCTGACAGGACTTGAGAATGGCTCTTCACCGTCGGTGAGGTGTCCACCAGTAGCACTGTTAATGGGTGCCGGTCTCCTCACACTTTGTCGTCTCTTCTGTACTCTCATCAATGCAGACAGCTTCGTGTCCTCTGTATCGGAGCTAGAAGGCGAGAAATCGCGCACAGCTTGTTTGGTGAGTGAGTGGACTGAAGACCGGTGCTTATCTGTTGGGTACACTGAGACCAGTGGATCCCTTTCCAGCAAATCATCTCCGCTCGAATAGTTACTGGTGTAACTTCCAACGCGCTCATGCTTGACCAGTTGAGGAGATGCTTCGCTGGTCTTGCTTGGGGAAGCAGATCTTCCTGGGGTTGGAGTTCCAGTGATTGTTGCACCAGGTGTAGTGCCACCAGGAGTACCTCCACCGGAAACTGGCGATATCGGTCTCTTAAATGGACTGGCGCCGCTGATGCTTCCGGTACTGCCACCAATAGAACCAAACGAGAATCCTCTGGACCTCGACAATGGAGTCAGTTCTGAAGAAGACAGCGAGAAACTATTGCGATGCTCCAAGTGCTCAGTCTTGAGTCGGTTAATCACATCCTTATTCTGTTTCTCCAATACGGCCAAGTTTCTGAAGTGGAACGAACCAAATTCACTTGGATCCGCCAATCTACTGCTTCTCCTTTCTCTCTTAATTGAGCCTGCCCCACTTCCAGGAGTGGATACATTACTACCTGACCCATTTCCTCCTCCAACTCCTCCTCCAAGTAGAATCCCACTTCCTGAGAATTGACCAGCATTGCCAACACTACCGCTAATAGGCAGGTTGGAATGACCGCTGCCAGCAGATCCAGGAACCAATAATGAACTCAGAGAAGTGTTTGTAGCTACCGAGGGTGACCCCAATTCGGTGGTGGATATGATGCCGTGATGGTGTTGGCGAAGGTTCGACTCTTCTTCATCAGAATCTTCCTTAGGGAACAGAGAAATGTCTGCTCCTCTGGAATCAAAGTAATCAGTAGACTCAGGGTTTTCCACTTCAGGGACAAACGAAGCATCCTCGTCAAAGAGAGTATCCCAATTGAGGCCATTGAAATAGCGATGACGCTTGATTTCCTCAGCTCCATTGAATCCCAATCTGAACTCCGGATTGAGCGTAAGCAACTGCTTAACCAAGTCTTTCGCCTCAGGAGAGCAAAACTCCAATTCCTGTTCTGGCGACAATGGTGGCCAGTCAATTCTACCCTCCAATATGTTCTTGAACACTTTTTCTGGAGTGTCGTCATGGAATGGAGGGTAACCGAATAAGAACTCAAATAGGATACATCCAATAGACCACCAATCTGAATACTCACCTTGGCCCAAACCTTCAATAGTTTCAGGAGCTAAGTAATCTGGCGTACCAACAAACTTCTTGAGATCGTAATTGCTCTCATTTTGAGGATCAAACAAGGCATAGTTGGTGATATTCTGTTGAGATCCTTGTGAAGGACTGTAGTTGAAATCATCTTCAATGATGGCAAACGACAGTTCTGAGGAAGTGCGAGGTAAGAGTGGTTTGAGGATAGGTGACTCTAGTCCACTCGAGTTTGAACCCGAGCGGTTTGCCTTGAATAGCGCAGAAGCTCTATGGTTCAATACTGGGGCCAGATGCACGGGTTGATTACTAGGTGTCAATGTAGGATGTCCACCCGTAGTAGCAGCAGCAGATGCAAGCTGAGTTGGTGGCTGCAAAGGTACCTGGTTCTGAAGATGGAAGGTTTCCAAATATGAAAGAGTCGGTGAGGTCAAGTAGTTTGCGGAAGGCTGAGTTGGTGTACCAATCGAATTTGGGGTGCCGTACGCACCGCCAAGGACACCGCTGTTGTTTGCACCACCAAGTACACCAGTGTTCCCACCAGTGAATATCCCACCGCCAGTTGCGGCCGTTGATGACCCCATACTGGCACTCGCACTCATTTTCGTACTCTCCAAAGTAGGCGACAACGAGAACGGCGTCACAGAACTTGTACGCTTGTGGTAAAAGTCCAACAATGGAGAATCAAAACCTCCACCTAACCCCAATCCAGTGACGTTTGCCAAAGGACTTTGGTGTGCTGGATGCTGTTGCAGTTGCTGTTGCTGAGTCAAGTGCTTTCTGAACAATTCAATTCCTTGCTCCGAAGTGCTGCTCTTTCTCTGCGATCTTTCCTGTCTGCCAATAACACCAATACGCGACAAACCAAAGTCGGTCAACTTCAAGTGACCTTTGCTGTCTATGAGAATGTTGTCTGGCTTCAAGTCCCTATGAATAATACCTCTTTTATGCAAATCATTAACACCAACTATGATCTCAGCAATGTATCTCTTAGCCCAATCGTCTCCCAAAGTCCCCAATATCTTAATAAGCGAGGCACAGTCACCACCGTGCAAGTATTCCATGACCAAGAACAAGTAGTCCCTGGATTGAAAACTACTGTATAGTTGGGCAACATAGGGCGAGTCTGCTTGTTTCATCATAACGGCTCGCTCAGACTTGACGTTCAAGATCTGGTTCTTGGCTATCATATCTCTCTTTTTAAGACATTTGATGGCAACATAGTCACCAGTCAACTTGTGTTTAGCAAGGAATACTGATCCAAATGCACCTTTACTGATCGGTTTGATGACTTCGTAATCCCTGGTTGCACCTCCGCTTGGTTTTGCTGATGGTGTTGTAGACACCAAGAGTGGCGACAAAGGTGGTTTGTTAATTCCTGATGATTTCACCAGACCAGTATGGAGATGGTGCAAATGCTGTAATGGAAGAGAATTCAAATTCAAAGAAGCGGAGTTGCCTCCTGAGTTCGATCGGTTTTCACTGAGACCCAAAGAATCAACGTTGGACAAATCGGCATTCGGCACTGAGGGTGAGCTCAGTGGAGTTGTTTCGAATCTGTTGTTGATGGTGTTTCTTTGGAATGAAGATAAGCTTTGCTTCTCAACATACGGTGCAGGTGACAAGTGTCTTCTAGGTGATGAGAATGAAGAGTTATTCGATAATGACGGCGGTTCTTTATCCAAAGACTTCTTGGACGACGTGAGCTCCAAGTCTTGCATGTGCTCCGCTAAGTCGTTTGATCTGTGCGATAACAGAGATGAGCTCGTAGAAGCTGCACTGGATCTACCCGTGCGACCCCTAAGCAAAATATCTTTTGGAGTTACTGACTTGAAATCTTCATCTTTGAAGTATTGCTCTGTGAATAACTTGGAAGAAGGACTTCTTGTTCTCGAAGGTTGAGGAGAGAGTATGATACTCGAGTTCAAGTTGGAGTTCAGGCCATTTTGGACCGTGTTCTGGCTCGAACTCAAGTTCACAGGATCCGACAATCCACTTTGCATTATTGAAGGAGTCCCCAACGGCAGTGGGACCGGCGGAGTGACCGTGATCCGGTGATCAGTTAATGATTCATTCTTTGAGTGTGAGAATGAGTGTGGCAGTTGATGTATTTGCAGATCTGCCATACTCCCCCTATGACTAGGGTTGAACTCTTTGATCATCATCTGTTCCTTGATCTTGGATACAGTTTCGATCACCGTTTGCATCACCAAATCATCCACTTCCTTCTTTATCTTCTGTGAGTACTGCAAGATGGAAACCAATCTAGACAATGTTTCGACTTTTTCATTGACCAATGCTTGTGTATCTTCGATAAGTGCACCTATTGCAGGATCTGAGGTTTCCAAAATCTTCCAATGGAGAACGTTGTGAATGGCTTTCTCTGTGTTTGGTGATAAGACCAAGCCCCCACTTTCATTGTTGTCTTGTGGGTTAATCGACGAAGCTTCCTCACATAGTTCAACTAGTAACTGCAAGATTCCGAATGGGAACTTTCTATTTTGATGAATCATTGGAGCGACCGTTTGGAATTTTGTGGTGGAGCCTGTAACCGAATCACTTGGAGTCGCTAGTGGTAGAGGGATGCCCTTATATTCGCATATCAAATCATCTTGAGCAGAAGTACTGGCGAATGAGCCAGCAACAGAGCCAGCAGCACTTGTGACACCAACAAGAGAGATCGGAAGAGACCCAGTGGAATGGTTGGGCGATAGAGTTGAAGGCGATGCGAAGGAATGCAATGACGATGTGGAAGTCGGGGTTGTTTGCTGACTATTTTGAAGTTGGTTCTGTTGTTGTTGCTGCTGTTGCTGTTTCTGTCTAATTGTCAAACTGTCTATTATCTGTAGAATCAAGTCTCGTTGATCATTGATAGAATCGTGGCAACTTTGCAAGTCTTCGTTCAATCTGTACTCGACTATGCACATGTCGGAGTGACTTTCGATGAACCAAGCTGGAATTTGAGACTCACATATTCTGCATAGAATGGTCTTTGGCTGTGGAACCTGGGTCTCGTCTATGATTCCGAGCTCATTGAGATTATGCAAGTAGCCTTCAAACAACTCGGCACCAAAGCCAAGCAAGTTGATCAAGTTCACAGGAAGTGTTAACTGTACGTCCAAATGAACAAACTGCTTAATGGTCCACATCAGATGGGTCGGCAAGGCTGTCTTGGAGCTGTGCACCAATATTCCCTGTGCTTCCAATTCTATCACATCACCGTTGTTGGAAAGTTTCGAACTAATGGTGCTATCGTTGGAATGTATGGAGTGATCATCGTCGGAGTCCTTGAGCTTCTTGAGTGATTCCTTTACTTGCTCTGCGTTATGCGTTTCCTTTACATCCAGATCGTGTTGGCCGTCCTGAATGATTTGGTCGTCGTCGACGTCTAAATCTGAAGATAAGTCTTCTCTTGAATGGTGTGGGGTAAGCTTCCCACTTGAGTTACCATGAGCAAAGACCCTATCGTTTGTGGCAGTGATGAACTTGACCTTGTAACTGGCATCATCCTTGATCATCTGATCAATAGACCTGTTGAAAACAAGGGTGTCTTCTATGCTGCTTCCTATGACAATGTTGGAGATGGGTTTATTGACAATCTTCTTTCTATTTGTGCCAACGATGCTCTCCCAATTCTTGCTGAGATAGCGCACGTTTCCGTCCATATCTAGTTCCATGACTGCTGTTGGGTTATCAGACAGTGCTAGGCGTAGGTCGATTTGTTCTTCGAGTAGGGAGAAGTTGAAGTGGCTCGATGTGTCTGCTCTTTTCAATAGTTTTGGTCTTCCGCCGGTGGTGGTTATACCAAACGACTTTTCAATCTCGGTATCTACAGGCGTCACTTCTCTTGTTATCTGGCTTGGAGTCATTCGTGGAGTGGTCTGGCGAGAAGTGGAGGGGATCTCTCTGGGAGACACTGACCGTTCAATGTCCCGTAGTTTGTTCAACGAGAGTTCGAAAACAGGGCTGTGGAAGATCCCACCGCTTCCAGGAGTGCCCGTGCCCTCTCCCAACTGCGATTTGTACTTGGGAGAAGGCGTAGCTATTACCTTATTACTTTTAGACATTGGAACATGGGGAGTTTTGGTCTTCGAGGAAAGCTATTCAGATGTACCAAAAAAGCGCTTGAAAGTGACGGCAATTGAGTCTGAGGATGTACAGCAGAGTGAGACGAGTCGTACTATGCCGAGAAACGTGGTTTAGTGTGGTGTTAGCCCGGTTTCGAGTGCTTAGATTTGTTGTCCTTATTTATCGTTGTTTTAGGGAGCAAAAAAATCGTGCTAGCTCACGCAGAATCAGAAGGTCTACAAGGAAGTCCAGGGCGAAAGGAGTCACAACGACCAACGAGAAGTCCCAAGGCTGAAGCAGAATTGAGCGGGCTGTGTCAGGTGACTTGATTTTGATGGATGTACCGGCGATGGTTGTCTTGCGACTGGTGCTGGGTGCTGTAGGCTGGACAGGAGGTGAAATTGGAGAGATTTCAGCAGTGGTGGAGCACAAACCACGGCGAAAACAGTGAAAACACCTGTGAAATCCACACCGTGATCGTCACACAAGATCGAGTGGTACGAGCAGAGATATTGGGCAATTGCGGTTCGAATGGATCCAATTTCCGAAACCAGACATAAATGGTGCAAGGCTTGGGATTGGTTCTACGGTTTTGGCTGGTACTGGCAAAACGCTTCAACTTTTACCGGAGAAACTCAATTCGTCCAACTGTGGAGAAGCTACTGGCACAGGCTCGCTAAACGGGTCCCTACAGGTGTTGGTACTAAAAATACTGCCACCTAAGATGGCAGTAGAAACTTTTATGTAAAGTATAAAAGAGACGAGCAGAAAAAGGTCACAAATGATTTGAAAGATGGGTTGACGGAAGCATTGCATTTGTTGGAAATGCATGCTCTTTTTCATGTCTTTCGTCTTGTTGGAAGAACTGAAAGTGAAACTGGGTGGGTGTACATACGAACGAAAGAAATTGGAAGCATCCAAAGCAAGATGAAGCACGGACTGGCGAAAGAATGAGATGAAAAACGTGCTGGATCGAAAAGTTGAGATTCTTGGAGGTACAATAAATTATATCTCTTTGGAAGCTTTCTCCTTTCTGTTCTCAGGCGTAAACATGTCAGTTCTCTAGTCGTGTGTTCCCGTGCTTGCCCTCTTGGCTTCTTCTGGTTCCTTCTTGCGTTCACATGCATATAAACGTCTAGTAAATAAAGGAAGGCATGGTAGAAGAAAGCGATCAGTGGTTGTGCAATGATCTCAGCAGATTGGCTCTTTCAAAAAAGAACCAATGCTGTTTTCTTCTCCGTGCGTTCTCCCCCCACTGAGTATTCAAAGAGTTGGATCTTGAATTAAATGAATAAATAATCGTAAATGGACATTAGTCTATATTCATAAAGGTCGTTAAAAGTTGGATTTTAAGCGAAACCCCCCGCGTTCGAGCAACCCAATTAAGGGGCCCCAAACAGGTGTTTTGTTTGTTTTTGATGGTGTTCGATGAGTTGGGTTGACATTATGCCTAATGCCTTGGTAAATTCGTAATTGTGACAGGATTGTAATGGAAAAAAAATTGGAGTGAAATGAAATGAAAAGAAGAAGGAAATAGACAGAGAGCAGTCTTGCAAGGCAAATGCCCTGGTCGACGAGCATAACTGAATAAAAAGTATTTTGGAAAATGTTGTTGTAAGAGTTCTCTTGCACTTTACCCAATGGGATATCTCATGATATCACAAGACACTCCGTAGCCAAAGAAGTTGTGAGAAACACAACCACGAGTAGGTATATGCACATAAAGTGCATACATGTACTCACTTAGTATACGCGAAGACAGACCTCGACTCCAAGATAGATCTTTTCTTGATGTTTTCCAACAAATCGGTGTTCTTTTGCTCGTTTTGCTGCAAAATCAACTGTTTCAAGCACTTGTTCTCCATTTCCAACGTCTTGAGCTTCTTTTCCAAGCCGCCGACACGTTCACGCAAGTCCTTTGATCTGCGTTCCATATCCTGTTCCTTTTGCTTTTTCTTGATTCTGAAACGAGCTGAAGCTTCAGTGTTACGCTTGCGCTTGTCTTCGGTGACAACCACGGGGCGTTCGTTGCCGGAATCGGAAAAGGGGGATCTAGAATTCGGGTCTGAGGAGTAACTTGGGGCTGGAGTTGAAGAGAGGGAAGGTGGAGTGAGTACTTGAACAGGAACACGCATGTTCAACGCATTGGCCAATTCTGGGATCTTGAAGAGTTGAGAGATTTCGCTCTCCTCCTGTTTGACCTGAATGTGGTGCTGCTGTTGCTGCTGCTGTTGTTGTTGGTTTGGTTTCACGTAGTTGACGTTGTCATTGGACAAAACGTCCAAATCAAAGAAGTCCACTTGTGAAAACAAATCAAGATCATTCTTGGTGTCACTTAAGGCTGGTGAACCAAAGTCGAGGTTCAAGTCCTGGAGGTAGTCTGTTTGGGCAAAGTTCATCTCGAATGAACTAGGTGTTGTAAAAAGGGTTGATTCTTTTACTTTTCCACGAGGATGATGAAGATAAAATTCGGGATTTTAGGTGTAACGGGTCCCTATTCAAAAAGGGGATTCCTTCTTTCTTATATACTCTGGCCAAAGAGGAAAATTCTGCTTAGCGCAACTGCAAATTTTTCTTAGTACTGAGTCACTCCACACACAAAAAGAAACTGCACCGGAACAGGAGGAGCTACGCTTGCTGACATTGGATCGACTTAGGGGCTGCTCGAAGGTGTTGCAATGCCGAGAGCATGTTTCTCGAGCGGAAGGGTACCACTGGCCCAAAATGGGTCGATTATCCTGAGCGCAACTCGGCGACGGAGGGAGCTGCTGCCTGAGCGACGGCGTTTTGCGAGGCCCTGAGCACCCCTAATGGTGGCTCAAGTGTGCTTGTCTAGCGAGGTGCAACCCCCTTGTCCTTGCCTGTGGTCCCTGGCACCAATTACTCAGCAGTCGTTGCCCCTCCTAGTTGTCAAGACTGCTTGTAATCGACCAATGAAACGAGGTTGATCAATAAATTTCCAATTATTAGGCGCATGTTCAAATTTGACTCTGTTTGTGCGAAAGACCGGGACCGCAGTACGCGCGGTGCACGCTGCTGTACTGTGGTTGGGGTTTTCCGCTTGATGCGAAAGCTCACATCTGCTCAGTTTCAGCCTTATTGCTGCTCGATTCGATGCTGTGATCGCGGGTACGGTCGTTTAATGAGGCACTTCGTGCTAATGTGTTGGGCTGTTGCTCCGTTATGTGTCAGTTCTAGGAGATGCACGTGCTGCCAGGAGCATTGCTTTGTGGTAATCGCAGGGCATTAGAGTATTGTCTTTAGGATTCCCCACGTTTAGGATGATCTGGGTGAAGAACGTGGATATCCCGATATGTCCATTCCTCTGATTGAGCCAAGGTAGTCGTGCAATTGCAGCCTGTTGGGTTCAGATTGCCAAAGCAGGGTAGTTTGCGCCTGGACTTGGTCTTGGCTGCTGGCTCAGGCTGGTGAAGCCCAATTGATAACAGTGTTCTCATTGAATTACTAATACATGTTTGATTCGGACCGATTTCTGATCTTCCAGGGATACAATTTGCAAACCCTAATTGACATAACTACGTTTCATTCCTCCTATCGATTCTCCTTAGTATACGAACCAACTTTGACTCTGCACAATTGAGGAGTATAATCAAGGCTTCGATGCAATAGCATCGAACCCCCAAGCCACAGGGCATCTGAAACTCTACTCTTTAGGCAGTAGAGTAACTTTTGAAATCCAGAATCAGAACGCTTGTTCATGTTTCTTTGCCGCACATAGAATTCGCAGACCCTCACTAATTGTAATCTCTGGAACAAAATTCGGCTGCAAAATCAACTACTTACAACTGCATTTCTTCTAAATGAAACTTCAGGTAACAGTCATAAGCAACGAGTTGGCGCTCAATGTAACCACTTCCTACTCTGGCTTGATTTCAACGGCCCAAACTGATTACCTACATCTAAAGTTTCTAAGGCGGAAAAACATGATTGCAAAAACGATTAATATTCCGCCGGCTAAGTTTTCATAGGATAGACCCTCCTCCATCATTACTCTGAACAGAAGTCGTCTTCTCTGATTAGGTCCTTAATTGGGCAAATTAAAAAAATAGCTTGAACCAAAGCAAAGGTTTCACTATAGAAGCTAAAGAAAAACACGACGAAGTGTTTCCAAAGGATTTTAAAATATGTTCAATATAAATGGGCTCAAGAACATGATGACCCACCAAAGTCACTGAGTGGATTCCAAAAAGCAGGATCCTAGATTGAATTTCTAGCAACGTTATTAAAGCTCGAATGTTTTTATTACACCAGCGAAATACTTGGTTTCACGTACAGACTACCCAATAAAATTTCATATTCAGCTTTGAGCATGTTGAGTCTGGAATTGACGGTCGCTTCATCGGCAATGGCTTTCTCCGCTTCACTTGGAGTCTCTTCTCTCGTTCCTCTACGTATGCCGTATTTTCTTTCGTCAAACTTCAGTTTTTCCTTTGCCAAAGTTGTTTCTGCAGCATGCTTCAAGGTTTTTGCTCTGTATTGCTTGTGCGTTGGCATTGGGGATCCGTAGATGCAGCCGTACATAAGCTCTCTTTTACAATAAAAGCTGTTTAAGAGTTTGATGAAAGTCCAAAGGCTCCTTTGTTCTTTTGCTGGGCAGTCAAGAATGCGTTCATCGTCTTCCAATCTACCCTTCAATTCTTTCCATAATTCTGCTCGTTCATCCTTAATTGTTGCAAATTCCTTGTCGATTTCGTCTTCCAATTTTTTTAACGTTTTTTCCCCTTCATCCTTTATCTTATCCCAAGCAGACTTAACTTTTTCAGCCAACTGAGCAGGTGTGATCCCGATTCCTGGGTGTTTGGTACCGAATAACTTCCATGCATCAATGAAATCTGGGTATAGATTATTCCGGACATGCTCCTCGAAGGAAATAGCAAACAAAATGAAGTTACTGGCATTTCCACCAAGTACAGTTTTAGCCACCAGGCATATATTCGTAAGTGTGTCAGAGCCGATGCCTTTTTGCCCTGTAATATCAGCGAATAGGGCGTTGTCCAGACAAGTGGAAGTCCCCGTTATCTCGCCAGATAATCCAGCGCATAATATCCAGAGAACCAAACTGACAACTTCTGCAAACAAAATCCAATACGCATTCAATTTTTTGGCAAAAGTAGGTATGAGAGTAATACCTGAGTTAAGCACTGTAAGTACACTGGTAGACACTGTGAGTTTGACTGCCTTGTTTAATTCAAGTACAGTGAGAAAAAGTGCAACTGCTATTCCTAGAATCATTGCGGCAATAACGAGCTGGAATCCACGGAGTGCAATTGTAGAAGGAGCTTTCAAAGCCAGAGTGCTATCTGGGGTTTTGGCGGGTGTACCATCTGTACTGTTTGCATTCATTATAGTTGTTACGGTGGTGGTTGTGACAGTGGTAGTTGTACTTGCGGCCTTCTTTCCGTCAGTACCTGTGCTGATAGATCCTGTCCCACTGCTGGGAGCCGAAATTGGGGTGGTTTTAGTGCCTGAGGAACTTGTTCCAGCAGAAGTATTAGTGGTTGAGTTGGCCATAATTCCTTCGCTTTCCGCTTCACTTCCTGTCTTAAATTCTATAGTGTTTGGACTTTTAGAACTGATAATTGATGCACGGGCTTTTTCAAGAGTTTTCTTAGCAGTTGCGATAACTCTGGTAGCCTCTTCGAAAACTTCTTCTGCTGTAAGAGTCTTCTCCATTTTAAACAACAAAATGGAAGTAGATGTAGTGATAAATATGCCCGGTATTTATACCTCACCCCCTAAATCGGCCAATTGTAAGATTTCCCTGAAAATCAATGCATATCAGCACATTCCCAACCCAGCTAGGAACCATTAGTGTACACTTTGTGATAAGGCAGCTCCTCGAGTTTGGCCAACACTGTGGAAGCTAATTTAAGCTTCTATAATAAGTATACGGCTTCTCGAGCTTAATTTTATAAGCAGATGCGTATTTCTGCATAAAATCGGAACGTATTCGCGGGCTCTTGATGCTTAAGCTGTAGCAGTTCGGAGGATATCTGCAACCAGCCGAAATCGATAGTCGATTAAGTTCGTCTGTTTCCTTGATCTAATTGGTTCTAGGCCTAGGATCATGGAACCTTTCGCTTTCGTGAACATCATTTTTTGTTCAATGAAGATAGAATCTTAGAAGGCATGTCTAATGTGTAACAGATGCAAAGAGAACGTCATCAAGTCCGACTTGGAAAAAAGATAAGATACGAGCATGACAGTTCAACAGTTATTAAAGGAACTCGCAAGTGAAGGCGGCCCTACTTTCTCAATTAAATATCAAACTATGCTCTCTTGGGCCGTGTGACAATTTCAGAGCTCGTTCAATATTTTATTCAGCGTTCTCACCTCTTTAGCATTGAATTTAAATTTGACTAACCATTACTCTTAATCTCCATTTGACGAGTTATTTAGTTAAGGTATGAAGTCCAAGTCTCCACACTCGTACACTTCTTGCTTAACCTCTAACCAGAGGGAAAGTGACCACCCCAATTTTCGATAAATAGGTTAATCTATCTTATGCATTATAGCCTGGAAACTGTAAATGTGTGTGAAACCACGGCAAATACCTTAATTAACCAATAACGATGACATGTAATACCATAATCAAGTCTTCTAGCTACTTAGTTCCTTTCAAATCTTCATCTAACCACTGCCTTCTAAATACATGTTCATCGAATCAGCAGCACGCTCAAACGATAAAGCACTCTCAATTACAAAATTACTACTTGCGGCACTCAAAAATAACTATATAGCTCTTATTCACGGTACAAGTGTACTGTGTCGGTCAGCTGGAGCATTGCCTCTGCATGACCTTCGATTTCAAAACATCCTGGTAGCTATTGTCTATTCTGAAGATTTGTCACAAATCAATTTTTGGCTGCGAAATACTTGCAACCAATATCTTTTAGCTCACCCTCAAACAAGAAAACAGCCAGGCTCAAGCACTTATCAGAGAACGATACGACTATATTAAACATACTTGACTACTCTTGAACAAAATATTGAAATGGTATTGGCTGGTACAGTAATCTCAAGTAATTCATGTGTTTACGGTTACAAAAGGAGAATCCCTAAAAGGACCAGAACCACTACGATCAGAAATCTTCGAATTGCGGAGGTTGAGTTTTCGTGACGGCATTGCCTAGAGTAAGTCGGCATTAGGCACAATAGGAACTCTTCTACTAGTTGGCACTGTGCTTACTCAACTTGCCGATACTGCGCGAACATCTAAATGTAGCATGTCAGCTGCAGTACCCCTACATAATACTATACTCCCTTGATCTAGAAAACCCAGCTAAACTAATCATACTAACAAGCCTTCCTACCAGCTTAGTGGCAAGCTTTCTTGGTTGCCTTGTCTCTAATGAGACGACCAGTTGACTTTCGATTGACTCTCGACCAAAACAACCTTAGGGAAAGTCAATTTAAGGTTTCTTATTGTATAGGCAGACGGTTCTCAACCAAGGTGATATCAGCCGAAGCGTAGCTCTGGGTAAAACGGACATGTCTAAGCGGGTTCCTTGTTACAACTGTTTTGCGGCAATTTGGGGCTATCTGCAACTGGCGTAAGCTGGACCAATTCGTGATTCGTGAAAAATCGGAGTTCTCAATTGAATCCAGGGGTTTTTATTGGAGCTTTAAAGGCAAATCCCTCTCCACGAAGAGCAGCTTGACAGGCGTTGGATCCATGATCCCAACTCGAACACTCCAGCTCTTGGTGGTACAGTATCATCGAAGCATGGAATCCAGAATTGGAGAATGCAAGACGAAGCCCGACTATCCATTGAACATGATATTAGACGAGGTGCCGACTTCCACCACTCCTTTTAAGGTAATGGTTCCACTTAGCTGAACAATAGAAACAACCCTAATACAATGTACGCTGCAAAAGTGTTGATATTAGAGCCGATCTCTGGAGCTTTGAATCCATGGTGCAATAACAGTGATAAGGGTAACACGGCACTATGGTGCACAAACTCGAGTTCTGAGTTCTGAGTGATCAAGAGGTGAGGCTTCTAACTGCTCTTACCCCAAACTAAGATTCAACTACGGCTTCACAGATAACAATACCATGCAAGACGTATGCCTAGTTGCATGACACCTTTGAGCCACCACTTCCTCTAGAGATCATTTTGTACACATTCTTTTGATAAAGCCGAACATGGGAACCTTCTGCTCGAGCCAATTACTGTGTGCTACCCTGTTACAGGGATCCAGACCTCCTGCCGGTTGAATCGGTTAAGTCAGCTTAGATTGGCAAACTCAACTCAATTGAGAACACCTTGGATCTCGAGGTTCACATTTCCTGTGCAATCAACGTGCACCAAATTAAGCTCTTAGACTTCAGTTAGGCAGGTACACTTGAGCCCGTAGAGCCGGCTCGAGCACGGAATCTTTTGCGTAAATATAGCTTCTTTCCGTGGATGGCATAGCACTCTACGGAATGCCCCCACGTCAAGAGGACTGGCTTCATCTATATGTACAGGAATATATTACTTCGTCAAAACTATGTACAGAATATATTCATTCTCCTTCGTGGCCCGGATCATCACTTTCTATCGTGTCTCTTGATAAATCCGTCCACTCCGTTCTTTCTTCTCACTACTTGAGCTTCGAGTTTCTTTGCGGCCAGCTTAGTCTTGGTTTCGAATTGGTCGTCGAAACTCTTCTTCTGTTGGCCAAACCATTCGGAAATAGTCTCGGGAGGTGCTTCTCCAGGCACAGTGCTGACCACGGGCCTCACATTAGGAGGCATTTTGAAGGTCAGTCTGAAAATAGCACTCTTCAAGGTGAATGTCTGGATAAGCGAACACAACGAATTGGTGGCAACGTAAATCATCACAGAAGCATAGAAGTCCTTGGTGATCAAAATCGAAACGAAAGGAAGAATACTGAGGATCTTCTTCATTGGAGCATTCATGGCCAGTGCTTGGCCAATCTCACCACCAGATCTCACAAGTAACAAAATGAGAACAGCAGACAATCCGTGTAACCCTAAGTAAGGATCAACTTGAGTCAAATCATGGAACCACGCATAACCTTGTTCGTTGAATCCTTCAACTGGGTACATGGACATTTTTCTCAAGGCCTGGAAGAACCCATAAGCCATTGGCAATTGCATTAACGGGTAGATCTGCTTGTACATGGTCACATCATTATCTTTCATCAACTTCTTTCTTTCTTGCATGAGAACATACTTCTCCTGGTTGCTCTCCGCAGTCTTCATGTCCTTTATAAGTTGGTCCATCTCTGGTTTGATTTTACCCAACTTGGCGGCGTTGGCAGATGCACTCATGTACAATGGGAACAAGAACACTCTGGCGATCACTGTAGCCACAGCAATGGTTGCCCACCATGGTAATCCACTTACAACGTGAGTGACCTCTAAGAATCTCTCCATGATTGCAGTTGGGCCCAAACCTTGTGCCAATCCAATCGAATCCAAATATCCAAACTCGTTGGAGTGTAAATTAGACACAATCTTTTCAGCAGAGTCTTCACTGAATGATACCAAAGTGTTTTTCACTTCGTCCGCCGCGTCTTTGATAGGTGTAGTGAGAGTGGCGGCGATTGGAGTGGTGGAGTTGAACCGAACACCGGTCAAGGCAGTTCTCTTGGCCAATGCTGGATACGCTATTCTGCTTCCCATGAGTGGCATATTCGAGCCTAAGACCCTCAAGCCTACAGCTTTCGTCGCAGAAACACCAACCCTAAACATACTGGTTTTTTGCTGCTATTAACGTGTATTGGTAGTGCTAGCTTTGACTTGAAAATTTTGTCAAAAGATGGCTACTGCACGTGATTCACGATATGAAAAACTGCTTTATAGCCTGATTTTAAAACGATCTCTTGAGCATCTTGTTTGGCTGCCAAAGTCATGAGAAGTGTTACGAGGTTCCGACGCGTTGTACGATGGCCTTATACTAATTCACAGGGGGTGCACATCAACTCAACAAAACACACTTTTCATAGCACTTTCGGGAATTTATCCAAATGTCTCTACAGCACCCAAGCTAGACCTACGGATCAAAGCATACTGGCAAATTCACAACTACGCCAGCTAATAAAGGAGAACCCTTCGCATCATTCTAAAATCTTCAAATTCATTGTGGCAAACATTAAGGACGACCTAGATAATGAACTTCTTCAATTGGTGGTGTATAATTTACTCCAACTGGGGAATATCCAAGCTACTACAACCTTATTGCACTTTTTGAGCTCAAGTAACTTCAAATTATCTAACCAACTATGGTCCTTGTACATTAACGACGTTATCACAGGCTCAAATCATTTGGGAGCTATAATGGTCTTTCATCAACTAATAGACAACCATGAAATGTACACACAAGACAAGCTCTCCACATACACCACCACTAATCCAAATGTTCCATTTTTATTAACACCTACGGTATTGGAGCATATTTCTACAATATTTGCCAACTCGAAGGATAATGTTCGCGTTAATGGAGTTATGGACTACTTCAAGAGATTCTACAGTTACATTTCCCACAAAAAGACATATAAACGGTTATTGATAAACTCGGTTGAAGTATACTCATTACGTGGAGACTCAAAAAACGCATTGGAGAGCTTCAAGAAACTTTCACTTTCATTCAGAGGACATCGAGATGATTCTTATAACTGGCATCATCAAAACAAACTTCAAAGTATGTCCGTTTGGACCAACCGTGTATGGCGAAACAAGAATATCAAAGAAAATAATACGAATGAGAAGTTTGAAGTTCCTGCCAGCTTGAGAACCCCACTTGATGATAAGCTCGAGAATTGGGCACAGGAGTCCGAAGTTGACCTTTACAACCCAATAATAGAGACGAATGTGTACACTTCACCCACTACTTTCCCACTCCCCTTGCTAAATGGTTCATTGAAGACATCAGATCTAGAGGAATTCAACAAGCACATAATAAAGCCCATTGTCAAACACACAATGACATCGGGCACAATGGATGCGCAGTATCTTCTATCATTTATCGAATCATTTCACTTCATCTTGCAAATATTCGTGATCCGCAGTTTGTGTGAATTGGGTTACTTCAACGAAGCTTTGAGTTTGATGAACCGTCTAAACAGTACCTCCAGAGACTCCCCGCATAGCAACTACTTACGTGGAGAAAACTTTGTGAATTTGTTCCACTACTTCAAGTACAGTGATCAAACGAATCTCGACTTAGTTTACGAAGCAATAGAGTTGCATAAAGGTGTCAATCTCATGACTTCATCTGTTTACGCTCATTTCTTCAGCTGTTTGATTGCTAAGGACTCGCTCACCCTTCAAAACTTAGTATCACACCTTGCAGTGTACTCCTTGTTGAGTTCAGAACAAATAAAATTGGATTCCACTGACTTGCTTAAGGTAAGAGATATCCTAAACACCCACCAAAACTACAAGGCAAAGTATGCTCGCAAATTCTCACATGTATAAATAAATAATCACTAGACTGACTAGCTACGCAATTCTATAATACCTTACACCCTATTCCTCCAGTCTGGGTGCCTTCATCTTGTGTATTTTGTAGTCATTGCCCTCCAAGTCACCAACAACCGCAATATCCTGTGGAGTAATGAAGATACTTTGCGATCGAGGATATTGTCTCAACTCGTTAAGCAATAGTTTAATACTGATGGAACGGTTCACAGAGTCCATAAACACATCGAATTCGTCCAATCCTCGAATTCTGGAGTCCATCACTCTCCAAATCGAAAGTAATAGCGCAATCTGGGCAAAACTCTTCTCTCCTCCAGAAAGCGATTCCATGGTTCTCATTTCGTCGTCCCGCCTTGTCTTAGCCATTAATTTCAACTCCTTGCTTGCGTGATTGAAATTCAATGTACCCTTGAACCCACGCAATTCCAATGCGTTCTCAAAGGTACGAGATGCATTTTGAATATTCACTTTGACAGTCGTATCAAAGTAAGTAGTACGACACTTCAACTCTGAATCCATGTCTCGGTGCTGCTGGCTCAATGAATCTAAGGTTTCCTGGGCTTGTTCTTTGCGATCAAAATCCCTTTGTAACTGAGCTTGCACTTCAGCCATTGGTCTTCCAATCTCAGAATCAGCACGTCTTACCTGTTCTTGCACTTCTGCATACTCAGCTCCAATTGATTCCAGGGTGTCACTGGGACTAATTCTCATCGACAGTCTTTCACACTTGGATTCTGCTTCTTCAGTGCATTCCTTAAGTTTAGCAAGGCCAACCTTAATGCTATCATTTGATTCTCTAACAACCTCGTTGTTCCTCTCTTGTTCTTTCTGGAAATGCTCCACTGTCGTTTCTATGGTGGCTAATTCGGTATCAACTGATAAAATGTCAGCCTTTACCTCTTCGCAAGTAGCCCTTGAATCATTTAGAGTCTGCCTTACTGCTTCAAGATCATCTTTATAGGTTTTCAATTCACTGTTCTTCTCGTTTGCATCTTCGTACAAACTGGTGATAACCCCCTCCAGCTTTTCTATTTGTTCTTGATTTTCCTTTATCTGAGCCTTGAGTGATTCTATTTTTTCGAAATCTCCGTCCTGATTCAACTTGTGTTCCACATCCCTTATTGCCTTAACAACTACCTCTATTTCTTTATCAATTCTTTTGAGATTACTTTGACTTGCTCGTTTCTGGTTATTTCTTGTAGACTGAAGAGATCTTCTGCGCTCCTCCAAATTAGCGATCTCAGAATTCAATTGCGCAATTCTTCTATCAGTTTCTTCCACTTCTAAGGTGATCGAAGTTGAAGCAGACGAGAATTTCGGAAGCTCATTTTCGTAAAATACAGGATCTGACCTTTCAACATTATGATTCAAACTCAACGATACTCCAGATGACCTATCCTTATAGAAGTAAAAAGCATTTCTGACATTCCTCTTTCTAATTTTCTGACTTCCTTCAACTTGGTTATTGGCAATCACGGATTGTTCGATACCATTCGAATCGATCAAGGTAAAAAGTATATGCTCATTTTCGACTTGCAACATGTCAACCACCGTTGTTTCTCCAACAGGTTTACCATGTGCATAGTTGAACGTCTCAAACTTTCTGACTATAATAGTATTTTTGGTTGCATGGTTTTCATTGAATATTCTTTGGAGTATTGCCCTGTCATGCCCATCGCACACGAGAAACCCATTCAAGGTTTTCGAAAGGTATGCTCCGAGAAGTTGCTTCCACTTGTTATATTCTGGTTTCAACAGCACAAGACTTCCAATTGGGCCTAGTGGTGCCATGTGCCAAGTTGTTGTCCGTTGAATATCATTGACGATTTTCTGCATATTTGGGCCATAAGCAGCGTACTTATTGCTTTGAGACGCAATTAAGTCCTTCTTTTTCCTTTCAAAAGCATTCTTAGTCTTTCTTACAGAAGCTAGCTGATTGTCATAAACATCGATTCCTGGAATATCACCTTCTAATTCACGAAGCTTGTCCCTTTCTTTCATGCGCTCTTCTGTCAAAGAGGACATTTTTGTTTCAAGTTCAGTCAAAGACTCCTTCAATTCATCCTTTGATTCGCCATTGATTTCATCTATACGGCGGTTTTCTTTGTCAATTTGTTTCTCTTCGTCCTTTATGTCGGCTTTCAAACGATCAATCTCCGATTTTCTATTTTTGATTTCTTGGATTGTTTCAAGGAGAATTGCCTTGAGGTTGTTTACTTTTGCAAGAGCTGAATCATGGTTTTGTTGGCTCTCAGAGAGTTCATTGGTTTTCTCTTCTTCTAGTTTCTGCAAATTTTCCCTTCGAGACTTGAATATTAGCTCTTGTTCTCTCTGCCTTTCTATATTCTGAGCAATTTCTTCCAAGGCATTCTGTGCCTTTGTTGACTCTGCTTCGAGCTTGTGTATCTTGCCTTCTATGACGTTAACGTTATACCAATATATCTTACCGTGGAGGGTTTCTAACTTCTTGCGAAGGGAGTCGGATTCGCGATACCGGTCGTACATTTGTTTTGATTCTTCGTACTTCCTTTTCAAAGCTTTATTTTGCCTACGAGCATCAATGATTCTGTCTTTGACCTCATCAATATTCTTAGCTGTCGATTCGTAATTGCCCAAAATGTCCTTGATGTGGGCACCCTTCATGAAATAATCGTACTTGGTCTTGTCAGTGCTGGTTGTGAGAAACTCTCTGGCACGGTCTTGAGACAAGAAGGCAAGAGGGTTATCTACCGTGACAACGAACTTGTACAAGATCTCATCTAGAACTGTCTTCTTTGTGGAAATAACCTTCCCCTTGGCCGACTTGATATAGTAAGAATGTGCACCAACACGCTGTAGTTTCCTTTCTATGATGATTCTGTTTCCGTATACGTTTGGCTGGAAGGCTTCAGGGCCCTCATTCCAGAACACAATGGAAACTCTTGCAGTTAGTTTACCATCTTTGATCAAGTCCTTGAGGCCGCTTCCTCTATTAGTCGTAGTTGCCTTAGCCCCAAGAGCTGCAGAGATTCCTGTCAATATAGCACTTTTTCCTGAACCGTTTTTGCCGATGATGAAGTTGATCTGTGGACCAAGGGTCAACTCGAATGAATCATGGCACATGAAATTCTTCAATGAGATCAGTTCGATAACACCAGCTTGCGCAGGGCCGGTATCCTGTTCCGTATCTGAGTCCTCGTCGTCATCTTCTTCGATATCGGAGTGGCTTTCATACTCTGAGCTGTCGCTATCCCCCAAAGGCGTGGTTGCAGTTTCCTGTCTTGCACCCTCCACCACCTCTCGCTGTGTATCGTCTTCGCCTCCCTGTGTCATCATTCTTCTTTTCAAAGCAGCAGGCTGCTCCGCCTGCCAGTTTTCACTGCTTGTGGGGCTGTATTCATCTTCGTGTGCCGGTCTCTTCCTGCCAGCAATCATAGACTAGTGTGGGTAACTCCCTAATTTGCTTATGTTGATGTGTAGTGAAATTTAAGACGCGTGCTTTGGAGCACGATTTTGTATGAAGGATGATTCGCACCCAAAATCATAGCTGGCGGCGCTACCAGTTTCTGACAATTACAATTATGGAGGAACGCTACCAATGATTCCAAGGACCTGACTGAAGTGTAATTAGGCATTGGTGATCTTCTTGGCGCCGTTTTGACGTCTTTGGTGCTGGAGCGAAGAATTCGAAATCACTTTCGAAATCGAATCCATCAACATTGACACAACGTCAAAGTGTTAACCGAACAGTTTGACTTGAGCAAGTGGCTTGCGAGGCTCAAGGGCTCGTACAACCCCTGTCTCACTTTACAGAGCACATAAAGAAACGATATTCAGGTTCAAAAGCTTTGGCAGCTAGTCTAATTACTCTAATAACAATAACCCAGTATGTAGAGATGCTGAGCTCAGATCGAAGAAATAGCATAAATTGGCCAGAACTCAAGTTCCAGAGAAGTCACTTCGGAGCAAACAGGAGTCACAGCATACCGCTGCCGTCCAGTAAATTGACAATCGATAAGAAAGTGGATTTGGCTAACATCCTGGAAATTCATCTGATTCACGATTGTTCAACACTTTCTACAAACACCGAGGTTGGCGGGGTTGTCTAGTCCAGTTATGCCGGTATTAGAACCGAACACCAGATACCGGAGCAGAAGTTTAGTGCTGATACGAGAAAGTCTAATCTTAAACGAATTCCAGTTGAGCTGGGTGATTTTGTGATGGAGGACCGCAGTGGTTAACAGCCGCAAGTGAGTGAACAACGATGGACGTCAAGTTGGAGTTAAGCAAAGCCAAAGAGGTTGGAAGCGTCAAAAAGGACTGGCACACGGACTCATTGTCTCCGTCTGAGCTGTGCAAGCAAGCATCGCTCAGCATGGCTGCATCCACGGCAAAACAGGGCTAATTTCTAGGAGACAAGGCACTGACCTCACCATCGAAGTGTGCTTGTGTCCGCCAGAAAGACGCAGCGCAACGAACTCCTTGTGAGCAAATTCCGTACAATCGAAGGCAGATCCGTCGATAAAGGGGTTCGGAAGCTCCAATGGAAGGTCAGAACGAAGAGGCCTTCGCTTCCTGTAATCTCAACAACACACTTTCGTGCCGAATTACTTTTTGTTGACATTCCCCTTGGTGCTATCTACTCAGCAGAACAATGGCGGAACGCAGGGCTAAATAATACTCGACGTCGATAAGGCCCTACGGCCACTGTTCTTGCGGAAATTTAGGTCGGCATGGGCGTTCTGCCAACAGAGTTCCTCGACAGCAGATTGCGGTGTCAAGCTGCTCACCTCAGAGTTCACGAGGTCCCCCTTTTGGAGTCCCAGAGTGCTGACGCCAGTGTCCACTCCACTCCGGCTGGCTCTGAATGCGGATAGGGGATCGAAGCCCGTGAATCCACACTGCATTTGAGCTTATCATATTTTTGGCCAGCTCAACGGTTGATCCGCTATGAATGTACCGAATTAAGTTCCAGGTGAAATTTGTCATTGTGTGCATGGTTCGTTGATCCGCTTCGAGGACCAATCCTGTCGAAAGAAGCACAGCTGAAGGACACCATGGAAGGAAAAAGAAAAGAAGACTGGCGACGGCGAAATTAAAGGAGTACACTTGTTGCTGCAACATCACCAATCCAGGTAACAACGGCTAAATTAAACATAGAGTTTATCTAAAGCTAGAAGTTATTGACGGCTTTGTAATTAATTCACTATCTATTGAAGATTGACCTATGGCAGCCCCCACTATTGTGTGCCCCAGATTGCAAAATATCGTTTGCGATGCCGTTCCAGTTCCCAATTTCCACTCGATGCTGGGATGCTGATCGGGGTGAGGGCATATAAAGTCTAAAGGAAGTTCCCCGTGGTTCGACTCTGTTTTTGGACTCTCCTTACTCATATTCCCTCCACCAACCATGAAGACCTTCTCCTTCCTTTCCTTCAGTGCCATTGCTGCTACCCTTTTGGCCTCGGTCGATGCCACGACTGTTTACCTGCCAAAGGTATTCGTCGTTTCTCTCTTTGAATTGGAAAGAGACCCTTGGTTGGAGTCCTCTCTCAACTTCACTCAAAACTATACCCTTCCAGGTTTGAGTCCTATCTACTCCACTGTGCACTGTACCGATGACCATGATGTGTGCCAAGTTACTCTTGGAGAAGGTGAGATCAACGCTGCCAGTTCTTTGACGGCATTGACCTTGAACCCAATGTTCAACTTGACAAGCACCTACTGGTTGCAAGCTGGTATTGCGGGTGGTGAGCCATCCTTCGTCACCACCGGTTCCGTGACCTTTGCCAAGTACGCCGTTCAGGTTGCCTTGGAGTACCAAATCGACTACAAGGACTACGTCAACACCAACCCAGAATGGGAGACTGGTTACTTCCCTTACGGTACCGACAGTCCATACACTTACCCAGGTAATGTCTACGGTACCGAAGTTTTCGAATTGAACGAGAAGTTGAGAAACAGAGCCGTCGAGTTGGCCAGCGCCGCCGACTTGAACAATGGTACCGAAACTGCCATCTCCTTCAGACTGAACTACGCCGCTGACACCCCAGGTTCGGCCTTGCCTTCGGTTGTTGCATGTGATTCCCTCACCTCTGACAACTACTTCACTGGTAACACCTTGAACGACTACTTCTCTCAGCTCGCTACTGTCATGACCAACGGCTCTGCCCAATACTGTGCCACTGCCCAGGAAGACAATGCTTCCTTGGAAGTTTTGGTTAGAATGGCTTCTGCTGGTTTGGTTGACTACGCCAGAGTTGTTATCATGAGAACTATCTCCGACTTCTCAAGACCTCCTCCAAACATGGCTAATGACACTGTTGGTTTCTTCACTGAAGCCAAGCAGGGTGGTACTAGCGGTGCATTGAAGAACTTGGTCATTGGAGGTTTGCCATTGATTGAGGACATTATCAGCAACTGGGACTCCGTCTATGCTGAAGGTGAAACTTACAAGCCAGAAAATTACATTGGTGACATCTTTGGAACCTTGGGTGGAACTCCTGACTTTGGTAAGGACTCTTTTGAGATTGCTTAAGTCTGATTAAAGCTTATTTTAAAAAAAAAGAGAATGATTCAAATTTATAGACTATATTTCTTCTTCTTCTTCTTACTTCTTCTTCTTCTTGGATATCCCATTCTTGTCAAAGCGTTTCGTTACTTCGCTTTTTCGTTCTTTTCGTTTCTTGTCTTTATACTCAAAATCACTAGAATTCATTAGAAAGATTGTACTTCTCTCAATTCAACTCTCCCATGCAAAGGTTTTGCTTTTGTATTGACCTCTAAGCTTTCTGTCGCTTGAGCTTGGATCTGCTAGTCGCAAATTTTAATTGCATTCCAAGCTTCTCTGAATATTCTCATAAGTATATTGGCAGATATTCGGAGTAAAATAATTTAAAAATGTTCAGTAATTACCGTATTTTCTATTTGGATTTAGCTTATAAAGAAGAAGATGAAAGAGAGTTTTAGCTCTCCTTATTACTTGTGGAGCTCGATTTCACTTGAAAGAGGCTTCATGCAAAGGTGTTCGGGATTTGCAACGTAAAGGAAATAAGTATTATTCGATGTTGATTTGGTTCCCTAAATCCCACCTTTCCACATTATATATTTCAATGCTCATTTGACAAATGCATTTTGGTGCTTAGAGTTTGATGCTTATACGTTCAGGCTCAATGGGTCAGTTGCAACCATGTCCGCATTAGTGACGACTGCAAAAAAACAGCAATTTTGTGTTTTTGATAGATACCCAAGCTAAGCCCTGATCAAGCAAATCAATAGTGTTTGACACATTGATAGGCTCACTATACAACCCATTATATGACTTTGGCAACAGTTACGCTTGAATGAAGTAGTGTAGATTCCTCAAGAAGCGTTGCATTTTTCTTACATTTTGGGAAAGGTTATCATGCTCTTTAGTATTGTGGATGATCCCATTCATGTCTTCCACATTGATCGTATTCAACTGTCTTAATCTACTCTACAATCCTTTTTGAGAGATATATTAAATAAAAACATTATAAAAACTAAAGTCATGAAAGTCTGTCGATAATCTTCAAAGACAAATAGAACATTGATATGATTAGACTGGTCCTTCCATGAAACTTCTCGCTACTCAACTCATCTCCTAAGCTTTCTCCAGGGGTCCCTTAATATTGGTTTTAAGGTTAACCCAGCGCTGACCAAGCCTTTCTCTCCATCTTTGGACTTTGGACTTGATTCTTTGTCCAAATGGATTCTTGCGTGAGCTAGCATGCTCTGTATCGACAAGACTATCCAAAGAATAGGAAGGAGATTTGGCTTCTTGCTCAGTGCTAAGAGAAAACTCAGTCTTATTCCCGCTAATCGAAAGCGGCGAGTTACCATCGCAATGTATAAACTCAGAACTCTGGCATTCAACCTTGCTAGATACCAAGGTCTCCAGTCCAATGACAAGACTTTGTGGAGCTTTATGGTCAGCATCACGATTAAAGATAGCTCTAAGAGAGCTTGCACGCGCTGCAAAGGAGTAGCGAGCAGCACTGTGTTCAAAGGTGGCCGACTCTGAAGACAATGATGCTGCATTTCCATTTCTCTTAGGTTTTCCAAATGGTGATTCTGCACAACTTGTGAATTGCATCAGTTCCAAGTCTATATATTGGTTAGTAATCTTGCTGAATCTCATAACTGGAATGGCACTGGAAGCTTTGGAGTAAGGAGAGCTATAGTAGTTATCGAAAATTGAAGGTGAACCTGAGGGTTCTGTCATCCTAGGTGAAGTTGAACCTCCAGGAGACAAAGTGGAGAGGCATTCTCTTATCTGGACCTGCGTGATTGGGGAAATCTCAATCACAGTAGGCACAAGTGATGCCTGAACAGATAAAGGAACCAGCTTTATATCGACAAAAGTTGGACTTTCGGTAGCAGTAGCAACCTCAAGACACCAATCTTTCACTTCACCAGCTTCAATTGGCTGAGTACCAACACAAGTCTCACTGGAGATGATATCACCAGCAGCAACTTCGCTGATTTTCCGTTCGTCAGCTAAGTCTAGCGCCGCCTTCAATTTCCAGTAGTCAAAGCTCAAGTAGACGTCTTCAAAAGAGTCTGAGCTTGATGCCGAAGCAACAGGAACGAAGCATGGCTTCATTTGTGGTTCCACCTTTTTGTGGACAACCTTTCCAATTTCTGGACACATATCAAAGGATTTGGTTGCCTTCAACAAAGTCACCTTTGATACAGTGCCTGGAGTAGAAATGATCCCCTCTGAAGACTTGTAGGCTGATCCATTCCATAAGATTGTTCTTCTAATAGAAAGATGAGTCTCAAATGCTCCATTGTGTGTAGAATCTGAGCGGCTTCCCTGTTCACCACAGAAAGGCACTGCAGCGTAACTTGCGTCAACTTTACCGCCAGAAAGCTCAACATCAGAAGGGGCGTCTTTGAAGGACTCCCCAACCATAGTATGGACAATATTGTCTTCGACAGGCTGACCAGCAGGGATAGAATCTCTTTTGCTGGACTCTGCGTCAAATTCGCCATCTAGAGACTCCTCAGAGGTACCGGAGGCAAGATTGTCTTCAACAGGCTCTCCAGCAGAGATATCATCTCCTTCGCTGGACTCTGCCGCAAAATCACCGTCAAGAAACTCCAGATGAGTAATAGAGACAATTTTGTCTTCAAAAGACCCAGCAGCAGCACTAGTTTCAAGTTTGTCTTCGAAAGACTCCCCAGCAACGATAGGGACAACTGAGTCTGAAGCAGGCTCTCCAGTAAGGACATCATCTCCTTCACTGAGCTCAACCGCAACAGAATTACCATCAAGTACCTCTTCAGATGTACTAGAGACAATTGTGTCTTCGAAAGACTCCCCAGCAACGACAGGGACAACTGCGTCTGAAGCAGGCTCTCCAGTAAGGACATCATCTCCTTCACTGAGCTCAACCGCAACAGACTTACCATCAAGTACCTCTTCAGAAGTAAGAGAGACAATTTTGTCTTCGAAAGACTCCCCAGCAACGTCAGGGACAACTGAGTCTGAAGCAGGCTCTCCAGTAGGAATATCTTCTCCTTCACTGAGCTCAACCGCAACACACTTACCATCAAGTACCTCTTCAGAAGTATTAGGGACAATTTTGTCTTCAAAAGACCCCCCAGAAGTACTAGGTTCAAGTTTGTCTTCGAAAGACTCCCCAGCAACGATAGGGACAACGTCTGAAGCAGGCTCTACAGTAGGGACATCATCTCCTTTACTGAGCTCAACTGCAACAGACTTGCCATTGAAAGGCTCTCCAGCAAGACCAAAGTCTTTGCATTCAACATGCTTGCCATTGGAGAGCTTTTCAAGTGCAACTTCACCATGAGAAGGATCCCTCGCACTAACGAGGGCAGCCTTTCTTCTGAAATACTTTCTTCTAGAACGTTTGCGTTTCAGAGGCTTCCCAGAAACACTGAGGACAATTTTGCCTTCAACAGGCTTACCAGCATTGCTAGCATCAATGTTTCCTTCTGTGGACTTGCCTTTGACAGGCTCGTCACAAGCAGACTTCCCCGAACTGCCAGTTTCAACTTTGACATCGAAAGGCTTACCACTGGAAGGCTTACCTCTTGAGGACTTTCCTCTGCGACGTCTGCGCTTAGCTGGGACCTTCACAATGGAAGGATCGGACTCCTTATCGATTTCTCTAAGGGGCTTGGGGAAGTTGGCTCTTGGGGCTTCAGAACTAGAAGTAGACTTCTTGGCTGAGGCGGAAGAGGCGGAGGGTTGAACGACGGGCATCTTAAAAGATATATTTAACTGTATGGGTTAAATAACGTTCTGGTTTCAATCTGTAGATTAAAGAGAAAGGGAGACTAAAAGTTTTAATCCTTGTGGACACTTTAAAATACTATATCCTCATTCCAGGTTTACAAGTGTGATTTGGATTTGTGGATGGGAGGGGAGGGGAGAGCAGCACTCCCGTTAAGTTAACTAGACTTCTAAAACACGCTAGTTTATTGATCTTGAAGGACTCTACACTACACTCATGTGTCTATACTCATTCTTGCAGCTTGGTGTTTGTTTTGGACTTCAAACCACCTTGCAGGGGTGATACTCTTTGCATGGAATACTTGTCTAGTTTTGCAGCCATTTTTCGAGTCGCATTTCCATTTTAGGTTTGTGTCACATGCATATTCAAGGTACCCGCGTTCAAATATACGACGTCCAACAACAATTAAGCTCGTATCTACGAAATGTATTCTAGTGTAAATTTAAGCTATAACAATTGACATTAAAGTAATAGAACTGAAGAAGTATGGTGAGATATAAGAAAACAAATTAGTATAAAACAGCAACAGGATAAAAAAAATATTAAATAAAGTAAAATATAGTCAAGCAAATATGCCAAAAAAGATAATGTCCAATGGATGCATCATAAATATGTAAGGGTGTATGGTAGTCTAATCACTCATCCTCTTCTTTGATAGTCATTCCATCTGTTTCGTTAATAGTCTCGTTTGTATGGTCATGGTCATGGTCAATGTCCTTGATGGAAGGTGTTGTGTTGTATGAAGTCACTTTGAGTTCAAAAACCAGTTCGTAATTGTTAATCAATCTCTCCATAATCGAATTCATGAAACCAAAGTTGTTGATTAAAGAGTCCAAGCTACTGGCCTCTGTCAAAGCAGGGCCAATCACAGTGGCTAAATTGGACGAAGTCATCTTGTTCTTGTCACTATACTTAGCAATCTTCCTCAAATGCTTCAAAAGTAAACGCAATGTGTGGTAATTGACTAATGGCAACAACGCCAAGGTCTCTTTGTAGCGCTCAATCAAAGTGGCTTCATCCTCATCGTCTTGTGACTGTTTCAAGGTGAAGAATGTATCGATCACCTTGTCTGTCAACAAAGCATCAGGCAATTCTCTGAAGAAAGACTTTACAACACTAGTCAATGTATTGATATCATAAGAAGGTTCATCAAAGTTAATAGTACCAGTCTTATCGATAGCCAGCTTAACGTTGTTGAGTTCAGTAATAGAAGAACTGATTCTGTAGATACCAACATCTTTGATACCTTCTTTTTCGATAAATTCAAATATAGAAGTAAGTATCTTAGGTGCCACAGATTGTTCACGACTGCAAATAACATTGATAGGAATACCAAATGTAGTGTAAGTGTGATTGCTCTTGAGATTTAAGGTTCTCGAGTAGAACCAATGTCTGTTTGCAAAGCTCAATTTCATAAGCCAGTCGTTCAATTCACCCTCTGAGGGCGCCTGGAAGAAGTAATCATCGCTGGACGTTTCAGAGTCGATCTTGAAACATAAGGGCATCAAGTAAACAGGGAATATCTTCTTGTTCTTCAAAGAAATAACCAAGAATGCCTTTTGCTTAGGATCAATTTGATAATCAGGTTGTGGCAACTCTTTCGAAGGAACAATTCTTTCGGAGTTATTACCCAAGCCTGAGACAGTAAGTGAGAAAGGACGTGACTTGTTAAATAAACCACTGATCTTAAATCTTGAAGTCGAGTTCGATTTATACGACAATGATTGTCTTCTCAACGACGAGCTGGACGACTTCTTATTCAATGATTGATTGCTGTTATTGTTGGGTGACGAATTCGAGGCATTACCCTGATTTCCTGAAGAAGTTGTCAAACTTTGCGCGCTCTGGTTGTTGTGATACGAATTGTAAGCCAAAGCGTCACGGCTGTCTTTGAGTTGCTTCTTCTTATTGTCAAGGATCAAAATCTTTCTTTGATCACGCAAAACATTTCTGAACAACTTGACCTTGTCTCTGTCCAAGAAAGTGAAATCACGCAAACTCTGAGGGTTAATTAGAGTTTCATCCAAATTCAACAAGAATTCGAATTCACGGGTGTCATGGTAACCAATATCGTGGTCATTTCCTGAGTCTATGTCTTCGATTCCTAACTCTTTGATCAATTTGAAAATCAAGTATCTCTTGTTAAAGTTGATGATGTCCTTATAGAAACTTGGGCATCTGTTTGTCTCGATTAAGATTTCAATAATCCAACCGAAACAAGGTAACAAAGGCTCAGGACTTTGCAAGTCCTCAATGGATAAGTAAGATGGTAATAACAGTTGAAGATCTTCGTAGGACGATGAGGTGATTGGAGTAGGACCAAAATCTTCATTTAACGTGTTTGATGCTTTCGTCCATAAATTGGTAAAAAGTCTTGACTCCGGCGAATAAATAACGTTCGTTATAGCAGTTTCAATACATGAAGGAATGCAATCTTTAGTTCCTTCGAATACAAACTGGTTTTCGCTCATCTTTAACTTAGAAATCTGAACCATGAGCAACAAGGTTTTCATTCTGTCCAATCTTTCCTCAACAGTAATGCTCAAATCAGTCAATTGAACTAATAAGTACGATCTAAATTTGAAGTAGATCTTAAATAACTTTCTGAAGACAAGCGGGAATTTCTTTAAGATAAGTTGCTTCTCCTCAGGATCAACAAGAGATTCAAAGACATTGAAGATATTTGAAATTATCAAATTATCGTCCATTGTAGCATTCTTCTGCAATTGGAACTCAAGCAAGGCATTATTCTCAAATGCATGTTCCAATACCTTGTAGCACTTGACCCAATCTTCGGCTTTTATACCTTTGTAAAAGACAGCAAGAAGTTTGTTAAACTTGTGCAAAAACTTCTCAATCTTGGCAACATTCTTGTGACCCGGAAGGTTTCTGTTGATAGGAACTTCATGTAACGAGTTGCTAAATCTAAACTCATTGATCAAATATTCATCAAATTTCAGCACTTCAATTGGCCTATATGTCTTCTTCACGAACAACTTCTTCAACTTCTTATAGTAGTTCACTAAACTCTCGAATGACTTTTCTAAAGTAGAATCAATCTTTTTAGAATTGTACCACTGTAAAATCTCATTGCTGAACAATTTCAACAACTTTATCAAGATTGTCTTATTGGACAAGTCAAGTGCAAAATTGGAGTAGAAATTGTTAACCAAAACAATCAAAACCTTCAAAATATTAATCTGGATCTTGAGCAATAATTCATAATCAACTTCCCCTAATTCGTTTAAGTCAACATCAGTATCTAAAGACCAATTTGGAAATTCCATTGTCAAATGAGTCTGCTGCGGATATCCAGCAGTGGATTCGCGTTTTCCAGCTTCTGATTGATTGAATATGTACAATTTCTTCATAACCGAAATAACCGCATTACCAGAATTGATAAAGCGGTGCGCCAATTTGTCCAATAATTCTCTCGTGGTGATAAAAGTATTATAGTTCAAAAGGAAGACAAAGCGATACTCTGTCAAGTCCAAAGATATATTCTCGTCAAAATACTTTGAGTCTATCAATAACAAGTCAATCAACTTATCGACACTTGCATATTTCGGAATGTATTTGAACTTTGGATTGGATCCTGCGCCATTTGATTCGGAAGAAATCACACTGTAGTTGTTAGGTTTCTTGAACAATCCATTTGGAGTGCCAGTGGCGGCATTGTAGGAAGGTGGATTAGCTGAGGTATTATTAGATCTAGCAGCATTACTATCGCCATTGGCCACTCCAAGAAGATTTGAGTCTATTGGAGCGTTTGGATTTGGTGACATAGTGAAATTGTTGAACTTGTCCGAGTTCAAAATATCATCTACATCGATTCCTAAGCCAGGAACATCGTCTTCATCGTCAACATTATCGACGTCATCCAACGCATTGACAGTGCTTGTATTGCCAGTGTCAAGGTCACTCACGAAATCATCGATACGGAATGTCAAGTCTTCATCAAATACAAAATTGTGCTTGTTCAAGGAAGGATCCAAAATCTGCTGCAAATGTAACTTGGCTTCGCTAGTGCTGGAGTTGCTTCCAGTATTTGTCCCAACTAATTCATCGTACTTACTCAAATTCACTTTAAAGTAGTTATTGTTCATAGTGGGGAGTCTTTGGCTAGGATTTTCATCAATAGCTGGAACAGGAGCACCCGATGAGTTGACCAAGGCGGAATAATTAGATGCGTTCAAGGAAGCAGAAGAATCATTCGAGTGCAATGATATATTTGAAGAAGACAAGTTGTGGTGTCTAAATTCAGAAGGTTGAAGTTGGTGAAGTGCCAGTCCAGGTGCCTTTAAGTAAGCCTCTGGTAAATCTGGTTCCAAGGACAACGAAAGCTTCATAATCTTTTCCAAGTTTATCGAATCACAGTTCAATTCTATCAATCTAATCAACTTGTACTTCAACTCTATACTTTCTTTTCTCTTCTCTTTGTTCGCGTTTGCTCCATCAAGGTTTGCTTCTTCAGGGAATGGCTTCGTGTCATCATTAACGCCCAAATACAAGACCTGGTTCAAACTCTCATTTGAAAATATAAAACCCATGCTATCATACCTCCGTAAAACGTCATCATTGTATTTGATGATCTCATTATAATTAGCCAAGTTAGATAAATACTCATTCCATCTATTAAACGAGTAGTTTATCCTCTTCCAGATAGACTCCAATTCCAAAATATTTGTAGTCGAACTTGAAGAATTGTTTATGACCAAATCACCAAAGTAAGGAATCACAGTTTCTTTTGGATATATCTTTCCCAATCCTCTTGGGGCCATGATGTGGTAAGAATCTTTAGAGCCAACATCGTTTGTATCGCTGTTTGAGTTGTCTTTCGAGTCTTCGGAGTTCGACTTCTCTGTGTTGGTTAAGGAACCATTGGCCAAATATCTTCTGTCTAATTCAAACAATACTGGAGACCAATCATTCTTTAACAACTTTATGTAGTCTGGAGATACCAAAGACCAGATCTTTATCAATCTCAAGACCGGTTGCGAAAGGATTATCGACGAAATACCAAGCCAAGAAGACATGTTACCAGACTTATCTAGAAGACAACCAAGATCTATCCACTTTTCAAGTAGACGGGCTTTGCGTTCCAAAATAGCGGAAGATAATTTTGGCGATGGAGTTCTGGAGGCAGGGTTGGCAGTTGAAGTGCCTGTTTGTGCTGATATTGTAGGCGCTGCTGCATTTGCTGCTGAGTTTGTTGCATCGTTCACATTTCTGCTCTGAAGTGGATTCACCAAGCTAGGCGAATTTTCAACAAACAAATGGTTAATCAACAAGCGGGATAAATAATGCACATGATGGTCATTGTTAAAAATCAATGGATTCTTCTTGTAAAAGAAGTCCGACGAGTTAGATCCCGGTCCTCCTTCTTCAAATGCGCTATTGATTGAGGAATATAACAAAAGAGATTTATCAATATTCGAATTCCAATTGTTAAAGAAACTCAAGTCAATTGCGGTCACTGTAGCAGCGAACTCAAACAAATTGATATCATTCATGAATACTGTCGAGTTCAAGTCTTGGAGTGGAGGGGTATCAGTTGAGGGAATATGGTCGTTGGTTACCAAGTTGACCAAGGTCTGTTGCTTCAGTAACATTGTGTTCTTGAAGTTCTGTATGCGCTGGAGTTCTTCCGAGAAAGGATCCGGCTTTTGAGCGGTTTCTGTAGGTTTATTAGCCGACTCAGAAGCAATTGTGTGAGTACTTGTGATAGATTTCTTTTTAGAATGGGTCTTCAAAGGATCAATACTTTCAGCATTAGCAGTTGCCGCTGCTGATGCAGCAGCAGTCGAAGCAGCTTCCTCTTTACGCTCCAATTCTTCTGTGAATATCTCCAAAATCCTTAAGATCCATGGAGCAATATCAGATTTCAACAAATACCCGTTAAAATTCTGTTCGATGTTATACAACAAATTCAAAACTCTTTGGATGATCAATTTCAAGTCAAAATCTCCCTTGAATTTGTCTGCAAAAATGCCGGTCAAGAAAGCGCATATTAATTTCAAGATCTTACCAAAGTTTGGCAATATTGGCATTGTGCTCAAGATCGAATTTACCGAATTGTCATCGAGTTCATCAGTATCAAACAAAACAAAGTGAATCAAAGCTTCGATTGTGTTGATTCTCAATGGTCTGTGTGTTGCATGTTGGCTCAGTGACTGCTGTTGGGAAGGTTGCAGATAGGAAAGACTGATGGTAGCGTTCGCCTGAGAGAATTGATGCTGTTCAAAGTCGTAGTAAAGATTTGGATGCGGCACAGCAGTCTCGTAATACGAAATAGAATACTCGGAGGTCAATGAATACTCGTTTGATGACGACTCATGGAGGGTCAAGTTGGAGCCGTTGTTGTGCTTGAAAATGTCCTGTGAAGGAGTACCAGGTAGAGACGAGGAGGAATTAGCATGGTGAGTTCCAATGTGAGCGGGCGGCTGGATAGATAAATCTGATGCAGCTTTAGAATGCAGGCCCTGCTGCAGACTGGCGTTCAGGATGAGAGACAGGCTCTGTTGGATTGGTATTGATCCTAAAGGATTGTGTTCTAAGAGGGTAGGATGACCAATTGTAGAATGCAGGGACGCTTGAGCCAACAGGGGCAATTGCAGATGTATGATCAGTGGATTTGAGATCAGTTGCTGCGACACAGTCTGTAGGAGGTGGTTTGGCTCCAATTCATTGGTGACTTTAAAACTCCTGATGTTCAAGTTTGGAGGTGGCTTGTATAAATACAAATGCGAACCCTTCAACTCGACACGGCATAACTTCAAGGTCTGCTCGTTAATTTCATTGACGGAGTGCAGGTTGACAATTACGTTTAACCAAGAGTTTTTTATCAACTTCGAGTCGTAGTCCGATTTTGCAAGGGAAGCCACTGATCTTGAGCTCGAGCCATTAGCACCGAAGGGGTTACCCTTGTGAGTTGCTGTGACAGGTGTCGACGGGGCAGATGCAGAGGCCAAGCCCGAATGCACAGTGGAGCTGGACGCGTGGGTGTGAGGAGGTATGTTGTGCTTTGAGGTGATGGGAGTGCCCGAAGCCGAGACCGAGCCCAAGTGCGGTTGCGGGTGGGTTGATCCATGGTACGGTTGCAAATTGACGCCCTGTGTTGATGTAGTGACCACGGAGGCATTTGAAGCAGAGGTTGTGGTATTTGTTGGAAAGTTGTGGAGGGACGCGGACTCCTGAATGCTCGCGATGGTTGAGTTAGCCAAGGTGGAGTAGTCATCCTGGAAGTCCATTTCGGAGATGGATCTTGTGGACAAGTCGTTCAACTGGAGGTTTGGAGGGTGTGTATGGCCAGCATGTTGATGGGGAAGCTGATTCAGCAGCAGCAGTTGCTGTGGGCGAACGAGCGGATTGGTGACCTGGTGCACTAGGTGGTGGCCTTCGTGGAGTGGGGAGAACTGGCCATTTTCGTACTGGTAGTCCAACTGCAGGTTGGCCAGCTGGTTATTGAATGCGGAGCTCGACAAGCTTTTTCTCTTGTCCTTCTCCTTTCTCAGGGACCAGATTTTTCTCATGGTGGTGCCGTGGAGGAGTCTGTTGATGAATTCGGCGTCTGGGGACGGCGGGTGTTTGCTGTGGATGGGTTTCCTGGAGCTCGGTGGTGACTAGTGCAGGCGACCCTTTTATGGCAGGACGACGGAAAGGAGGGCGTCGGAAACGGTTCTGGACGGAGGACGGCTGGACACGACTTCGATCGACCGTGTGGAGCAGCTGTGTTACTTCGCTAGACAACCTTGGATGGAGCTAGACGTGTAGGAAACGATACGTAGAAAGAAAAAGACTGGACAAAAATCGTAACACCTGGTTGTAGATTTGAGGAAACACCAAAAAAATAGGCAAAAAAATTATAAACAAATAGAGCGAAAAAAGAGGTCGAAACAGGAGGCATAAAAGATGGCGGCGGACGACGTGTTTGTTGGAGACTTCTTTTTTAATTTACAATTGTTAGCGGAGGACGCGGCACGGCGAGCAAGGGGCGAGTCCAGGACGGCGTGGCGGTCGTGCGAGCGGTCCAGGAGGCTCCCGGCGGTGTGTTTGGGCGGTGGAGGTCTTTCTGGCGTTTTCTCACGAGCGGATTGAGACAGCTGCGAATTCAAGAGGCCACCAGCAGCCTGAACAAGCCCACGCCTAATTAGCATCGTTCTGGGGAGCCAGCTGCAGTGTTAATTGGATACTCTTTTGTGAAATCCCCTCTTTGATAGTGTCGATTACACTTTGTACGTCTCATCTCTCGTTACAACTACGTCCTCACAACAAACACAATCCAGTGACGAGCTAAGAGATTGAAACAATGACGAGCCTGGTTTTGGGAAATAAATGAGGTGCTGCGTTGGCTGTTTGTAAGTTGGGCGAGTCCTGAGGCAGTGGCTCGTTTTGAGACGTGCTCTGCTCAGGTGCTGGGGCTCCAGAGCCCTCCAGCTGTCATTCGTCTGGCATTCTCGTGTCTCTGGGGAACACATTTACACCCTTCTACATAACCACCAGGTGTGTGCCCTTACAGGGGGGTTAAGCTTTCATTGCGGAGTCTGTTCCTACACCATGCACACAGACAGTGTCCGCACCGTGTCCAGAGGCTCGTCTACTGCCCTGTGCGCAAATATTCGTCTGTCTGCCCTCATCCACGGTGCTCATCTACCTTTACACGTCACCCATTGCCGCATTTGCCCAGCTACGATGGCTGCGCTCAACAGATAGTCACAAAGTGGTCCGGTCGATTGTGCTAATTCGTCTGCCATTACGTCGATAAACACATCTGGTTTGGGCATTATTCATGTACGCCCCATCCTTCAATTTTAGGTACCTCGAACGAACGCTGGACGACACAGATGGGCTGGTGCGATGCACGAAGGATCCCTATATCCATCAGGTTCCTGTACCATCTCGCTTTGCGTCTTCCTCGGAGCCCTACTGCCTTCGCTCCCATCTGCGTCCGCCGTCGTACACGTCTGTTGGGTCTTCTTTGTTGTGTCAATACCTCCGTCGAATGCCTATTCGGGTATAATTGTAATTATCCTCTGTTCGTATTCGTGATTTGCTGAACAATGCCTGGATCACTGTCTCGGTAGGAGGTGTAAAGTGCGCACAACGTTGGATCCGTCGTTACATTCCATCGTCGTTTAACGGGCACCGTTGGCTGGGTGCAACCGTAACTACGAACCTTCGGAGGAAGAAGCTTAACTGCGGCTCTACACCCAAGCTTCTCCCAGCCTTAAGTGTGAGCTTAACTCTGACTGTTCCGAAGTATAAGTTTAAGTGTAAATCTGTTCGTAACCGTGAGCGAGGAACCGACGTCGAAACTGGTGCCTTTTACAATAGTGCTCTGCAACAATCTCGGACTTCTTTGTGGATGCATCTTGCGATTGTATGATGCGTGATATGCAATCAGTGGGGAGCGTGGATTCTCGTACGCTGATACGTGGCTTCACTGCTATGAGGCCACTGTAACTCTATTGCTCGTCGTCTCTGTGTTGCCTGTGCGAACACACACCTTCCTCAAGTTTTTCACTTTCGTAACACCTTCGTAACGTCTTTCACCTTTTCTAACCTTCTCAACGTATTTCACCTTCTTTAAACCTTCGTAACGTCTTTTCACTTTGGTCCACCTTCTCAACGTCTTTCACCTTCTTTAAACCTTCTTAACGTCTTCCACCTTCTTTAAACCTTCTTAACGTCTTCACACCTTCTTTACATTACACACTGCTCCTACGCACCTTCATTCGCCTTGTTTATATGCTCTTTGTATCAAGTTCTATATACAGCTTCGTCCTACCTCTTCCTCTATGCAGACACCTCGCAACTCCAATACTATCTCCCTCGTCAACTTATATACACATCCTCTACTGCCTCTTCACATCTCGAACGTTCCCAAATGGTAAAACAGAATCGATTCTCTCCACACCGCTGAACAACATCGCAAGTCGGTCTATTCCACATCCCCAACCCCCGGTTGGAGGAAGCCCATACTCCATCGACCGAACATATTCCCAATCAGGCACCAATGCCTCGTCATCCTTGAACTCAGCCTTATTCTGCTGCTGCTTGACAAACTTCTCGTGCTGCTCAACTGGTGAATTCTCTTCCTCATACGAATTGACATATTCTCGCCCATTGATGAAAAGTTCAAACCTCAATGAAATATCATAACTCGACTCACCATATGTAATCATCTTGGACTTCGCAAGAGGCGACATCTCGGCAGGCTGGTTATATATGACCACCGGCACGTTTGGATGCAGTTCAGAAATCGACTCCAAATACGTCTCCGACAACTTGTCGAGTAAGTTTGCAGGCGAAACATTTGCCGGCACATCCAACCCAATGGCATTAAAGTACGCTACCAAATTGGAAGCGTTGAGCACGCTGGGAAGTCTGACTCCCGTCTTCTCTTCTATTGTCGGAACAAATTCGAATCTGAGAAAGGGCTTCGACAATGGCTGCAACTTCTCTGCCGTTTCCACGTCTAGAACATTTCTCGCAACAAGGTCGCTGTATATCTTCGCAAACATCTCCTCCGTCATTGAAATCAACTCCTGCAATCCAATGAAAGATTTGTAGAACTCACATGTAGAGAATTCAGGGTTGTGTGTAGAGTCAACACCCTCATTTCTGAAACTACTCCCTATCTCAAAGACTCGCGGAAACCCTGAAATGATCAACTTCTTCAACCAGAGCTCAGGAGCAACTCGCAACAGTAATTCTTCTTTGTCATGTGCGTGCAATGTGGTGCTGAATGGCCTGGCATTAGCTCCGGTACCTGTCCCAGCCAATATTGGCGTGTTCACTTCCAAAAAGTCATTTTGTAGTAAATACTCTCTTATCGATTGCGTAATCCATGATTTGATCTGAATTGGCTTCCTTGCAATTGGGTTAACCAAGTAGTTCATCACACGGTTTGCATTGATGATCTTCTTGTCAATAATTCTATTGGGCACTTCGGTTGCCCGCGGAGCAAGCACCTCCACTGATTGCGTCAACTTCAAACTAAGCTCTCCCACATTGGACCGGGAAGCTTTGCCATGTACGCCAACATAATCACCCTTGCGCAAGAACAGGTGCACTGCTTCAAACTCTTCCACTGAAATTGACATCAATTTGTTGCTTGCCATCACCTGTAAGATACTATCTGAATATTCAACATCGATGAAATACATTCCACGACCCAGCTTCCTGATACTACTGACCCGCCCTTCGATGATGTAACTAGAACCAGGGTAACTTTTCCCAGGATACTGTGAGAAGTCATGCTGATCAAATTCAGACCGGAATTGGCCAACGCTGACAAGTTTGCTGTTGGGTGTGGCTAGCTTCTGTCTCGTTTGGTATATTGGAGGGTAGTGATCTCTCTTGATTTCTGCTTTTCTGGTGATGTAGCTCTCTGAGGGTACTGTTCCAGAGGAGCCTGCGGAGCTTGTTTGCCGCGTTAGCTGTTTTAGCACTCCCCGATGTATAAAGTCAACTCTACGTAACATCGATAACTGATTGACATAATTTCTACGAAAAGTTGACCGCCAGATTTTTCACTACTCTCGCGCTCTTAACCTGTAATATGTAATTCCGGGGTACTTTCGTCAAACGTCAAAGTAGAGTCTGGAAATGGTAATTCTGAACTCCAGAAGCCGGTGTATTAAATTTTTGGCTCTATTGGTGTATTCCTATAACTATTTCTCAAAGTATGAGTTATCAAGACTTCCTTGATACTTTTCTAGAAATTTTGACAAAACTCTATGAAATTAACAAGCACTAAAAACTAAGGAGTTTACCCTCAACAAAAGACCTAAACTCAAAATAATGTATTAATACTAGGTGATAATTCACGGGTTATACAGAAATCACTCCGTCTGGCTTCTTAAATACATATTTGCGAATATGTTTGCAACTATATCGATGTCCAGCAGATGGATCGTATATTTGGTAGCGCCATATTTCAACGCACGCGATTTTTGAATCAATTCATCAACATTTTCACCGATCTGTTATCGAAAGCAAGTTGAAAGAGGGCCAAAAAAATGGACTTTTTCGAAGCTAGAGAGGACAAGGATGGTGTGAGACTCTCATGGAGTTCATTGCCTCGTTCAAAACTCCAGCATCAGAGGAATGTGGTGCCAATGGGCTCGTTGTATACACCATTGAACAACAAGTCTCCAGTTCCAGTGATTCCTAAGGAATACATGTCGCTATGCCATCAGTGTCGTGCACTCATAAATCCATTTGTTAGATTAAAGGGTGATTCATGGGTGTGTCAGTTCTGCAATTTACCTAACAAAGCTAATTCTGCATTCCTTTACCAACAAGACGCAGCTACCGGGGCCACCGTGTTGGCTCCTCATTTGACGCCGGAGTATTCAACTGTTGAGTATGAAACTGGAAAAAACAGCTCATTGGCCCCAATATTCTTCTATGTCGTGGATACCTGCTTTGAAACAGAAGACATAGCTGATTCTTATCAGTCCTTGCGCGATGCACTCGTGGTTTCCCTCAGTCTCTTACCTGAAAATGCTTTGGTTGGATTTGTCTCTTTTGGAAAGCATGTCTACATCCACGAGTTGACATCTCAAGATAATATCCTGCACTGCTTCAACGGTACCAAAGAGTACAGCTTGGAAGAAATCCAAGCTTCTCTCGGATTTATGACTGGTGACGTTAATCGTCATGTCCTAGGGGACAGTACCAGCTCTAACTTCTTGGACAATGTTTTGTCCGTTGGAAAACGCTTCTTACAACCAGTAAGCCTAGTTGAGTATCAATTGACAAATATCATTGAATCATTGGTTACAAATACTTTCCCTCACTCAAAAATGACACAGAGACCAGAGAGATGCACTGGTGCTGCATTGAACATCACACTGTTACTTTTAAAATCGATGTTAGGTAAGTCAGTACACTCTACTGGTGGTCATTTGCTATGCTTCACAGGAGGTGCATGTACTGTGGGTCCTGGTAAAATTGTGAACATTCAGTTAAAGGAGCCGTTGAGATCGCATCACGATATTGAAAAGTCTCTTCACTCAACTTTGCCACTGGCACCTTCCACGTCGTCTAAAACAAAGGTTGACCTTAGTTTGTTTAAGGAATCAAAAAAGTTTTTTGATAAGGTTTCCAAAAACTTGGTCTCTATGGGACTCACATGCAATTTTTTCATTGGAAGTTATGACCAAGTAGGTCTATATGAGATGGACGAAGTCTGCTATAGTACTGGAGGTGCTGTTGTGATGAGTGACTCATTCAGCACTGCTATTTTTAGAGAGAGTTTCATTAAATTCTTCAAAAAGGAAGAGCATGACGATGGTGAATCACCAGAATACTTGGATATGGGTTTCAACGCGTCGCTTGAGATTAAGACCTCGAGCGATTTGAAAATTCAAGGATTGATTGGAACAGCGACTGCTTTGCCTCTAAACAAGGACGATAAATTTGCTTCACAGATGGTATCAACTACTTCATTTGGTGAAGGCAATACAAACGCATGGAAGTTGTGTAATGTGAATCCTCAATCGACATATGCTGTTTATTTTGAGAAATTGGACACCTTATCAGCTTACACACATGCGTTCATACAGTATTTGTTCTACTACCAGCATGCATCGGGTGAAATGAGATTACGAGTGACCACTGTGCCTATCAATATCATTGCTGATTCAGAAGTTGCTCATCTTGAGGCAGGATTTGATCAAGAAGCTGCCTTGGTGTTAATTGCAAGGGATGCAGTAAGTAAGTTGCAGACCAGGACATCAGTAACGTCAAGCAAGACGGTGCTTACACAATTGGTTGTATTAAAGCAAATTGACAATTTGCTAGTGGAATTTTGCAGAAGATTTGCCGTTTTCACTCCAGGTGTGATGGATTCATTTAGATTAGCTGCAGCTTACTCGATGTTACCACAATTCTTGTACCATTTACGAAGATCCCAGTTTATTAATGTTTTCAATAACTCACCAGACGAGACCAGTTTTATTAGACATGTATTTATGCATGAAGACACTGCAAACTCACTCACCATGGTACAACCAACTTTATTGTCATACGACGTTGATACATTTGGGTCAATCGATGAGTACACTGGTGAACCTAAACTTGACCCAGAATCAGTATTGTTGGATTCGGTGTCACTTGGCCATAACAAGGTGCTACTTTTGGATACGTTCTTCCACATTCTCATATTCCACGGCTCGAAAGTAGCTCAGTGGAGAAAAGCTGGGTACCATGAAATGAAAGATTACGAACATTTCAAAGAGTTTTTGGAGGCACCAAAAAAGGAGGCGATGGAACTCTTGCTCGATCGCTACCCGTTACCTCGTTTCATCGACTGTGACGAAGGTGGCTCACAGGCCAGATTTTTGATGGCAAAGTTGAACCCATCCACTAGCTACTCAACTCACCCCAACCAGATTATGAACGGAGATCCAAATCTGCAAATGGATGTATTGACTGATGATAAAAATTTACAGCTGTTCATGGAGAATGTACAAAGAATTGTGACCTCAGTGAAATAGAGTAATTAGACTGACAAAGGTGATTTTAATGGAATGTCATATATACTGAGTTAAATATCCTAGACGAGGTGTGTTGGGTTCCTCAAACAAAGTTGGGTACGCGGGAGTTAAAATATAACATAAAAACTGTTGAAATTGTGAATCGATTATGAGAATCGAATGTAGCTCTAAGTACAGTAGTGGCGTCCAAAGTTGTGGATGCTTCAATACTTCAATACGTATAAACGCAGCAAGGAAGCTTGAAAAAATTCAGCCTAGTACCATAATGGCTACATATATATTAATTAAGATAATATCGTGACAAACATCATTGTACTTGCATACGGACTAGATATTATTGCAGCCAATTGCTTATTGTCTAGTGAAAAAATAACCTTGTGATTATAGTACATTATAAAACAAAAATTTAAAACTCTACTTGTCATTAGTTGTCCTCTTTCTTGCAAGCTTAAGTGCTTTTTTGAGGAAGGCACTTTGGTCGTTTGATAACTCACTTTCTTCGCCATTTTCTGGCGTTGTGGAGGCAACATTTTCGCGGGTGGTATCTTTAGGGTCTTCTTCATCCTCTTCTTCATCGTCTTGAGGGTTTTCTTTGGCCTGAAACCGGACGAGTTCATTACACACTAAATGTTCTTCCACTTTACCTATCAACTCGCCATAATCATCGAATACCAAGTCTGTTCCAACTAATCTTTTCCAGCTTGTCTCATAGATCTTCCCATCTATGACATTCATATTGTTGATTGACTCGCCATCAAGACCACCAGGGCCAGTTGTGACGCCATTAGTTGACCGGCCCGATGATCCACTATTGTTGGATAGCTTGACCATCGGGTTATCGTGATTCAAGTCAGTTATTTGTAGCTCGGCGGAAGACTTAATCAAGTTGATCTTTGAGCGAGGAGTGTCTGGCTTATTCGGTTCATCAAAGTGCTGGTGCTTACCGATCATGGGGATGTCTATTGTGACATAAAAGTCCTAAAATTTGTTAGTCATTGTATTAAGAATGTGTTCAGATAACAATAAAGCTGAATCTAATGCAAAATAGTTATCTATGGTTATATTTTCCAGAAAATCTACACAAACCGTGCAGAGTTTTCCACTCAAATCTTAGACTTTGAACGTACCTCATATTCCTCATCACTTAAACCCTCCGTTGCCGAGGTGCTGTCGGTCTTATCTTTCAATTCTTGTTCGCGTGCTCTTTTCCTTTCTTCCTCCTCTTTACGAGCTTTAATGTCTTCGTCAGATCCCGCTTCGAATTGGGAGTGGAATGTCCAGTTCATTTCTTCACCTTTAGATAAGAAATCACAATTACCATTCATAACAATTTCCCAGTCAGAAGAATCTCCTTTGACGTATTTGTCTAAGGAACAAGCTCCGGCTCTTAATATAGTCTTTCCATCTGCAAGGTAATCCAACACACCATCTAAGTTCAAAAGTGACAGACCCAACGCTATCTTGGTCGCTGCGTGAGTAACAATAAGTATACTTTCGACCTCTGGGAACTTGCTTTCAAATACGCCGAAGAATTTACTCCAGAATTTATTCGCTCTATCGAAAATGTCTTGCTCGGTTTCTCCAGTTAAATCGGGGATAACTCCAATTGTGTTGTCTCTGCTCCATTCTGATTCTTTGACAAGAACATCGCCAAAGAACCCCAGAAGTCTGCCATAATCTGCGGGCTCAGGGATTACCGGTCTATGCTTTTTATACCATTCACCGACACCACGTTCCAAAACCACTTTAAGAGAGAGCAGCTTAGCTATAGGTTCACATGTCTCAACACACCTGTAAAATGGCGAAGAAATGATAAACTGTGGCCTTTCATTTTCTGGTAATGCAGTTAAAAAAGCTGCCAACTCCTTGGCCTGTTCTGCTCCATGAGGCGCCAATGGTGGATCACTATCAATACCAGTTGGGTTTGGCGGGTGTGGAAGTGGTAGCCAGTTGGCTCTGTACCCATGCCTAGCAATGTAGATGCTCTTTACGACCATTGGTGCTTTGTTTACTTGTGGTTGACTCAGTATATTTTTTAATGAAATAATTTGGTGCGATATCGTAAAATTGATATTTTGTTGAAATCGAGGTCAAATCTAATTGCAGCTTGTCTTCTACAAATTCAAACAGTATGACATCGCTGCTGGTGCTAAATCACATACTCTACAGGTTCTTCATTACTCAATTTGGATCTAGGACTACAATCTTAGGTTTTCAGGGCTCAGCAATTCATTTAACTGTTGATGTTTATTAATTTTTGTGACAATATACTACTAAATGCTTAGATCAACATTTCCAATGGGTTTTCCACGATCTTCTTCAACGCCTTCATGTATTCACCTCCAACAGCACCATCAATGGTTCTATGGTCAAAGGTACCGGTGAAAGTGATCACATCTTCGAAGACAAATCCGTGTTCATTGGCGTCAGATGGTACAGCCTTCTTGTCAACAGTACCGATAGCTATGATTGCGGATTGTGGAGGGTTGATGATCGAGGTGAAAGCATTCACAGCGTGGTTCATACCTAAATTAGAGATACAGATGGTACCACCTTGGTATTCAGCTGGGGATAAAGCGCCAGTCTTGGCTCTCTTACCCAAGTCCTTTACTTCCTTAGAAATAGTGGCAAGTCCCTTGGTGTGAGCGTTCTTGACGATTGGTGTGATCAATCCTGTAGGGGTGGCAACGGCAACCGATACATCGACATTTTTGTATGTTCTAATGACTCCCTGGTCAGCCAACCAAGCTGAGTTAGCAGCTGGCACGCGAACGGAGGCCAATGCGATAGCTTTGATCAATAAATCGTTCACGGACAACTTGTATCTGTCTTCAGCACTAGCATTCAATGAAGCGCGTAATTTCAACAACTTGGAGACGGAAAGTTGTGATTGGATGATGTAGGATGGGGATTGTTGTGTGGATTGGAGCAATCTTGAAGCAATTGTCTTTCTCATGCCTGTGATTGGAATATCTTCGTATTCTGCTCCAGCTGGGACTGCGGCAGCAGCAGGGGCAGGGGCTGGAGGAGCTGGAGCTGGAGCCTTGAAGTTTTCGACATCCTTGGCGATGATTCTACCGTTAGGACCAGTTCCCTTAATGCCTCTCAAGGAAATACCCTTGTCCAAAGCGATTGTCTTGGCGTATGGGGATGCAATGATTCTATCAGAACTCGATTTAGAAGGAGTAGACGATGGAGCAGACTCTTTCTTTGGAGCTTCCGCTGCCTCTTCCTTTGGAGCCTCTTCCTTTGGAGCCTCTTCCTTTGGAGCCTCTTCCTTTGCTGGAGGAGCACCAGAACCAGCATCTTCAGCGGTGAAGCTTGCAAATGCAGCTACATCACCTTCGTCTTCTACATATACTGCAATTGGGGTCCCAATAGCAATGTCCTTGGCACCATCGTCAAGCAAGATCTTGGCCAAGTAACCATCTTCCTGGAACTCCAAGTCCATCGAGGTTTTATCGGTCTCGATCTCGGCAATTGGCTCACCTGGGGACAATTTGTCACCTACCTTCTTAGCCCAACTACCAATGTTACCTTGGGTCATTGTTGGAGAAAGTGCAGGCATTCCGATAACAGTGTGAGCAGGGAACTTTCCGGACGAGTACAATCTGGCCAACTGCAAGGTTGAAACCCTGGAAATTGAGACACGGCTAGCGCCGCGAGCGACGGCCAATCTTGAAGCAGCAAACAAAGCAGACATGATTTCGAATTGTTTAAAATAGAACTAGTTTGATATTCTTTGGTGATTAGCTGGTTTTTAAAGGAAGCTAAGGGTCGAAAAAATGTTGACTGGGAAAGATCAGTGATGCAATAGTTTCGGAGGAGGTCGCGCATCAATGTCTTCCGATCGCTGGCACGTGACCACAACAGAGAGCTATTCCGAGTCTCTTGGATACGGTCTCGGCGATGAAACAGGCTACATGTTAAGAGGCTAGGGAGCAATACCTATGGTAATGAGCAGTTGGCTGGTCAGAATTGCACTTGAAAAAGACAACACTCGGCACATCCGGCTTTCACTCTGCTTTCTAGCGAGTATTTATGGCTATTGAGTCTTGTTCTTGAGGTTATCGTTCAATTATTGAACCAGATGGATAGGTAGGTTCCGAACTGGGTATATCGAGAGGGGAACATGTTAGGATAATCTAAAGTGTAGAACCGGGCCTGGTTCTGGGGGGTGTCCGGGACTTGGCTTGGTGAATCTATTGTAAATGGCATCGAACGGCAGCGGAGTTTATTGTCCATGTGTCAATGGCTGCAAATTTTCTATCGACTCTACGAAAGCATGGCCAACGTCATTGTCACCTTAAAAAGGTTTCTTTCTTACTTTACGTACTTTCTATTAAACAAGGGGTCCTCAAATCCCCCTGTTGCAGTGCTATATACCAATGTCATCGCTCAACGAATAATACAGTTTATCAATCTTGGACAGCTTTTCCCCCGCAAAGAACAAACTCACATCTTGGTACCCTCCGTCTGGCTTCACACACTTGTCTTCATATATGACATTCACAGCCCCTGCACGCTCTAAGCTGTCCTTGGACGTTTGCCACAGGAACCTGATCAATCCGAAGCACCACCCAAACACTTTGTCCACGTTCGCATTGAACCACCTTGTAGTGTTTGGATCTGAAGGGTAACCTGAGCCTATATTTGAGCCACCCAAAAGACGCTTATTGAAGTAGTTCAAATTATAGTCTCTAGTTACCTTGGCAACAACCGATGCGGTACTTACAATGGGATAGATACTATCTGCTTTTTTTGCAACCGTAATTTCGATTCCAGGGAAATGGCTTCTCAATTTACGAGCGTAGCTCTCAGGAGGACCCACCGTGTCAACATATATTTTAGTCACATTCACACCTTTGGCCAAAACTTGTTTGATTAGCTCAATTGTAGTGTCGTGGGCTTGCTCGTTTAAGTTGTATGATCCACGCCCGATTGAAGAACGCAACATTCCTCCCAGGATATCACGCGCAGTCATTGTAGTCGTACACCAGCCAACTTCTTGGTGTAGTTCGTCGTCTCCTTCTATCATTTTGAACAAGTCTCTACGCTTGTCCTCCTTCAAAGTCTTAGAGTCGGCGAATCCATATTTTGATTTTAAAGAGCTCAGGTATGCCTCAGCACAATATGCCACACCGTACACCATTGGCCCCATAACGGGTCCCCTTCCAGCCTCATCCACTCCGAGTACAACACTCTGTTTCATGTCATCTTTGATTGCCTGCGGTACAGCAGAGTGGTGGATGGAAGTCTCGAATTTGAGAGGGGATTCGATGCTGGTCACCGAAGGTGGAAGCCACTCCTCCTTTTCAGATGCTTCTGCCACGGTAGTTGCCTTAGAGGTGACATCCTCTTGAATAGTCGGTGAATAGCTGATCTCAATTTGGGAACTCTGTGTTGTAGTGGTTGTCGTCTTATTCGTATTTTCGCTAATTCCTTCTGATGGGGTAGCAAAAGTGGTCGCAGAAGACTCAGGATCTTCTTCATTTTTCAGTACAACCTCCTTCAGGACAGTTATGCTCTCTGCAGATTCAAGAAGGACCAAGTCTTCCTGCACTTCTCGATCTGCATCTAATCTTCTCCTTTTTGCTTCTTGTTCCATACTGCTTTGCTTCTAGTTAAGTGTTTTGGGTATATTCATGAAATATTTAAAGCTAACGCGTCGCTAATCGGTAGCGCTCGCATGGAGATAAACACAGAAGCGTAAAGGCTGCTGAACCCTCTAAATCCTTCAAGTCACTCCGACACTGAACCAATTACTTGTCTTCGTCTACTGATATGAATTTCATTTGATTGTGTCTACGGTGTGTATTCAATTTGTTTGTATCTATTGGTCTATATTCTATTTAAGGCTGACTTCAGCCTTCTATAATGTTTCGGTCACTCTTACATACACCTTGAATCAGCGAAGCCAACTTCGGAGAGCGCTCATACTGGGCTCTTTCAAAACCTAATTATGAAAGATAGTCCTTCACTGACTCGTATGCCACAAATGTCACGCATGTTGCAGGCAAAACACGAACAACATTTGCACTTATACCCTTGTAGAAACCTCTCCACCTCCCCTCTTCCCAAAGCTGTCTTACGACCGAAGAGATCGAGATCTTGGATTGAGAAACCTGCAAACGGGCACGAACTACTTGCGTAGGGTACATCACCACCATGCTTGAAATCTTGGACACCATCAGGGCATACATGTACTCAAAGGTCGAGAGTTTTGGGGAGTCGTTTAAGCTATCCTCGCTCCGATTCCCCCGGCTTATCAAAACCTTGATATGGTCGTAGAAAGTGAACTGTAGAGATCCTTGGAACACCAGGAACACACTTGGTACAGTACCTCTCCAGAAAGACGATATGCCTTCTACGCGAAGCATCTTGCGTACTCCATCGAAAACTGAAGTGTACGCCGACAGCTGGGAGCGAGAAGTACTCAATATTCTTGTCTTTAAAACCCAGATGGGGTTTGTGAGAATGCTTGTAGAAACTCCAGCCATGGCTGAAGCAGTGAAATAAGTGGTCGTATCACTTGGGGTACGGATAAGCAGCTTGAACTCAGAATAAAGCGTAAAGTAGAGTCCCCAAGCTGAAATGTTACCGGCCAAGTTCGGCATTAGCCCACGATAGTATTGCCTTATTATATGAGCAATAGGGAAACCTCCCTTGGTGGTCTTGAATGTCTGCATTCCATCTGAGTTAATTTGCTGCACGACTTGTACAACACTGGCCCATTGAGTCATCTGCGTGTGGTTCAACTGTAGTCTTATCTTGATCAAATCCAAGGGATGGGCTACTATAGTAGTGCAAAACCCTGCGGAGAGGCCTGCAACAACCTCTGCCTGTCGCTTAGATAGCAATCCTTCGGTCATTAGTTATGATTTGTGATGAGATATTTCCACAATTCAATTTGAGACAAAAAGTATGATTTATGAGTTTAGTTGGTTATACCTTTCAATTTTACAGATCTATGTCATTACATTAGATATCAAGCCTCGTCGCCATACTAAGACATTGGTTTCGATCTTCATTGCATATTCTTCGTTTTCTTTACATTTATTGACTATATACATCATAGCAAGACATAGTATCTATTGCGAGCAGCAATCCGGAGTTCATTACAGATTAGGTTTATATTACTTTTTGCATTAGCACATCTGTCTAATTAAGCAGTTGGGAATGGCGACAACAAGTTGAACAATGATGGCTTTTGAGGGCTGGTGGACCATCCCAAGTATAACACGAATGGAATAAATCCATAGTGGGCAACAGTCTTGGAGTATTCCAAAACCTTGGTGATTCTCTCCTTGGATTCGTCAGATAAAGTGAATTGGTATTGTGTGGCAGGCATTTTAGGTGTAGAGCTATTGAATTGGCCTTTTCGTATTTCGATTCAGTTTTGTTGAAGTATGAAAAGTTTTCGAAAGTATCACGTGACAATTTTGCAGCTGCTCTGTAATGCTAAATCATAGTGGGCAGGGCCAAGCTCATTCAACCATAGAAAAGGCTCTCGCAATCTCAAGATTTACACCATGAGTTCTTCATCAGCCCAATGCAGTTCATGGACTCTTCAATTACTATTGGCATACTTTCATTTTTTTAGAATGTCAAAACAGGTCAGTTCCACCACCAAGACGTTCTAGCGGGATACTATCGACCTTAAGTATAGAACAACCGATATTCTATCAGATCTAATGTGATGCTTAACAATGACAAATCGGAAACCTTCAACCGGGTCTCAGGAAGGCTTTGTATGTAGCTTGGATTCCCCCACAATTCAACATCCGAAACCGTTCCATTTTGCAGTAACTTTTTAGAGAGCTTAACGGCACTAAACTCGGAAAGCAGACATGTGAGAGCGGCCTTCCCCGAGGCTGCGGCGACTTCAAATACTATGATTTTGACCATGGAAGCAAACACATGTGATTCTGTTGTTGCGTATTTCAAGAGGAGATGTACTGCGCACTTGTACATGTGAAAATGTCATTTCAGTTGGGTTGAATTGTCACTCTTAGTATTTTGAGATCTGCCTCCTTTCTCACGGGCATATCTGAGAGGAGCTCTTTTTTCACCTACACCTGCCCAATAGGACGAGCCTGAAACTGATTAGTAAATTGACATCTCGATGCGCGAAAATGCTTGTGATAAGTGTGCAGTTGCTTTTACCGACACAAGAGCTGAGATGACACCGTTATGCTAAGTGAACAAGCTCGAATACACGTAACATCCACACAAGACATATTTGGGCCAGTGAAGTCTGAAGAAACTCCGCAATTTCGTCTAGACGTAGCTTACACCAGATCTAGATCGTGGCAATCGCTATCCCTATTTCTTACTTGTTTTCTCTAGTCATAGCTACATCACTCGTACCATCACAACATAAATATTAGTCTATCTTTTAGATTATATAGATTGTAATTACTGTAAATAGAAGTAAACACCCACGGCAACAACAAACACTGCAACAGCAATCAAAGGAGTAGAGACTCCAGAGTCTTCTGAAGTATTGTTGGGGATTCTTGCTTCCTTGATAACACCTCCTTCAACCTTTCCGATCAACAAATCCTGCAACACTTCGTGGGCTTCATCCGAGTGCCCAATGTCGTTAAAGGCCTCGGTGGCATCGGTTCCAGCACAGTCCAAGACTACTTCTTCACCACCTGGGTGTTCGTCGAGGTACTTGGTAACATCGTATACCTTTCCGTTATAAACGATCCACAAGTCGTCTGTGGTGTTGTGAGAAGCAACTTCTTCAAATGTGAAAACCTTCAATTCGTCGGACATATCGAGTTGTGTGTGTATATTGTAAGTAATCTAAATAGTATTGAATCAGAAAAGAAGAGGAGTCGGTCGTATTTATTTATTAGATTTTTTTCTCTGCCAGCAGCTCGCATAGCGATGTTGGTAAAATGAGGTACGATTTGATCCAACAATAAAATCAGCGCATCTATTCCACGTAAAGAGTCAGAAATCGCACATGAATTTGAACTTGAGATCCTAGAGAAGATGAAGAAAAAGCTTCGTCACCTGAGTGGAGTGTCCTGTTGGAGCATAGTTTGGAAGGTTCAAATAGTACGGACAGATCAACACCCTCTCAATACTACGGTGATAACGGTTCCTTGATAACACGGATCGAAGATCCTTAGTCCAAGTCTCAGAACGCAATTATTAAGCCGAACTCACAACGTCAGATAACACGCTCTCTTCATTTCCTTTCCCTTTCGGGACACTCTCAAGGGTTCGACTAGGTAAGCACCATATGAGTTCTTCCTTCAGAAGTTCCGCTCGAGCTGTATCTACACTTTGTGTTGCACCAAGGACTCCTTTACTCGAATTGGTAATACTAATCTATTATACAAAAAAAATATGAACGGCAATTAAAGTTGGGTCTTATTTTTGTCTCGTTTTGTCCTCTCCATCTATGAACAGTGAAGTATGGTCTTCGTGCCTTTCTTGTTGCCTAGCTATAAGATTTCATTCTTTCGCTGAGCTTACTAGTCAATCCTCCTACAACACAGCTAAGTCATAGTCGAAACCCAACTCAGTTAATTCATTTTGCTTGTCAGCCTTTTCCTTTTCAAACTTTCCAGATATAACGGCCCATTCCTCGGTTGTCTTTGGGTTGTCGTTCTTCTCTCTGTTGATCTTATTCCAGTCAGTAGCAATGTATGGTCTGTTGGCACCCTTGAATAACTCTTCATGAATCGATTCCTGGATATTAACTTGCAATAAGTGGCCCTCCAACAAGTAATTGTTCATGGTCTCAGCTGCTACCTTAGCAACATCAAGTGATTCAAATTCAATGAATCCAAAGTGCTTGGATGCTCCGGACTTTTTGTTTCTGGACAATCTTAAATTTATAATAGTTCCAAACTGACTGAAGTATGTTTTGAGTTCTCTTTCTTCAAATCCTTTAGGAATTCTTCCAACATACACAACACCTCTCTTACCGTTCAGTGACTTTGCTGATGGGGTGCTCTTGGAGATTGCCTTATTAATAGAGTGACCTTCTTTGGTGGTAGTCAAGACGTTCTTGGACTTCTTCTTTGATGGTTCTAAAACATCTTCAATACTTTCGTCCTCAGATAACCCCTTCAACTCCACATCATCTTCTTCAGAGGAGTCATCCTCAGATGATAACTCATCATCCAACACTTGTCTGATCTCATCTACTGCTCTGTCGCTGCTGGATCTCTTAGTGGTTTTGACAACATTTTCGACTGGGGCAGCTGTCTTCTTGACATCTTTCTTGACAGTCTTTACGTTTTTCTTGGCATCCTTGGTGGTTACCTTGACGGTCTTCTTCACCTCCTTCACTTCTTGGTCCTTGCCTGCTGATCTAGTTGCTCTGGCCATTTTTAATTATGATGTTGGTTGTTATATCTTATTTGTATGTATTTTTTTAACCCGATGAGATGGCTTCGAAAAATTCAAGCAAGCAAATTTGAAAAATTTAGACTGCGGGAAACTATCGAGCTCAATGAGAACTAAAGCATTTATACAAGCTCAACCAACCAAGAAGGACTCTTTAAACTCCACATAAATTTCAATTTCTGGATATTAAGACAAGGCAGTGGGAATAATACCTATTATGTACTGGAAGGTAGCTTCAACATTGAATCAGTTTCGTCAGATGCGACAGCTGCGAAACTCTGAAATCATGGCAAATCACGGTCACTTTTCATCAAGCTGATTCTTCACAATGCCTACTGCGGGCTGCATTCTACTAATAATTTTTCTTTTTCTTACCATTATATGACTTCAGTAAACCAAGGCAAAAACTTATACAAACGCCTACACACTTGTCTGGCCCTTGCCATTGCCATCAACAAGAAACAAAGTAAGGGGTAGAAGGACAAAAAATATTCCGGTACCGGGAATCGAACCCGGATTTACTCGGTGAAAGCGAACCGTGCTAGCCATTACACTATACCGGAGAATCCTTAGATAATATCCCTATGCGATGGCTATGATCTACGATGTACACTCGACATTCTACAAAGTATACACTCATTGGATCGTTTACAACCTAGTGTACTATATGATGATGACATCATTGATATTTTGACATAAATGAGTTGAAAAAGTTAGAAAAAGTTTGTAAATCTCGAATAAAATGAATATAAAAAAGTTCCAAAAAAGCCTCCAGCCAGAGTCGAACTGACGATCTCCTCATTACTAGTGAGGTGCCTTACCAACTTGGCCATAGAGGCTATTCGTTGAGAACATTGTTTTCAATTGCAACATATTAACCAGCTTTCCACTCCTACAATCTAGAATAATGCCAATAACGAGTCTTGAATCATCTACAAAATAGTACTTAGCTAGATAAAGTCCATCTGAGTTAAAGCATTACGAATTCGCACGTACTAACGTTAATCTGTTTAACAAAAGATCAAACAAATAAGGTGTTTCTGGTGGTTGTAGTTCTATGTCGTCTTTGTTTCCATTTATCGGTATTCAAGCTTTAAGACTGTATTCAGACTTCCATGCATATAAAAGTCACACACTTGCTATCCAGATAATTCATAAGGTGATTATGGTCCCTTCATTAATTTTAATTCAGGATCTCCATGAATCAGCTTTATTGTGAAAAGTTCATATTCTCGGAGTCAATCGATACACCAAATCATACCTTTCACAGTCTCAATTTTCTCACTTGATTGTTCAGTATCTGAAAGTTCTTCCTAAGGAAGGTGAAATATCTCTGCTCCGCCAGATTAGTCCTTTCGAGATGTGTTTAACAATTTCCTGTTTTCAGTCTTTTAGGAAAAGAGAGTCTAGCATTTTGAAAGTGCTGTAAACGGGGAGACCAGTAACGCTCAGGTAGTCTCCCTCTATGCTTGGAAAGAATACATTTCCAAGGCCCTGGATTTTGAATCCGCCTGCTGCCGTCGAACCCTCTCCACTTAAAATGTAAAACAGAACTAGCTCATCACTACCAAAGTCAAAGTTCAAGCTTGTGCTTTCAGTTTGGCATTTCTCAACAAAAGTTCCGTCGGCCTCAACCTTTATTAATGTCACTGCCGTAATCAGGGTCAACACACCAAATTTCTTGTATGTCTCAAACATCTTTAAGTGGTCATCCAGGTTAGCAGGTTTTTCGAATATTTTCCCACCACAGGTTATAATAGTATCGCAGCACAATATTACTCTTCTTTTGGCATCTCTCTGTTGTTCTAGTATACACTCTGCCTTCTTACGACACGTTTCGAGGACGTACTCTTCATTCGTTCTTCCATCCTTAAGCAAATCTTCTGCATAGTTCGAAACAACAACTTGCACATTTGGTATTTGTAATTGCTCCTTTACTATCTTCAAGCGTTGCGGAGATTGCGAGCCGAGGATAAACTCGTACTCTTGAAGTTGATCGTGAAACGTCATTGCTGAATTGAATTGCATTTTGTAGTTCTCGTGAATAAACTTGGATCAACTTCATGTGTGCAGGTTACTTCAAATTCCAATTTTCGCCTTTATTTTACTTTCAAAATTATTTTAGGAATCCAGTCCAGTGTACTCTAAACATTCCAACAGAGTGGCACTATTGAAGTAACTTGAGTAAGACCTAATTGAAAAATATGAAAGTCCTATACAAAGATAATCCTCGTGTTATTGTGATATACTCAGAAACACATTCACTTACACTCCAATATTTGAATAGAAAGAGTAGTGAAAATACGGTGGCAGTCGAAATTTTGCCCAATGACGATATCACAAGGGAGAATGGATTTCGAGTATTACTCAAAAGACCAGTCTTCGGATGTCTAGGTTTAATCAATGTGGACAACCTGGTATACATGGCTGTTATTACTGGTGCTACAAAAGGAGTTGCAAGTCCTGTAAGCTATGAACAGGTTGACAAAATTTACAATGTTGAATTCATCCTGTTAACAAGCGACGAGTGGGATTTCGTGGACTTGGATACAAATGGATTTCCAGCAATTACTGACCTGAATGGTGATTCTACAAATGGATATAATGGCGACGATTATCCACGGTCAGCCCACCCATGCCATGAATTGAAGAAATTGCTTTCAAATGGCTCATTCTACTTTTCGAACAACTTTGATTTGACATCTCTATTGCAAAATAGAGGCATAAATAACTCAAGACTACACGAATCTAGTGAAATTGAAAAGACACATGTCAATTTCGGGAAGCACTACGAGCAAGACTATATGTGGAACTCATTTTTGATGCAAGAATTGTTTGCCTTCAGATCAAACTTGGAATCTTACGCTCAAGCGGTCTTGGACTCAAATAACTTCTTAACAATTGCAATCAGAGGATTCGCGAAGACCGTCCCATTGAATAGTGCAGGTGACTGCATAACAATCATTTCGAAACAGTCCTGGCGTAGAGCAGGAACAAGATTCAATGCCCGAGGTATTGATGATAACGGTTATGTTGCAAACTTTGTGGAGACAGAATTCATTTATACAAATTTGACACAGAATTCCATATTTGCCTTCGCCCAAATCAGAGGTTCTGCACCGACATTTTGGGAACAGGATTCTACGTTAATAAATCCCAAAATTACACTTACGAGATCCCTCGAAGCAACTCAACCCGTTTTCAACAAGCACTTCGGTAGCATTTGTCACAAGTATGGTGTTTGTCATAGTGTTAATTTATTGTCGAAGACCAAACCAGCAGAAGTTGCAATCCTGCGTCGTTACAAAGAGTTGTACGAACGTTCTGACCTCCAAGACGAAATGTCTTTCACAGAATTTGACTTCCACCAAGAAACTAAACAACTGAGTGGTGGCTTTTCTGGTGCTACCAAAATCATTCCATTGTTGCATGATTCTTTGGAACAGTTTGGTTGGTTTTTCTATGATGTTGAGCAGGCTGAAGTCATTACCCGTCAGGATGGGATTTTTAGAACAAATTGTTTGGATTGCCTTGATCGTACAAATTTAATCCAGCAAGTGCTTTGTCAATTCATCTTGGAGCATGTTTTGAGAAGTCAACAACTGAAAAGAAGGCTAAGTTTGGACGAGATGACTGCAAGACACAATACATTGTGGGCAGATAACGGTGATGCTATATCACAGATTTACACAGGAACTAACGCTCTTAAATCCTCCTTTTCAAGATCGGGCAAGATGAATTTTGCGGGAGCCCTTTCTGATGTTACGAAATCGGTTTCAAGAATGTATCAGAATACATTTGTGGATGGTAAAAAACAGTCCACCATGGACTTACTTGTTGGGTATGACTCTAGAAACTCAGTTCCGGTCAAAATTTACGATCCGATTAACGAGTATGTTACTGACAAATTGAAAGCGAACTCTCATCTTTTTACTACCAAGAACAAGATATCAATATTTGTTGGAACTTTTAATGTGAATGCATTTGACATCAGCAACAAAGGGGTTGATTTGACATCTTGGTTATTCCCAGAACAGAATGCTGGCTTCAAACTACCTGAAGTCTATGCTATAGGGTTGCAAGAGATCATCGAATTGAATGCAGGTTCGATCTTAAGTGGCGATACTCTGAGGGTTCAGAAATGGTCTGAAGTGATCACGGAGCAATTAAATTCACGAAATGAACAATACCTTTTGTTAAGGACAGAATCCATTGCCTCGATGTCACTATTACTTTTTGTGAAAAAATCACAAATGGCTCAAGTCACACAAGTAGCTGGTTCAAGTAAAAAGACTGGTTTGGGTGGTATTGCAGCTAATAAAGGTGCCTGTGCGGTTAGATTTGATTTCGGTCTGACCTCCTTTGTCATGATTACTTCGCACTTGGCCGCTGGAATCAACGCAGTTGTAGAAAGATATAATGACTACCAGACCATCATGCAAGGCTTGACCTTTGCAAGGAACATCGCAATCACGGACCACGATCATATTTTGTGGTTCGGAGATTTGAACTATAGAATTGCACTTCCCAACGATGTGTGTCGTTCTCTCGTCGAAAGTGGTGCATTTGATGAATTGGTCGCTGTTGACCAGCTCAGCCAAGAATTTACCCAGAAAGGAGCTTTCTATGGTTTCAAAGAAGGCTTAATCAAATTTTATCCTACGTATAAGTTTGATAAAGGAACCTCGCTCTATGATACCTCAGAAAAGCAAAGGGTACCCTCTTGGACAGATAGAGTCCTTTTTAAGAGCATCAAGGGAAAAGAAGGTTTAAAACAATTGAACTATAGTTCATTAATGGATATTTGTGCAAGTGACCACAAGCCTGTTTTTTCAACATTCGAAAGCAAAGTTGAACATATTGATGAAGCGAAGAAGGCTAAGCTTGCAAAAGGCTTGTATGACACGTACAAATTGGAAATGAATGGCTCCAAGTCATCAAAAGATGTATTGGTTGAAACTTCAGATTCGAGTTACGACTCATCAAAAAATTCAAACTTTACCCAGAACCTTTCCTTCAGTGCTGATACACTTTCAGAAATGAATATTTTGGACCAGAGCTATGAGTCTTCGCCCGCTCTACCAGTGAGGCCTGGTACAGATTCCTCTAAACCCAAAAGAGTCCCTCCCCCACCAATGAGCAGGTGGCAGGTAAGCTCCGATATGGAGTCATTAAAACCAAAAAATGCGAGAAAAGTACCTGATTTTAATAATCCACCCACTCCCCCTCCTAGGAAAGGTTCTACTATGATTGCTGCATACTCTTCAGCCCCTGTTTCAGGTTCTTCTAGTCCACATCTTGTGCCTACTCCAGCCATTGTGAGACCGCCTATTGGGTTTTCACTGACCCCTCCAATTCCAAAACGGGCTAGGTCGGTGACTCCGTCACAGGGTAGCTCACCCGCCCTGGCCCCTGTACCACAACCGATCAAGCCTAAAGTTCCTGTTCCCATAGTGCTGACAAAGCCCTTGATACCAGCTAAACCATCTACGTTATCATCCGGCAAAACTGAAAAGGCTGCAGAAGAAGTTGCTGCTCGCGCTGGTTCCTCTGCCCCTTCGGCCACTACGAAAAGTGTACCAGCGCATACTATGAACATCAACAGCACTGGATCAGTTGCGCCACCACCACCTGCCCCAAGGAGCATGTCTGACTGGAAGCCTCTTGTTCCTAAGTGAATTGACTCAAGCCTCATACTTTCATTTCTTTTAGCATATACTTGTAGTCATATAAAAATGCACCTACATTTACCAATTGAATTGTATACCTTGCTAACAGATAACCTGCATTTTGATATCCGTTTTGCAAGCATGGCCTGTAAAATTTGTGTTCGACAGCAGGCACTACATCTCTTATCCTCTTTCTCTCCCCACCACCTCCTGATAATGTAAAGCTCAGACTGAGTATGCTTATGTAATCTGTATGGAAATCTCAATTTAACCAAACGCACTTTGAAATAAGTAAATATTCAAAAACTAACTAAAAAGACTGAAGATCAACTTTTAATCATGAGTTCTGGAGTGAAAAGAATCAAATTTGTATCGATATCGGTCCCTGTACTATACGGAAACAATGCTTATAGATTAACTCCTGAAATGAGGAAAGCAAATACTCCACCTGATCATACTCATGAGTGGACGGTATTCTTCAGACCTGTGATAAATAATGTTGATTTAACTCCACTAATTAAGAAAGTAACTTTTAAGCTACATGACACCTACGAGAACTCAGTTAGATCTATTGAGAAGCCTCCTTATCAGGTTACTGAAACTGGTTGGGGTGAGTTTGAAATTATAATTAAGCTTCATTTCCATGCTGGGCTGGAATTGGGTATAAACGAAAAGAACTTTCAGATATTCCATGCTTTGAAATTACATCCTTTTAATCACCAACTACCCTTGAAGGAAAATGGTGAAGTCCATTCTGTCTTATATGACGAGTTGGTTTTTCAAGAGCCAACAGAAGCAGTGTTTGAAATATTAACAAAGAAGCCTCTGAATTTGTTGCCGTACAAGTTATCATCGCCAAACAAGAGAGACCAGGAATACATTCGAACGGATGAGATAGATGAGTTGGCAAGGTTGGAAGTTTACATTAACAAGGTGAAGGAAGAGGTTGAAAATCAGCGCAACGAGTATAAGGATTTGGAACAAGAGAAACTAGCTTTGTTGCAATAGGTCAAAGGATAAAAAAACCAGATAAGGATACACAAGTGCAATCGTTAATTTATATTTTCTCAATAAATATCTCCATCACTAAAATAATGGTCATATTCCAGTATAAAGCCATCTAAAGCGCTCAATTCTAGCCCAAATGTGGCATACTTTGTCTCTCCTCCTTTGTTCTTTGATCGTAGCTGATGTATGTTCTTATTCACCACGAGAGGAGTTGCGCATCTCACACGGTCACAGCCATCGATGATAAATACGTAATCCAAAGGATACAATCCGCAACCCAATGGGTCGAACACATTCAACTCCGTAGCCAACTTGACACATTGTGCGTTTGTTGTTATAAGATTGCCCTTGAGATTCGAGTTACATGTGACGAATAGGGGCTTTCTTGCTGGAGTAGTGAACTGTTTGCTGATATGCTCAATATATTCTTTCCCTTGTACTCCAAGGAAGAAAACAAACCAAGGCTCTTTCGAATGCAATCGTGACTTCGTACATTTTGACGCGTCATGCCTCAACTCCTGATGCCTTAGAGCACTTTTGTTGGCCTCCTTGTCGTTTGAATCATCCGCATCAACATTCATTCTATCAGAATCTTCCTTACTGGCTAACTCGTTAAGTATTTGAGAGCTTGCCACAGTCAATCTGTGGGCATGGGATAAGGTAATGAAATTGGGAGGAGTGCGCGGTTGTTTTGTTTCATTTGGGTTAGCCTTCTTATAGAGGGGTCTATATGGCCCAACAATCTCCCCTACACTGACATCTATATGTTGAAATAATGTAGTAGCATCATCTCCAAGATCAGTGGTGCTTCTCTTCATGTGTTTTGCCTGTGTGTAGTTTTGAAAAGGTAAGGACTTGAAACTGCTTGGTTACAGGTTTGCCGTGCCACTTTTATAGTTATATATCTCTATATCCTTTAAAACCAGAAGTATTACTCCACTAGCAATAATCTTAGTAAACAAAAGACAGATGTTTTATCATAAAGCCAGTTCTCTTGGATGTGATCTCCACTAAATACTCGCAAGAGTGAAAAAAAAGTTTTGTAGAAGAGTGGGGAGAAATTCCCAAATGAAGGTATTGAAAAGAAAAGCATAAAGAACTACATGATTACGAAGCTAAATTTTTCAAGTGGCACATCAACGCTACGTGCTTCTTTAAAAAAGTTGCACGGCGATCTGAATTTCCTTTCACCCAAAGTTACAGCAGGGAAATCAAGCAAAAGGGATGTAGTATTCAAAAAAACATGGTCCCTAGCAGGATCGAACTGCTGATCTCGGCGTTATTAGCACCGCGCCTTAACCAACTGGGCCAAGGGACCTCCTGGATGTTGAATATGAGACGTCTTCATCTCACACATTGAACTGATAACTCTATATTGCAATTCCAGCAAGTTCGAAGAAACGTCTTGAAGTAATGGCAAGAACTACTTTATTTTCAAATCTTGGCTCAAATAATCCCTAATCATGTCTAACTTTTCACCTATATAGAAGAGAATTTTTGGAGCACACGTAATGAAATATTCCCAATTTTCTAGTCTCAATTCCTTTAAATGATTAACGATATGATTTTTCAATTTTTTTGCAGAAATATAAAGAAAAAGTTATAGAGAAATACATCTCTATGAATGATTTACTTTTAATGTAATTTAACTTGTAAGGTTTCCTTTGCAAAAATATCAGTACTCCTCACCCAAATAGTAAACTTCAATGATATTTGCATATTTCGAGATTTACAAGAGTTCGCTTTTGCAAATCACTACATATGCAATATATAATCCACTGTTTTAATAATATTCTCCCCTGTTTAATGATCTACACACCCAAAATGGACTCGATCGTGACGACAAATAGTTTATGAAAAGATGGTAAAGCACTTAGATTTGAACAAGAGAAGCTACAGAGTCAAAAAGCAGATTCCTCGCAGAATCAATACGTGACGATCCTTTGCATTAAGTAGGCACATTAACCAACTAGAGAACGAAAGGTTGAATGTGTGGTACTGGAAAGCACAATTCTTGCTGAATAATGTTCAACTTTAGTGAAGAGGTTCAGGTTATGCACGACAGTGGATCCAGCAAAAGGAAGCAGATGAATTTAGGAGTTCTAGGACGTCTATATGGCAGTTGCTTCTTCTTCTCTTGAAATGAAAGTCTTTGAGTTGTAAAACAGCGAAAATACTGGCACTCGACGGTTCCATATTTCATCCCAAAAAGCATAAAGTGAAACATAATCATATCAGGACCTCCGAGAACTTTATTGATATATCTCAGTACGCTTATTTTTACTCTATAGTGCTAATTCAAAGCAGAAACTATTTGCTAAAATCTGCTCTGATTCAATTACTTGTTCTTTTTGTGGGCGAATTAAGCATCATTCAATAGATATTTACCTTTTATATAACTGAACGAAAGTACCCATATGAAGCACCTGAAAATATTATGATTACATGATGGAGAGAAGGTTCGATTGAATTTCTGAACTTGATTTTGCAAGGAACTGAACATAATGGCTGCAAATTTCCTCTAGCACAACCTTCAAGGCTTACTGTAATTTTTTAAAAGAGCATGATGACCCCAAATGCAACAAGAGATGCTGCCAAGAAGCGGCTACGTTTCTTCTTGTTTGAGCGAACTGGTATGACCACATTGTAAAATCGGCAAAAAAATAGTGAAAATAAGAATTGCTGCAACCGTTTACAATTTTGCGGCTGACAGAATCGTTTTGGCTTAGACTTCCTTATAACTCTCTTATCTCATAAAGAAATATACTCAATTATATTATTTTCTACCCAGTTCTAAAGATGATTTTTATATGGTAGCAGACATAATCAATTTTGTCCTGCTCCCCCATTCTCTCTTTGTATACTTTGTCTAATTTTTGGCTGCGAAATTGTGCATTTGCGAAGAATCAGTCTGATTTATAATATTTTAGTTTCCTTCCTTCCTCAATCGACAGATTGAACCCAGAACGACTATTAACTCTATTAGTTAATTAAAGACATCAATATGCCTTTCGTTCCAGCCTTCGGTGCCACCTTCCAGACTTTTGTCTTGAGAGGTGCTTCCTCCGAAGCAAAATTTCCCTTGCCTACTGTCAGTTTGGCAAAAGACTCAGAGCCCCATACCACCTTGGTTATAGACTTTGAGCCTCATGCCAACCATTCGGAGATCGGAACGGCCTCTGAATTGAAACAGTTAGATGCAAGAGCAGAGTACATCATGTCTACTTCCTCCGAACTTGACTTGAAAAGCACTGGCACAGAAGAAATCAAATACCTGCAACCAAGCTTCAGTGAAGGAGTCAGAGCACCTTCTATCTTGAAGCAACCTGCGTTACCGGTCAAGAAATCCGGTCACTTTACCTCCATATTGACCGATTTCAAGTCTGCTGCCACAAATGGAAAAAGTTCAAAGCTGCCTTCTGTGACATTTGACCTCCCTCCACCAGCCTCTGGAACGAATCCCAAACTGGCCTCAAAGACAAAGAACCCCACCTTTTCGCATCGCAGACGCTTTGCCTCAAAATTCAAGTGGTTAATCTCAATAGCTTCTAAAGCTGACTTGGAGTCCTCATCCTCAGAAGCAGAAGAAATCAAATGCCTGCCTCTTGAGATAAATAATGGAGTCATGAAGTCTTCAATATTGACAAGAATTGCTTATAGGGTAAAGCATTTCGAGTCAAAATCCATATCGGATAACGAACTAGCAGCCGCAGATGCGGCTGCAAAATGGATTGCCCAGTTTAGAGGTTCGCACTATGACCCCCCGAACTCCGTTCAAGAAGAGCCGGTTCCTGTCGATCCATACAAATGGTGGCTTCGCACACCCGCATACCATGCACCCTCAGCTTCTGTTGTAAAGAATCTCATTCCATGCAAGCGCAAGTATGTGCATCCACACAACGTGACAGAGTATGTCCCCAAACCCCCAGCTCCTAGACCATTGCCACGCGTCAAGGTTCTTCATGTAATACCTCGTGACCAGCAGTATGACCCTAGGGGACATAGAAGAGCCGCAAGGCTTAACCAGACTCCACTTGCGATCATCGCGGAAGATGCTGAACCTAGGGAGTACAGCTCGGACGAATATGCTGATGGAAATCCAAGGAACGAAGCAGCCTCTCCTTGTCTTGAAGCGCAAGTCGAAGAGCAAAGTCATGTTGAGCCTAGCAAATAATTCTCATTTGAGTTGAGATCTATAGCTGCTCCACCAATTGAGAGTCAGGAAGTACAAAATGTCAGTACCTTGAAGCCTGCCCAAAAGCCCATTTGGTACGAAGACCTCCCAGCTCTTAAAAGGCCCCTTTCCGACAAGAATGGTTTACCAATTGAGGATGGAAAACCGGTTAAGGTCCTTTTGGAGTTGGAAAGCGCTTGCGAAACAGATTTGGCACCAGGGAACATTAAGATTTTTGGAGATTCAACATCGTTAGCTTCAGAGTTGGGTACCTCCGGACCGAAGGTAGATTGTCACTCTGTTATTTTAGAAGGACCTTCTAAAGCAAGTATCAAAAAGCCTATTTGGTACGAAGACCTCCCAGCTCTTAAAAGGCCCCTTTCCGACAAGAATGGTTTACCAATTGAGGATGGAAAACCGGTTAAGGTCCTTTTGGAGTTGGAAAGCGCTTGCGAAACAGATTTGGCACCAGGGAACATTAAGATTTTTGGAGATTCAACATCGTTAGCTTCAGAGTTGGGTACCTCCGGACCGAAGGTAGATTGTCACTCTGTTATTTTAGAAGGACCTTCTAAAGCAAGTATCAAAAAGCCTATTTGGTACGAAGACCTCCCAGCTCTTAAAAGGCCCCTTTCCGACAAGAATGGTTTACCAATTGAGGATGGAAAACCGGTTAAGGTCCTTTTGGAGTTGGAAAGCGCTTGCGAAACAGATTTGGCACCAGGGAACATTAAGATTTTTGGAGATTCAACATCGTTAGCTTCAGAGTTGGGTACCTCTGGACCGAAAGATTGTTACTCCGTTCTTTTTGAACCATCCGCTGATGCAAGTATCAACAAGAAAGCTATTGATTCTCCTTACGCTGAACCTTTGCGCAAAGGTGGAGAAGCTTGTGGAAAAGCATTCGGTAACGCTGTTACATCCACGTCGAAGATGTTCAACGGAATGTTTTCCAATTTCTACCCCCAGAAGGGTGCTACTTCCAGTAATATCTCAGATGAGGATAAACCAGCTAAATTCCTTCCTTTGAGCCCAATTACTGCCTGAATTGAGAGACGCCAAGAGCAAGCAGCTCAAACTGTGAAGCGACTTGACTAACATTATTTTTAGCATTCCCCAAACGTTGTTGATGATTCATGTCCTTTGAGCAATGGTATTTCGGTATAGAACCCGACTAAGGCGGAGTGAACGCATGGACAACTGGGACCCGGTGAGTTTGTATCAGGTGAACGTCACTCCCTTGACAGAGAGATCTTCGTAGTTGCTTCAACAAAAAAATAAATACGCAAGGAAAAGAAGTTGCAAAAAAAACTATAAAAAATAAAGACGCAAAGAAAAGAAGTTGCAAAAAAAACTAGCAACTACGAAAGGTCTCGCTGTTCTTGGCGACTCTGATGGAATCCCTGTGCAAAGTGTAACTGAAGTCCCTTTTTGTCAGCCCGTTGTGTCCCCCTGAAAGGATGTGAATCACGGCTAAGTGGAAGTGAATGTCTATGGATAATGAAGGCCAATGAAGTTCAAGTTAGGCCTTGCTCATGGAAGAATTCAGGATATGGTTAGTGGATTGATGTTGATAGGTTGGATATGGATATGGAGGAAACTGAGCAGAATTAGTAGAAATTGATGGCGCTTTTGTTGACGAGTGCTGGAAATAAGGTGTTGGAATGCCGAGTGAGGTAAGCCCTGGAGGATCTTACCTCTTGCCGCAGGAGGTCTCTGTTGCTCTGTCCCTTGAAGGGAAAGCTGGTCCTTGACAATATCAAGGATATATAAGCAGACATATCCCAAGTCTATTCTGATTAATGTGCGCCCCATGCTACTGATCGAATATATCACCCGATGAAGGTCCAAGTGTTCAGCGCTCATTGAGAAAGCAAGTTCTCATACGTAGTCTATATTGTTGTTATATATAGTACTATTATTTCCTTAGTAGAACTCTTAACCAAGTATGAACTCATTAACTCAAATGGAGTACTTGAAATCGTTTTGAAGCTCAATAATGTTGCGTCTTCATATTCTTAGCTGAAAAATTCAACCTGATATTTGCAATCTCTATAAGAATTGATTATTGGCACGCTGAACCATGAGATTGGAAATATTTTGACATTGAAGTCAACATACTTTAGTTTAAAACTGTTAGTTTCTAAAGAAATAAATTAGACCAGGCCAATAACAACAGAATAAGCGTGTTGTCATCCAACATAACGGTAGATAGGCTGTGAGCAAAATTAATTTGCACCAACTTATCAACTATAATAGGTATGTTGGGTGAAGTCATTACCTAAATTGTTAAGTGCATGTCCTGGAGAGGTTGCATAATGTAGGGAGATGAAACAGAAGATGAATTCTCATTGGACCAAGAACTCGTCTATTATGTGCTTAGAGAAACAAGCCCCTCGACAAGAGAGGAGGCGAACGACATGGAGACTAGCAAAGAGAAATAGAAAGAAGCGTATAAATATTGGACTAAAATGCCGAAATACAAATCTATAAATACTGGAGTAGGGTCCCAATATTTCAGTTATCCTCTTCTTTTCTGAAGTCGATCATATATTTCCAATATCCTAAATATTTGTATGATCAAAATACACATCTCTTACTCCCAGAACAAACAGAATTATCACCTATCTTACTAACCTAGTTTACCAATCACACCGGAGCTAGCCAAAAGTAATCCTCCTCATTAAAACCGAGCCTAGACATCAACAAAGACAGACTAGATGATAAAATACAAGATGGAATTGGCTTAATTCTATATAATACCCTTTCTTGAAATCAACTTAAAATTGTATAGTCAGAATGTCGAACCAGAGAGTTTGTCTGTATGTTGCGGACTGTGTTTTAATTGTCCGCTGCAAGCGTTAGGAAATCTCTAACTTTGGCCTTACCAGCGCGCAATGACACGATGCTCTAACCCTCAGTAAACTAACAGGTCTTTGTTTCCAATACCGCATTCGTAATATTCGAACCCAAAAAAATATTGAAGGATGCGAGGTTCGAACTCGCGCGGACACTGTCCAACAGAGCTTAAGTCTGCCGCCTTAGACCACTCGGCCAACCCTCCGTGTTCTCTGTATGAGGACTTCAGAACATCAATAGACTATAGATTATGTAAACATATTCACACACTGCTAAATTCCTAAAACAATTCATAGTTCACTCAGTCTTTTAACGATGAGTAGACCGCAAAAAAACATGAAGCTACTCCAACACTTCAACTAAAAGAGATGTGAAGGAAGTGTATAAATATTGTAGTAAGATCCCAATGTATCGCATGTAATTAGATTCTGAAGGTCGAAATTAGACTACCCGACTCTCAATTGGAGCACCTGACTAAGAACAAGAGAAACAGTACACTCTAACCGAAGTAGCGGTAGACAGGCCGTGAGAATGAGCTTACTATACAGGTTTATAAATTACACCATAACCAGCTAGAGCAAAGGAATCTTCCTCATCAAAACCGACCTAGTTTTCAACACACGTCCTCTTCTTTCTTCACATCATCATCCATTTCCAATAAAATAGAAACATTTGCAAAATCAACTCTCACACTAGGCCTAACAGTATCGTCTGCACCATGAATATAAAAATCTTTGATACATATCTCCACACTATGATATGTGCATGTACTTCTTCATAAAGAATACTCCCGCTAGGACTATGAATTACATTGAGCCATGGCCGAAACAAAGCTATATTAATTCCAAATATTTTCTTACGTGGCCTAGAATACATCCTGCTAGATTCATACATCCACTCTTCTTCTGCTAGTAGAATTTTGAAACTTTATGGAAATCACTTGAAACAAATATGCGCCAAAGTGCAATCATACAATATATAAACTCACACAGCAAGAAGCTCTGCATTTTCAAGAAATACAACTATAAAAACAAATATAAACTGGGAAACTTATTTATTACAAGATACTAATTTTTATTGTTATACAAAACCCTATTACAATTCATTTAAAAGATTAATATTCTCATAAACAATAACTCCCATTAAGCTCAATATTTCACGACATAGCTAAAAGAATAGGCTTCGAAGTCCTTCTTTCATGTGAATTCTCTTGAAAAATCAAATAAAGTTCTTAAGAAAATATTCCTAGATAGCAAAGAACTACTCTTCACAATAAAACAATGAACTTGATACACTTGCCTGTATAGCTATATGGATCGTGTGACACAGCAAGTACTAAAAAATATAAGTGAACAATCAACGGATATTTAGACAACAAACGAAGATATTGACATCAAAAAAAACACATCAATGCATAACCGATTTCGCATACCGAAAATGTAACCACATAAATACTTTCCATGCACCTGTCATTTGTAATTGTTTAGTATAACCAACAGAAGCGAACATTATAGACATAATGGATGCTTTACAAACAGAGATAAAATGAAGATGTCAATTCAATAAGAAGTTTACCGAGACAGCAGTTACGGTAGATTGAAACTCAACTTAATATATATGGACCTTATAATACCTAATAAGTATTTTCAAACTTTGAGAATTTCTATGCTGTATCACTCTTAAAGTATGAACAATAATTAGCTTGTATAATTATTAATAGAAATCATTATTCACCTCAAAATTCAATCTTTGAGAAGAATATATGCAATGTGTACGTGAAGTTTCTTCAGTCTTGGATTCAAATCTGCTCAACTTTGTTACTTATTACTACCTTAGAATATTCAACATCTATTCATAGAAAGGCATCTATCAATGTATCAGACATCCTGAAAATAACATGGTACGATATTGAGAAGCGCATATTGCTTTTCCACATGGCAAGATAAAACTGAAACTCCTCAAGCCTTTGTTCCATTAATTATTTATAAAGACCTTGTCTCTGCATAAGACTCCGTTCTCTAATTCACAATGCTGCCCAGTGATATACAAACAGGTGCATTGAGAATTATCTAATACTCCCTTCTACTGTTTATTTGTCGTTCAAATATTACAAACTTCTTTTACTTTCTGTATTGCAAAAGACGGAAGTCTTGAGCTCAGATTTGGACAATGATGTTAATTGTGCTCATTTCAAAAAAGTTATACTATTTATCAGACAATCATATTTAATTTAGGGTCGTAATTTTCTGTGATTTGAAAGCTATCTGTGGTCATCTTTTAGATTGTTGTCATATTCTTTAGAAAATTGTGAACTTAATCAAGAGCACAGTTATAAGTCAAAATGTTCCTGCTTTGGTATTTGCATCTGGTAGCCCTCAGTGTTATTTTGGAAGTGAATAATATACATCGCTATTCTTCTGTTGGCAAATATTTGAAAGATTACTACATCTCATTCCTAGCCTAATTTAACGAAGGACTCTGTGGATTAGTAGAATAAAAAGCAAATGGTATAATATTTGATTTGAAATGTAAATTCTCGATATTTACACTTGCAAATGCTCGTATTTAAATCTTGCAGTGTTTGTTGCTGGAATTGCTATCCTTGTCACTATGCTTGTAGATATAGAACAAAACTTGGGATGTTTGTTTTGCTACATCTGAACTGGGATTAGTTGCTACGTAAAATAAAAAATTGAATTTAATGCGGATGATTTGTAATTTCAAGAACTTCTTTTTCTCATACACATGCATGCACCAGGGAGGAAGTACATGTTATACTTGGGGAAGTTAAATAGAAAGCATATTGATGGACTTACTCTAGCATCGAAGGATGTTCCAATATTCCATATACCTGTCAAAATAAACAAAGAAATTTCTTTAAGTCTGAAATAAATCAGTTCTGTTTCCTCTGATTTTGCTATTTCATAAAACATTGTCTGAGTTAAGAGTGTCATACTTTCAGAGCACTTCAACACTCTTTTCCTAGATTTAGATGGTGCATCGATCAGCCCGAACTTGTGTGTTTATAACTTCCAGTATGCTTCACAGCTATTTTAATGTGCTATTAAGCATGGGGTAAGAGAAATAGTGTAGACGCTACATACGAACCTTGATTATCAAAGAGGTTGCTTGATGATTAGGAGAGTCCAAAATTTGAGTAATTGCATTGAATGTACCCCGTTAATATGCTCGATCTTTTAGCACGAAAGCTAGATGAAGTACAGAGATCAAGACAAGAATAATCTGAGAAGGAAGAGTTTTGGGAAGTACTCTGGAAGAAAGTTTGCAAATTTTGCTAAAATATACCACAATTTATGACTTATATAGTCCATTATGTATATAGGTTCAATCTATCTTTACTTTAGGATATTAATAACACAAAGGAATATTGCTTATACAACTGTGTGAATATTCTTACGTACATCTCATCAAGCACTTACAATGATTGACGAAATTTACTTTCATGTTTTAATTCAATTGGTGTATGCATATATACTCCCCCTGACCCACCCTCCTGTAGCAAATCAACATTGTGGTTAGTTAAATGTAAATGGTAAAAGGTACTTTTGTAATTCAAAATTTAGAAGTTGTGAAGTACTAAGGTTGGCAATTAGGTCAAATCTAAGAGAATTGACCCTTTACCCCTATTGCCGTGGGGTTAACATTCGCCTTTGCTAAAGTACCGGATATACATGCATCTTTTCTATGCTGTTTTGCTGTTTTGCTGTTTGTTTCACGTGACATCGCTCTCAGCCTTCAGATCGATATCAACTTCAATTGTCCAATTCTTCTCCTGAATCTTTGTATCTAGCATTCTCATTAACTTCAGGTTGTTGTCTATTCTCCGTTGGACAGCTTTAATATCTACAACCAGTTTGATCTTGATCTCCAGTTTCGAGTACCGAAATTTGGCCGACACATTTGCCGCATCGGCCATTTGCTCATACATATTTATCTTATCTTTTAAGACTGTTCTCTCAGCAAGGGCAAAGGCCATGGTTCTCGTACTTAATTTCAACAGAACTGGCACCAAGTGTGAGTTCAAGTGCCCAGCAGAGTTTTCAGCGGTATTGTCCAACAGCGATGCATACTCCAACATTGAAACAGAATTGACTTCGTTAATTTTGGTTACAAGCTGCATCAATTTCATTGATATATGTTCGTACTGCCGAACCAATGACCAAGGGTCCTCAGCGGGTTCATCTCCTTCTTGTATCTTACAATTTGAATTTATTCGCTGTTGGAGCCCCTGCTTCTTTTCATCATAATCCTTACGTAGCCTCAATGCCTCTGCTAACTTCATTTTCTCAATTCGAAAGTCAAAATTATTAAAATGCTTATTTGTCAAGCTGTTGGCTATATGCTGGTGTTACTGGTCTGTATTTTGTTCTTAAAAACTTGGAATTCAGTCGCCGCTTTATACTCCGACGAGAGCTATTTATTTGGGTTTTTTGCAATACCCTCCAATCTATGACTGACTCCTTTTGAGGCGTGTCTGAATATGTGTGTCTGAAGGTCTTACTCTTGATTCTTATGACTCACCTGGCTTCATCATGCTCTTCTCTATGTATTGCATGATGCCCACTAGAAACCCCGTGTATTGTACTCCTAGCAGTGTTAGTTATTTTTGGTTTTTTCTTGCAACAACCACCTCCCTATGTGACTGATTCCTTCCAAAGCATGACCAGATATGACGTGCCCGATGGTCCAGTACTTAATCTTATGACTCACCTGACTTCAGGTGGCTTGAATTAGGTCAAAAATATTGAGCTGTCTTCCTGGTGCAATTCATATCCACAAGACACCCCAAGTATACTCGTACATTTATTTTATTTATTGTAATTTGCATGAAGAGCTTACAGCTTTATCTTAAAAAGGGCAGAAGCTGTCATTTATGGCACACTCTGTAGGTAAATGTGCACTGAACACTACATTCTAGAAATGGAAGATATAGAAACATCCTAATATCAGTGTCAGCGAGGGCTTTTTGGAGACCAACAATATATTCTCAAAAACCTGTCAACTGCATATTGATCCTGAATTTATAGTCCCGAGGACTACGAAACACTACGCATGCATTCACTTAGCCGAACAAGCATTTTAAGAAAGACAATAAACAACAAAAAAACTTACATTGAAAGCTCTAAGATGCATATACCGGGATGATTCGAATATTAATTTCATGGCTGCAAAAACATAGTTTGTGGAGACAAAATGCCTTATAGATGTAATGCAAAACTTCGCTAATCAAATATGAAATAAGAAAGTGGTGGAAAAAAACATTCACCAATTACTCAATCCACTATAGGCACTTTGGAGCATGAACAAATCCCTGTCTCTAAATTCTGTAGCAATAGACTCATTTCTTTGCTAAGAAGTGAGGCAAGAGTTTCTTACTTCTCTGATTTTCAGAGGACTTCTTTTTTGAATTACATATAGGTTTTGAGATCCGCTGAATCATACCCCCAAGTATATAAAGCGTCCCTCTACACAGAAACGGCTGGCAAGACAAACATGCCAAGAACTGCCTCTCTCACTAGGAAGATTGCAATTGAAGCTTTTGAACAAGGAATACCTAGCTCTATCACAAATACTTCACCACGCTCTTGCAATAAATTCCACCAGTACCTAGAAGTTAACACCTTTTTTACATTCCTTTGATATGTGAAATAGATGTAAGCACTATTATCTGTACAATTCCCTTATACTCGAGCTTTGCAGAATGGAATGCCGGAGAGAGTTTAGACCTAAGCACATTATAGGTTGTGTAGAAAATCCGGTATAGTGTAATGGCTAGCACGGTTCGCTTTCACCGAGCAAATCCGGGTTCGATTCCCGGTACCGGAATTTTTTTTCTTGATAATACTTGAATACTAGAGAGCTGTACAAGAAGCAGATATTAGATGAATACGAATTCCATTCATAAACTTCTGCGGCTTTCAAAATTTATAAAATAAGAAAGCACTTAAAATCTTAACTCATACTGCAAGATATGGTGTATTTCAAGTAAATACTTGCTCTTCGATATTTTGGAGTCTATTTAAACAAATTACTCCAGAATTACTTTGAAAAAGTCCTAAAACAAATCAATGGATTTTGTCATATTCATAATGAATCGAAAGACCCTAACATCCTATATGTGGAAGGAAGAGTCAAATGAAGACCGTAGCTGGGAAGGCAAATCTCAAAAGAGAACATTGGTTGGAAGTATATAAATATTGGAGGATCGTCTACTCACCCTGATAACCAGGGGGTTATCAATTGCACCGGATCTGGTTAGAGGAGAAGAATCATTCACATTAAAACGGAGCCTAGATTCTGACCCCAAAATTATTGACATTCTCTTTGCATTTATCCCAAGTATTAGATGTACACTCATGGTTATCACTCGGCCTTACTTTCTGTTTAAGGAGCTTTTAGGGAAAGAAAACACTAAACTAAAATAAGTGTTGTACACTTCCATTTGCTTGTGTTACAGTGTCAATCCTGTTGCATATAGTTCTATAAATTTGTCGCTTTTTATGGCTGCGACAATCGCTAGCGCAAGTATTGTGCATTTTTAATTCACAAAATGCGGTACTTCCATCACGACATTGTACAGTCTGACCGCTAAGTTTGTTTAGGTATACATTAATCTACGCCAGGATTTGACAGGAGTGCATCCACTTTGCAGCAAAAATTCTTAGTGCATGTGCTGGACTGGAATTCATCACATCACATTTGGTGATAAACACAATGTCAAAGGGAAGAGTTGGATAATATTAATTACGCAGGAGAAATAAACTAATAATGCAGGGTCTTCAATTATTGCTAGTAGGGATATTGATAAATTGATTTGTTGTGTACGAAAGTGCCTTTTCAGCTCTAATCGTTCAAAAAAGTACTGCTTTTCCATGAGATTGTTGATAGGCAAATAAAGAGCAGAGCAATCTTTATACTAAGTCCTTAAATTGTACTACTTAAATGCAACTAACCTCATACCTCATAATCTGCCAAGCTAGATTGCCAAGTTGTCTCAATTAGGTGCCTCATGGTAGGCCTCCCGTGTGGGCAATTCCAGGGTTTGTTTAAATGGCTTAAGTTATTAACAACTTGTCGCATTACTGGAGAGCTTAAGGGTTTTCCGATCATTATGCTCTTGCGACATGCTTTCATTGCCAAAATGTTCCTAATCTTTGACAACTTTATTGACTTATTGTATGGGTTAGTAGAGATAAGGTCAATTAGCTCATAGAAATCATCCATAGAGAACATGATGTTCTTATACGTCGGCAAGGTAGTCAAATTAATTGCTTCTCCAGTCTCGTCTTCCTCAATAATAAACCCATTTTTTTGGAAAACTTCACGATGCTCAAGCACTAGACTACGCTCTATAACATTGAGCTCTAACTTAACTGGTGCGATTAACTTTTGAAAGTTGATTTCCCATTCTTTGAACAATTTCTCAAAATTGTACTTCTCATCGCTGGCATGCTGATCAATAATAAAGATATTAGAATGATCGTCCAAGGTCTCACGTTTAACCAAAATGAAACCCAAGTTGAACTGACCAATAACTTTCATCTTCTCGAAATCGCTCTTGGAAATGATGTAGGAACATAATTTTGCTTCCTGTTGACCCGCAAGTCCAATGTCATCAATAACAACTCTTTCTGCAATTTCCACATTGAATTGTTCTCTTCTAATATACTTTGGCGCTGTTACCTTTACGTACGCAGTGACATTATGGATCAGCTCTCTCTTGATCCTCTTGGTGGTTCGGTCTTCAAATTCTTTATTGCCGATCTTTACTTTAATTTCGTCTTGATCTTCAAGAATAGGGAAGAAATTTACGCCATAGTTATCTTCGATGGCGTTTACTTCTGTAGCCTCGAAAACGTTGATAAGCTCTGCAGAAGTTTCTATGGCGCTGCTCAGCATTGCGGTCAGATTTGATTTGATTTTCATTTTGTGAGTAGACAAATTGGAGGACTTAGGACTTGAGATTTGCGATTCGATTGGGGAATCCAGTGAGCATGCGCCATCTTCCCTTTCGTCATCAATTTCTTGCTCCACAAATAGCAGCTCACATTCTATGTTACCTGCCTTACTTGATAGCATAAATATTTTTGGCAGCTCAAGTTGTGTTATTTCTTCTTCCTCCATTTCCAAAGGAAGATTCTCCCGGAGAGAATCTGGCTGGCCAAGTTCAATTACCTTACTTACTTCACTTGCCCCATTTACCTCCTCTAATCTGGTAGGAAAATCACAAGGAATCTCATTTGCCACGGGGAGTTCTTCAAAGTCCTTTAAAGAAATTTCTTCAACAGTGGGTTTGGAAGTAAATTGGCCTTGATTCTCTTTCAATATAATGTCTGCCTTGCCTACTTCAGATGTTTTGTCAGCTGTGCGGGGCAGATTTTCCGTTCTATCTAGTTGGTGTACCGCAACCACATCGTTCCTTGGGTATAAGTAATTCTCTTGAGACTCAAAATAATCCACTAGTCTTTCTCTAATTATTTCTAGAACCTTCGTTTCATCATGAATAAAAACCATAGTCTTGTCGGGGACTAGATTTAAGTCTAAAATTTCCGACTTGATCTTCAAGTCAATCACGAAAACAGGGCATTGAACGTGATTGAAAGTTTGAAAAACTTCATTAATAAGCTTGGTCAATTTTTTAAATGCTATTGGCCTTTGGTTAACGTATAGGAATTGTCTATCCTTGATAGATCTTCCGAGTCCGAACGAAAAATTAGAGATAAATCCTTCTAATCGAATATCAGAATTGATATCAATCAGGATGGGAAGTAAACCCTTGGAACCTGTGCTGCCAAAAATATTCATCATATTATCTAGAACCGTTGATTTAGCTCCTCCCAAGGTATTAAATATCACTTGCTTCTTCTTATTGCTAACGTTAAAAATACTGAATTTGATATGCGGGTATATAATCAAGTATTGGATTAATAAGTTAACGCATTTATTGAATTCTTTCTTTATGTTCTTTTCAAAATTCTTAAATCTGACTGGTAAGCCTTTGAATAAATCCAGAATCAAAAGCTTAGTACCTATGTGAGTTAAGCTTGTTGGAGGGCACTTTTCCTGTTTTATTAGGCGCCCTAGCTTGTCAAAGCACAATTCGTGCACCACAGGGTACTTCACACTTGTGACGATTTTCAATTGACTCAAGCAGCAGATAGAATTCAATGCCTCTCCTCGAAATCCCAAAGTCAGTAGTTTTTCTAGGTCATGGAACTCCTCTAGTTTGGAAGTGTATCCTCGTAAGCATACCGACTCATAATCCAGTGGGTGTATTCCATCGCCGTTATCTTCTAGGATGACTTGATCAAGTCCATATTCAATGAAAGTGAGATCAATCTTAGTACTTCCTGAGTCTATTGAGTTCTCAACAATTTCTTTGACAATTGATTTGAGGTCAATAATGACTTGCCCTGACGTGAGCTTGCTGATATCGTTGATCTCTATGCTTTTGATGGTCATATTGCGATTTCTAAACAAAGTGGGACATGCAAACTAGTCTTCAAGTGAAATATCGATGTAATCAAGTGGGTTGAAAGCTGTAGAGCCAATTTGAGCTATTGGCAGAGTTACAGCTTGTGATTTGAACAGTTTGTGAACAGATGGGGACTCTTTATTAGTCACTCGTATAGTCTCCTCAGATTTAACAAACTAATTGTGAGACGCGTCTCAGCGTCACATGACTTCCAAATTGACACATGAAATTCTATTGCGAGGCAATCCTTCTATATCCCACAGTTCAAGGTGCTGATTTTGAGGTAATCTTCTTGAAATACAATGAAACTCCAATTGACTTCGAGAAATTTACTATTGACTTTAAAGGAGTTCATAAGTGTGTGGATAAACCAAATATTGTACTACAATAGGATCTATTCTCAAGAAGTCTTTGACCGAAAGAAATCTTTCAACTTGATAGTATTTCAAAATCGAAACCCAAAGTTGCAGAGCTTCATTGAAAAGCTAACCAATGATTTCCTTGAAGTCTTGATTGGTCGCGAAACTGGTGGCTCCAAAGTGAATCAAATTTCTGTGAACATTTTTAACCAGCTGACTGGTGCCATTATAGAACGGTATGTACTACATTTCAATGATGTGTTAGTCCATTTGGGTAAAACTTTGGGAAGCCAATTTAACGATGTCGGAGAGGACAGATCTTCCTTGATTAATATTCCTGGTATTACTTGGGACGAAATATATACACAATTCAGTTCTGTACTATATGAACATCTCAACGAGCTAAAAATCCATCACCAAAATTTAGAATCTCCCTCGGCCAATTCTGAAGACCATGAGTTGGACCTATTTTTTAAGATTCTTATCGAATTAGACGAGACAGTCCGTTTGGTTAATACAGACTGGGTTAGAGTAAATTCATCAAGAAAAGTGGGTCACACGTTTAAGTCAATTGGAGAAGTAAGCTTGAGCTTAATAAACCTTGATATCCATAATGAGTATTATTAGTTTCTTATCCGATATACGAATAAATAGATATTTACATAGTTCTATTGAACTCTTCCTTCTATCTGTACTCAAATCCCGTTATTTAAGCCGAAGAGAGTCTTCAAATTTTCATACATGAAGTACGAGATGGATACTGCAGGGGCAACCTTGGCTAAGTTAGGCACCAACCCTTTGAATAGACCAGGATAACCCTCCCTTTGAATGGTCTGTCTGAGGACGTCAGAGAAACCTGTATATGTGTAAGGATGCGCAAAAGTGCCCTGCGCTTGCAATCTAGTTCTCAAAAGGTTAATGGGGTATACAACAGTTGCACCAAAGGATCCCGAGGCAGCACCAAGAGACAAGACGACGTAATTTGATAATTTGACATCCTCTTCTTTGAGACCTGTCTTTTTCGCTTCTCTTTTCACTAACCAGTTTTTTATTGTGGTGAAAGTACCCAAGTCCAAAGCTGCATACGGGAAAATACCACTTGTTCCCACTAACAATCCACGGTAGAAAATTTTAACTCCACCTTCTTTAAACATATCCTTAGCAATCTTGAAAAGAAGGGCATTTCCCTTAATGGAGGAGTCCAAGTTTGAACATTGAAGTCTAAATTTAAGTGTATCAACAGGATACACACACATTTGAGATACTACACCCCCAACACCACCAGCAAGATATGTCGCTGGCTTTGATAAGTTTGATATTTCATCCACACCTTCTAATCGGGCCAAGAATCTCTTTGTAGATTCGAAGGATCCGAACTTGATTGCAGATTCTGGGAAAACTTTCAATACGTTAAGAGCATTACCCACGTAAAATGATCTGATTCCTCCCTGCTTCCACAAAGTCCTTGCAGCTTGAATTATTGGGGAACGGATCGTCTTTGGGTGTTCTAGAAGATGAGCTGCCTCTACCGCAGCTGCCTCAGCAGCAGCAGCAGCATCTTGCGCAAACTTTTTTCTTGCTGCTTCGATAACATGTTTGGAAGCACCATTTTTGATTTGTTCTGCAATTTGTCTTTTGGAATGTAAAACAGTTGACGAAAGGTCAGTTCTTGCAATTAAAAACACTTTAATTCTGTCGAATGGTGCTGTACATGTTCTTGAAACAACACCTGCCAATCCTCCTGCCAAGAAAAAGCCAAAGCCATGAAGAAAGTGGTTTATCAATGTTACGTCACCATCTGAAGAGACATCCAATTCTTCCACAATAAATGAGAATGCAGTTGCAATTCGAGAACCATTGAGACGTGGCATTAATATCAAAAAGTCTCTGAACTCATCATAGGTGATATAGCCATCATTCTTGAAATCGATTTGATTGAACAATAAGTCAATATTGTACTCTGAAGGTTTCAAATTGAGTCTTTTTTTGAGGTAATGAACAAAGTCATCTTTATTTATCTTACCATCGTGGTCTTGATCAAGATTGTGGAAGCCTTTTAATATTTGTTCATCTGTTTTAAGTAAGTACTCCTTGAAGTCTTTGAAGTCTACAACTTTGTCTTGGTTCAGATCGAAAGCGTTAAAAATCTGACCAATCATGGCTTGGTTGTTACTAATAGGATGCTTTAATGTTTTCATTGCTTGCTTGAAATCCTTTAATGTGATTTCACCATTGTGTTGCACATCAAGCTTGTTGAAGATAGACTCGTAGTCATTGGGCCTTCTAGGTATTATTGCGTCGCAATGTAGTTCCGTGTCAGTCGTGTTGATCAGTGAGCTCGAGCTATTTTGCTTTTGTATATCGTCGTTTGATTCACCGTAGTTGCTGTATGAAGAAGGAGATGTAATTAGATGCTTTGCCATGTTTAATTTATGTTTGATCTATCATCAATGTGTGTACGTCTTTGGAGCTAACGCTTGATATTTACCTCTTTTCCACGTACTAAACTTTTCTAAACCTGAAATTTTATTTGCTGCAGGTCACGAGAATATCCATCGCAGTTGAATGATAATCTGGGCGTAGGCCTGGTACAAACAAAAAGGCAGCCTTAATACTGCCATATATATACTATGGGGTAGCTCATTTCGAGAAATACTTTTAATTCGATCTATAGACGATAAAACTTGGTCACGTCCAATGAGCCAGTTCCACTAGTTCTAAAAAGTCAATATAGCCTCGCAATCGGTTTATCTAAACAAGAAAAAGGTCCCTTGGCCCAGTTGGTTAAGGCGCGGTGCTAATAACGCCGAGATCAGCAGTTCGATCCTGCTAGGGACCATTTTTTTGGCCATTCATGGTAGCAATTTCTATTAGCATAACCCTAAATCAATCCTCGGAACTTGAATTCAAGTACTTACAGAACGGGTTGGATTGATAAGGATGCGCAGCCTTCATTAACAGTATTTGCTTCCTACGCGTTCTCATGCTTTCCAGATCCTTTGCATGTGTCTATTATTGTAATTCACACGACCTACAAGCAATTTTTTTCAGCGTTAACAAAAACGAAGGGGATCAAAAGTTGAATAAGTCAAAGCGACACATTTGAAGTTATATATCCAAACATGTCCGTACAAATTTTTGGAGATCAAGCCACCGAAGAGAGAGGTGAGAATGCTCGTTTGTCTGCATTTGTTGGTGCAATCGCTGTTGGTGACCTAGTTAAATCTACGTTGGGACCCAAAGGAATGGATAAGTTGTTGCAATCTGCAACTGACGTTGAGCTGGCCATGGTTACTAATGACGGTGCGACTATATTAAAATCTATACCATTCGACAATCCTGCCGCCAAAGTACTCGTAAACATTTCCAAGGTACAAGATAACGAAGTTGGTGATGGTACTACTTCAGTCACCGTTTTAAGTGCCGAATTGTTAAAGGAAGCTGAAAAGTTAATCGAAATGAAGATCCATCCTCAAACGATTATTGAGGGTTATAGAATAGCTCGCAATGTTGCGGTGGATGCCTTGACAAAGACTAGTGTTGACAATTCGAAGAATCCTGAAACTTTCAGAGGCGATTTAATAAATATTGCTAAAACAACTCTTTCGTCCAAGATATTGTCGCAAGACAAGGTCTTGTTCTCGAACTTGGCAGTTGATGCAATTTTAAGGTTGAAGGGATCTACCAACTTGAACAACATTCAAATTATAAAGAAGGCAGGAGGTAAATTATCGGACTCGTTCTTGGACGAAGGATTCATCTTGGAGAAGAAGTTTGGTATCAACCAGCCTAAGAAAATTACAAATGCAAGAATTTTGATTGCCAATACATCGATGGATACTGACAAAGTAAAGATTTTCGGAGCCAAATTCAAGGTCGATTCCACTGCCAAGTTAGCCGACTTGGAAAAGGCAGAAAAATTGAAGATGAAGACTAAGGTGGAGAAGATTAAACAATTCGATATAAACGTCTTTATCAACAGACAGTTAATTTACGATTACCCAGAACAATTATTGTCTGATGCCAAAATAAATTCGATTGAGCATGCTGACTTTGACGGAGTTGAACGTTTGGCATTGGTAACCGGTGGAGATGTTGTATCTACATTCGACCACCCTCACAAGGTTAAGTTGGGTCACTGTGATTTGATTGAAGAAGTATTAATCGGCGAAGACAACTTTATTAAATTTTCAGGAGTTGCAGAGGGTAGAGCGTGTACTATTGTATTGAGAGGATCTACTGATCAAGGGTTAGACGAAGCTGAAAGATCCTTGCACGATGCATTGTCCGTATTGTCACAAACTACTAGAGAGACCAAAACATGCCTTGGAGGTGGTTGCGCTGAAATGATTATGTCTAAGGCCGTTGATCAGGCTGCTGCTAACGAAACCGGAAAGAAGGCATTGGCTGTTGAAGCTTTTGCTAGAGCATTGAGACAATTACCAACCATATTGGCTGATAATGCGGGATTTGACTCATCTGACTTAGTATCGAAGTTAAGATCTGCCATTTACAACGGAATGACCACTTCTGGTTTAGATTTGAATAATGGAGTTGTTGCAGACATGAGGGAATTGGGAATCGTTGAGTCGTACAAGTTGAAGAGAGCAGTGGTATCTTCCGCTGCCGAAGCTGCCGAAGTATTGTTAAGAGTTGATAACATTATTCGTGCCAAGCCACGTACTGCTGACAGGAACCGTTAATAGGAGTGTTAAATATGTTTAATAGAGAATTTGACGAAGGCGATAAAAAGGCATATCATTGGAAATGAAAAATTGAGATTGAAAACAACCCACGAAAATGAACTATCATTTTGAAGGATGGATGTATACAAGTACATAACTTTGCAATTTAGTGGGTCCACAACGGAACGCTATATTTGGCTTGTCAGTGGCCGAGTAGCGTCCACCCAAAAGAAGCTTCTACTTGCATCGCGTTTAGATTTTCCGCATTAAATACCGTGGTTTATCTGGGGTCCAAAGTGGTACGCATTTGCATCCGATATCACACCACCGTTTTCGGCAGCAATTGATGTAGCTCCGACTCAATTGCGTACGTAATCGCCTTCTACAGGGCCAACAATTAGTGGAAACACCGTTTTTGCAAATTTTCGTCTTCCAGCATTCAGGCTTATTTGAAAGGACACCTGATCTAACGAGTTTGTTTTCATATATCGAAACAAATAGTTGAACACGCATTGTACGATCTGAGAGAAGTGAGCACATCTATTGCACATCTCCGCAAAACCATTGCTGGAGCTGGCACACGCCATCGTAGTATTGGATTTAAGTGGAGTCATGTGAATAAAAATACTGTTGAAAGGCCAAAGTTGATGCACATTCTTGAAGCTCGTACTTCACTACATAAATCAATTGAGCAGGTCACAAAGTGCTCAGATGGAACAATAGCGTTTCATTGTTAACATGCCCTAAAGCTGTCGAAGGCTCGTCAAAATATGATAGAATTGCGGTTGAGAATACCCAGAAAATAGAGTACCTAAATAGAACCCTCTCATATCAAAAAGAAAAGTATAAAGGGGTTAAGTACCCTTCCCAACTGAAATCACTCGAATCCGCTAATCGAAGTTGCCAGAATTTGCAGACATGTGAATTGGCGAATGAAAACATTGAAGATCTCGTTCAGCTGTCTCATTGTCACTTAATTGAAAGGTCTCAATTTGCGGTGTGGTGATAACCACTGAAGAATAGAACCAACGAAGGAATTTAGTGACCTTGTTTTGGAAAATAACTGTGTTCAGAATGCACCAACTCTCTGCGTATGAAATAGTGTGACAAATTCAGTATCAAGTTTGAGTGTTGAGAGATATTTAGAAAACAACGGTCAAATTTCAGTTACAGCGTCAACCAAATATGAATTACGAGCACTACTAGGGTGGAGAGCCTTAGGAGAGCAACTCAAACGATTGGTCACACCCTCTAATATTGTCAAATGCCATTCAATGAGGGATGTTTATACTGTCCCTTTTTCCCCTCCTGCTCTCGAAGTGAAGTATTTCAGGTGGAGAATGTATGAGAAGGTTGGCTATTATTTTAACTCTCAATGCGTACAAGACCATTACGCAAAGTCGCTTGTATTCGATCTTCTATCAGTTGACGATGAAAAATAGTGAGGTAATTCCGAGCAGTAAGGGGGCGAATATAGTGAAATGCTCCAGTCACTGTGGAACTTGCAAGAGAGCAGGTGAACGAGTGAACAAGTGAAATGCGGATGAAGATAAATAATAGTGTTACGCGAAAGTTGGCAGTTTCGCACAGTAGTCCACCTCAATAAATTATTCTGGAATTGGGAGACCTCTGGCCCATTCAATCACTCAATTGACATGGGGACGTTCTCGTCGTCAACCTGAGAATAAGTGTGGGTTAAATGAAATTGTCCACCTTTCTCTGCTCCAGTTTACCTAGATGTTTTTCAGTTGCTCAAATCAAAATCTCCCTAAACGAAGTTGGCCGAATACGCAGAGCTGAGAAAATAGAGGTCTTTCCAAACGTGCCCTTATATGTGCCGTACTGCACGCCTAGGAGTATATTGAGGCTTAACTTTGTTTCTTTTTCCAGTTGTTGCTCTATTACGATTGTTGCTTGAGTTTATGTGTATGGGCTTTTTGCAATTCTTTTTGCAGTTTGCAGATCGTGGTGGTTCACCCTTTGTGCGACTATATGTGGCCACGACAGTGTGGAAATGGAATTTGGCTAATACCGGCCTTGGACGTCTTTGTCCTGGCTGTGGCAAACACGGGGGTACTTCCTAATTATTCTAGTATAAAAGGGAGCTGATATTCTTAATTTCTACTAAGTTAGTTCATCAATTGATATATTAATTTCAATATAAAACACATACTTAACAACTCATAATGGTATTCGGATTCGGTAACGACGACAAGGACAACAAGAGATCTTCCAACAACGACGACTCTTACGGTTCCTCTAACAGCAACAATGACGACTCGTACGGATCGTCGAACAGAGGTAACAACAACGACTCTTACGGTTCTTCCAACAATGACGATTCTTACGGATCTTCTAACAACAAGTCTGACTCCTACGGATCTTCCAACAACGACGATTCTTACGGATCTTCCAACAAGAAGTCTGACTCCTACGGATCTTCCAACAACGACGATTCTTACGGATCTTCCAACAAGAAGTCTGACTCCTACGGATCTTCCAACAACGACGACTCTTACGGATCTTCCAACAACAAGTCTGACTCTTACGGTTCTTCCAACAACGACGACTCCTACGGATCTTCCAACAAGAAGTCTGACTCTTACGGTTCTTCCAACAACGACGATTCTTACGGATCTTCCAACAGAGGTAACAGTGACTCCTACGGATCTTCCAACAGAGACAACAGTGACTCCTACGGTTCTTCCAACAACAACAACGACGACTCTTACGGTTCTTCCAACAGAGGAAACAGTGACTCCTACGGTTCCAACGACAACAACAACAACAACGATGACTACTAGTTATTCCAGAAAGTTTAGCTCCCTTCTTTTGCAGATTCTCTCTTAGTAAGTTCAAAACAAGCGTTTATTCTATACAATGTAGTGACAATGGCAATTATGGAAATATCCACTCATAACGTGGGGTTGTTTTTAGCCGGCAGCTAAATTTCATATTTTAAATGAACCGCCACGCACGCGAATTACCCCGGATTTTTTGGTAGGCGAGTTTTTTCGTTCTTAAGGCAACGTCAAAGCCACAACAATAAGAAATAAGGGATATTTGAATGAACTCTAATTCAGGGTTCACTCTAAGGAATTCTTCTCAGTCTGATCATAACGAGACTCGCTTGACTGCAGTCCTGTTGAAAACAATTGAAAGGCTTTCACGCCCTTACACTTGTTCGGCTATGCCAAGGCACAGTTAACACTCCTCCTGTTGCTTCAAAGCGAATATGAAATGCTCGAGATTGCGCCCGATAAACCCCTGATTTCCTCTTTAGTGTTAATAGTATAGCCAAAGTTCAAGCTATTGCTAGTCGGAAAATGATGTTCACTGGCAAGCACTAGACTTTTAGCTATTGATGAGAGGAACAAGAAGGAGGGCAAGTTAAAGGAGAGATATTGGAATAAACTGGGAACGTGTGTGATAGTTCATTCTCTTTCGTGAGCTTCGCCATGACGTCTCATTCAGAGGGTCGCCCTGACCATACTCGCCGAAGTCAAAACCGAAACTAGATGGAGGTGAATGCAGTACGTTTTGAATGCTATGAATTGACATTCACATTTCACCATAACGCGGTAACAAGCAAGAACAGGCGAGTGTTGGATTAATCCTGAAACAGTCTTCAGTATGTACGGAAGATCCTACTTGTATGAGAAAACGATAGTGTTTTCTTAAATTTGAGTGTTTACTTTAGTACAATAAAACGAGGACTCTAAACGCTAAGAGGCACAATGAGTATATATCTAGTGGTGAGATGTAGTAATTTTCATGGTTAGTGCATATGAATACGCTGGAGTCTTGGCCTTCTAATTTACAATGAAGTTACTGTTGTAACGGAGCATATAACACCTGTGTGACGTACTTTCTCTTGTACCTTACGATCGAAGCTACTGCCAATGTGTTGTGCTTGATACTAGTAGTCGCCAAGTGGTTTAAAACCACATGATTTGGAATGGGTAACGCTCCCAGGTTATTGTCTTTATCGCTTGAGTTGAAATTATTCAAAATAACGTTCTCCAAGTGTGGTGGTAGTTGAGGTGGGTGTAGCCAGGCCTGTGGCTGAACATTTGGAGTTTTTGCCTGTTTATCTATAGCCTCGTAGTATTGTTCCATCACCTTTGGGTCCGTGAAAATTGGTGGAATATCATTTATGTAGTGATACTTGCGCAATCCGATATCTCCAGCATCCACATCATCATGATATCTCAGATATCCATTACCCATGTCATCATCATCATTAATCAAACCCCACATCGAATCGCTTCTTCCTGACCTGGTGATCGTAGATTTAGTGCGCCCAAGAACCTTCCCCTGCTCCGCAGCCAGAGGGGCCTGAAGTGCTTGCTGCTGTGCGTTTGGTTGTGCTTGCTGTTGCTCCGTCGATGCTGGAGATACTTGCGCGTTTGGATGTACTTGTAATATGTGTTCTGATGTAACCTCAACGTAGTTCACAAAATTACCCATCTGATCTGTGGCCGTTGGTAAGAAGTCAGAGAACCTCAACTCGTTGTCTACTACGAATCTGAATCGATGGGTACCAAGAGGCAATCCCAAAGTGATCATGAAAGAGTTATCAGCCTGCTTGGTCAAACCAATCATTTTGCGCCAACCGGTGAAGGACCCTGTGACATAGACCTTTTCACCACCTTGCACCCATTTGACGTCGACAGGGACATTCAAACTGAGGTCTGGTGTAGGTTGCTGATATTGCTGTTGTTGTGGAGCTTGTTGAGCTTCTTGGCCGGACTGGCCATCTTGTGGGGGCTGTTCGTCTATATTCATTCTATCCATATCATCTGTGAGGATCAATGTTGATTTTCTTCTAGGTGGAAACTTTGGGTCTTGATCGTTCACGGTGGACACGTCCACCATGGAAACGTCTTTTGTCGAATTCATTTCGGCTATTTGTATGTGATGACTCGTTGATAACCGTCTTATGCAACTCGGCGACCTCTTGATGCTCTAGATTAGTCTTTTGAGAACGAGAGGGAAAGCAGTTTATGACAAGAAGAGGTGAATTATAGCTCTTTGGCAAGGCGTGCTCGACGTTGTTGAATTCGTGTTGTCTAGTTCTGCAAGGTTCTGTAAGGCGCCGTGTGGCTCTGATGCTCTTTCTTTGGGTGCTTTGAATGCTTGAGTACCTCAGAATTACAGATGAAGTCAGCGGAGCTTAACGATAGCTAAGTTGGATAAACGATATAGATAAAACAAGTTTGGCTGACGTTGTGTACGACGTTTTCCTTTTTTTTGTTTGGTCGCCGACCTTGAAATTGGCTTTTGACCATGACTGCAACGTATTACGACAGCCCAAAAAAAATGACATGGAGAGAAATGACTCCGCAACTAGGTGAAGGTTTACGACGATCGTACTAAATGTCACGTTAGTTGGTACTTGGCTTAAACTGAGCCAGGTTCTAATGCTGTTGAGATACTTTGTAATCCATGTATATCTGAGATAAACCAGAGAGGAATTGCCTACTATGAGGTGGCATAGCTTTCCGAAAGCTCCTGAGGTCTGTACCTTACGGGTTGCTGCCCATAGTGAAGAAGTTATCGAGAAAAGCAGTTGGTTTCTTATCTGGAGAATTCTCACTTTTGCTAACTACAAGATTGGCATCACCGCCAATAGTTTTCAAGGATCAGACAAACGAGGTGGTCCACTTCTTAGCAGTTATTCATATTTTTATTACTCTATATCATACAACTTTCATATAAAGCAGGCAGGTTCAATGTGCAACCTGGGTTGCAAGTCCATGCCATCAATGTATCACCCTCAAACCAAAAGTCGTCAAACTCAAAACACAGCCATGCTGAATCGTCTTAACTTCTAGTTTCTCAAATTGTTGACGTTTGTGGAGATAGCGTGGTATACCAAGATCAACACGACGGATGCAAATCCAAATGCCAACGCGAGCGTATTCAACTGACTGTCTGTGATCATGTTTAGTCGAAATAAGTTTGTTGAGGTCTGATGTGTACACCTAACGTGTTTGATTTTCCAGTTTGAAGTTCAAAAATACTAACAAAAATGAACTGCACACAAACACCAGTTATAGATGCGAGTAGTGTGAAAATTTGGTGATGCTCTTCAAAGCTCACGTATAATATCTACATACATAGTAGCGTTGCGTATGTTTCTTAGGATATGTATACCTCGAGTTACGCTCAAACACACTAGGAACTTCACTCTGTCCATAATACGAAGTTACCCGAAGATACCCAAGATTGAGGCTAGCCGAGTGATAAAGTCTGAAGAACTCCATAATGATATTGGTACTGGGGAGGACAGTGCATACTCAGAATTGCTAGAATATGCAAATACAAACAAGGAACCCATACACCAAACTGCTGAAGGTTTGAAACCAACTGCATTAAAAAGCGTAAAAGCTACTGAAACCATTACAATCTCGAACACACAAGTGGAAGGCGTTGTGGGAGACAAACACCAAGTGCAAGTAGGGCAACAGACCTTGCAAACAGAACAAGACGAACAAACACAGGAACAGCTGCCCAAAATACCGAAGCCCAAGAGAGAGACGAAAGAGCAGAAACTCATACGAAAGCTTCGAGAGAAAGATGCTGAATACACGCCTAAGCCAAAAGCTGAGTGGGTCAAACGTGATGAGTCTCTAGCTAAGAGATACGGAACATGGAATCCTACCAGAAAAATGTCTCACCAACAAATGAACGATATCCGTAGTCTCAGTGCCCAGATGCCCAATCTTCGAACCGTTGACTTGGCAAACCATTACAACATTCTGCCAGAAGCGATTCGAAGAATTCTCAAATCACAGTGGGTACCTAATGCAAAGGAAGAGGAGAGATTACTACTGAAGATTTCTCAGAAGAAGGCAGAGAGGGTCGTAGCAAAACAGGAGATGATAGAGGAATTAGAGATGTTGAAGAAGAAGCGAGGTTACGCAAGGAGCGTTGATTTGGGTAACATGGGAATTTCTAAACATTCCAAAGAACACGAACCCCTGCAAAGCTCTTCAACTTCCAAGTACAGCAGTAAGTTCACCTCCAATGATGGCAAAATAAACTACGACAGCAACTCGAATCACGGCTACTATAATAAGTACAAGAAAAAGCTGAAGCGTCCACAAACGGAGCACGCACGGAAGCCCTATATTCGCAGTGCTGGTGACTTGATAGACTGAACATGAGAAACGTAAATTGTATAAAGTGTATATATCATGTATAAATATAGCAATGAGTTATGAGTTAAATGTAAGCGCGATATACAGAGTAGATATTTGCCAGGAAGATATGCTTACATTTCACAAAAGCTGCACGTTTAGATATCCAGATAGTTATTCATATTCCGGATGAGTAAACACCAAGTTATTGTTCCTTAATACTCTCCTGTGAAAAGACAGAATTGTTGTGTTGATGGACATTCGATTGTTCTTATTGCAGTCCTAGACAATTGGCTGCAAATAGCAAAAAAAGCACGTTGTTTGGTGTGCATTGAATTCTATAGAACAGAAAATCACCATGGCAAGAAATATCTAACAGATCAGGTTGAATGTCTTCATTGGTACTTAAAGATGAATTATCTGCTTAATTTCAAGGGTAGTTCACGTTTGTAGATTTTGCAAGAATAATATCATATTACCATAATTTTCTTGTAATTTCAGCCTTGTTCTACTTCTATTCACCGGAAGACCACTTGAATAATGCTACTCTCCTGAAATCCTAGAGTTTGCTTCATCTTTGTATACATGAAATGTACTCTTTACGGGCACATTCTATATCTCATGGATGAAGTTGGTATAATCATAATCCGGCATATAAACAACCGAGGAATAACGTTCACCTCTCCGCAAATGAAGAAAGCACCAAAAGTTCCCTCTAACAAGCTGTCCCATAAGCGCAAGACACGATGATCCCTATATTAACTATACCTGAGTCATCATTTGATCCCACACATTACCTCCTCACGCAGCGCAAAAAGTCGAGCTTAGTGCTGTTCTTGCTAAAGTTAACTCGCGGTTCTGCTTTGCTACTTACAGTAGCGTATCTTGTTGGTATGCTCTGGCTTAAGCCGGTATTGGAGACCGGAGCGCAGCGCAGGTACGAGTACTTGGAGCATTTTAGACACAAGATGCGCGATTGCTACCTAGGTCTTATTGGCCGGGTCAGCCACATACCCATCGTGGCCATCAACCGAGGAGACGGAAAGTTGTATGCGGATGCAATTGTTCAAACTGATGACTCCTACTTGGATTCCAATAGAATCAGATCTGAAGCAGAGAAGCAACAGGAATTGCTTGAGAACGACAAGTTGGGCCTGGGAAGATTGTTTAGCAAGTTGTCAAATTTATCAAACCGCTTGAATCAGTGCACCTCGTATCTGACTGGTGAGATACCGCACTATCGTGTTGTGAACTTCACCTTGAAGGAATTGCAGAACAAGATCGACCTAGTGTATTTGAATACCGAAGAGCCGTTCTGCCATAGACTTGTTGAGCAGGCAGGAAGACCACCTAGGAAAAAGAACATGGTTACAGAGATACGGGATGATGTAAGGAGTATTAAGGGATTATTTATGAGTGGGAAGGCATAGAGAGAGCATCAAGTAGTAGGTCAAGACTACGGAAGTTTAAGCTAAAACTTTTAGGTCCATGGCCGAAGTGGAGTTTGAAATTCCAGTTTATAGGATGAGAAAGAAGCAGGATGCACCTGATTGCAAAGGCATTGATTCAGATAATGAAACTACTGCTTTCCAGAGATCACCCGAGTATTTGTTAGCTCTAAGTAGGTTTGAAAGGCATTCATGCTTCATATTGCCAATTGAAAACTAGTTCTTCTATCAATAATATCGGATTTTCAAGAAGAGCATCAACAAATTTGACCTTGATGGCACATTGTAGCAAGTATTACTCCAAATTTGAGGAATACAGTCGTGTATTGAAAGTATTCTTCAATGCGTTACCACATAGTGTGAGATAAAGTGGATGTCGCATAGTGATTGAAATATTTGTTGTATTTGAGCGAGACTAGTTTTTTGGCCATTCAAAGTAAACTGTTTTCATACTCTAGCTAACAACATAACACACAAAAGATGCGCCAACTGGTACCTGACACGGACGATGCAGCTTCACCCAGCCTTTCTTCTGAGTTAAGCGATGCTGAAGAACTTGAAGAGGAAAACGAGGAACTTGGATTAGATGAGGAGGAGTTCGAGACTGGTGCGGTTGTGGATGCTAAAATCGCCGACGACGATGACGAAGACGACGAAGAAGACGATGAAGAAGACGAAGACGACGGGTTCCAGGAATTGGACGATGAAGAACTCCCAATATCAGAAGATGAGTCGAACTATAAGATCGAAGACCTCGACGAGATGGACGAAGATTTGGAGTTGCGTCCTGAGGAGGAAGAGGAAGAGGAAGAAGAAATACAACCGGAGAGAAGAGGACCAAGAAAGCTCACGCTCAAATTGAGCCCTGACAAGAAAAGGGAAAGTGCCTTGAAGAACATGGTGCCTCCAACTTCGAGAGAAACACGCAAGCGCCAGTTGACGTTTTACGAGGAGGATGACGGAGAAGGAGACGATCAAGACGATGACGACGACGACGACGAGGAGGAGGAAGAGAGATACAGCAGCGCCAAGAAGCACAGACGGTTACCTGCCAGGCAAGTGAAGCCCACCGACTTGGATGCCGATTTGATACTAACGGATGAGGAAACTGAATATGACCCGCACGCCAACCCTGACATATCCAAGATGACGGAGAGACAGCGGTCACGTTACCTCGAGGAGGAAACGGTCAGTGACAACAACAGCAAGTTTGTCGAACTCAAGGACGTGAAGAAGGGCAGTGGCAAGAAGAAGGAAAGTGACGAAATCATTGCTCTCCGCAAGGCCGAAAGCGCGAGAAGACGCGAGGACTACAAGAACAAACAGATGGAAGAAGAGAAGAAAGACACGTTAAACAAATTGCTCAAGAGGCGTGCGAACAAGACAAGGGATCTGCAGGACCACGACGGAGATGATCCGAGCATGGCCAAGTCTGGGTTGAAGCAGCGCAGGCCCATTAGGGGCCACGCCGCGTTCATTCGCTACACGAACAACATCACCACGCTACAGGGAAACTCCGTGTTGTCGATGAACTAAGGCTTGCAGATGGAGCCGAATTCGAGCTCGTGGTACAAGATACTAAGTAGTAATAATGACAGTGGTTGAGCAAAGTGTAGCCGTTTTTTTCCTCCATCGAAAAGGAGATACTGTAGCACTTCCCTTGGAACGACGAGATTGTTTTGAACTTAGCAGATGGCACATTCCTGGGGTGCTTGATATTTTTTTACTAGTGCGCATAGTTGGAGATCTCGAAGAATAGGCAGTGTGTTTACCGAGACGTTCCACGCTAAGTGGTCGTCCTGCGGTGCACCAAGGCCACCGCGGCGGCGACACCGGCGTCGCCGTGTCCGATCTGGGGTGGTGCAACCGTAAGTGGACCGAACGACAATTCAAACATCGAAATTCTCGACACTGAACGGTGCCTAAAGCTTATCGAAAATGGCCCATGAACGAGCAGCGCACAAAGCAAACCAACAAAAGCGAACAAAATACGCAACAGAAAGGGAGCCGAAAGCTGAAGCAAAGGCGGCCAACTACGTCAGTTCAATGGAAGATACAACAATACGAAAAAGAAAGGCTGCAGTCATAATGCACAGAGCACATCTTCAATCTAGCCATAATCTTCGTTCCAGTGGTGAGCGAGAGCAGCAGGGCCGGCCGAGTGCTGGCAGCCAGCTGGAGGAGCGGACCACGCCACTGGCTGTAGCCTGTAGCCGAAAAAGCATCTCCAATCTGGTAGGGAGGTCTAAAGAGGAGGTGCCAAAAAATGCCCAGCACAGTGTCTTAAAAAGTTCGACCTCAGTCAAAACCATGGAAAAAAACATAAAAAATGTGAATAAAAGCACCCAGTTAACAGAAGTATCCTTCCACTAGAGCACCCGTGGAAGTAGAACCCCGGCTCTTCTGGAGATAACAGTGAATAACAAGCAATGAATGGGAACATCAACATGATGAATATGGGTATGAACATGGCTGGGTTGAATAATAACCAGCAAACCATAGCATCTGTACTTATGCAGAATCAAGGGTTCAACAACCCGTTATTGCAACAGCAGCAGCAGAACCAACACCAACAGAACCAGAACCAATAACAGCAACAGCAGCAACAGCAGCAACAGCAACAGCAGCAGCAGCATCTCCAGCACCAGCAGAACCCTCAACAACAACAGCATAATCAACAGATGTTTGGCCAGAATCCTGCGATGTTTGCAGCAGCAGCTGCTGCCTCGGCAACCCAGCAACAACGCTTGATGAACGGGAACCCGAGTGGGAACATAAATGGAAGCATAAACGGCAATGGAAATTTGGCTGGTAACCCAAACGGAAATCCAATTGCAATGAGTCCTGCAATGAACGGCATTCCTCAACAACAACTAACGCATCAACAATTGCTAGCCCAACAGCACCAATTGCAACAACAACAGCACCAAGTTCAGCAGGTTCAACAAGCTCAGGCCCAGGCCCAAGCACATGCCCAAGCACAGGCACTCGCACACCAACAGCAGCAACAAGCAGCAGCAGCAGCAGCAGCTGCTGCTGCTGGAGGAAGACCGGGAATCCAGCGTTCGTCCACTTTGCAGCAGCTAAATACTCAACCGCCCCCTGGAAGTGCTGGACAAATAAAGGGAAACGGGAAAGCTAATGGACAGTTTATGATGCAGGCACCAAACTCAGCTCCTCTCCCCAACACGGGTCCAGGATCGGCTCACACTTCTCAGGGGCACACTCCTCAATTGAGACATCAGTCTCAGCCATTCACAATGGTCCAACAGCAGCAAAATCAACAAGCAATTCAGAACCAGCCAACTCCAGGTCCTCCTAATATGCAATTACATTCTCAAATCGGACCCAAGATGAATGGCTCAGTAGTCAGTGTTGCAGCACAGCAACAACAGCACACCCCACAGAGTCAACCTCGCTCAGGCTCAGTAGGGCAAGTCATAGGACAACAGGCTAACCAAAATGTTCAAAATTTGCAAATACCAGCTTCGGTAATGCAAAAGAAAAATAGTATGGGGGCTCCTCCAAAAGCTGCAGTAGGAGCAGGGACTCCTATTCAAATGGCCGCAAGTGCACCGGGATCAGCAAACGTACATGCTAATGGAAACGGTAGCGGAGGTAACACACCTGGCCTTTTATCAGCAGGCCCTCCATCTGGAGGAGCATCTTCTGGAGGTGGGCCAGCATCAGGACATTCATCAGGGCCTCCATCAGGAGGAGGATCTAGCGGCGGTCCCGGAGGAGGAGGAGGAGCTGGAGGAGGGGGTGGTGCCAGTGGAGGAGCAGGCGGCGGCGGCGGCGGTCCCCCAGGTCAAATAATGAAGTTCCCAGAACAAGAACAATTACAAAATGAGATAAATGCCCGAATGATCAAACGAAATTTGGGTAACTCAGGTGTCATTCGCATTCTCGATATCATTGAGCAAATCTCGAATGAATCGATCGAAAATTTGACCAGTTTGGACTATTGGCAACATGTAGTGCAAGCTTTCTTCTTGCCCAGTTCAGTTGTGCGCTTCACGACTGCCCCAACTTTGCCAAATCCCGGAAACCCGAATGGAAGTATTCCAAATGGCGTTCCAAACGGAGATTCGGAAGTAAAGAAAGAGGATGATGATGCTGGAGATGACAAAGACTCCCCAATATATTCCCTTGGGAATGGTGGACCACCAAACGATGCTGCACGCCAATTTGAGATTAATACATCAACTGCTCCACGTTTTTTGGCTGCCAATTTCCAATCTGGCGGGATGCTTCGAAGTACGGTCACCTTGCCTGGCCTAAAATTCCAAGTATTGAACAACGGTTGCGTGTTTATTATCTCACGTTTACTGATTCAGTACTTGTACCAAGATGGACTGATGGCCAATCTCAACGGTAACGTAAAGTTATTGATGAACCGTGATTTACGCATAGACTGGATTGATGTCCATTGCTTGCACTACCAAGGCTCGATAAGTTTCGGAGTACTAGACAGCAAGTGGAAACAAAGTCAACAAAACCAGCCGCACCAGAAGCAAAGCGATGGTGACTTTCTTGCACAATTATATTCCTCCGCAGAAGCACTTAAAAACTCTTCTAGTTCCGGCATTGGCGAAAATGCAATGCGTATTTTGAAGGTGAGTGATGTGATGAGCCATTTGAGGCTGCTCATGGGGTTTTCGATGGTTCACGGCCTCAACTCCCCAAAAAAGGCAGTTGAATTGTTCATGAGTCATCAACAACAGCAGCAACAGCAACAGCAGCAGCAACAACAGCAACAACAACAGCAACAGCAGCTTCAACTGGGAATGGGATATGGAGGTCCGCAAATGCATTCTGCATCCGTAATAAAGAACAGCATTTCTGGTAATAGCGCTGCGGCATCACCCTCTCCGGATACATTGCACGCAGATGACCCCAAGAACTCTTTGAAGAAGCGTAAGATGTCCACATCGATCGCCAGTGGTGCTGGCAGTCCTCTCGCGATGGAGGCAGCTGGCAAGAGGAGAAAATGAAAAGACGAAGAAAGTGACTTAACGGAGCACTCATATCTACACTAGTGTGGGATCTAATTTTGTATGTATATTTAATGAAGTGAGGCAAACGAACTATGGCAGAAGTAATTCTGGACTACTTCATAATAAAACTTTATAATAATAATAATATTTACAGTTTCCACTTAACTATCGCAACCTTCAGTACTCTGGTTCATACAGTTTGTTTTTAGTACGGTACTTAAAATTCATGCCAATTTTAGACATTTCCGTTATTTTGCTTTCATAGATAATTTGAAAGATGATTCATGTGCTAGTGTTGAAGACAATACAGTTCAGCCACTTCCAACGTCTTTGGGCCAAATGAAAGTATGTGAAGAATCTGCAGAACCATGGCAAGAGAAGCATTTATAGAATTCTCAAGAAAAATGATTTGCTACACAGATCAAATGAATAATGGAACGGACAACGACGTAGTGGAAGCTCATGATGCTCCTATTATGGACAAGGTAAGTGACGGCTACAGAGGAGCTGACAGCTCGGAACCACTTGCACTCCGCATACGTCCACATTCCCTACGAGATTATATCGGTCAACAACATTTGGTGAACTCTTTCAATGGTTTGATCATCAACTTCATAAGATTGGGTTACTTGCCCTCAATGTTACTTATAGGTCCACCAGGTGTGGGAAAGACAACGCTTGCATCGATAATTGCGAACGAGTGTAACTATGTCTTTCTCGAGTTTTCAGCTAACGATACTTCAATAGCTGATATGCGTGAGCTCTCTGCCACCATTAGGAAAGAAAACAAGCAACGAAGCCAAGGAACAGATTTGCTCAAAGTAGTAGTTTTCATTGATGAGATCCATCGATTCTCCAAGAAGCAGCAAGACTTCCTTTTGCCATTCGTTGAGGACGGGCTGTTTGTGTTTATTGGGGCCACCACCGAACCTAAAAGGATAAGAGCAGCAATTGCCTCAAGATGCCAATTGTTCCAGTTCAAGCCTCATACTGAGAAGGATGTACTACGCGTCATAAATCGGGCCATTCAATCCGTGGGCATGGAGAGCAAACAGTTTCAAAGTGGATGCCTTGATTTAATTGTAAAGAGTTCTAACGGTGACACGCGTAGAGCAATCAACATAATAGAGATTGTATGTGCTCAATTTGGAACTGACGTCGTGAAACTATCAGATTTGCAACAATCAATCAATTCTCTTGAGGTGTCGCAGCTGGGGATTCAGCATGAGACTAACGGGCCAATATTGATCAAGTTCTTCCAAGCTTTGCATGGTGATATGACCGATGAGAATTATAAACGAGAAGTTATTTGGGAAGCGCCTTACCTGGAAGAGAAGACCCAGATTGACGAAGAAGAACTGGATAATCTATTCCTAGACACTTTCAAAGAAACAAACTTTGAAGAACTGAAAGAATTTGAGAATATACATAAGATTCAGGTGTCAGATGATGAAGACGAGAATCAAGATGAAATAGCCCCTGAAACCACTCTGTTGGTGCTGAGTCGTATCGGATACTTCACAGAACTCGCAACGTTCTACTTGATCAAACTATTGGACGCTGGAGAACACCCCACGTACATCTGTCGCAAACTAATAGTCTTTGCGACTTTGTATACTAGAGATGACTGTATACCAAAGTTGCTAGCTAACTTAACTATGTTGCGACAGACAAATAACGCTTTAGCTGTGCTATCGCAATGCGTTGAATGGATATGTAGGCATGTTCAATTCGGGAAAGTCCAGACTTTACCGGAAGCGTTGCTCAGGCTTAACCAATATCACAAGGATCATATCGTAGACGTCCCGGAAGTTGAGCTTGAGGTGAAAGTGGACTTTTCAGAGGAAGCGATTGCCAAAGTCATGGCTTCAACGGACACAGACGAACAGTGCTCAACACCTTACGAAATACAATATGACTTGAGCGATGAATTGAGAGCTATTTGAAGGGACGAGAGTTCATGTTGTCCTCCAACTGTTGACCAAATTGATAATATCTTGTTAGGCCAGTTGCTACAGAATTTCAAAATTCATCTCATATGCTACCTTTTGGATAACTGGTAAGTTGACCTTCAAAACAAAGATCGGCTGTCTTTGAGAATTGGAGGAGGATATATCAGAAGTACTTTGGTTTATATTTCCTTTTGCGACAAATTTTTTTGCAACTTCTGTAAAGCTACACGCCGGTAGATTGCAACAAACATACAACATGACAAACGATATGATGACTCACACGCCACAGATCAATACTCAATTAGACAAAGAGTCGCCGAGTCCTGATACTACAACTTTCTCCATGGAGACACCATGGTCAATCGCAACTAGCAATCGAGATATGCTTCGCAATACTTTTTGCTTCTTATCCAACCCTTTGTATATATTGATCACGCTCATTGTCAACTTGGTAGCCAACTATTTGATATTTGCAATATCGATCTTGTTTACTATGCGTGGCTATTTCGAAGCAATGGCTCGTTTGGGTTTGTTTGCTATAACCTGTATGGTTGAGGTATCAATTGTGATTCACTTTATGACCCTAAAAGTAATTTACATTCTAACTGGTACTGAGTCTCTGTTTGGAATTAAAGAGGTTCACCAGGCGTTTTGGGGGAAGAAGGCAGTGGGGTATTCCAATAGCCCCAGCGTCGATTCATTTGAAAGGAGTAGCGTCCACAAAGGCGTCAAGATTGGATCACTTCAAGTCTTTCTTGGAGTCCCTAATACCGTTAATGGCTCCAAATGCCTCATACTGAGTCTTCCTGTGAATGAATCAAAAAAATTGATTAACGGGACTATGGTTTCGGAAATGTCTCTCGAGAACACCCTGCTTGGAGGAGAAACGCAGAATCATATTGTACATCAAATGCAAGAGCTTCAAAGTGGACAGAATAATTCCACTGCTGGTGCAGATGCTGTGGTATCAGAATTAAACACGAAAGATGCAATTAAAACAGATAAGCTTCAAGACTCTATAGAAGTGAAACAAAACTGGCATGGGTACTTTTCCAAGCAAACAAAATGGAGACATAAAGGTGAAATAAATCAGAGTGCTAATGTAAAGGATATAAGCAATGACCAAACAAAGCTACTGCAAGATGATATTGACTTGGCGGAGGCAAGTGTAGATTGTTCACCAGAAGACTTAGTCAATAGTGCATCGCTACCTAAAGCACAATTCGAAGGTGAAAGGTCATTAGCGGAAGAGAGTAGAAATAATATACATTTCAATGAAGCAGGAGCTGCTTTTGAACTGAAGATGACTGAAGTATTGCATGAAGCGCCCATTGAGGAGGTGAGACATCACAAAAGACTCTCATATATGTTCAAAAAGTAACCAATAAACTGAATGTAACCTGAATTTGTATTAACAACTAATATTAACTAAGAATCGAAAACGATGACAATGGTTGGTGGTGGATTAAGAAATTGGAAAATTTGACTAACTATATTACAAAATATCTAATTATGCTAATGGGAAGAATACTGAAAAGAATTTCTGTATGACTGGAGTAGCTTAAGCTCCTCCATCGTTGTCATCAGCAAGATATGCAAATCTATTGTTTGTAGATGATTCTGTTCTCTTGGATGAGTCTCTTTGGATGCCTGGGCTACTGGATGATGGGCCAGAACCTGTTCTTTGGTCTCTTGAACTAGAGTTGGCCTGATCTCTGTTAGCAAATGAATGGTTCTTTCTGATCAGGTTACTACCTTGGTTCGAGTTTCCGGAGTGACCGGAGTGGCCAGAACTGTTATTGTTGTTATTATTCCAACCAGAAGGTCCTCTTGTTGAGTTGGATCTGCTCCCAGAGTCAGTGTGCCTCTTCTGTCTTCTTTCGTTGGATGCTCTCTGCTCCTCCATCTTTTGAATTTCTGCGTCTCTATGGATTTCAGTCAAAGTCTTTGGTCCATCATCTGCCTTGTTTGACCTCCAGCCACGGTTTCTTAACTCCTTCAAGTCCATCAACATAAACTTAGATCTCGAGGATATGTCATAATCACCCTCCAATACTTCATCGATTCTATTGAATGCAACCTTCAATGCAGCTCTCTTTCTTTCGTCAGCATCCATGTTTGGTCCAACGGTCTTGAGCAACTTGGTGAAATTCTCCAAGTTTTCTTCACTCACTTCCTGTTTGCAGGAATCCTTGATACAGACGTATATAACTGAGTCATTCAACAAGTGTGCGTTGTACAAATGACCGATGAATTCAACCAAACCGAGCCCTCTTCTCTTGGCAGCAGCCATGGCATAGTATTCGTCGGACATCATTTCTGGTTCTAATGGGGTACCATCTTCGTTTGTTGGCAACTTGTCAACCCAACCTTTCTCGTATTCGGTTTGACAAGTGGTCAACAAGATTCTTCTAGCCAAAGCACCACCTTGAGGAGCCTTCTTCTCAGGTGTGTCTTCAACATTCTTGTCCTTGATTTCGTCAGAGACTGTGGAGATCAACTTAGCGCAGAAACTTGCGTACATTTTACACCAATGTGGTTCATCAGTAGCCTTGGCAAAGGTCAATGATAGTATGGTTTGGATGGTTGTCAAGTCTTCCTCGAATCTAGTCTGATTAGCAATGGCAACTAATTCATCTGTGATTTCACCGAACATTTCCAATGTCAACTTATTCAATAAGGATTTAACCTTTCTGTGGACATCTTCAGCACTCAAGAGGATAGAACCATCTGGAGCGTATTTGACTTCTTCAGTCTTCTTCTTTGGAGTCCATCTGGTAGCAGATTTAACCAATGGCTTAATCTCCTCGAGTGGGATTGTAATTTCACCTTCATTGTATTCATCACCTTCACGCTCATTATCTCTATAGTCCCTGCCTCCTCTCTTGGATTGGTTACCCTTTCTTGTGGACTTGTCTCTTGAAGAACCACCCGAAACTCCCTTTCTCTTCGAACCAGATCTGGAGTTTTGTCTTGTCTCGTTGAATTGAGTTCCTCTTTGTGGACCTCCAAATCTTGGAGGAGCGCCTCCGAACTTGTTACGAGGGTTGGAGCCAGAGTGAGGACCGTTTCCGCCTTGAGGTGGTCCGGTTCTTTTTGGCTGAATATTGATGTCGATTATTCCAACTTGTGATTTGAAAGCCGAGTCTAATGGGAAGGAAACCAAGTCCTGGAATTGTACCAAGAATTGGGGATCGTATCTATACTTCTTTCCCTCCAAACGTCTTTCAGAGCTGGCACCACTAATGCCTTCTGGGTATACGGTGGAGTAGATATCTTCGATAGGAGCAGCAGCATTTAATCTGTCCAAGAACTTGGAGATAGTAAATTTGTTGGTATCTTCCTCCTCTTCTTCCTCCTCTTCCTCTTCTGGTTCATCATCTTCAGCAGTTGCTTCAGTCGTTTCAGTTGTTTCGTCAGTTGTTTTGCTTGCCTCGCTGGATTGGGAAGTAGCTGGTTCTGTAATTTTTTCAGTTGAGGCGGATTCCACTTCAACAGGCTCTTCTGTCTTAGTCTCTTCAGTCTTTGGTTCTTCTATCTTGGATTCTACTGTTTTAGATTCCTCAATCTTAGATTCCTCAACCTTAGTTTCTTCAACCTTAGTTTCTTCAACCTTAGTTTCCTCAACCTTAGGTTCAACGACCTTAGGCTCTTCAGACTTTGGCTCTTCAACCTTAGGCTCTTCCAGCTTTGATGGGACAACCTCTGGTTCCAAAACCTTTGATACTTCAACTTTTGGTTCGTCAATCTTGAGTATTTCTGCCTTAGGTGCTTCTGCCTTGATTTCAGGCTTGGCAACCTCTTTAACAGGTTCAACCTCGGCCGGTTGCTCTACCTTTACAGGAACAGGCTTGGTCTCCTCCTTAACGGATTCTACCTTAGGTTCTACTTTTTGAACTACTTTTGGCTTCTCTTCTGCCTTCTTTGCCTTAAGCGCAGCCTCTGCCTTTTCTCTAATTCTTCTCTTGAATTCTTCAGCAGCAGAGACTGGTTTATTAGCAATAGCTTCTTTGACTTCATCCGACATAGGAACAGCGGCATGCACTGGTACAGAGACTGCTGGTGCCGTAATTGGAGGCACTGTGGTGTGAGCAGGAGAAGCGGTGGTGGCAGTTGGGGTGGAAACCGGGCTTGATATTGAGCTGTGGGCACTGCTTGATGAAGTCGAAGCAGCAGCGGCGGCGGCTCTCTTCTTTTCTTCGAGATCTACAACCTTTCCGTCCTTCGTTGAAAGCCTTACCTTTGGTGAAGGTTGCATAGTTGGGTACTGCTGCGGAATACCATATTGGCCCATGGTTGGTATTGGGTAGCCATACTGGTTGATTCCATACGGGTATCCGTATACGCCGGGTTGCTGGTATGCACCGTAGTTATTGTAGTTCTGTTGTTGCTGGTACTTGCCACCCGGTTGGGTGGCTCCTTGAGTATTTCCACCAGGCTGGTTATTAGCAGCTTGGTTAGCGTTGTAGGGTTTCTTTTGGTACTGTCTGTTATTACCTCCCGTAACATTGGCATTCCCAGGAACGGCATTGGCGTTATTGTAGTTTTGTCTGGTGTAGGTCTTGTTATGGTTGTTACTATAATACGGCTTATTGGTATTATTGTAGTGGGTATTCAGGCCATACTGACCAGTAGTGTTAAACTTCTCAGATCCAGGTGCAGCCAACGACTCCGCAGTAATTGGAGATGTCACTGCAGCCAGGTCTGGTGTAGATTGTCCAGCAGCTGGTACGGTAGCTGCTGGCTGCTCAGTCGGAGCAGAATTATCAGTCATGATGAATTGAGTCTACTGATGGTATAACAAATATCAGGGAACGTTGTTCGGACGTATGATAGATGTACTGGAGAAAGGGAACGGTGTTCACGCTCTCTCTTTTGCTAGGTTAGGTCTCGTGGGGATCTATCCGTGGTGGAAGAAAGAAATCTAAAGAGTGGAAGAGTTTTAAAAATGAAAATTTTTTTGTGAAGGTTTTTCTGGCGCAGAGTGAGTGCCCAAAAATCACGCTTAGTTAGGGAGAATACGTAGAAAGAGGGAAAATGCCCTGGGCAGAGGTCATATGGAAAAAAAAATCAGGTGTAAGAGGGGCAACCATGTGTTGTAACTTATTCCTACGAGAAAGGGCCTTTTTTCTGCAATGAATTCGACAGAGTAACGACAACTTTCTGCTGACTGAAATATTAGGTTGTCCAGATCAAAATGATCTGTTTGATCTTACTGGAGAAAAACGCGACTCGAGTCGAGTTATTGGGGTGCGACATTCACACACTCTACAATCTGGAAACTGTAGTATTGGATTCGTTATGTAGTTTAAGTAAGGTATTACGGGAAGTATTCTGCCAGGCTAGTTAGAAGTGTCTTCTTTGACTTTTCCTCTTTTTTGGGGTACGTTTGGTGTGCTGTATCATATATATTGCTTCACCACCGAGTATGCTAACAGCGCAACCACTATCAGAGCAAACAGGTATATGATGAGCTTCTCCTTTAGCGACTCTATCTGGTAGCAGCTTATGATGATATCGGCAGGGCCAGGTACTTCATCTGGCTTCTCCTTTGCTCCAGACTCAGTATACGAACATAGCTTTGGATCTTGCTCGAGACAGAATTCCTTCGTGCACCCGTTGCACTTATCAATTGGTCTCACCAACTGCTGTGTGTTGCACTGGCACAGACAGTACTGTTGGTACGCTGCTGCAAGTGCCAAAAAGAATAGTATGCTTATGTACGAAGTCTTCATTTCTATTGGTTCAGTTGAGTATCAATTGGCCGTGGATCTTTCGCTAATGTATGTGATATGATTGAGTGGAGTTTATTTACGCGGATTTTTCTGAAGCGAAATACACGTACACACGAGACTGAACAGGCTACGTTGCGTATACCTCGCTTGCAGCGTTGAGTAGACTTGTTACGGGGTTTAATTTGAGTTGCTCTTGTCTGGCGCTATTCTCCGAGACTATACTGTGACTTTACTGGTAAGTTGGAACTTAAGTGGCTTTGCCAGAGGACATACCTCAGCCACTACAGTCGCGTATTATTCGTAGTACTGCTTACTCAGATAGTGTCTCAGGCACCTCTGTGGGACCTCTTCAGCGTTACCTGAAAGTTGTTTCGTCTGTTATGTCTAGTCCATTTTGACGTTCAATGATTATCAACCCTGTTTCTCGGGTTTGAGAGGACTTCTAAGAAATTTGAAACATGCTCAGATTTTCGTTTCGACCACCAGCAAAAACAAGCAGAATCCTTATTATCCACTGTTCTTCTCACCTGCTCGTAATAGCTTCTTAGCCTTTGAGTGTGTATGCTGTAGATTCTTCAAGAACGCAGGAAACGTTAACTTAAGTAACGCGACATTTATACGACATCACACTCAACCCGGTGGCGACGAAGAAACCTTCAAAACCACACACTAGAACACTCCATTACCTATATACAATAGATCCCCCCACAACATAGAATGACGTCCATTGAGAAACCGTACGTTCACGAAGGTGGTATTAGACCATACTTTGAACAACAGATACAGGATGCAGAGATCAGAATCCAACAAACCACGCAGAACTTGAGAAGATTGGAGGCCCAACGTAATAAGTTGAACACGAAGGTTAGACAGTTGAAAGATGAATTGAGATTGTTACAGGAGCCAGGCCTGTACGTAGGAGAAGTGGTTAAGGTGATGGGCCTCAAGAAAGTGTTGGTTAAGGTACATCCCGAAGGAAAGTACATAGTCAATATCACCAAGGATATCGACATCAAGAAGTTGACTCCATCCTTAAGAGTGTGCTTGAAATCTGACAGTTATGACTTACACAAGATCTTGCCTAACAAGGTGGATCCTTTGGTGTCCTTGATGATGGTTGAGAAGGTGCCAGATTCGACCTACGACATGGTTGGTGGCTTGGACCAACAGATTAAAGAAATCAAAGAGGTTATCGAGTTGCCAGTGAAGCACCCTGAATTATTTGAGAGTTTGGGAATTGCCCAGCCAAAGGGTGTCATCTTGTACGGTCCTCCAGGTACCGGTAAGACTTTGTTGGCCAGATCTGTGGCACATCACACTGAGTGTAAGTTTATAAGAGTAAGCGGGTCTGAATTGGTGCAAAAGTATATCGGTGAAGGTTCGCGTATGGTTCGTGAGTTATTCATTATGGCCAGAGAGCATGCGCCATCCATTATTTTTATGGATGAAATCGATTCCATCGGATCTTCGCGTGTCGAAGGTTCCTCAGGTGGTGATTCAGAAGTCCAGAGAACCATGTTGGAATTACTCAATCAATTGGATGGATTCGAGAGCTCAAAAGATATCAAGATCATCATGGCTACCAATAGATTAGATATCTTGGACCCAGCGTTGTTGAGACCTGGTAGAATCGATAGAAAGATCGAATTCCCAGCTCCAACGGTGGCTGCCAGAGCTGACATTCTCAAGATCCACTCACGATCAATGAATTTAACTAGAGGAATCGACTTGAAGAAGATTGCCTCCAAGATGAATGGATGTTCGGGTGCAGATGTTAAGGGTGTGTGTACCGAAGCTGGTATGTACGCATTGAGAGAAAGAAGAATACACATCACGCAAGAGGACTTTGAGTTGGCTGTTGCCAAGGTCATGTCCAAGAACGACGAAGGTGCCGTGTCGTTAGCAAAGTTGTTCAAGTAGTTTAATTGTGGATAGCTTTATAGTAAAAAATTGATCAATATCGACTTGTAGCTAGTACAGCAAAATTCGAATGGCATCACTGTGTTCTCTTCGAGCTAATGTCGTCGGATGATCCAACTCCTTCTTATCCATGCTCACGTGAATACACCGTGGAATTTTCCATAGTGCATCTATTCCGATTCACGTGCTTTGTATGCAAGATCCATTGGTTAGATTTTGGGACAGGTGTTTTTTACACTTCTTCACTAATACTTCTTGTTGTACGCCAAAAGATAGAGGTTTAACCAAACCAGTTCCAAGATGAAAATTAACGTCTTCATTTGCCAGTTGTTGTGGCTTGCTTCAGTCAAAGGTTCTGGAGCTCAGGGGACAAGCATACTCGAGGAGTTAGCAGAGTTGAATAACCTCTATTCGTTAGAGGGCCCCACGATTGACGTCTTATCTCAGTATGAGCTGGTGCTACTCTCCATCCAGAAGAATGAGGAGCAAACACAGTACAAACATGATGCGGCTGTCTTAGCAGCGTTGCCTCAAATATACCTCAAGAAGGCATTGATAGAGCTCAACTTGAATAAAGAATCCCTTGCCTTGGAAGATTTGCAACATGTTCTAGAGTTGGAACCAACTAACCGTGTGGCCAAGTCGAAGCTCGTTGATTTACTAGTGAGTAAGGGTAGTTTTGCCCAGTTGTCGAACTACTTATCACCAGGTGAAGACGATGAACTTTTGGGCCAGATACAGGTATGGGGTTCTTCTATGGAGAATGCTCAGAAGTTCTTCCAAGGGGGAGAGTGGGAAAGAAGTATTGCAGAGTTAGACCTGCAAGTACTTTCGTTGACTCCAAATAACTACCAAGCACTTGATTTACACTATAGAGCCAACATGGAGATGTTTGCGAAGGGCGATGCTTACCTCAAGTTGGGTGACAACGACTTGCCTGTAAACAAAGTCATCATTGCTGACTTGTCAAAGTTACTCAAGGCACACCCGATGTCTGATTTATCGTTGTATCTGACGTTAGCTAATATGATTCTTTTCACGGAGGGAAGATTCGAGAGTGCTAAAAATACTGTAAAATTATGTCTCAAGATCAATAACGAGTACAAGCCATGTGGGGACTTATCCAAGTTCCTCACTAAAATGCAGGAGTTTGCAACTGTTTTGCAGGACATTGGTCAGTATTATAATACGCTAGAAAGTGCATTAGAAGAAAATGTTGGAGAGCCACAGGTAGACTTTGAATGGGTGCAAGACTTTTTGTTCAATCAGCCTGTAAAGGCTTCTAAGTTAGAATTACGCAAATTACCGGGAGTCAATACGAACTACGACTACTTGGAAGTCAAGGTTCGCGAGTTTTGGCCCTCTGAAAATCCTGTCAAGTTCACGCAAGATTTAAACAAATTGGCGTGTGAGTCCATGATTAGAACTAAAACCAAAGGCAGCAGCGCATACTGTGGGAAGACAAACGAAAAGTTCTTCCCCAGGTCTATTCCTAAAATTGATAAACTATTGAGGCAGCAGAAGTTTGGTGATGCTAAAAACCTTATGGGTCAGTTTGGTGTAAATGTACCCAAGACCCAGCTATTCAGGGAAAGGTTTGTTAAGATTGAGCAGTTCGAACAGCAACAACAGCAACAGCAACAGCAGCAGCAGCAGAGGCAGCAACAACAAAGGCAGTGGCAACAACAGCAGCAACAGCAACAACAGCCAAGAGTGCCCACAAAAGATTACTACAAAATTCTTGATATTTCACGGGACGCCGATGATCGCACGGTCAAGAAAGCACATAGAGCACAAACTTTGAAATACCATCCCGACAAATACAAAGGTACTGACTTAAGTCAAGAAGAAGCAGAAACAAAGATGCAAGACATCAACCAGGCATACGAGGTGCTATCGAATAAAGAGTTGAGGGAGAGATTTGACCGTGGTGACGATCCCAACGATCCAACTGGGGGCAGACCGCAGCAACACCAGCAGCAGCATCCATTTGGAGGAGGAAATCCTTTCAATTTCGTCAAGAATTTCGGAGGAAACAGTTTCAACTTCGAGTTTCATTAGGAAGTATATAGAAATTATTTATTTGATATCAAAGCTTAAACTTAAGAAGTTGCACGAAGTAACGTGAATGAGCTCTTGAGGCTTACAAGATTGCAATACCTCGCTGAATCGTGATTGTCTGGTGAACTCAGAAGCCTAGGAGGTAATAGTAGAGTGCAAGCCTGCCAGATAACGGTTAATTGCCAGTTATGAGCAGTTCTTGTGCGTTCCTGTGCTCCGCGGACCATCAGGATCACGAAACTAAAGCCTAATTAATGTAAACGGAGGGCCGTCCACTAAGAAGGCACAACAACATGACTTTATAAACCATCACGTAGACCCGAAAAGACGCTCACACTCACCGTACAAGCTTGACCTCAACTGTTAGCAGCTTCAGATCGGTATACCTTCTCTCTGCGCTAATAAGTGCGCGGCTCGGATTTGACCGTTGATAAGCTAATCGAGACACTTTTAATCTTCTCCTGGATTCTGGATTGGGTTGCTGCGTTTTGTACACTCCTTTGCAATTACTCACTATCTCAATAAAGGTGTGGATAAATTCCAACATAGCTGAAGAAATAAAAATAGGCCACTCTTTACTCTTCATAAACTCGCCAATGAAGATCCAAATCCTTTTAACAGTTGCCGCCAGCTTGTGTGCGAGCGTCAATGCATTTCCTGTCGAACAGCATGTGTTAGATTTCAGTGCAAGTGTACTTGAGCTGTCTGACGACATCGCTCCAATGGACTTGGACGCGTACAATGCGTTACCACAGATCGAAACCGAAGCTCTCCAGTCCCTTGTGACTAAGGGAGGGTTGGAGACCAGAGCTGAGGTATTGTTCAAGATCGCGCAAAGAAGTGTGGGTGAATACGGCCATCCAACCAGAGTCATTGGCTCTGCAGGTCATTGGTCAACCATTGGCTACATTTTGACCGAATTGAGGAAGTTCGGTGGATACTACAAGTTCAAGACCCAGAAGTTCGCTGCGTTGGACTCCAAGGTCAATGCGGTTTCCTTGTTGATCGACGGTGTCAAGCCAAAGTCTTTGCTTGCTTTTGGCTTAACCCCACCTACCAAGGATACCCAACCCGTCCACGGACCACTTGTCTTGGTCAAGAACTACGGATGTTCGGTTGATGACTTCTCGCGCTTCACTCCTGGTTCCATTGTCCTTATTGAAAGAGGTGAGTGTGCTTTTGGTGTTAAGTCTGCCAATGCTGGATTGTCTGGTGCTCAAGGTGCCATTATCTTTGACAAGGAAGGCCCACTCCACGGTACCTTGGGTACCCCAACCGGTCATGAGGTAGCCACTGTTTCCATCTCAAAAGAGGATGCCCAACCATACATTGACAAGCTCACCAGCAACAGCACTACTCCTATTGACGTCACTCTCTACGTTGACTCGTACGTGAAGACAATCAAAACTATCAACGTAGTTGCCGAAACTACTTACGGTGACCATGACAATGTTGTCTTCCTTGGTGGACACTCCGACTCAGTGGGTGAAGGTCCAGGTATTAATGATGATGGATCTGGAACTATTTCTCTCTTAGAAGTTGCCCAAAAGTTGACCCAATTCAAGACCACCAACGCTGTCAGATTTGCGTGGTGGGCCGCTGAGGAAGAAGGATTACTTGGCTCAGATTTCTACGCCAACTCATTGACCCCTGTTGAAAACCAGAAGATTAGACTCTTCATGGATTATGACATGATGGCCAGTCCAAACTATGAATACCAGATTTACGACGCCAACAATGTCGATCACCCGGATGGTTCTGGTACCTTGAAGGATTTGTACATTGACTGGTACATTAACCACGGACTCAACTACTCTTTGATTGAATTGGATGGTAGATCCGACTATGTTGGTTTCCTTGACCATGGAATTCCATCAGGTGGAATTGCAACTGGTGCCGAAGGTGTCAAGACAGAGGAGGGAGTGGCCAAATTCGGAGGTACTGCTGGTGAATGGTTCGATCCATGCTACCACCAGTTGTGCGATGACTTGACCAACCCAGACTACGAAGCTTGGGTTATCAACACAAAGTTGATTGCTCACTCTGTCGCAACCTATGCTGACACTTTTGAAGGTTTCCCTAACAGAACTGCACCAGGTGTGTTCGGAGTTTCTGCGGCTCCAAAGTCCAACTTCAAGTACCACGGTTCGCAATTGGTTATCTAAACGTAGTTAGCAAATCTAAAACTTGTCACCTGCGTAGGCGGACATTAATTGAACTAGAAGTTGATCCACAGATTGTAGTCCGAGCGAATACGAAGCACAACATTGAGAGGTGGAAATGCCCGCAATGAGTGATTTAAGTAGCCGTTGCGCCAGCCGTTAGGTGGTAACTGAGTCAATGCCGGAGTCAATGTCTTGACTCCTACTGTGGTGGTTCCTGTCAAACATGTGGACAGAGTCAAAGTGGTAGCCTTCCGCATTCAGTAAAGCAGTCCATTGCACAGACAAGGTAAGAAGGTTGCAACTCGAGGGCTGAATGCAACACTCAGCCAGTGTAGTTTATTTGCAGTCATAGCAAGAGTGATTGTGAATGCGTGCGATAGCTCCTGGCACCTTCCTTGTAAACTACGATATGATTTGGGTGAATCTGTCGACTTCAGGCTACAATGATTTCATAATTCGAGATCTTTTTGACGTTGTCGTGCCTCTGGTTGTTGACATGGTCATTCCTCCTGTTGGCATTCACCAATAGATAGTAGATCTGCTGTGGATGAGCACCCGGAAGAACACGACTGTCAGATGTAGTATGTAGTACATACCTGCAAATTTGGTATCTTATGTACTGATACACTTTTGGACGTAAATGGACTAAACATCCCTACAAATCTTCAACAGTGCTAACCATGCTAGGTGACTTGCTAGTTCTATTGCACAGCACCATTCTTAACTATGATTGCCTAGCTAGTTTTCTATGTTCAGTTTTGTCTTGTTGAGCATTATGCGAAAGCCACAGATCCTCCACGGATCCTCCACGATTCCTCCACGATTTCCCCCAAAACAAATCGGGGAAGTTGCTGCCTAATTGGGATTGATGAGGAATCACCGAAAAGTATATAAGATAGAAGGAACGGCTCCCTAATGTCCAGTATCACATTCACTTCAAAAATGACTGCAACTGTTCTCAGACTTGGATCGTTTGCGTCTGCGCAAGCCAAATGTGCTGAATTGGCCAAATTGGCAACCATCATAGACTGTACTTCTGCGAATAGAACGGAGTTCATCAAGGACTTGCAAGGGAAATACAAGGACGTTACACACATTTCGCGCACATTCGATAGTATTGGGCAAACTGGACGCTTTGACGCTGAGTTGATTGAGCATTTGCCAAAGGGTCTTGTCAGTATCAGTCACTGTGGTGCTGGATACGATCAGATAGATGTTGCACCATTGAGCGAGCGCAAGATCCAGTTATCTAACGTTACGGTTCCTGTTGAAGCTCCAACAGCAGACACGGCGTTGTTCTTGGTTTTATCTTGTTTGCGTAACTTCCAACCTGGTCACCAGTTTTTGGTTGATGGCAAGTGGCCAAAGGGACCAAACACTACTCCATTGGGCAGAAGCCCCGAGGGAAAGACCATTGGAATTTTGGGAATGGGTGGAATTGGCCGTACCATTCGCGATAGATTGAAGCCTCTTGGATTTGCTAAAATCGCATACTACAATAGAACCAAGTTGAGTCCTGAATTGGAGGGGGGAGCTGAATACGTTTCCTTTGATGAGTTGATCTCTGATTCGCACATTATATTGTTGAGTGTTCCATTGAATGCCCACACAAGACACAGTATCAACAAGGAGGTGATTCTGAAGATGAAGGATGGTGTTATTATAGTGAACACTGCCCGTGGTGCTGTTATTGATGAGGCGGAGTTGACGGAGGCTTTGAAGTCAGGTAAGATTGGAAGCTTTGGATCGGATGTGTTTGAGTTTGAGCCAAAGATATCCCCAGACTTGTATGAGTTGCCAAATGTTGTCAGTTTGCCGCACATGGGTACTTACACACATGAGGCCAAGAAGAACTTAGAGGATTGGACCATACAGAACGTCATTGACAGTGTTTCGACTGGGAAGGTCAAGACCATCGTGCCAGAGCAGTACTCTTTGGAGTTCTGAAACAGGTGTTAGAAGCAGCGAATAGACTTGATATTTATTATGAGCTTGTAGTGGAACAGACGAGTTGTATTTTAAGGAATACATTCTGCTCCGATGCTGATGAAGTATATGTTATCTCCATGTAAAGCCTGTACGCTTGCGATCAAGCTTGGTGGGATTTCTCAGAATGAGCAACACCGATGAATTGTTGTTCTGAGTTAATTTCGTTCCAAAACAGAATGAGATTAAGCTTGTTTGCGTTGTTTCGCTGACGACTAAAACATATTGCTGGGCCGTCCTGTTGGACGGAATTCGCTCAACGGCGCATTGGTAATTTGCTAATGATTTAACTCGCTAATCTCTTCTCCGTGCCCCATATCTGTGTTCAACAAGATAGCCAAGGGTCTTCTGATACGTCTCATAAAACTTCACGTGCGACAATTACGCCCTTCACTTAGCCTTTCTCTGGATCTGTAACTACGTCCCCATGACTAATTCGCCTTGAAGTGCCCATCAGCTATTCTGACCAGCTCTCGGACCAAACTGGAAAATGCCACAAACGTCCCCACAAAACAAATCGCACTTCACTCATCTAGTCCGCTGTTCGCATAAGCTTGGTCCACAGTGCTGCTACAGCCACAGGCTAGCTGGCGCCGGCGAGGAAAGAGATGTGCTTGGCTGCGTTCCAAATATACAATTTGCATCAAATTTTGACTGCTCCAATTCACTTCGCCAGTAATGATCTACACCAACACCATCGCCAACGTGGATGGCTCTCTGTTATCAGCAAAGGGAGCACAAACACAACTGGAGAAATTCACCAACGACTGGTCTTCTCATCTAGACACGTAGCTCAAGCACGGACTGTAAAATCTCTAGTAGCACCAGAAATCCGAAACCTCTGTGGTGGCTGTCAGCATCACCCGCGATTCGAAGGTCACCTTTTCGGTGCTTCGTGAAAGCCAAATCGGCTTCTCCTCCAGTTTCACAGGGAAGCTTTTCATGCGCACCAAAAGTTCGGCTCTCTCAAAAAAATAGTAAATTCAAAAATTTTTCAAAACGGAAGCTTGCTTTGGTTCAATACATATATACAAAGCATACTATACAATGGAACACCAGATCCAGTTCTTGCCCAAGGAGGAGAATGAGATTGACTACGAAGCTTTGCCGCAAGATGCCTCGTTAACGGCTCATTTGTTGGCCGGTGCATTCGCTGGGATTATGGAGCATACAGTGATGTTCCCCATAGATAGTTTGAAGACTAGAATGCAGATGGCAGGAAATGCTGGTATCTCTGCCAGCACACTCAGTAATACAATCAACGCTACGTCTGGTGTCATCTCGCTGATTTCCAAAATCAGTGCCAGTGAGGGAGTATACGCTCTTTGGCGAGGTGTTTCGCTGGTGTTTCTAGGAGCAGGTCCGGCGCATGCAGTTTACTTCTCTGTATTCGAGGCAACCAAGACTGCTTTGGTCAACACCATGACTGCCCTGCCACATTCAAATAAGATCGTTACAGATGAGAACCATCCGCTCATTGCTAGTTGTGCTGGTATAGCTGCCACTACTGCACTGGATGCCCTTATGACGCCGTTCGATGTATTGAAGCAGCGTATGCAAGCTCACACATCGACTTCACCAAAGGCAAGCATTAAATTGGCAGAAACAGCGTTGGACGCATATCGTAAAGAAGGATTTGCTGCATTTTACGTTTCATATCCAACCACCTTGTTCACTAATATCCCATTTGCGGCGTTGAACTTTGGCTTCTACGAGTACTCGCTGCTGCTTTTGAATCCTACAAATCTGTACAATCCTTACTTACACTGTGTCTCGGGTGGTGTCGCTGGTGGTATCGCTGCTGCGTTGACCAATCCATTCGACTGCATCAAGACCACCTTGCAAACAAGAGGTGTAACGCAGAATGAGAACTTAAAATACGTAAATGGTTTCAAGAGTGCTGCTCAAGCATTGTATCGTGAAGCCGGATGGTCTGCATTCACAAGGGGGTTGAAACCAAGAATTATTTTCAATGTCCCAAGCACGGCCATAAGTTGGACAGCATATGAGATGGCGAAGGAGATATTGTTGAGGAAGTAAGGGCGAATGACACGACAAAGATGAAGAAAAGATTACACCAAACCCACAATTAGCCTGACTAAAGGGGGCGACATTCAAAGGTAAAGTGGAAGGGTGGAACATGACCATCGTTCCCTTGTTTTGTATATACTTTGGACCAGCCTATTTGTGGCTTGTATATATAGATATATATTAGAGAGAATACAAATTTGTACACCGCATTTCGGGGATATCAACGGCGTTGACATTGTAAGGGCACTATTGCACAATCATCGTGCACTTCTCTCCAGTTAGACGGTTCTCCGGAGCTTCTCATATTTCCAATGCACAGGCAGCTTTGCCACGTTTGCATTTTAGTTGCATAGTTGCCTTTCTTACCTGACTCTGTGCGAGAGCTTCTGGGCAACGAATGAGAAGATCACGCACGAGCCAAGAAAGCCTAATAAGTGGAAGAATGCTCTGCGTGAGTACAGGCGTTCCTCTTCCTCGGTGCGAAACGACGTGAATATACGCCGTATGCTTGCAATGATCATGGTTGAGTATTTCTAGTCTACTGAAAACGCTCAGCTCGAACATTTTTGATATCACATTTCGCACATTGGTAGCGTACAAGTGTCGAACTAGGGATCAATACCAGAACAACCAGTCACCCTTCACCAACCGTCACCGACTGCGTACTACAAAAAGAAACCCTACTCACAACAATGATCGGTATCGGGTACTTACAACGTAAGTCCGCATATTGCACTCAACAGCCCTTCCACGAATGAAGAACCAACCATCCGCAGTGCCTTCCCATGAGTAGTAAACTACTCTGATTTCTGATGGCACCGCCCAGCGTTTGCACGCTAAGGAGCTCTCAAGAGCATGACGTACCGGCAGCGCCCTTACGGAACGCTCCCAGAGGATGGAGAGAATCACCGAATTTCCCACCCGCGTTGTAGACGAATCCCTAAGGTGTCCTTGTGTTAACGGGTAAACGCGAAGCGTTACGAGAAGAGTTGGAACCAGTGTGCCAAAAGGCACAGTTCTAAGAAAAAAAAGGGTGCCAAATGCTAAGCTTAAAGAATGTTCTCATAGTGATTGGCTGCAAATATTCTTGAGTAATTGTAAGTACCGGCAGGTACAAAGTTCTTGGCAGTAATCAAAGACGCTGGGTGTATTCCCTCGTCATTAGCCCTTCAATTAGCTACTCGGTCTGGCAATTCCAACAGCAATAGCTGTTTTTGAATTCACAAATAATATTTGTACATAGATATTCTTCTGCAAAGTAAAGACGGCTGCCTTATGTCAAGTTTCCAAGCCTTTACTTTACAGCTCCTACCTTGAAGGTATACCATGTGTCCTCCTATGAACGCGTTTCCGTGTACTCCTGGTTCCGAAGTTTCCTCGGAACCGTACTATCACAGTGTCGCGATGTCGTAACGACAAATAAACCCAGTCACAAGTCACACCCCCAAGGGCCACACGCCCACCGCGTAGAATCATCATTTAGTTTCCTGCACAGTTGACGAAAATTTTTCGTAACATCCACACACTCCAATCTGCTCTCAGTACTCTGACTTTTCGAACAAAAAAGAATACTTTTACAACTATACAAAGCTCCAGTACTTGTAATTCTTGATCAATAATAGTCGTATAGCCAACATGCTTATTCCAAGAGAAGACAGAAAGAAGATCCACCAATACCTCTTCCAAGGTATGTAACGAAACGAGGAGATATTTGGAGCACCAGAGAGTCCTGATGGAATGAAGTGAAGTTTTGAAAAATTAGTGAAAAACATCATTTGGTGGACGATGAACAAAGCAAGACATTATGGAATGAAAATAGGAGACCCAAGAGGAGCTCTCAGAGTCTGGATGTGTCAAGACGTGTTTGACAGACGTGTTTGGAGTCAGAGAGAATGAAAGTGCCATATCGTGGGGCCTCATCATGATTCTTTCGGAGACATGAAAATCAGACTTCCATAATGAACGAATAACGATTCATTAATTCCATCAAGTATCCAAAGGTGTCTCTCTGTATTGATTATAACATTATACTAACGCATTTATAGAAGGTGTTGTTGTGGCCAAGAAGGACTTCAACCAGCCAAAGCACGAGGAAATTGACACCAAAAACTTGTGGGTCATCAAGGCTTTGCAATCCTTGACCTCCAAGGGTTTCGTCAAGACTCAATTCTCATGGCAATACTACTACTACACCTTGACTGATGAAGGTGTTGACTTCTTGAAGCAAGAATTGAACATCCCAGCCGATGTTTTGCCATTGACCAGATTGAAGGCTGCCCCAGCTGAGAGAATCGTCAGAGGTGGTCCAAGAAGAGGTGGTGACAGAGGTGGTGAAGTCAGAAGAAGACGTGACTAAATGTACTATGTATATTTATAGTATATATACTTAGTAATATTGTTCAGATATAAATGAAGAGTTGTAGACCAGAAGGTGGAGATGAAAGTTAAAGATGAAGGTCGAGTTAACACCACTTAATTCCAAGACCCTTTTTTAGCCAAGGATTGTGTGGCTATCCGAGCGACGTCAATAGCATGCGTATGTGCCAATTGACAACCGACTTCAAGCATGGACGGAGAATGCCCTGGCACGCTCGTTACTTTTTTGAATCATTCGTTGCATTTTCGATAAAACGTAGTGGCATTTTCGAGTGTCTCCCTGAAATGTATCAAGATCGGTCTAGATCGATTCGAATCGTACCGTACTAAATAAAAATTCTCCTCGAGACTTCAAACCGAGGTCACTCCTTCAGGAGGATACGATGCCTTGATCGGTAGCCTCAGCACAATTCGCGTACCTGGTAGATGTCAAAACATACAGTGGCTGCTCTGACGACGAAGTTGCAGCCGTAAAAAGTGTTCTGAACAAAAGGAGCTCGTTTTCAAATACGAAGGCTTCGAAATCACTCTCCACAGGCTTCGTTTGCGTTAGCAGCGGAACCAAACGACATTTCTGTGAGGTGTATCGCTTCTCGACAAACTAAGTTTGAGCAGAGCTGTCTTCTTCGGTCATTGTTTATCAAACACAAACCACCTACAAAGCCTCGAATTATTCTATATTTATACACTACGTCTTCATGTCAGAGCATCACCAGCCATCTCAGCTAGCACCTACGTCTTCAAGTTCACCGTCCACCTAACGGTCCCCGGTGAGCAAACAGGCTCGGGAACGGTCGCTTCCTCCGCCGTTTCCACCGCCAGCTCTTCCGCACAGCGTACTCCACCAGTAGCCTCTGATACTCTGTTCCGGCACAGAATCCGTCCCAATCGCGGGGGGTTTCTCGTTTCCTCGTCATGATAACTTTGAGTGCCACGCAGAACACAATTGCATTATATCTAAGGCCATTTCGACTGCTGCTTCATCTTTTTTGGTCAATTGGCTGTCGTATCCGCTACCAAGTTCACCTGCAAATTTCAGTGTGCTTCTGCGATTTGATTTTCTTTGAATTTTGATTCGATTTAGATTTTTTTTAACGTCTAGCTCAAACAGGTGCCAAACCTAGTATCCATTGCAAAACACACCCACTTGCACTGCTAATACGCCGCCTTTACTGTAACACCAGCAATGCCTACAGATGATTTACCTGTTTACCCTACGCCACAGCAAGCCTCGTACGTCAAGGCTTCGCCTTCTGCTGGGTCGGCTCAAGGTGGCGGTTCCCTGAATTATCCGGGTCCAAGAAAGTATCTGGGCTCTACGCCCTACAAAGCTGCTAAACAATACCAGCAGCCTATTCCCGTCCAACAGCTGCACTCGCAAAGCTCACAACATTCGCAACATTACCAAATGCCTGCCCAGAACCAATACTCGTCTGCCCCTCCCCAGCAGTACTACCAACAACAACAAGCACCTCAAGGACAAATGTACCATCCCAACCAACAACAACCACAACATCAATCACCACCCAACCAGTATCAAAGCACGCACTATCAACAGCCGCAGCAGCAGCAGCCTCCTCCTCAACAGTACTACCAACCCCAACCTCCTCCACAGCAGTACAACCAAAGGAACGATCCACAGCAGCAGCCTCAGCAGCATTACCAACAGCCTCCTCAGAACCAACAACACCACCAGCAACAAGTGAGTACCCCTCCATTGCAATATTCTACACCATCAAATATGCACAAGAAACCTCCAGCAGAAGTGCCTACGCCGCCAAAACAGCCTGTTTCCTCTAGAAAAGAGTCGTACGCTGAAAGTACCACAACTACAGCGAGCAAGGCCGCCACTAAGCAGAAGTTAGAGCAGGAGCTTAGATCTGTCTTCGGCAAAGTGGATACTAATCATTCTGGTAGGATATCCCCAAGTGAGTTGTCGCAGGCCTTGTTGAACTTTGATTCTACTCGTTTCCGTGACTCGACTGTTTTGCTTATGGTGAAGTTATTTAGCAGCTCGTCCGATGTTGCAGCTGCTCCAGTGAAACTGCTCAACTTTGAGCAATTCGTCTCTTTATGGAAGTACTTGCTGGCGTACAAGAAGTTGTTCGGACAGGCCGATACAAACAAGTCTGGTGATATATCGTTCGGCGAATTCCAAAAGATTTTGGAAACAATTGGTTATAAATTAAACATTGACCTTATATTGAACTTGTTCCAAAAATTCTCGGCTTCAGATGGATCTGGGGTTGGAAAGTTAAAGTTTGATGCATTCATCGAACTATTGGTTTACTTGCGTAAATTAACAGACATTTTCAAGAAGTACGATAAAGACTTGTCCGGCGTTGCTACGATTTCCTTCTCTGATTTCCTATTCGAAGTGAGCTCCATTACATAGATGTTCGGATCTCGCAGAATGACTTTGGAAGGTGAAGACAGTTAGTGTATAATTTATAAGATTAATGTATAATATAAAAAAGCTAATGCATTATTACTTCTAGTAAACCTAAATAAAATAACTCCTCCAAAGTACACCTTCCAAATCTTGGATCTGGTCAGGGGTAAATACTTTGCTGTCAATGTGCCAAGTATCCTGCCTATTCTTTTTAAACGTTCCTAAAGTCTCCTTGGCAGTTTTCCCAATCACACCAGGAAATCCGGTCAGCTTGGACGCCAACGTAGTCAAGATTTGAGGTACCCATGCAGGTGGGGGCAGCAGGAATGCAAATGCATGGACTAAAGAACCAAGTCCGAGAGTAGCACCGTGCAAAATCACAGTGTCTTCGACATTTATCTTGGATTTGGAGCTACCATACTTTTTTCTAACATCGTCAAGATCTTTGGTGTACAAAGTGGTGTATTGCTTAACCAACTTTTCCACTTCCTCGGGGCTTAAACTATGTATCAATCCAGAGAGAGTCAGTGCAGCACTCTCTCTGATCTCGACGTTTTTATGATAAACAAGCTTGTTGGTTAATTCAACAATCTTTTGCCTCTGGGTTACCTCTAAAGAAATCAAATTCTTGAAGTAAAATGTCTCTGTGAATTCTCCTAAGATCACTGTTTGAACAACATTCAAGTCTTGGCCTGAATAATACTCAAGCATAGAAACAATACGCTCCAAATAACGTGGGGCGTACGGGATCTGGGAAACCTTCTTGAACACTGTAATAGGGTCAATATTGCCTAGCTGACAGACATCTTTCATGTTGATCAACTTCAACAAGAAAGGGATTATATGTTTGTCAACAAAATCCTGAAGTAAGACCCCTAAGCTCGAGTTTAGCTCTTGGCCCAACCATGTCAATATCGTTGTCGAAGCATAAATATAGTTCGACTTTAATATTTCCTGTGGAGTCAAGCTTTCAACTTGAAGTCTCCAACTTTCGACCCTCTCAAACAACTCCGGAAGGAGCGAAATAGGCTTGTCTCCACGGATCGTACTGTCGTACAAGATGAGATCCGTCTGCCTATTGCAGTTGATGACAAAGGTCTCTGCATCTGCCACGGATTCACCGTAGTAAGGGAAGGATAATACTCCCAACAAAGCCCCAATTTGCGTTCTTATGGCTTCGTAACTATGATTAACATTATCAATACAAAACTTGATAAGAGGGTCAGGGTCTGGAATACTCCAAGTTACTGAAGCAACAAAAGAACGAACATAACTGATCCGCGTAGCTTCTCTGAGTGCAGAATCTGAGTTCATGTCAATTGAGAAATTAGTGATAACCTTCATAACTCTAGGAAATCTTCTGCAATCAATATGAGATGGAGTCCACCAAGCAAAGATATTCCAAACAGCCCTATTGTCGGGTGATAAATCATTCTCTAAAACCTTGCCCAAGAAATCAGATATAAATTCATCTCTTCTATCAAAGTATTCCGGGTTTGTGTACTTAGACCCAACTAAAATACCAGATATCAACTCACAGCATACAATATGTGAGCCCTTGTCATCAGCAACATATATCTTTTCAATCAGCTTTAATAAATCCTCGAAAGTGTAACCTTCAATGTAACCGTTGGACACAAGCATCAAGATTATCGCTGTGACAAACACATCTGTGCCTTGGAAAGCAGATGTAGCTTCATTATCGGTGACCCAAAGCAGGATGATATTCATAAACCAATCTTTATTGATAAATTTGCAGAATCCCTTCAATGCTTCTTGGTCACGAGGAGATAATCTGAAATGGAAGTTGGATTCATTTGACACAGCCGTCATTTCTTTATCCCAAAATAACCAACCATAGGATGCTTTGGAGTCAATGTAGTATGATGGGTTGGAAACATTTCCCAACTCTTGTCTCCAAGAATCATAATAAGATTTACCATTCTTTGGTGAAGTATCAATTATCTTGTGGTCCTTTGGAACGAATTTCAAATCATAAACATCCCTCAAGTTATAATTAACGTTTTGAAGGTAATTGAGCTTATTCATTAAATTTGTAATTCCTTTAAGGGCAAGTCTTGAATTTACTGGATGATCACTGGAAGCTTCTTTTCCCAAAATCTCAAAGACAGCAGGGTTTGTTGGAGCTTCAATATCCTCTTGCAAGTTTATTAACAAGTGCAAGTTGATCGAGGTTGTTTTCCAATAGGAGTTATTCTGTTCGTTCATAACAATAAGTTCTTCGATTTTCAACCACTTTTCCAGGTATTGTTTTCTTTTGCGATCCTTCGCCATTTGAACTAACTTGATTTCGCTTTCAACTTGCCCATCAGGTGGCTTGATCAGATCAATGTACTCAAAGTCAATTATGCAAACACTGCTAGGACTTCCAATGTTGTTGTAGACATCTTCAAACAATTGCTGCGCGAGCTTTTGGACCTCAATTCGATCAACCTGCAAACATTTGTAAAGTAAGTTTAAATACTTTGGTAAGTTGCTGTAATCATTGTGGATCTTAGATTTGACTTTTTTCAATGAGAAAATAGACAATCCACATTCAACTTTCTTGACATTTTGTTCTTCAAGCGCTTTGAACAAGTACCTTAAAGAAGTCTTAATAATCACACCATAAGAACCGCTCACGCGTTTCATCGCATCGACCAAAAGTGCTTGCGCTGGCTTAGCTATGGCCATGTACGTCGAAACAGACAACCTTACGACATCTTCTAATAAGGTCTTCTCCAAATTCGTTTGAGCTCTCGAAGTTGCATGTAATGCAACCCTAAGAGAATGGTAGCATTCTAGTCTCGAACCGATTGCAATTCTTGTATAAGGCTTTCGAATACGGTTGATATGCTGAATGGTACTGATGTAACTGAAATGAATCTTAGCATGGCTCGAATCCAAGATTCGCTCTCTACCAAAGTCACTAAACCAAATATTGACAACATACAAGAATTGCTTGAATAGTTTAGTATTGTCAAGGAAATGAGTCGAAAGAAATTTGCAAATGACATGCAAACTTTTTCCAATTAAATGACGTGTCTTGTGCAACTTCAAGTATATCTCATTTGATTTTCTGTGTTCGGCATCGTCTCCAAAGTAATAGTTTGAAGTGTAGAGTTTACGTTCTCTGAAAGTTATAGATGGATTCATACTGGACATGTCGATATCGCCGATTGTTGGAGTTGCTCGAGCAGAATCCTCAATAATTGTCTTATGGACCTCGCTGATATCCAGATCAATCTCCATTGGAACTGCTTCAGATATTGAAACTAGTTGTGGAGCTTCAAGTGGAACATTTTCTTGTGAATTGTCCAAGGAGATGTCATCTTGCAAATCATCCACAATTTGTTGTAACTTATTTGTTAAGTTGTCCTCAAACTCACCATTAATGCTCTCGTCGACATTTAGATCTTCATTTCGAGAAGCCTTTCTTAATAAACGGGTTCTCAACTGACTGCTTGTCTTGAGGATATCCTCGTTGAAGGAAGGGTCAAATAAGTACGATGCTCCACTCAAAGAGTAGGCCAAGTACAATATATTCATTCTGATTTCATCTCCCACTTCAATCGAAGTATCATCGTGCCTATCGGAGTCATTTTCTTTTCCATTATAGTCTTTGATCAATTTGTGAATGCTGCTTAAACATCTTGTAACGTGGCCATTGAAGAACTCGACGGCAAACTTGATGTCCTTTTCATCAGGCATAAACCAGCTGAAATCAGTATTTTCTTTTGAAAACCTAGCTTCATCAAACTGGAATGCACCCCAACATTTCTCGTCTATTCCATGTTTCTTCTCATAGCTTGGAGCAATAAGCCTATTCTCCAATAGCCTGATCTTTGTCACCGATTGCAACACTTGATTCACCAAATAAGTACTCGCAAATACAGCAGGACCTTTGACCGTATCCATTAAGAAGTATGATAATTCGATCAATTCGGTTGATTCCTTCAACAAGTATGATCCTGCATTTCCAATACATTCATTCAATATAACAAGATTCCAAAACAATGTTTGATCGCGCGGAACAATGTCATCGCCCGTCCTTGCCACACCAGCTCCATTCTCAGTGATCTCCTCTCTGATTTTGTCGTTGAAAATGCTTAAGTACTTTCCAAAAGCCTTGGGGTCTCTTTTGATTAATCCACCGCATATCTCAGCTGCCACTCCTGCAAGAGTGTGTATGGTATTGTTGAATATGAACTCAAAGAAATCGTGACGGAAGATGTTAAAAATTTCATCAGACAATGATTCAAACAATACGTATAATAATTTAGGTAATGTAGTAGCAAAGTCCTTTTCGACACCATCGCTCTTTGAAGGATCAGGTATATTTTCCATCAAAGTGAATATTCTCTCTGATAAAGTCTTGAAAATAGACTTGAATGCTGAGGTACAAGACTTCAACGCCTGTAATTCAAGCTCAGGCAGCACCTCAAAAGTCTCGGAAGAACTCTCAGCAGAGTACAACTTGCGCTGCAAGTATTCTAAATGCTCCAGAGTGAACTGGATAGCAAAACTTGCATCTCCGTCTTCACCCTCGCTTAAGTCATTGAAAGGAATAAAGTTTGCAGCAGATGCAAAAACATCCAAGGTATTAATAGTCTTTTCTAAATCATTTGAGTCTATCCCAGGTAAAGAGATCAGCAAGAGGCGAATCAAGTGAACTCTATATACGGGGGTGCTTGCGAAATATCTCATCAAGGATTCAATGGATCTGAAAGCCACTGTGACTCTATGCGTGGAAATGACCCCTTCCAAAGACTCATAGATATCTAACACGAAGTACTCCAAAACCTTTGCGGGGTTTAAGTGAGCCAATAATCTCAAACTTGTTACATAGGATTCGACTGCCAGCAATTTTTTCGACTGTAATCCAATCTTGATCATTGGTAACATCAAGGTAATGAACTCATCAGTTACTTCAGAGCTCAACTTGTACTGTGGAGGTAAATGGTATAAGGTGCCATATGGTTCAGTTTCGGAACCGAAACGCTTGTGATATTGGTAGATCAAACTTAGGATCAACTTAGAAATAGGTCTGGACCAGTCACCAGTATTTGAAGGATGGACGTAACTGTGAATTGCATTTAACAAGGTTCTGAGGTACCCCATGATTTTCTCGCTATCAGCCGTCAAGGAGAAGACTATTATCGAAGAATAACCATGGAAGTATTTTGCCTTTAATGAGGAATACTTTTCGATTCTAATGCTTAAGCTGTTGAGCAAAGTGTTTACCGTAGACTTCATCTGGGCCTCCGTGAAGATACCGAAGTTAGTCAATTTGACATTTTCTGCACTTCTCAATTTATTATTGTTGTTGATCTCTGTAAGGGCAGACATAGCAATAAGGCCCAATCTTGAGGTGATCTGTGTGTCAAGACCTGGGAACTTGTTGAGCTTAGACCACACATAGAAAAAGGATGCCACATAATGGCGTATATCTTGTGGATTGTCCTGCGGATTCTCTTGGGTGGTGGTAAAGTTGAGTGGTAACAATGCCATCGTAGACACAACAAGAGATGCATTTGTAAGAGTAAGACGATTACCCAATTTTGAGTATATGAGTGGCAAAGCACCTGGTTCAAAGAAATGGGCAGCTCTTGAGGCCAAGCGCAACAACAACTTGTAGTCCTTTTTCTCGAATAGTTCTGCTGACGGGTCCAATGGGGAAAACAAGTTGAGAAAGTCGAGATAAACTGGTTCCCAGTCCAATCTAAGACCCAGTTTTTTGAGTAATAAGGCATTGTCGCTTTTAGTTAAGACCTCAAATGTCTTGGTGTACATCTTGAGGTTCAAATGCTGGCCCCGCGAGAGGCAAATTGCGTAGTAAACCTTAACCAAGCTGGCTCTCAAGGTCAATGGCATATCGTACTTCATCTGTAGCCACACTAACAACTCGTGAGTCCAAGTGCACACACTTACGTTTGCTGCCGACTTTGGAGATTTCTTGTGTTGGGACGTCGATTCGCCATCTTCGTCCAAGCCCTCAGCATCTTGATCTCCTCCAGTACCATCGTCGGCACCTGCATTTTCATGAACATCGCCCGATCCCCCTAAGGCTCCTCCGTCGGATTCGCCGAGATCGTCGTCGTCGTCGTCGTCGTCGTCATATTCGTCGTACTCGGCGTTGTAGTCAAAATCCAAGTTGTCTATATCGTCAGCCGCACAGATGGAGGCATCTAGTTCCACGTCGTCGCTGGAGGAGCCGGAGGAGTTTGCAATGCTATTCCTCATCAATTTCAAGTCCTTGGCTGACACAGAGATGGCACCTTGCAAGTCCAACGTCTTGATGGCGATATACAAGTGCGAGACAATGTGGCTCAAAAACTTTGCCTGATCTCTCGGAGTTTCCGTCTTGTACGGCAACATGTTCGGCAAGTCCATTGTCCTTGGCCTCTCTCTCGAGAAGAACCGTGACGTTGGATCCAACTGGAGACTAGAGAGTTCTTCCTTCGAAGGGTAGTCCAAGTTGTAGAACGATTCGCGAGCAGGAACAACGTTGTTTTCGGTGTTATCGCCCAAAATGCTGGCAATGTTGACCGCAGGGGCATCGCTGCCACTACTCATCGGTTTACCTTGCAACATGACTTGGTGGATAGTGTACTGTGACCGTTTAACCCTTTCGTCTTTTTTTGGGGCTGCCGTTGCCACCTGAGCTAGAGTGCGAAATTCTCCACGGCGAACAAATCATAGCTGCAAATACTCCACAAATGACGAACGGAGGTGCTGCCCAGAATACGGAGGAGGAGTGTGGTACCAACGGTGGTGCGTTCAATTGGTACTTGAGACCGCTTTCGTCGAAAAAGAGGTGAAATAATGGCGGTTTGGGATCTTGGGGTGACTCTGGGAGTAGTCTCAGCTTCGTTCAACTGCTGTAGCATTAAGGGTCCCTGTGCACCGATTCTGCGGCGATGAGAGGTCACAAATACACAGTGTAATTGCCAGACAGCGTCCGGACAATGTTAGTTAACATTGTATAGTTCATCCAAGGTGCTTTGGAGTCACGCCACTACCGTTTCTGGCTGTGCTTCTATCTTCGCCTAGCACCGTTTCGAGATCCTTCGAGATGCTGCATTATGTGTCACGTGAGGCACCAACGATCAAGATCGCCCCGAATCAGCGCTGCTCATCACACTACCCACCGCCAGATCACGTTGCCTCCTTCAACGACCTCTGCGGCCAGTTAAAGACGTCCACTGCCTGAGTGGACTCCTCTGAAATGTCTGAGATCGTCCCAAGCTTTCTGTATCCTGTGGATGGTGTTTTCTCGCTGATTACATAGGCCACACTCCCCATTGGATTCACACTTGAGATCCGCGTGCCTAATCTAATTAGGCGTGCACAATGCTTTTCCTCGCTAGATTCCTTTTCTTTTGCGTGCCTGCTCTTTATTCGCTCTTAATCTGCTGACCTTTTCATATTCACGTGTCGCAATGCGTCTGCTACCCGAAAAATTTTTTGCTCGATGGCATAGCTCATTTAACTATCATCATTAACTCTTCTTTATCAAATTTTATAGAACAAGTATGTCCAGTGCTGTTTCTGCTTCAAAAGCAAAGAGAGAAGAAAAGCGTTTAGAGAGAGAAGCCAAGAAGGCTGCTGAAGGTAAGACTACAAAGAAAACCAAGAAGCAGACTGCTAAGGACTCCGAAGAAAAGGAAGTTGATGATCAGGCTACCCAAATTGCCAAATTAAAGTTACAGACCGACAAAGATGGTCTCTCAGACAGAGTAACCACAGGTGTTTTGGAATCTTTGGTCACTTCCAGAGATATCAAGATGTCCTCGGTGTCTTTACTCTTCCACGGTAAGGTTTTGCTTCAAGACACCGCATTGGAGTTGAACTACGGCCGTAGATACGGTTTGTTGGGTGAGAACGGATGTGGTAAGTCCACCTTCTTAAAGGCTATTGCCGCTAGGGAATACCCAATTCCAGCCCACATCGACATTTATTTATTGAACGAGACTGCAGAGCCAACCGAATTGTCAGCTTTGGAGTACGTCGTTAGGGAGGCCGAGACTGAATTGAAGAGATTGGAAGACTTGGTCGAGTCCATCATCGAAACTGATGGCCCAGAAAACCCAACCTTGGAGGGTATCTACGAAAAGATCGACGAGATGGACCCTGCCACTTTTGAAAGTAGAGCTGCCATCATCTTGACTGGTTTAGGATTTAACGGTGTCACCATCAAGAAGAAGACTAAGGATATGTCTGGTGGATGGAGAATGAGAGTTGCCTTGGCAAAGGCCCTTTTCGTCAAGCCAACCTTGCTCTTGTTGGATGATCCAACCGCCCATTTGGATTTGGCTGCCTGTGTCTGGTTGGAAGAGTACTTGAAGAGATTCGACAGAATTTTGATCTTGGTCTCCCACTCTCAGGATTTCTTGAACGGTGTCTGTACTAACATGATTGATATGAGATTGAAGGCCTTGCAATTGTTCGGTGGTAACTACGATACTTACTTGAAGACAAAGCAAGAATTGGACACTAACCAAATGAAACAATACAACAAGCAACAAGAAGAAATCGTCCACATCAAGAAGTTTATCGCTTCCGCTGGTACATATGCTAACTTGGTTAGACAAGCCAAGTCCAGACAAAAGATTTTGGACAAGATGGAGGCTGATGGTTTAATTCAACCAGTTATACCAGACAAGGTCTTCTCCTTCAAGTTTGCTGACGTTGAAAAGTTGCCACCTCCAGTCTTGGCTTTCGACGACATGTCCTTCTCTTACTCTGGTAACCCAGAAGACAACTTGTATGAGCATTTGGATATTGGTATTGATATGGACTCTAGAGTTGCTCTTGTTGGGCCAAACGGTGTGGGTAAATCCACCTTGTTGAACTTGTTCCAAGGTAAATTGATTCCACAACACGGTAGAGTCATCCAGCACACCCACATCAAAATGGGTGTCTACTCTCAACATTCCGCAGATCAATTGGATTTGACCAAAACCCCATTAGAATTTGTCCGTGACAGATTCTCTCACATTTCTCAAGATTATCAATACTGGAGATCCCAATTGGGTCGTTATGGTTTAACCGGAGAAGGTCAAACTTCCCAAATGGCTACTCTTTCAGAAGGTCAAAGATCAAGAGTTGTCTTTGCCTTGTTGGCTTTAGAATCCCCTAACTTGATCTTATTGGATGAACCTACTAACGGTTTGGACTTGGGTACCATCGATTCCTTGGCCGAGGCCATCGATGCTTTCACTGGTGGTGTCGTTGTAGTTTCGCACGATTTCAGATTGTTGGACAAGGTTGCCAAGGACATTTTCGTCATTGAAAACAAGACTGCCACTAGATGGGAGGGTACTATTTTGGATTACAAGAACAAATTGGCCGAAAAGGTTGTTCTTTAAGAAACTTACTAGGATCAAACAGCACACACAACTTCTTTTCTTTTGTATTTTATCCCGTTATACACATTTATTTATATTTCAGATTGTATGGTAATAGAAGCTAATAAAATTAAGAGCATTAAATTCTGGAGGAGATTCGGCTACACTTCACTTCTACAAATTCAAAATAATTGGCATATAATGTGCATAACAACATACAACTTATACAGTTCAGGTCCATAGGTAATACCTTCATAGTTAAGCCTTTGTACTGAGAGTATCCGTTTTGAAAATACTCCAGACTTCCGAGGATCATGCGCGACATAGTTAGTACAAACACTTGTTCCAAGGGACTCCAGATTGTATGAATTGGTGGGCACAAATTGGCATGAGCAACTGCCATGAACCAACTTCAAAGCTCCTGTCAGGTGGTACAGTTTACCAGTGATAACGTCAGATTTTTGTCTTTTGATGCAGAGTATCTCGTTTTCGGATACTTCTGGCAGACATCCAAGGATTAAGTGAGACATGTTTAGTGTTATCACTTGATCAAAGGTACTCTTTATCATATGGACTGGTGAACATCAAACCAACAACCAACAACCAACAATGAACAACCCTCAACCAAAAACCATCAATCTACATCAAACAATGAATAGCTAACCATCAACCAAGTGCCTGTCAGGTGGTACAGCCCACTAGTTATAACATCAGAGTTTAGTCTTTTGATGCAGAGTATCTCGTTTTCGGATACTTCTGGCAGACATCCAAGGATTAAGTGAGACATGTTTAGTGTTATCACTTGTTCCGGGTACTCCTTATTATATGTAATGGTGAGCAACAAACCAACAACCGACAATAACAAAAACAACAACCAGCAACAATGGCATCAACAGCTGCCTGTCAGGTGGTACCGTTAACCAGCGATAATATCAGAGTCTAATCCTCTATCAAAGTACCGGTCTTTGGGAAACTTATGGAGGACAGCCAAGGATCAAATGAGACATATTCCGTTCTATCTCTTGGTCCATGGATCTCTTTATTAAACGTACTGGCAATTCGCAAACCAACAACCAACAATGGCATCAACAAACAACCAACAGCAGACTGCTCGTCAGGTGGTACAGTCCACCAGTGATAACATCAGAATTTAGTCTTTTGATGCAGAGTATCTCGTATTTCGGATACTTCTGGAAGATATCGAAGGATTAAGTGAGAAATATTTCGTACTATCACTTACTCCAGGGTACTCCTTATCGTATTTACTGGAAAACATCAAACCAACAACCAACAATGAGCAACCAACAACCAACAACCAACAATGGCATCAACAACAGCCATGAACCAACAACCAACAACCAACAATGGCATCAACAACAGCCATGAACCAACATCCGCTAGACCTAGGATAATACAGCATCAACATAACCAGCTAATTCAACTTAGTAACATACACTTTTGACTCACATATCCTTTGAAAGGTATATATGGAACCTGAGTTCCAGAATCATCATTAGGACATACATCAAGAGGTTGCGCGCGCTGCAAAGGAATTACGGTCAACACTGAATTCAAAGATGGCCAACTCTGAAGCAAATGTTGCCACTTTTCCGTTCCTCTTTCTGGATACCAATGATGCTTCTGTGGCAAATGTGGATGTTTCCTTTGCTGAATCAA